>JAWZYV010011997.1:0-1200000 GCA_038373885.1 Cheiracanthium punctorium
TAGAAAAACTATAAGTCCTATACCCACCAAAATCAATACCGGTCTTGCGACGGTGGTTTATGACATATATACCCAGATTGAGCTCAATGGAACGCCCAGTTTATGAGCTATCGTGTTCACTCACACACACACACATATATATATATATATGTATATATATATATATATCAGATATAAAGTGCTTAACTCATTTACAATACTTGTTTTCTTAAATTGAACTTAAAAGTCAAATGCAATATCCTAAAATTTTACAATCTTAAAAATTTTGATTTTTCAAAAATTAAATTAATATATATTTTAATGGTTTACATTGTTTGGTAAGAAAACATTAAAACCAAATATTTTATAAGTTTCAAATTAGAACATAATTATGACTTTTAGAATATTATATTATAGAATTTGTACAATTTGAGTACATGTAGGAAGTTCTTGATTAAATTATCTCGCAATAGATTCACACACTAAGTTTTAAATAATGTATTAAAACTCTAATAAAATCAATAAAACAAAAATGCAACAAAATGCTCCAAATATTAATAGGGATAATAGATATATGAAAATTAGGTACGATAATTAGCGAGGTTTTTTTTAATGATCCGAACGCATTATTTTTAATGCATTTGCATTTTGGGGAAGTTAACGGCCAATTAATTAATCGGTGCCATGATATTTATAGATGTTTCAAAACAAGTTACAAGGCTAGAAGAATGCGAATAACTCCTTTGCTCCAGTCAGTGATTTCATTAAACTTCAAACATAGTTAGGAAATAATTAATGTAGTAACACTTCGTAAAGTTTGTTGTCTTAACTTGCGTTACAATGTGTACGTTAACTAATTATCGCTTACGGTATGCTCTAAATCATAAATATTCATATTTACATATTCTTGTTGAGTTGTAATACGTAGTTATTTCCTAAGTTTTTAATAAATAGCTTGAAGTATAAAAAAATGTAAAATGTTGTTATTGGAAGTCACCTTTCGTTCGTCGTTCATAAGCAAACATACTGAGTATGTGCCCATTTTTTTGTAAATTGAGGAAAATGTTTCGCAGACTTAAAAGAGTCCCACAAACTGGATGACACCAATTTGGTTAGAAATTTTGCTATAAGTAGAAAACATGTGTAAAAGCATAATTTTAAGAAAGTATGGACTTTTAAAACTTTTTCCCAAGGTATTTCTAGAATAAAGTGTCTAGTGATCTATTATTTTGAATAATTCACAATATATTTTGTGAAGAGTGTTGTATGTAAAGCCAAATGTGTTAGGTCCTTTAGTCAGTGTTCCCGCTCTGGGAACACCAAACTCTGACGTTTTGACTGTTGCCGGTCACGAAGAATAGATTTGATTTCTATAAAAATAGTTGCGGGTGACATAGCTCCACGAGAATCCTTTACTTTTTAGCACGTCATTTCTCGTAAAAAATGGTCACGATTATTTTTAACAGCACTGACATCTGCTGAAAAATGGAAGAATGCGAGAACAGCTGGATAGATTACCCAATGCTGAACAAAGGGCAGCCGTTGCCATCGCTCGACTTAACTACCAGCAAGAGGGCGGACGATCGAAACGTTCATCGTGTGCCACAGATCTAGAGACACTTTTTCGACGACAGCTGGCTGTGCCGCACAGCTCGGCGGAACTACAATGATGTTTGCAGAAATGGAGAGCAAGGTATGTGATTGGTAGCGCAATTTAGCCACAAGTGAGTGTGTGGGAATTAGGAAGCCTGCCCGTACTTATTACTGTAACCAACTAGTCTGGCTCTCCCCTATGGAATTGACTACTGGCCTTCCTGAAACGGTCCAGATTTATATAACATACCGGCTACGTGAAAAGCGCTATCAATCGGTCGAAATTTTAAATATTTCTTTTCATTGCAGGTTTTTATTTCTCCTTGGTCCGTGTAACGCATTTACCATATTTCAACAAAATACGTCTTTCAGAATGGCTTCTATACATATCTTAAATGGAGTGTTTGTTTTGAGTAACATGTATCAATACACTATAAGGAATAACAGTAAAGTAAAATAAGCTGGCACTGTTATATTATATTACAACTAGGTTTTGCTTACAAAATTAGAAAAATTAGTTCAAACCAATTACCTAACAAACGATGTACAATGAAAATTTACTTTAAAAAAACTCAAAAATCTGATGAACAGAATATGCGGAAGCGATTATTAAACTTTATCTTTTAATTAAATTCTCAAAAATGTTTGTAAGCGGAGTTTTGTTGACATTATCTGAGCGCAAAATTTATCTTTAGAGCCGATACAAAACACAATTTCTTTTCGAAGCAGTTTATGAATTGAATGTAGAGCTGCGGAAAAAAAAGGCCCAGATTGATCTTTTTTTGGCCATCATTCGTCAGACTGTAAAGTAAATACATATACCATTACATGCTTACATGGTATACTTACATATACCATTCGTTTGCAAAGAACGTATACTTTAATTTTCTAGTAATTTAATTTGCATAAGGGGCCGCCTTCATATTTAATTCTGACTCAACTTCGTTTTTTTCAATGGCAACATACTACTTTGACTTAGGAAAACGAAAGAAAACCTTCAAATTACATAAATATAAATTTTCACCAATTTTCTACGATAATATTGCGATTCATTTTTTTGCTCGATTTTAAGGGACTTTCTGCAAATTGAGAAACGCTATTTGTAGGTTCCAAACTTTTCGCCTTTCATTAATTTTGCTCGCGAGAGTTAAAAGAAATAAATATTATTTTCACGAAAATACTGTTTCTAGCCTTAAAGTTTTTTGTACTAAGAATATTAGGTGCAAACTTTAGAATATTTAGTCAGTGGTTCAAATGACCCGTGAGTCCATAACTTCCTTGGTTAACCCTTAACTTCCTTCGAAATGTTGGCAAGAGTGAGAGGTTGTTCTCTGCTCTTCTGACTGCAAGCATGTATGTTACCCAGCTACGGTCGAACTAGAAGAATGGTTTCATGATTGAAAATTTATTTGTTTGAATTTCATGTAAAAGACGCAATTACTTTTTTGCCGACCCAATATTATCACTGTGCCTGTTATTCCACATTCTTCATTTAATATTATCGTCAGCAATATGCAATATTCTTACGACTTTTGGTGGTATTTTAATTTAAAGACAGATGAAAATGTAGACAGAAAAACGTAATTTTGAATGTTTGTTGAATGTTTGATAAAGTATATGGGGAAGTCCAAAGACCTAATGTTTCCAAAATTAAAAAAAGTCAAATTCATGACTGGAATGTTGAGGATGTTAGTTTTTCATAAATAGGACGTTGTATTGGAAGACATACATCTACTGCATCTAATTCTATACCTGGAAAACATTTTATTTGGCGGGATATGGTAGCGGACTCAACAGTAGGTGCTTTATAGAATCACCATCAAAATGTAAAAACCTCTAATTTATTTGCTTCAAAATTTGATATTTTTTAATACCGCTATCTTTTACTGTTTTTGCACAAAAAAAATCTAATTTACATTTTTTTTACTCAATTTTCAAAAAATTGTCCCCTAATAAATTTATATATGGTCCCTTAACACAGGAAAATAACACATTTTATTTAAACTACCGAACGTACTTTGCACTTTTGCATCTAGTTTCATCAAAATTTGGCTACGTCGCTATTCATAATTTTTTTGAATATTAATTTAATAATTCATAATTCATAAATCATATTAATATTTCATTAAAATTATAATAATACTAAATTATGTTTGGGTCGTTTAGTTCTAATAGTACGAATAAAAGTCAACTTCTTATTATCAGTATTATGTGAGATGTGAATTAAAGTATGAAAAAAAATTTTTAACATAGGGGGAGGGGGATTTTGGGTGTTCATAACTCACTCATTTTCACTCCAAATTTATTGAATATTGGTATCCGGGGTTAAAATGAGGTAAATTTTTGAAATATGAAGTGAAATCTAGGGTTTGTTACTGAAAAAAAAAGTTGATGCGAATTTTAATACGGAGACGGTCCCCTTATGCAATTTTTATGTATAGCAACTTAAAGTGTACGTCAATAGTAAACGATTGGAATATGTAACTTTGCTGTACGATGAACGACGGCCGAATAAAGTACAAGTGGGCTTTTTATCCGAAGCTGCACCACATTAAAAACTGCAAGTAATATATTGTTATGCTTAAAACTTACACTTTGAACTGCCTAAAATAAATCTGTAAATTACAGCAGAAACCACTGGCAGGAAAATTGCCAAAAATGTTGTTTCGTTGTTTCTGAGTATTATTTTTCTGCTTTCGAAAAATCGTTTGATTCCTACTTTAGGACCCCCACTCTCGCCAACGTAAAAAATCGTCGCGTTTTGGCGAACCTTCGTGTCAATAGTCCGTGATCGCGCATGCGCACAACTTTTAACGCTTCCCAGAGAAACTGGATGAAATTAATGTGAACAATTCAGCATTGAACGCACCAAATACAGAGTTGACGACAATTATTAAAAATTCATTAGTTGGCAAATAAAATAAATGTAATGATGTACTTACATGCTCCAAATGTCTCCATTTGACAAGAATTTATGAGCAGATTCTTTAAATTTATATGTATTTCCTTTATTAAAAGCGGATTCGTGAATTTTTACTTTATTTTAACCAATGAAGTATGTTGAATCGCAACAATTTTAGGAAATGGAATAAGAAAAATTAATGCATAAATAAAATTACATATGTATGCTTTAATATTTAAAGTTACCCTAGTAACCAAATTTCCCTTATCAGATTTATTTGTGCTTGAAGATGCTAATATAAATGAGCTGAAATCGTCTGCTCCTATTAATACGGCTCGAAAATGCGTAAAAGGTTACTTAAGGGGACAGCCTACTTTTAAAATGCCCCAAAAATTGATTTTGAGATTTTTATCTCATTAAATAGTTTACTTTATTCTAAAAAGATTGATACCAACCATTTTTCTGTATGACAATTATTTATTGAGATAAAAAGGAAAATGTAAACGCAAGTTGGGCAGCATGCTGTAGAAGCTGCAACTAATGTTGACACTAAAAGCATAAAAGAGGCAGAAAAGAAATGTACAGAATTTAATTTAGAAACTCGAAGAGCCAGAAAAATGCTCAACAGTTCTCAGTTTGAGGCAATAAAAGAAAACGAAGGCAATGTGCATGAAAGCGGAAAATTTTAAATCGAAAAGTTCATAAAGTGAAATAAAATCAAATTTTTATGTTGCATAGTAAAAAAAATATATACATGGATATAATTATTAAAATAACTTCAAATAATGTACTTTACCAATATTCGTGCCTTTATATCCTAAAAATGTATCTTTTGTTAAGGTATGTACATATTTTTTCATATTTACAATTGTCGAGCTTTTCTTTAGATTGATGTTTCTTATGCCATATTAAAACATATTTTGGGTTAATCATTTTAAATACTCAGTAAAATTATTTTTAAATAGTAAATGTTTCAATAGAAAACGTTTTTAATTTTTAAAAATTAAATTTATGTTCCAAAACTACAATTTGAACTTTAATTGGCGTTTTCTCAAAACACTGTTTTTCAAGTTTGCGCGCATGATATTTTAAAAACTATTTAAGATATCAACTTGAAATTTTTCTCAGGCATTTATTTTAATATAATGAACAAAATGAACTAAAATGAAATTGTTGTGTTTCATAGAAAAAAAGTTATGATTGTAAAACTATCAAAATTTTTATGATAATTTAAACTTTTAGATTAAATATTTTTTTTAAATTTAAATTATGAAAATAATTAAACCATTTTAGTTTAGATTGTTAATTATAATGTTTTGTTTAATTTAGAAAAAAATTATGAGGATCAAAGGAATTCTAATTGAGATATCTTGCGCGCAGTGGGAAAGTACCCTTGAATTGTTTTTACAATATTGTGTGGTAAAATAATATTTTTTAAATTATCACCTTTATAATAAACTACAATAATATTTTTACTCAATAGAGTAATGTCATAGTAGTTAACTGAAAAAAAATTGTGTTTCTGCATGCATTCATTATTATTATTTTTTTAATTATGAAAGTTGAACTAAAATTTCTACATTTTCCCATTCTTAAAAGTAGGCTGTCCCCTTAACCTTGTCGTTGAATACGTAATACTACATATTATGAGTATTTTGTAGGCAACGGCCTTATCCTTAAGATCAAAACTCATGACTGATCACGTGCAAAATCAACTGGAATACCGGTTGATTACTGAGAGAAATTTACGAATAAACCCTTTGCCGTATGGCTACAATATAAATACTTAAAATCGTAATGGCAACTGTATGTCAATATTTATCGTCGTGTTGGCGAGAGTGGGGGTCCTAAAGTAGGAATCAACCGAAAAATCTGGGTGGTAAATTTCCGCATTACTAAAACAGCAAAATAAAATGTTATTCTGCCATCCCTAGGGTCGAACCCTCAATCTACATAGTGAGGCACTGCTGCATTAATCCAAACGCTATTTTACTCGTTATCAATAACGGGAAAGGTTACTTTAAATCTCACAATAGGACTGGCGAGGGGAATGATTTTCATGATTTGCAATTGGAAATTCGTGATAAAGTGTTGTCCAGTTATTGTTAACATAGCCAAGTTATTGGATTGGCAAGAAATTAATTTCAATCATCACAAATGCATGTAAGTGGTAAAAGCATTTACTATTAAGTTACTAGACATTCGGATTAGATTTTTTGCATATGCTGACAAACATTGAAAAAGAGCAAAGAATTACATTGCCTGCTAAAATTACTAATATCTAAAAAGAACATCTTTACTAATTTTTCTTCCCTATTTGAAATTTAAAAAATAAAACAAAACTACTTTCTAGCCATTCCTACATTTATGAATGTGATTTGAAAGCTCCTTGGTTATGAAAGGGAATTCTTTATTAAAAAATTAATTAATTATACTTTAATATTTAATTACTCATAAGAGTGCGTTTGGTGTGAAAAAAAATTTTCCGTATAAAATGTCTAACGAAAATCCATTTTTCTGAAATGACTTACAAAACTTATAAACCAAACCAAACACGGAAATTTATCATTTTCACATGAAATTTCTGAAAGTTATAATATTTCTTCTTTTTACAGAAAATTACTAATTTTTGGGAAAACGGTCATTTTCTTGAAAATCAAGGTTAAAGTCATCCTGAATTTTTATATTATTTTTAACAGTCTATGAGGTAGAAATTTCTATCATTAAAGTTCTGAACGTACTTTAATTTTGTTTTCTAGAGAATCAAAACACGAGAGTCTTATTAAGAACAGCAGATTAATATCTAAAGACATCCATTGTCTAAATTTCATCTCTGAAAAAAAAACCACTTTTTCACTGCGATGTTTGGAAGCTAATTAAAAATAATTATTCGTTTAGGCAAAGTAAACTTGTGAAAGTAACTACCTTCAATCTAAAAAGAAATATTGCACTTCTCTATGGAAACTTTTTTAAATTCGTGAAATTTAATAAAAAAGTTTAATTGACAGAGATGTAATGCTTCTTTTATATAAAATATATTTTTTTAAACTTTGTATGTGTCAAACTGTTTTTTAAATCTATGTATACATATATATATATATATATTATATATATATATATATATATATATATATATATATATATGTTTACTTAATATCTTTAATACATTAAAATAATGTTTTACGCAACCGCGTGCTAACAAATACAAGTTTGAAAACCCAGTTTTTTCTTTGTCACTTAAGACGAAACAAGTATTCTTTCAGCGTGTCGTAATGGAGATTCTGTTTTTAAGCTTTTAAACTTTGTTTTTCCGCTTTTTCTGAATATTTTTCAAATTTTATATGCCCCCTGACAACCCTGATAACGCCTTCCAATTTTAGGGCCCCAGCGGGAGGAAGTACGATTTAGCCCGTGGTCCCCTAATTTTGAACCAATTCCAGAGGAGGGACCAACCCCCTGGAATCGGCACCCCAAGAGGTATCGTTTAACAACTTGGAGGACGTTGAAGCCACGACAGACTTTACGTACACCAGCTCCCATTAGCGTACACGGTCCCACAGTAGTCGAGGCGAGAGGAAGTTGACCCTCCCAAGCACTGGCCAAGCCGGATCCTGCTTCACTTGCCGTGTTCAAATGGGAACGGAGTTTAGCGCCCAGACCACTGAGGGACCTTCTGCTTTCTTTTACGATACTCTATCACTATCAAAAATACTCATGTACCACATATGCGATAAACATTTACCTCGTGAAGTATGTATATATTTTTTCTTTTTAAATGAAATACATATCAAGAGGAAATGATTTAGGAATCCTCTCTCGGCTTTCGTTAAAATAAATGGATAATGTTCTCGTAAGATGTCAATAGTGAAAATTTAAATAGTAAAGTTACAGAATTCACGTTTATTATCTTTTTTAACTCCCAATAACACTGTATACATACAGTGGACAACATAAAAAAAAAAACTTCATACAGATAACGAAGAAACCTCGAATCCATCGGCCCAGAAGCTATTCGGCAATTTCGGAGATTGCAATATCTTGCACTCCAAGATTGCAAGACATTGCAATCTTGGAATCCTACACCTCTCACACCTACCCCTCTCACACCTAAAATCGAATATTTTCAGTATACTACGTAATAAATTTAATGTTTGAAAACAAAATTAATGTGATTATGAAAATCAAGCATTTACCAAGTATCCACTACCGTCAGAAACTTATGTCAGTAGGCAAGATTCAACCTCTTGGAGGAAGCTCAGCAGAGTTTAAGATACTTTTTTGCATTTCAGAATATTAGAAAATTGGATTGTGAATTCCTTTAGAGCAGTGCTCCCCAATCTTTTTATCGCCGCTGACCAGTCAACGTTTTATAATTTTACCGCAGCCTGCTGAGGTTTGGATGGTGGGGACGTTGATTGTTTATATTTTAGATTGTTTTGGTTTAATAATTTTAATTTAAGAAAATGAATGTAAAGTGATTTAACAGTTTAACTCACTGGAACAATAAACCAATGATAATCCTGAGCTTGTTTTTTGCAACAAGACGGTTTTATCTGTGGTTAATAAGTGACACCCTAAGTGTGTTGCCTATGTCCAATTTATTCCGTTGCTTTGTTTTGGTTGCTATCACTGCAGACAACCCTGCTTCACACAGGCAGATTTTCGGAAATGGCAATAGGGATTAAAAAAGACTGAAATTTTAATTCATAATCTTAAAAGGTTTAATAAACAATAAACTAATTTAAAATAGTTGCAACATTTCTTCTATTAAAAAGGTATGAATTTGCACAAACCCGACAAAGTCGAAACCCGAGAGCAATACGCACCACAGTAAATAAAATGAAAATAATTTAATGTTCCTTTGGCGGCCCAGTACCATTGGATCCAGGTGATATGCAGGTTGTCCACCCTTCTTTACAACTTCAAGAAAATAAAATTGATGAGATATGAATATGAAATTTGTTATAGTTACTAAATTACTATTAAAGTTCTTTTTTTGTGTATATTTTAGATAAAAGTCTGAAGCATTAGAGGCCGAAGATATCAAAATGGCTAATCCTCAAGGAAAAAAAAAAGAACTTTCTTGGTTTATTGAAAGAAAGTCAGACACTCAGATTACTCAGTTTCAGATTGTCAATAAGATACTCGATTTCTTTGATGAAATATTTCCAGTTCAATGGTCTGGACGAGACGGCCCCAATCCCTGCTCACCACGTCACCTGATATTACGTCCCTAGATTTCTTTCTTTTGGGATGAAGATCGTGTATTTCAAACAAATGTGCAAGGTATCACTGATCTAAAACAAAAGATCATCGGCAGCATCGACAGCGTTGCTTCGTATGGCAAGGCTTGAAATTAAGTTTCGCCATGATTTGTTTTATGCAACTAAAGGTGCGGATATACAGGGTGTTTCATAATTAGAGGAGGGGTAGGACACACCAAGACGGTTCAGAGTCACATAGCTATGTTGGGTTCGGAAACGCCGTCTTCATGTATAGGTTAATAATCATTTTGTATAAAGTGTTGAATCGTTCGTCTAATTTCTCAACCAAGTTTCACAAACAATAGACTCTCCTCCAACAATGTCACCAATGTAGTGAAAAAAATTCTGAATTAACAATTTTATCCAGTGCTATCTGTGAAAGATGCATTGGTATTTTTGCAAAACCGTGGTCGGAAAGTTCGCTTTTACTACAACACTTCTTCTAAAGTGGTTATTAACAGGTACAAAAAGACAACGTTTCCAACCCTACATCACTATGTGATTCTGAATCGTCTTGGTGTAACCTAGGCCTCCTATAAGTTTCTTTCGCTAATTTTGAAACAACCTGTATAGGTTTAATAACTTCTGTAAAAACTTTAATAATTGCATATTTAAATGATATAGTTTCTAAGTTAGTATCTGCTGAATATTTTATGTGAAAAAAGACTGTATTTGTAAAAAGACTTTGTGGACACCTCCATTTCTATCGCGAAATGTGCATGCAACGATTTACATTTTAGAGAATCTAAAGTGTCCCCCCTCCCCCTCATGTAAGTCTTTTTTTGTGTGGTAAAACTATAGTAATAAGCAACAATTTGTAGTACTGCGTAATTCTCAACTTGACATTTTAAACTCTCACTTGTATTGTAGTAGACAAGTGGCTAAGGCATTGCACCAATAGAAAGGAGATCGCTATTTCTATCTCCGACGGCCTACTCTAAAATGCTTAATGCATGCGGTGAACGTACTTGCTAAGTCCGTGGATCCAAATGGCCTAAAAGATGTCTGCATTCAAAAGAACTTTCCTTCATTTGAGAATCAAAACTGTGGAGAGATATTTACAAGAGGAGGCTCGAGTAGTCCAAAAAGAAACTCTAGAGGAATGTAAACTGCACCTCTTGCATGCAACAAATTTCGAAAGATTTTGATGGCTTCTAAAATTGTCGTCACGTTCCATGGTGGCAATGGGATTTGCAGTCGATCTCAAATAACGCATATTCATTTTACGAAAGGTTAGGTATCGTTATACAATTCTAGTTTCATTTACTAAAAAGTTATTTTGTTTTATAAAAATAATATCTTGTGCAATCTTTTAATGGCTTTCTTTCATTCTATGGATTTTCCATTTTTACTTTAATATTATCTCAACTAAAAGAAAAAAAATTGATCGAGCTAGTATTTTCTTGTCTTGTCAAAAAAGCATATAATTAAAAAAGTGTGCTATGTAAGAAAGAAATAAAAAACAAAAATTATCAAATATCTAGTATATAATGATTGCAGAAGAAAACTTTTATTGTTTTCCTCCGCATTAAGAATAACGGACATCTGCTTTTTCTAAAAAAGGATGATGAAAGGCTGGTAATTAAAAGATAACTCCTGACGCATAAAAACGCATTAAAAATTTGATTGGCAAATATCTGAAAAGAAAATTACTTGCGGTAATTTAAGTGGATTAAATATCTTGAATTAATAATACAACAAAAAATATTTCTTTCGTATTATGAACAGAATATTAAAAATTGATTTAACTTGCTATAGTTTTTTTTACTTAGAACAAAATTAAATTATTTATCAAAAATAATTTTTGAGAATTGAGTTCTCTTTATCATCCTAAATTAGTGGCTATACCTTTCACAACTTCCGTAATTTTATGTGGGAAGTCTCGGATAGTTAACTAATTTGCATTGCTAATGTACATAAAAGTGCTATTTTCCAAAACTGTGCAACATGGTATGCGTTTATTAAAATGAAAGTACTATATTCAGCCTTTCCTTAGTCGATGCTTACAGCTGCTACGTGCTAGAATGCTTTCAATTGTACGAAGGTAAATGCTTAGGACATCTGTAAAATTGAAGTTAAACGAAATTGATGAAGTTCTAAGAGTATAAACTGCTCAAAACATTGCCTACTGAAGATATTAATTGAAACTACTGAAGTAGACTGAAACGTAGTGAAGTTGTTTCTGGAAGAATAATTTTCGATTTGTTTTTAACTTGAAGTGCAAAATGAGATAGGTTTAAAGTCTTTGTATGTATGTATGTGTGTGTGCCTGTGAAGATGTAGATACCACACAAATGGTCAATTTCACATTTATTTGTATTACTAGCTGAAGTACCCGTCCTTGACGGGTTAGTGAATGCAAATTTTTAAAAAACAAGAACATTCGTCAGCATTGTAGGAGTACACAGAATGGATGGAGTATGTTGCCAAAGTAAAGAAACCGAAGTTATAATTTTTATGGATTGTTAAAATATTACAGGTTAAGAAAGTCACTAAGTAATATCATTTCATTCGCTTGAGTCGTAATTATGTGATGCGCGAACGAACATTTACGAATATAGAAATAATTTTCTCAAAATCTAATCAACATCTTTGAAAAATTGGAAGCCTAGAATTTAAGTTGAGTGACAACCTATCCTGTCACCCAATTTCGTTTCATTCCCTGCAGTCTTTATTTCGTGATGCTGGAACAAAGTTTCAGCATTTTAAAACGATTTTCGCAAAATCTCCAAATGTAATCAAAATATTTTAAAAATTCAACGCCTATAAATTAAGATTAGCAACTACCTATCCTATCACTAAATTTCGTATCATTCGTATTAGTTGTTATTACGGAATGTTTGAAGAAATATAAACGTATTTTGAGAGAATTTTCACAAAATCTCAAAATCTAATGAAAATGTTTAAAAAATTGGATACCTATAGTTTATGTTGAGCAACCATCTATCATGTGACCAAATTTCATATCATTCGCTTGAGTCGTTATTACGTAATGCGGGAACAAAGATTCAGTCAGTTTTAAACGATTTTCGCAAAATCACGAAATCGGATCGATTTTTTAAAATTAGATGCTTATAGTTTAAGGTGAGTGACCACCTATCATTTCACCCAATATCATTTTTTCACCTTTGCAGTTATTACGTGATGTGCGAACACAAATTGACGCAGTTTGAAACGATTTTCGCAAAATCTGAAAATCTAATGAAAATTTTAAAAAATTCGACGCCTATGTTTTAAGTTGAGTGACCACCTATCATGACACCCAATTTTATATCATACGCTTCAGTCGTTTTTACGTGATGCTCGAACACAAATTTACGCAGTTTGACAGGATTTTCGCAAAATCTCAAAATCCAATCAAGATTTCTTAAAAATTGGACGCCTATGTTTTAAGTTGAGTGACCACCTATCATGACACCCAATTTCGTATCATTCGCTTCAGTCGTTTTTACGTGATGCTTGAACACAAATTTACGCAGTTTGAAACGATTTTCGCAAAATCTGAAAATCTAATCAAGATTTTTGAAAAATTCGACCCTATGTTTTAAGTTGAGTGACCACCTATCATGACACCCAATTTCATACCATTCTCTTCAGTCGTTTTGACGTGATGCTTAAACAAAAAAAGCGTCACGGACAGAATGACAGAATGACAGAATGACAGACAGACAAACTTTTTTTTGAGGGTGGCATCGGATTCCCGGGTGCTTGAAACGGATAGAAATCGCAAAATTTTTGAATTCCAAGAAATGTACAGACAAAAGTCTAATTTTATTTATATAGATTACGTAATGCGGGAACAAAGATTCACTCAGTTTTAAACGATTTTCATAAAATTGCGAAATCTGATCGATTTTTTTTTTAATTAGATGCTTCTAGTTTAAGGTGAATGACTACCTATCATTTCACCAAATATCATTTTTTCACCTTTGCAGTTATTACGTGATGTGCGAACACAAATTTACGCAGTTTGAAATGATTTTCGCAAAATTTCAAAATCTAATCAAGATTTTTTTTTAATTCGATACCTATGTTTTGAGTTGAGTGACCACCTATCATGACACCCAATTTCATATTATTCGCTTCAGTCTTTTTACGTGATGCTTGAACAAAAATTTACGCAGTTTGAAACAATTTTCGCAAAATCTCAAAATCTAATCAAGATTTTTTAAAAATTGGACGCCTATGTTTTAAGGTGAGTGACCACCTATCATGTCACCCAATTTCATATCATTCGCTGCAGTCGTTTTTACGTGATGCTTGAACACAAATTTACGCAGTTTGAAATGATTTTCGCAAAATTTCAAAATCTAATCAAGATTTTTTTTTAATTCGATACCTATGTTTTGAGTTGAGTGACCACCTATCATGACACCCAATTTCATATTATTCGCTTCAGTCTTTTTACGTGATGCTTGAACAAAAATTTACGCAGTTTGAAACAATTTTCGCAAAATCTCAAAATCTAATCAAGATTTTTTAAAAATTGGACGCCTATGTTTTAAGGTGAGTGACCACCTATCATGTCACCCAATTTCATATCATTCGCTGCAGTCGTTTTTACGTGATGCTTGAACACAAATTTACGCAGTTTGAAACGATTTTCGCAAAATTTCAAAATCTAATCAAGATTTTTTTAAAATTCGATACGTATGTTTTAAGTTGAGTGACCACCTATCATGACACCCAATTTCATATCATTCGCTTCAGTCGTTTTTACGTGATGCTTGAACACAATTTTACGCACTTTAAAAGGATTTTCGCAAAATCTCAAAATCCAATGAAGATTTTTTAAAAATTGGACGCCTATGTTTTAAGTTGAGTGACCACCTATCATGACACCCAATTTCATATTATTCGCTTCAGTGCTTTTTACGTGATGCTTGAACAAAAATTTACGCAGTTTGAAACAATTTTCGCAAAATCTCAAAATCTAATCAAGATTTTTCAAAAATTCGACGCCTATGTTTTAAGATGAGTGACCACCTATCATGTCACCCAATTTCATATCATTCGCTGCAGTCGTTTTTACGTGATGCTTGAACACATATTTACGCAGTTTGAAACGATTTTCGCAAAATCTGAAAATCTAATCAAGATTTTTTAAAAATTCGACCCCTATGTTTTAAGTTGAGTGACCCCCTATCATGACACCGATTTTCATATCATTCGCTTCAGTCGTTTTTACGTGATGCTTAAACAAAGAAAGCGTCACGGACAGAATGACAGAATGACAGAATGACAGAAGGACAGAATGACAGAATGACAGACAGACAAACTTTTTTTTGAGGGTCACATCGGATTAAAAAATTTTGCGATTTCTATCCGTTTCAAGCACTCGGGAATCCGATGCGACCCTCAAAAAAAAGTTTGTCTGTCTGTCATTCTGTCATTCTGTCCGTGGCGCTTTTTTTGTTTAAGCATCACGTAAAAACGACTGAAGCGAATGATATGAAATTGAGTGTCATAATAGGTGGTCACTCAACTTAAAACATAGGCGTAGAAGTTTTACAAAATCTTGATTAGATTTTCAGATTTTACGAAAATCGATTCAAACTGCGTAAATTTGTGTTCAAGCATCACGTAAAAACGATTGAAGCGAATCATATGAAATTGGGTGTCATGATAGGTGGTCCCTCAACTTAAAACATAGGCGTCAAATTTTTAAAAAATCTTGATTGGATTTTGAGATTTTGCGAAAATCCTTTCAAACTGCATAAATTTGTGTTCGCACATCACGTAATAACTGCAAAGGTGAAAAAATGATATTTGGTGAAATGATAGGTGGTCACTCACCTTAAACTATAAGCATCTAATTTTTAAAAAATCGATCAGATTTCGAGATTTTGTGAAAATCGTTTAAAACTGAGTGAATCTTTGTTCCCGCATTACGTAATAACGACTAAAGGGAATGACATGAAATTTGATCACACGATAGATGGTTGCTCAACGTAAACTATAGGTGTCCAATTTTTTAAACATTTTTATTAGATTTTGAGATTTTGTGAAAATTCTCTCAAAATACGTTTATATTTCTTCAAACATCACGTAATAACGACTAATACGAATGATACGAAATTTAGTGATATGATAGGTAGTTGCTAATCTTAATTTATAGGCGTTGAATTTTTAAAATATTTTGATTACATTTTGAGATTTTGCGAAAATCGTTTTAAAATGCTGAAATTTTGTTCCAGCATCACGAAATAAAGACTGCAGGGAATGAAACGAAATTGGGTGACGTGATAGGTTGTCACTCAACTTAAATTCTAGGCTTCCAATTTTTCAAAAATGTTGATTAAATTTTGAGATTTTGCGAAAATTATTTCAATATGCGTAAATATTCGTTCGCGCATCACATAATTACGACTAAAGCGAATGAAATGATATTACTTAGTTACTCTCTAACCTGTAATATTTTAACAATACATAAAAATTGTAACTTCGCTTTCTTTACTTTGACAACATACTACATCCATTCTGTGTACTCCTACAATGCTGACGAAAGTTCTTGCTTTTTGGAAATTTGCATTCGATACTAACCCGTCCAGGACGGGTACTTCAGCTAGTTAATTAATATAAAATAAAAGTAGTAAAATCAGTAGTATCGTGTTTGCATGAATTCTGTTCGTTTAATATAATTTTGGTATAGTTCTTTTATTTAACAGAAAATTATTAATTTTCTAGAATATAGTGGAAAATTTGGCTATTTCCTTTCAAGTTGAACTTGAGTCTTGCTAATTTAAATAACATACTATATTTAGTTAAAATTTTTTCAATTCATATATAATTATAAAAACATTTTAAAAATTATTTTTTATGGTACACATATCACTTTTAAATAAGAGCCGTCGCTGGTATGCTAAACTGAAAGTAGATTAAAAAGTTTTTTATAAGATATTCAAATACGTGCATGAGCAGAACTAATACGAACGAGCGAAGGAAAAATGCCTGGACCATCCGTGAATAAATAGTGTTAGGTATATCTGATTGTAATCTTTTTTTGGTTTACGAGTAAATGAAGTGTGCCCTAACATCGATATCTATGGTCAGCTCGGTTCTATATTGACATTTGTAAGAAATAATGAATTACATGATTGAAAGGCATAGATTTGGCAGATCATACACCAATGTAATGTGAAAATAACACTGTAAACACAAATGAAATAGATAACTAGCAGGCACTTTGCCCAGCTCTCTTGCTGTCTGAAAGGGGATAAATAAGGGGATAAGACACGCGTTTTATTTTGTTTTTTTTACTGGTTCTTTAATGTTATTCAAGCAACAAAATGTTGCTTAAAACTCTTTAACGCGCAGTGTTCCTGCTCTGAGAACACCAAACTCTGACGTTTTGACTGTTGTCAGTCACGAAGAATAGATTTGATTTCTATAAAAAATAGTTGCGGGTGACATAGCTCCACGAGAAGCCTTTACTTTTTAGCACATCATTTCCCGTAAAAAAATTGTCATGATTACTTTTAACAGCACTGACATGTGCTGAAAATTTAAGAATGCGAGAACAGCTGTATAGATTGCCCAATGCTAAAAAAAGGGCAGCCGTTGCCATCCTCGACTTAACTAACAACAAGATGGCGGACGATCGAAACGTTTATCCCGTGCCACAGATCTAGAGACCCTTTCCTGACGACAGCTTGCTGTGCTGCACAGCCAGCTGCGTCAAAAAAGGGTCTCTAGATCTGTGGCACGCGATGAACATTTCGATCGTCCGCCATCTTGCTGGTAGTTGAGTCGAGCGATGGCAACGGCTGCCCTTTTTTCAGCATTGGGAAAGGGTTGTGCCTCAAAGGGTTAATACAGACATTTATAGGGTAATTAAAAATTAGAGGGAGAAATTTCTAGTAGGGGTAGGTTACAAAAGGCAGTTCAGAATCACATTGCAATGTGGGGTCGGAAACGTCGTCTTCTTGTACATGTAAATACTCCCTTTAGAATAAGTGTTCAAGTAAAAGTGAACTTTACGACCACGGTTTTTCAGAAAACAATGCATCTTTCACAGATTGGACTTGACAAAAATTGTTAATTCAGAAGTTCTTTTTCATTACAATGATGAAATTCTCGTAGAAGGGCCATGGTTTATGAAGCTTGGTTAAGAAATTAGACGGAGACTTAGACACTTCTACCGAAGTGATTATTAACAGGTACATGAAGACGATATTTCCGATCCCACATTGCTATGTGATTTTGAACCGTCTAGGGGGTGTCCTACCCCTTCTAGAAGTTTGTCCCTCTAATTTTAAAACACCCTGCTTATTTTTTTTTTATGAATAACATGAGGAATATCACATGTATAATTATTGCGTAGCATATGAATGCGCCCATAACAGCTCAAGGAATTAATACTTCATTAATTATTAAATATTGCTATGTTTTACAATTTTTTAATATCATCGATAGGATTTTGAGAAATTGGCAAAATCCTTTGAAAATAATGCTTTATGATAAAATTTGCTAGCAAACTTTACCACATTGCTAGCATATGGATTGAATTACATAGAATTACATACATGAAATTTTTACATGAAATTTTTATCAACATTACATACTAGCCTTGAATAAGATATGGTAAAATTGCTAGCAAACGCGTTTGCAAGGGGGGGGGGGCGAGAAAAACCAAAGAGCAAGTAGTGATGCATGTTTTTTTAAAAAATCATGTTATTTATTCTCATTTTTACTCAAAAATATATCCATTTTAGCTTAAAATATTCATTCAAACTTTACTGATAACATTATTTTCAAGAAAATTCGACTAAATATGTTCATTGTTAAAGACTAAAAAACTGAATGTATGCTGAAAAATGTGAGGGGGCGGTGGGGCGCGACGTTAAAAGGTTTAGAACCGCTGGGTTTAAGTATACATTTCTTCAGTTAACATAAAATTTCATTGTTGAAATATCTAACAGTAAGAGAGCACATAAAGTTAATCGGTTTTAGATATATTTGTATGTATTATCATCTTAAGTTATATTGTTCCAGCTGAGCACCCATGTACATTACAGAAGAAAGCAGGCATTTGTCTAGCATACATAACTAGAGATAGCTGGATCAGAGCAGTCTTTTTAAAGCTACAATTTGTGTTACTTTTACGATAATACTTGCATCACAATATACAACCCACATTTTAAAAGAATAAACTTAAGAATAAACTTAAATTTGATTTATAAATCTTTGTTGCTTTAATTTTGCTTCACGAAAGAACACGGAGAACTTCATGCTTCAGAAATTATTCACAATATTTAAATATTAGCCAATTCATATTTAAATACTATTTAAATTGTTGAAAATATTCTTTTTACAAATGATACGCTTTATTACAAAGAAAAAAAACTTTCGAAATTAAAGATTTTTACATTTCTTCTCTTGAAAATTCACTCTCTATTATCATTACAGTAAAATTTTAACCTTTGGAACTAAATACCAATACCAACGTTACCGTTAACCTTTTCACTCCGGCCGGGACAACAGCTGTTCCGTCCAGTGTTGTAAACCAAAAGTCAACTCGCGGGACTACTGCTATCCCAGGAGTTCACTTCAGTATAATCAAACGCTCCGGCATAATCAAAATAGATGCACTTCTCGCCGGGGAGTTACGTACTGTTCGGGGGAAAAAAAGGAAAATGGGTTCCTCAAGTTGAGAAAAGAACTCCGCAAACAAAAAATGATTTTAACAGAAGCTTATTTCAAGGAAGGGGGGTGAAAAATCGAGTTTTTACGAAGTATCTTGGATTACACAGAGTAAATTTTTAGTGCCACGGAGCAAAGCTATCTCGTGATAAACTCTTCTGATGTTCCTTGAAATTTTAAAATGAATTACAGCTTATAAAGGAAACTAAGATGTCCGATCTAGTAACTGTTGCGTACACAATTTATAGAAGTATAAACGTTGAAGTACAATATCATTTACTGACTTTAATCTTGCGACAAAGCATCTTCTTGAAATTATGGACCTTAAACAGCTAACTGGAATCGTAGAAGCTGTAAATAAATTTTGCTCATAACTAAATATTTTTGAGACCTATATAATTAATTTAACTTAACATTTAGGGCAGTATTAAATTCGTGAAAAACAAATCGCATAAAGTACACAAATATCTTGATAGGATATTGAAAAAGCTTGATTGAACGGAACGAGTGGGTTTTCAGAATTTTAAATTCACTGACGGATTTTTCTGTATCGTTTTACATGACAGAGGAAAATATTTTAGCCAATCGTTCCAATGTTGCAGATAGATGTAAACGACAAACCAACTAACAAACTTACTTTCACATTTATGCGTAAGATTATTTCAATAATAAATGATTCAAACAAGGTAAATTAAAGAAGCTGTTTTAACAGTATATTTTAATAAATTAATAGGATTAGGGGAGCCGTTATTTACTTTTTAAATAAATTGGGAAAGCTAAAAATTATAATTGATAATTCAATAAAATTTTGTGAATTAACAAAAGTCACAAATATATGTTTAGCTACTGAAAATGAAAATATCGATATGAATTTTTATGTATTTTATAGTATTCGCATACCGTACGCGAAAAATAATGTCAAGTAACAATAAATCTTATTACTATGTTATAGATAATAGTGGACTGATAACAATTTGCATAAAATTTTATTTTTATTCAAATTGATGCTAAAACAGTGTGTTAATTAGTACACAGCGATTTATATAGACTATAAAAGTATTTCATAACGTTTTCGTATTAGCGTGTCTGGAAATAACATGTAATTACTATAATACAAATTAAACGAATGATAAACACAGAAAATATAAGTCATTTATCATTGCTATTCGAATATAGGATATTTGCGGTGATTAAACGGGATTCATTATAGTTTAATCAGTGCTACTGAAAGGCACGAGTTGATTTATTCTCTGGGTTTCAAAGTGAGGAATGTAGGTAATAATTCTATTACATATTGTCCTATTTAAATGGAGTTGTTAATCATTCTCTTAATTAAGTTTATATATGCTTGATGCTGTCTATTAACTAAGCTACGTATTATCAAGAAGCATAAAAGCTATATCATAGTCAGAGTATAAAACATATTCGCTTCTGCTATCGCTGACAATAAATAATGTTCCAGAGTAATTATTTTTTTAATCAACACAAAGATGTATTGAAAAATATTGTAATAATGGAAATTAAAGAATATTTACGAAGACGTAGAGCCAGAACGTAGAGTGCTATACAACTACATTAACATACAATTTACATATATCCATACTTATAGTATGTAAGTGTACAGTATAAACTGAAAATTTTTGTTTCGTTGCTTAGTAATCTTTACACATCTTTGGTAATATTTCTTGTATTTATTATAAAAAAAGTATTATGCATGTATACGACACCATTTTTATTGCCCGCATTTCAACTTATACCTATAAATGACATTTTTTTTTTGACTGACGATAGTTGATTACATTACCTTAAAAAATACAGATTGTTTAGTCAGGTAATTACTATCCTGTTTACAAAAGGCATGCAATTGTCTTCTTACAAAATATCTAAATTCTTACATATATGAAAAATATTGGGCTGGGCAGCCTCTCGGTCTGTCTGGACGATCCATTGGTAGCTCTGTAGGAGGACTTATTGAAATATAACCGGTCGTCCACGTTGGTGTAGAAGTCGAGCCAACGATACGGTAGTCCGAGGGGCACTGGGGCAATTCCCAATTCTCGTGACTGTGGCTGTCGTACGTTTTATTGAAATACTCCTGCCTTAAAACATAATTTTATTTGAAGAACTTTTCACACAGATTTATATGGCAAGAAAGGTCACGAAAAATCCACTCTCTCAGCGGTTTTTGCGCTTTTATCACCGAGAGTCCCATAGTTTATAAGGTAATCGTATGTCCCAAAAAAAGTGCATTTATTGTCTATTAAAATGCTCGTGAGTCATAGTATCTGGAAGTTCTTACGAGGTGTGGAGACCATGCGTCGGGAAAACAAGGGAAAATATATCAATTGCTTTTTTATTAAATTTATATTCCGAGACAAATCCTTGGTTTCTCAGTTTGTAAACTTAAATCCCAATTTGTAAACTTAAATCCCAATTTGTAAACTTAGTTAAAATAGTTCACCTAAATTAATTCACCCATAAGTTTTCTGACGGAGTAATAATGAAATCTGCAACTACGTTCAAAAAACAACTTTTTTTTCTTTAGATAAGGCCGTTATTGAAGAATGTAATCCTACGTTAAACATTTCTTCAGGGGAAGAGATATTTGATTTATCGCGAGTCCCGTGACACCTCTTCCAGAAATGAGCTGTTCACATAAGCGATACAACAAAAATTAAAAGCAATTCGTGAGAATGTTGTGGCTAATTATGACGACGGAAATATTTTGTTCTGAAAAGTCGCGAAGACAAATTGGATGGGTACGTTGTCTCTTTCATGGGAAAAGAACATGTGGTCTACCTAACGCTACGCAACTTTTATGAGCATTAACTTAGTAACTATTAAAATGATGTGTATACATCATATATGTATGCTTTATGGCGTACACTAGCCATTTACAATCATTAGTCATTACTAAAGCCGTAAATGTTGATTAATTTAATATGGAGGTACCTAATATATGTTTCCTCCTATAAAGACACGGAAAAAAAAACGATATCTATACACATGTCGGGAATCGATACCGGACTCTTGTATAGTTGAGTGGTTCTTTAGCCATTAGACAAACCTGGCGGCTAAATGCTGCATATTATACAGCCATTAGAACAAATAAATAACTGTGTTTTTTCTAGATAGCGTGAAAAAAATTAAATTGTCTGAGGAGCAGATGGACTGATATCAGTAAAGATGTTTTAATCCAAAATGTTACGACGTTTTCTATGATAAGGAATAGAATATATATTTCAAAATATCCATTATTGTTTAATAAAGAGTTTGTGAGGTTAACTGCGCGTCTACATTTTTATCGTACGAACTTTAATGGTAAAACAGACATCACAAAATGCTTTATCATTGTAGGATGGTTTTTGTGAAAATAACTTGAAATATACACGTGTTTCAGTATCTCTCTTTTGTTTACCACTCTTCAGTACAGAGCCAAGAATGTGTACAAGTAACTGTTAATCGTTTTTTATTTACATATCCCAGAAGAAAAAGAAAATGAAATAGAGCAACTTCTTCTGAAGGATATTTTGTATGCACAGTATGTTCCCCCGAAATAAAGTCACCCTGATTGTGTGACGTTACTGGACATGAAATAAACCAATATATTAAGAACGTATGTATTTGTATACATATTTATTAGAGTAACACATTCCCTGTTCCATCAAGAAAAAAAAAGAGGAAAAAAATTCTCCTTCGAAGTAAAGCCATTACTGTTAATAGGCAATATATCCTCCATGGTTTGAAATCACGATGTGGCATGCTATCGTTGGATGGTACTAGCGTCCATATTATCCCCGGCTGTAATGATAGCAGCCTCTAATGTCCTACACTAACACACACTGACTGTCTGATTATCAAATACACCCCATACTGAGGACATCTCGCACATTCTTTTGGAAAACAAGGTCATGAAAAAAAGGGTAGTCCATTCCATAAAATGCACAATATTATCAAAAGCCATTCCCAGTAAGAGTTTATTCGACCATAAATGAGGCATTCTTCTACTTAAAAATCTAGTTTGGATAGCCAGTACTCCCTGAAAATGGTAGTCAATGGGTTTCTAGGATTTTTTCGTAATTGGTCGTCTTGAGGAAAAGCCAAGTTTATTACCAATACCGAAACTTCTCCACACCGTTACTGAGCCACACCGTTACTTGCTGTCTTTTGGAGATTTCTTCTTTCCTCATGTCATGCCAACTGAACGCAAAGCCGTTTGGGCATACATATAACTTTATTATTATTATTATTTTTTTCAGGGAACATGCCGCTCGCCATTGGTCCTTCCAGGTTTGATGATACTTGGGAATATCTGTTATTTGCTTACGGATGGCATTCAACATGGGCTGCTGTTTCTTGTTGTTATGTTGCCCATCTGCTTGTATGTTTTACAGTCCGAGAGAAGACTGATTTTGGCACACTCACAAGGAAAGGTCTTCTGAGAGCGACCTCGTGAAAAGCAACATAAACATGTCTTAACTACCTAGAAGAAATTTTTCTGAATGCCCGCCTTTTTTTTGAACCGGTACGCATTATCCTGATTCAGAAAATTGTTTATTATGGTTTTAGACCACTTGATTTTCTGAAATATTTGTATAGGTGAAATACCATCTTTACTAGTTATTCTATACTTTGTTTTTTAATAGTTGTTATAGAGATTTTCTCGATTTTTTATAGTTAAGTTCCCTTTCCCTTTGCAATACTGCAGGAGAAATCGAAAATACAAACTTCTAAAATTTGCATAAAATTCGACTGGTATAGGAAATGTATGTGCACGAACTTTGTCACAACCTATTTACTTGTAGATGCACAAGTGTCCGGAGTTACCCATTGCACTGATAAGGGTGGTTGCTTTATTTCGATGGGACACTCCCCCCCCCTCTCTTTTTACAGATTCATTTTTTTCCGGCACAAGTGGGGCAGGGAGTGATTTATGTTTTGTAAAAATATTTTTCTGCATAGAATTTCTTATAGACTTTCTTAATACATTTGTTTCGTTTTAATTTTTTGTTCCATGTCTTGTAACGGGACACAGTCAAGGTGGCTTTATTTGGATGAGATATACTGTACATATAATTTTTACTTTAGCAGGAGTATGTGATACCTGTTTTCATCTGTGATATGTGAATGATGAATGAACACCAGAACGAGGCACAGTTTCTCTTACACATTCTTGGCAATGTACTGAAGTGTGGTAAACAAAAGAGAGATAGTGTAACATTTGTACAATAATTTGATAAAGTGGGTTTTTTTAAAAGTTAAATATTCAAAATCTTTTGAAATTTGAAAGACACTTTTCCAATAGATAAGTTATAAATTCAAAATGATTTACTTAAATTAATAATTTCCTCTTTCGTACATCTTCAGTTCCAGAGAATGAAATTCTACACTTAATTAATTCAAATGTCATTAGTTCCTTCCGCTTGGAAATTAAATTGTGTTAATATAGTAATTGAATTCAAATATTTTTGCTAAAGTTGAAAGCATTGTTTAAGATTTGCTGCGACAATAGTTTGAAATTTAAAAACAAATCCTTAATTTACTAAAAGTATAGGAATGACAACTTGTAATTAGAATTAACTAAGCATGAATAGTTATAGTTTAGATTGCTTTAAATGCAATCAGGCAATACATACTGGCTGTCGTTTAACAGTTTAATCATCTTAGTTACTTAATATATGTGTTTTATTAATGTAGGGAATTTGAATACATTTGGAATATTGGAGTACATCTTATCAATACAGCTGGAACATTCGGACACATGTTACCAATATATAGAGGACAAAGTTTTAACGAGAAATGTCTGGTTTTTCTGTAGAAGACAAACAAGTAAAAATACACTTAATGTTATTATTAGGTACCACAAAGTTATGTGTTTTACATTAATTTTAAAATAAATTTTCAGTAGGTTTTTATACAAATAAGTAAATGTAATCATTACAAACAAGTTTGTGATAGTTACAAACAATCTGTGCCAAAAAATTGGATTCGTATTTTATACATATTTTTTTTCTCAAGAAAAAAGTGTGCCAAATAAAGAGAAGTGTGGCAGTGTACATTCCTTGGAGGACCAATTTCAAACTGTCCAAAAATTTATTTTTTAGGTTTTTGTAAGTGTCATATCTTACAAGTATGTTATGGATTTATTTTTTTAATAGATAGAGGTATGAGAAAAGAACATTTTGTCCTCCTACAACCCCTCTTACGTTACGAATTTTGAAAAATGCTGTCTATTATGATACCTACGTTAAAAAAACCATACACATGCCAAATTCCGTTCTATTAACTTCAGCAGTGCTGACTGGGCGAAATGTTGACTTTTGAAAAACGACATTACTTTCCTGTACACCTAATACATTAATAGCAATTTAGAACATAGAAATATTAAGACCGTAAAATATTGATTTAGGAACAGAAGTAATAATGGAATAAACAGAAATTATTCCGAAAACAAAAATATGGACTAATTTAAAATATATGTAGTTCCCAAGAAAGTTCGACATGCGCAATATGGATATAGCACCTGCATCTGGGATAGAATAATTACAAATGATTATAAATATTTTTATTACAGATAGAGCAATAGCATTTTGCTTCCATGGAACTCTCAGGTCGACTACAAAATGCGTAGCTCTTGAATACATACATGTGCGAAGTTGTTCACCAGCTTATGGGTCCTTTCTTGGGATTACGTTCGTGCGGCCGGCTGAACAGTTTCTGGTTTATCAAGAGCGCAAAAAAAGACAACATATTCCAACAATCTTCAGCCTAAGTGATTATCAATGGGTGCAAAAAAATCAGCCCCACATTGCAATGGGATTTTGGTTCGTCTTTGAGTAACTTACTGAAACATTGTTCAAAAGATTTTAACAGGGCGGTAGAATCAGCAAGTGTGCAATTTGCTCCTATGAAATGTGAAGCATGCCAGCCAGATGTTTTAATGAGCCAAAGACACGTTTCCATTTCCAATGTACTCATCTTTGGAAAGTATATCCATTGTAAATATTTTTTTACCTATGCACACCTCCAGCCTTTCGGTCGTATGTCGTCGAGCAGCACCAGGTACATCCACGAAGGGTAAAAAGAAATCACTAAAAGCACAGTCAGCATCAATTGAAGTTAATGAAATTTCAGTAAATTTCATCATTTATTGAAATTGAAACTATATGTAGCATCATATTTCAAATCTTATTTCTTAGGCTAGCTTGTTACAGAAAAATATATCCGATAAATTGCAAAATAGAGACACAATTCTAAGTAACACAGAATATTTATTTTCGTAAATAATAAATAATTAAATGTCCTTCAATGGAAGAATATTAAAAACCAAATAGAAAATTAAATAAATAATAATATTGCCATTCACCTTTTGAACACTTCACATGGGTTCTTTTTTTACAGGTGGCATAAAAAGTTACAAACTTCCGTCCGATCTCTTATTTCAATTGACACCTTGAAGCCTTTCTGAAGTTATCATTCGATTGCACTGAAATGTGTGTATTAACTTGAAAATTTACACAGTAAAATAAGGACAAAAGTATGAGACATTCATAAGATACTTAAGTAATTATGCACCTTACATGTTGGGTACTAGAAGTTACATCTGGAGAAAATCGCCCAAAACTCCAGACCGTTAGACCGACAGCCATGTGACAGGCCCGAACAATCACATTTTTTCTTTCACCCGAATCCTTTGGGACCTTCACACTTCAGCCATCTACAATGTTTAGTTTAAGCAAGTAGGCATCAATGTTAGAGACATCGATGTTAAGTTTAATGTAAGTATTATAGAGTTACAGTTTTTAAAAAAGTTCATTTCTGAAACTTCCCAAAAAATTCACACAGTTTTGTTTTTCTAAACTTTTTAAGAACTATGTGACGAATGCAGACATTTTATTGCAAAGAGGAACGAGCTTTATCACATTGATAATGTATATGTAGTAAGTTAGCAGTACAAAAATTATTGCCAAAATTTAAAGTATTAGTGAGCTTTTTAAGCTAACTAATATTTTAAATTTTGGCAATAACTTTTTGTAACGGTAAAATTTTATTCTGCTCACATGATGAAAAAGAAAAGCATCTTTCAACAACTTCATTTGACAGCTTCATTTGATTAAGATGTGTTAAAATTTTGAAAAGGATATTTCGATTGACAACATTCTGATTAAAATTATGAAAGTTTGCTTCTTGCTTTAATATATATTTTTTTACATTATATGTTTACATTACACGCATTATAGAAATTACAACAAGCGCACTTTTATATTCTAGTTTTCAATCGAGCATATTCATGATTTGTTTCTGAATTATGTGAAATCAGATAAAAAATTTATTTTTAAATTAATGAAAAACTTCCATTTCTGTTTAAAAATAAATCTGAAATATCATTAAGTTAATGCCCATATCATTAAGTGAATATAATTTTTTCAATGATTTAAAATTATTCTTTTGGGTATTCTTTCCATTGCTTGTTATTTTCAATTAAGAAAGTAACAAAACTAAGGACTTCATTTAACAAAAGTATACAAAGCAGTTACAAAGCTGAAAATACATTTTTTATCTTCTTAAAACTGCGAATCATTCTTATCTATACAGGCTTTTTAAATTTAAAAACAAAAGTTATGCAGATTTGAAAAAACGATTTTCATTAAGTTACCATTAAAGAAATGTTTAATTTTAATAATTTTATGATACATTATCGAAGACTATTTGATTAAGAAACCTCTTTCATAATCGACAAATCAGGAGTGAGTTAAAATATGGGACAAAAATGTTATTCTTTTGCAAAAATAAATAATTTAAAAATTCTTAATGTATTTTACATTTAAACATTTTGAAAAGTGATTACTAAAATAGGGATTCTATTCCAGTTTTTGAAAATTCAGCTTATAATACTAGGTTAGTTCCTCTTCTAGTATTTTCTAGTGCATAACAAGTCAAACGCTTGCGATATCTTACTTTATACTACATGATAATAGAGCATTATTTAATGGCACTACCAATAGATTGTATAGCAATTATGTTGTCTGTGAAGTTATAGCGATGTTTTATTTCGTCACATTACAAATGTAGTGTAAGTGCACGCCTTCTGCGACGTCTTTTCATGCCAAGCATGTAACATTACAGAATAATATTGCAGTGTAATTGACAGTTAGTCACAATTTATAGTCATTGTGTGAAAAAATGTGACGTTGCAGAGACGTCCATCTAGGTGAATATGATGCCCATGGTGGTGGTCATGTGACATCAGAACGCTTGTCCCAGGCGGATATTTGTATGTCTCCATAACCTTTTTGCGACACATGCTGTGACACGAAGTCACATTGTGACCAGTATTCACACATGCTGAAATGCCACAGCGCCATATGGGGAGTCAGACCGTTCTGTTAGCACTGCGCTGGACAAGGACTATATTTCAGTCTGCGAGTTAATGCTATATCTGCTAATAGATGTGATTTGTTTTCCTACCTATTATGGTAACATTTAGTTACAGGATAAAATATTCCATATAATTCTTGACTGCCTGTAGAGTGCGAGAGTAAACCTTGTATTAAAACGCAGTGTATAAACTTACTAGTGTTTCACACTAGTCCGGTCAAATTAGACCAAAAAATAGGAGTGAAGGTACAAAAATTCACACCCGGCTCAAATTTGGTAAGATTGTTCAAAACGCCATCATAAATTAAATCTAAAAATTCCTCATCGATCCGATACCTAGAAAAAAATTTACTCGGGGTCAATCCCAGACAGCACAGCAAACTTTCATCAAACTTGAGGTAAGCTTGATTCATCAACTCAATAAACTTGAATTAAGCTTGAAAATTTCAAGCGTGTAAGCTTAATGCAAGCTTGAATCAAGTGTTCAAGTCAACACTTGCCGACCTTGCATTAAGCTTGACATAGCAAGCTTAATTCAAACTTACTGCACTCTAAAAAATTTTCCTAATTACATGGGGGCGCCGAACTCGCCCCATATATTTTATTTTCCCATGAATTTCCCTCTCTACGCTGAAACCTCAAGTTATTTTAATCTGTTTCCGTCTAGCGTCCGCGACTGATCTCGGGACCTAAGGTGTGGGAAGCCAGCGTCCTAACCACCATGCCAATCTGACTCGAGGTGACATGACTAAAGTTTGAAGTGACTGTTATGGTTGTCACGGCGCTATTTGGCGAGATTGATCAATATTCTCCGATGCCAACCTGCATCTTTTATTTTGCCATGGGATGAATCAAAATTAAAATAACTTTATATGTGATTTATAGACTCTACTACTAGGGAAATAAGCATAATATAAACTTACAAGCAGCACACTTTTTAAAACTTTCAATATCGCAACACTCATGTTGGGCAATATTGGCCAAAATCGAGACAAACGACTGATTTTGAAATCAATTTTGTAGTATATTTGTATTTTATTTTGAAAAATTCAATATTTGTAAATATAGAATCTTTTTTTAAAATTCTATGGTCAAGTACATTTATGACTGATGATAAATTATGTGTTATGTGGATGTGGCTTTCCAAATCAAGCAGTAATCAAGTTGTATTCAAGCTTGAGAGTTTATATGACTTAAATTCGGCGGGAAAATATTTGCACAGCTGACTAATTGTTTTGTAATCTCCAAGCTTGCTGCAAATTTAATATGAATTGAACTGTACAGCTTGTATTAACAGCCAAATTCAAAGAAATGTCAAGCTTGATTTAAGCTTATGTGCTATCTGGTAAGGTCACAAAAAACGGGTTTTTCGGGAAATTCTTTTTCTTCATTGTGAGAGTCATTCCCGCCGAGAGTTTACGGGCGGAAAACTAGTTCCGCCGTGACGTGTACTGTGACATATTGAAAAATATTTTGAATATGGATTGGCTCTTTCCCCTTTATCATTGTTTGATGACATTGGAATGCGTAAAAATCAAAAGTCTGCCATTTACGATTGTTTTCAAAAGGCAAATATGGATATTCACAACGTAAATGCGACATACACCATTGATGGAAGATATTTATTACACCACTTTGTATGGGATAGCGAAGGTACATTCAACGTTATCTTAGATAAATACGTTCAGTATGTACGTCGACATTTGGCGAGATTTTAAATATGACCCAATGTCACCCTATCCTGTGGATTGTAATCAAAAATGACAGTGCAGAACCAAATGTTACGACAGTCTTAAATACAAAATTTCAATATTCTATGGCTAATAGTTTTTATTTTTATTTGAGATACGTACTTACTTTTAGTGAGAAAATTTGTAATATTGCCCCTAAATTTACCAAGATTGGGCAAAATTGGCAATATTTGGCACATGAGTTAGACAGAGATAGTTCAGAGATTTTGAATGGGAAAAGCATGTCCATAGACTTTAATGCACGATTCAATCGACCAACATTTGGTAGTTAAATGAATCGAGGGCAACGGCTCCACTTTTTCAGCGTTGTGAGCATTTTAGCATAATTTTTACGAGTATCAGTGAAAGAGCTGAAACAAGGGGTGTTTCCGCGGCGAAACCATCACACGTCAAAGGGTTAAACAGCAGTTTTCTGTGGGATGTCCATTGTCCCATTTTAACATGTGAATCATATGCAATATAATGAAAATGTCAAAATTTTACAAACTTTATTTTCTGCAGATGCACAAAAAGAGCAATACACGTCTAACACGAAATATACCGTGATGCGGTGTTACGTGACTTTCTTTGTTCACTTCATTCACACTCATTATGCACAAAATTCTGCACTTCATTATATCTCTATTTCTGTTTAACTTGAGATATTGCTGCTTGACAAGAAATTTTAAAAAAAAATCGATTATTGATTCAGTACCTTTGTTACCAAAGCAAATCGACATGGGTGGGATCCGACTAATCGGCTTCTTTTGTCATTCGTTTGCATATTTTATTCTTTACCGTTAATTATGATGAATGTGCTGAGAAAAATGTCACGTGCAAGAACATTTGAAAGAAATATGTATTTGCCAGAAATTATTCTTGGTGTCTAATAAAGCGTTGACTGGAATAACCATGTTCAGAAAGATAATTATAAAAGATTTCTTTATTTCAACGTAGGATTACGTTCTTTCATAATGGTCCCGTGTACATTTTTTGGAGTCATGAGTTATAAAATCACTCCATTCGAAAACTAACTGGATTTTCTTTTACAGCAGTGAAAAACGTACGAATAAGTTAAAAATTGCGCGATGCCACAAAATTTACGTCGCATCAAAATAAATTCGCATTTTGTGTGATTCTATAAAGCTCCACTAGAATACACAGTTTGGCAGTATTAAATAAAATGTTTTTTTTTGTCATTATTAAAATAAATGAATTTTAACCATTATTAAAATAAATGAACTATTTTCTTCTGTTAAACCATAGTGGATTTAAAAGTTAAAATTGAACATTTCTAATAAGGATGATTTGTTTAGATTTTTAGATACGGAAATCATCTTTTAATTGCTATAGTCACGTCACAGCAACACCAGATTATGAATTTTAAAAACAGAAAAAGTTTTTTTTTAGAAGAATTGTTACGGTAATGTGAATTGAAGCACAATACACCGTGTTAATAAATGTTTCATTTATGTTAAAGTGTTTCTTACATTCATCATATTTTAATAGGAGCTTTACAAATGAAGAAGTGATAATTAATCCTACGTTAGCAGATGAGACTTCCTGAATATTTTTTTATTAATTATAATTCATTCAATTCAATTCATAAAAAAATGTATTTATTTAATTCGTAATACCAAGGATTTGATCTTTTTCCCTTGAAAATTTGTAAGAAAAATAAAACATTGTAGATTTGTAAGGTGAAATTTAAAGTAGAAATGAAAGTTTGTTTTTATTTAGTCTTAAAAAGTTTTGCTGAGATGTAAAATTTCCAATCAGAAATTCTTAATTTTGCCTATATTGCCTGCAAGAATTTTTCAGATAGTAAATAAAATGATATTTATTCAAGAACATTTTTTTTTCATTAGTTCAGTAAGATACAGTATACTTTTTTTATATTGCACAGAAATACTCACTAGCTCATAACAAACGGGTGAATTTGCACATCGCATATTAACACAAAGAGTTCTACAAAACCATTTGCATGTCTTAAAATGTTTCAAAGTATCTTTAGGGCAAAAATTAACTACTTAACGACAGCAAAAATCCTTAAAACACAAAAAATAACATATTTAAAAACAGTGCAGGCTACAAGTCAAGTATGCTTCAATCTGTGTGTGTGTGTGCAAATTTAATTCTGTTGTAAAGTATTATTCAATAATTGTATTTCACTGAGATTCTGGTTGCATCTACTAAGTTTCACATATTTTACTTATTAACATATTGTTACGTTTAACTGGTAAATATCAGCATAATCTGCTGTATTTAGTATATCTGTAACCATTTTTACATGATGTAGATAAGTTTTTGGCATGATATTAAATTTATATTTAAACTTCAGGTTGATCAGTTTAAATGATTACCCGCTGGTTTTTATTATTAACCTTAAATCTGACGGATGTGGCAACTATTCTAAGCCTGAAGTATCTATAATTGTTTATCCAAAACTGTTGGACTCTAATAAGTTTATTTCTGAGGTAAAACAGAAATGGAGACGAACAATATTACTTAATCGAGTGATAATTTTATTTTTGAAAAACATAATTTAATTAAAATTTTTACATTAGCATTCTTCACTGCAAACGTTGAAAATGCTCGCCACCATTTTGAATGTAAACATGAACACTCCGAGCCAAGTTTTTTGACACATTTCGCGCAACATTAAAGCAGCATTGTTGGTGTTATTGTGACTTGTTCAGGTATGATGTGTTTTAACGCTTTAGGTACCCGTAATGGCTCTAGGCGCCCGGCATAAAGTGGATGCCGTATCTCCCAGAGGCGCCTGAGAAAAAATGCCACCCCCTCCCCCTTTTCATACATGATAAGTGGTTTATGTTTTCAGGGTTTGGGGAAGGGTAGCTTCTATTCATACGACCAAAAGCAATCCCTCAGTGTCAGTAATAATACCCCTCCCTCGCTGCTCTCTTCTCAATTACCGGGGGGGGGGTAGTCCTAACAATAAACTATTCTTCGCATTTCAAGTGTACATGGAAAAGGCGAGAACAGCTTGATTACTGATCGTCCTTAAAAGAATACGAAATTTCTCAAGGAAGGGGATAAAATTTCGGACACATCTTCGGGACTCTGAGGTTTTGATAATATCTGTAACCTGAGAATGAAAGGGTTAATTCATCGATGTTTGAAGGAAATCTCTGGAAAACCCTATGCGAGCACAAACATATTCAAATATTTGCTGTAAGAAATGATAATGCTATAAATGTGAATTAAATTATGTTTTTCAAATATAAAATTATCACAGGATTAAGTAGCAGTGTTCGTCTCCCTATCTGCTTAACCTCACAGATAATGTCGCAACAGTCCAACACAGTCGAAAATTGTGTCGCACACTTAAACAAGGTTCCAACAAATATATTTTAGTGTTAGAGTAAATGTCACATCCGTCAGATTTAAGGGCAAGAAGAAAAACCGACGGTACTGTTTTAAAAGGATCACCCTGTTTTTCAAATACTAATTTTCCTTCTTCTTGAAAATGGTGATTCAAAGTAAAATAATCAAAGTTATTTTAATTGTTAACAGTTAATTTTGCGTAAAAGTAACGATGATATAAGTTTCGTATGCATTTTCAATTGACAAGAATGAAAAACCACCAAACACTCCTAACATTACATTTATAATGACCCGCGCATAATTTTCATTATTTGTTTATTCTTCACCAAATAAAATTTAGCTGTGAATTTTTTTTACTGCATGAAAGACCTTAAACGCGTCTTAATACAATGATGTTTTCATTTAATTTTGTCAGTTTAGCTTGCAAAATTGTGTTCGCAAGTTGGGTTAAAGCTTAGTGCATTTCATTTGCCACCGAAGGCGATATCTGTTCGAATGAATGGAATTAACACCAAACCACAGCATGTTCGTCGCAGACTTCTGGAGAATGCTACCTTTGTTCCGAAATCTTCATCAAAAGTGATTGTTCATGATGCGAGCACCGTCTCCTTCTGGTATAACGGAAGAGGATTTCATTCTAAAATATGAAGAGAATGTGAAATATACAGGGTTATCAAGAATGGATCATCCAATTACAATGTTTAATTTCCATAATTACCGACAGAAAATTGTAATTATAAGAACACTGACAATTTTAGTTAATTTGGCTTTTAACAACAATTTAACAAATAACTACCTCACCATTAAAGTGATCGCAGTATAGCCGTTGATTTGGTACGGCTTCATGTTCATACCAATTTAAACAACGCATTTGAAATGCTTTTCAAGCAGTTAATAGTGAAATATTTGAATGCGTTTGGCAACAAATGACACATCGAAATGATATATTACGAAGACTAAAGAAAATAATGCCGAACACTTGTAAATAAAAATAATAATATTAATAATGATAATTTTCCTTTACAATGGCATATTAGTTAAAACTTTCTACTTGTAATTATGAAAAATATTCTGTTTTGTGGTTGGATGATTCTTACCTGATAATTTTGTGTAATGATAAAAATTAAAATACTGAAAATGAATCAACTTTATTATTTTCAAATTTCCAAGAAATAATCTCACGAGAAGTTACTCCGCTTTCAAAATTTAAGCACAGACCCATCGTCTCTCCCGTTTTCTATTTCAATATTAAAATACTGGAACACCATTTTTATTTTCGACGAAATATTTAATTTAAACATTTTTATTTTTCAATTACTCTGCAAATCAGAATGAATGCAAGTCAATAAATATACTGATATTACCACTTTTTTATTGAAACGCACTTATCTATAAAAAAATCACAATAATAAACGGAAGTAGCCATGTTTCGATTTTTTTAAATATTTGAATGACCCAATTTTACAAACTTGAAGTTAAAATAGATGATGTATTTCTTATCTACTTCCTCTTAAGCACTCGTCTTATATTTTTTACGAAACCAACGATTTTGCCAAAGGGGCAGTATTTTTATTCACAAAATTGTCTTAAGGTTTTTAAAAACCACAAACTGTCGAATGCTATCACAGAATAGATGGAAGCTTTTTTAAAAAAGTGTGATGTGAAACTGCAGGGCAGCAGAAAACATTTTGCTGTGAAAAATGACCATGTTTACTATAGTTAAACACATAAACATTCTTCAGCATTACTTTTTATGGGTCAGAAATTCGAAGATTAGCTTAATACATTTCGTAGAAAAAATGTTAGAGTTCATTATACTGAAATTTCTTTTTTTAACTTTGAAAATATAAGGTGCCGTAAAATGATACGCAAGTATCCTTATACATTTTCAACCCTTTGAGGGGCAACCCTTTCCCAATGCTGAAAAAAGGACAGCCGATGCCATCGATAGACTTAACTACCAGCAAGATGGCGGACGATCGAAACGTCCATCGCGTGCCACAGATCTAGAGATCCTTTTCTGATGCAGCTGGCGCGTCAAAAAAGGATCTCTAGATCTGTGGCACGCGATGAACGTTTCGATCGTCCGCCATCTTGCTGGGTTAAGTCGAACAATGGCAACGGCTGCCCTTTGTTCAGCATTGGCAATCTATCCAGCTGTTCTCGCACTATTCCATTTTTCAGCAGATGTCAGTGCTGTTAAAAATAATCGTGACAATTTTTTACGGGAAATGACGTGCTAAAAAGTAAAGGATTCTTGTGGAGCTATGTCACCCGCGACTTTTTTTAATACAAATCCAATCTATTCTTCGTGACTGGCAACAGTCAAAACGTCAGAGTTTGGTGTTCCCAGAGCGGGAACACTGCGCGTTAAAGGGTTAAGACACTTAAAAGGAAGGATGCAGCAAGACTACTCGGTGGTACGAGAAGTGAAGTGCAAAAAATAATCAGGTCTTTGTGCTAGGTCTCATAGCTTATTGTTACATTTACGGCATACTCAGTGATTTACTAGGTTGGTTACTTAGAATATTTGAAGTAGGATTATTTTAATGCTACCGTAATTTAATCATGTAAATTACACTGTTATTGACTACCCAAAAAACAAGGGGGGGCTTTAATATCATTGACTCATTTTACTCCTGCTTGTCACGCTTATAGTAATTGAAACCCATATGTGTGATGACCTAAATATCTAAGCGTGAACTAATGCATGTGAGTTCATCTTAAGATATTTAGTTTTCGTTATATTGTATATTACGAATATAAATAAAATTATTTATCATTCAAGATTTTAAAAACTCTGATTATTTAACAATTTCACCCTTTAATGCGTTCCTCTCTGTGAGGTCATAAAACTCTGACGTTTTGACTGTTGTCAGTCATGAAGGATGAATTTCATTTTTAGTATAAAAATACTCGAGGGTGACACAGTTATACGAGTATCCTTTATTTTTTAGCACATAATTTCCCTTAAAAATTGTGGATTATTTCTAAAATTGCCAGGACTATTTTCAACACAACTGGCCTCTCCTGAAAAATGGTAGAATACGATGGAAACATATAGATATAGAAGAAGAACTGGATAGACTGCCCAATGCTAAAAAAACGGCAGCCATTGCCATCGCTCGATTTAACTACCAGCAAGATGGCGATCGATCGAATCGTTCATCGCGTGCCACAGATCTAGAGACCATTTTTTAACACAGCTGGCTGTGCGACCGCACCCCAAGTAGCACAACTAGTTCAAAAAACGTTTAAATTACGTAGGAAACACGTTTTTTGACGCTAAAAAACGTGTTTTAAATGTTTTTTGGACTAATTGTTCTACTAGGGACAGCCAGTCCGTGTTAAAATGGTTTCGTGAAAATATCATTAAATTTCATGCGTACTTTATTATAACTTTATTGTTGCTTTTGCATTGTATAAAAGCATTTTCTTACTTTGCTTTCAAATGCCTCTTTCTTGTGTTATTGCTGTGGAGAATATTCATCCCCGACATGTACGCTACCTTGCCATTTCTAAGCAGAGTAAATTTCTGTTCAATTAGCAACTCAAGTATTCACGGGAGTAATGACCCATCTCTAACTTTCGGTTGACCTCAAAACATTGAAGAAATTTCCGTCCAAGAAAAAATTAGCTAAGTTGGAGAGGTGAAATTAGAAATTTTAGAAATCACAAAATCATTGCTCGCTGTAAGGAGGGATTACATTGCACCAACCAAGCAGGGGAGGTAGCCTGAGAGGATGGTAGCGGTTAAACGACTCACATACCATCCATGCACGTTTTCTTCCACAGGTAGCTCTAGCTACCGGGTAACACAAAGACTAGTGCCAAGTGCGGAAGAAACAATGGCGGTATTAAAGTCATCACAATATTGGGCGTCTGAATAGAATTCTTTGAAAAATTGGATTTCATAACATTTTTCATAAGGAAATTACTAACTTTCCTATTTATTTAGATAAACAGTCTTTCATGTACAGAAATCTGGCTTAGTTTACTGAACGGAGTTTATTTTTTAAGATTATTATTTAGGTTAGATTCTGTTTCTCAAATAACATATATACACCACCAAGGTAGTTGAATGACGCATGCGCTGGGATACCTGAGAATGGTTATTATGTACATTTTTGTGATATGCGCTCAAATATTGAGAGTTCTTCAAAGTAGCGGAAAAATATATTATTTACTTTATTTCTGCGTTTATTGTGGGCCGTAATTTTAGAATTATACTTTTCAATTATTCTATTTTCTTGTTTGTGACACTCTTTTATTTTAAATTTTCATAAAATAAATTATGTGTGCTATCTGATTGTAAAACTTATTTTATTTCATAATGTATAGTCATAGTTACTTTTACATCTTTCTATTTTGATGTCATAAAAACAATTCACAATTATTTTTAAACGAAGGATCATTTAGCCGTTTGGTTGAGGATGAAATAATCCTTTGGACTCTTTTTCAAAATTCTACTTTTTTATTTAGTTGATGTGGGTTGAAAATATTATTGAAATTCGTTTTTAATGCAAAAAATAGTGAAAAGCACACTAACAAAATACCAAAGATTTATTTACACATTTATGCTATTTATACAACTTTTCCCCGTAAGGCCATCATAGGATTTTAGGCCACCTTCCCCTATTTCCGATTTCCTTTATAAATCCGGGTTCTTGTTATATCAGATCTCGTAATAAATGAGTTTGACTGTACGATTTTGCAATAAGATTTAAGGTAATGTAACATTATTCCATGTATAGATTATCACATTTAGGCACAATGACTTTTCTTTACCCTTATTCATTAATCAATAATCTATATTCTATGAAAAATATTTACCTAACACATTTTTTCATGCAGTATATTTTATGAATTTCGTGTTTCAAATTTTATTTTACCTTTAATTTAACGGCCAGCAATTTAACTTATTATGTTTCGTAAACAGCATATAAAAGTAATTACACAAATGTTTTCAATGATGGAGCAATATTAAAAGAAAAAATGAATATATAAATACATCTATGTTTTCTGATTATTTTTTATTAAAAAAAGATCTACTCGGCATCCTAAATTAACAAAAGAAAATGGGGAACACGCAAATGAAATGAAAGAGGCATACTTTCCCCCCTTTTATTGGAAATATATTTTCTTTGGATAATTAAAGACTTCCATAAAAGCATTTTTTATCAAAACCTTATTTTAAAAAAATAAAAGAATAATTTAACTGGAATTATTCTTTTATTGGAATTGGAAAAAACGCATTTATTTCGATAATGTAATATGCATACATATATTTGATAAAGCATTATTGGTATTTTAAATAAGAATGAATCAATCTATTTTATAAATGAAAACACTAATTTCTTTTTCTCCATAAATTTCAACAATTTATTTTTACAAGTCCGTGTATTTTTCATTACAACTTTAAATAATGTTTGAAGAGATATATAATCATAATATTTCGCTAAAAATAACTTTGAAATGGTTTTAAAGTAATCAATTTAGCTTCCGAATAAAACTCAACATTGAATCTGGGAGTGCATCTGAATTAAAGAGTTCGAAAGTAAATGAAATCTTTGCAAAACATGCATTCACCATATAGTTTTTTAGAGACGGAGAACTAAACAACGCTGTTTTCTGTGACAGACGATTTTACAGTTCTGGGTTGTTCTGGGGTTAGTTTGATTTGGCAATTCGCATGAATAGACTCACGCCAGAGTAGCATTTGCAAATCACTCAAATTTATTTTGAAAAACATATTTCAATTCGAGAAACTCATAACTTACTTTTTATGGTGATCAAAATCGTCCATGAGAGCAATTAGTTTGAGAAACTGTGGATCGTTTTCGAGATATGTTTAATTTTTTACGTATGTCTACGCTAAGGCGACCATACGTCCTCGAAATTCGAGGACAGTCCCCAAATATAGATCTTTCTTTCATTTTGTGCCCCAAAATACTTTGACTTCTTGGGGACGCGAAAAGTTCCCAAAATTAAAGACAATTAAAATCGCCTTCTACTCAGAGAAACAATGAAATTCTATCTCTGAAAATGTTTGTTGCTATTGTGTGTGTAGCGTGTACAAACATTCAATAAAGTATTGGACTATGAGCCAAATTTCCCATTTCAGTTTTGTTAATGATTAATCACATTTCATGAAGAATCATGCTTTAAATATGAAATTAACGTACGAAATTTTTCTTGCATTCGAATACTTTTTTAGAGGGTGTATAAAGTTTCATGAAAAATTATCACAAAATGAGCCAATGTAAAAAGCAATGTCTTCTGAAAACTGCAAATACTATGCCAAGAGTTAAATTTTGAATAAATTGCAATATTTCAACATGATGTTCTTTTCATATTTTAGGTTTAAATAAATATTTATAAATGAATGAAATACTTCCATTAATTTATTAGAAATAAGAATACACAATTGATATAAAAAGCTATTAGAGTTTTTTTTTTTTTTAAGTATGAAAGTCAGTCAAGATTTAAAGTAATGTATAATGGTACACATGGTAATATGTTGCGTTCTTGAATAAGTTCCAAAAATATTTTCTAGTGTCCCCAAGTTTCCGTGGATTCGAGGACAATGTTTGATTTGTCCCCAAAATACTCTTTAAAAGTACGGTCGTCTTAGTCTACGCTGATATACTAGAACTGGAACCCAGCATTCCACGCTCTATTGCAGAAACACAGCCAACACAACCTATAACAACTGTAATTAATTATTTTAAAATTTTTAATTTATTTTCGTTACCAATTTTGTGAGAATTTCATTCAAAAATCAACAATCAATTCTTCAAATTCTAAGCCTTGGTCGAGACATCTGAATCTCGATTTAAGCACCATCCTAAATCCAGGAAGTGTTTAAAGTGCATTCAGGATATTCATAATTTTTGAACAAAACAGAATTGATGTATAATAAGTACCACAAATCAAAAAAGTAAACAAAAGTACTACAATTCAAAATTATTTCACTGAAGTAAATATTGTAACGCTAACGGAATCGGCTATACGGATGGTGTTTAAAAAAAAATTAATGTATTGTAACCTATTTCTTTTTCTTATTTGCTTTTTCGTATTTTTCTTCTTTTCTTTTCTTTTCTTTTTCTTTTTCAGAGACGCAACGGAAAAATTCCCTTTCTATGGCTATCGTGTAGTAACGATGGGATAAAAAGAAAATCGCAGTCATTATACTTTCGATGAAAGTTAATAACATGTTAACTACCCTCTATGCAATGAAATATATGAGCAAATAGATTTGAATTGGTAAGCGTTTTATAATCAGAGCAACTTACATCATTCACATTTTTCTACTCCTACAAGATTTGTATTTGACCATTCGATTTTAATCTAACTGGCTGACGCTTTTGTAGACAAGTTACGAGATTTGAGAAATTAATCGTATAAATGATTTTAAAAACTACCAGAATTCGAAAATCGCAGCTTTAGTAAATAATAATAAGAAAATGATAATTTTTAACGTGAAGAATTATTCCAGTGATTCTCAATTGTTTCACTACAAATTTACTACTTTCTCATATTGGAACGATTGTAATCTTTCATGACGAAATTTAGTATTGAAGATGACTATAAAGAAAAATAACTTTTTATTCAATTAAAAGAAAAGGTTTTCAATTCACAACCTATACTGCGGAAATCAATATTAAAGTCTGATAAATTAGAATGCTGCAGAAAAACTAATTAAGTTATTTTTTTTCTGAAGAAATTTCTTATTTCAATATTTGTAAATATTTTTCGAGGAACATTTTCATCCTCTTGAAATTTTTATACAATAATACAAATATTGATACTATCTTCCAAAGTGATTTCCTTCACTTACTAACTGAAAATTTACCTTACTAATACAGCGAGGAAATAGCTATCACTAAACATCCTCGCTTAGCAGAAGAACAAATAAAACATCCTTTTCACGTCTCGTTAGTTTATCAGAAAGCGTCAGTAATGCACTGTGTATTTTTATTTTATATGATGTAGACATAGAATAACAATGATTTTTCTTACTGAATATTTGCCAGCTGACCGTTAAATATTGCCTAGCGTTCGTTTACGGTCCAGGTGATGCACCGCAGCGGTGTCGAAAATCAATAGGTTCATTACACCGGCACCGTTAGTTAATTTGTTCTTTTCTCCAGTGGTAGCACATTCGAAATAATTTATTAACATAGAGCCATAGTCCAATCTTCTTCAAAAATAGGAATGAAAAGATGACGGAATTTCGTTCGTCTAATATTGATTCGAACGTACTACTCTCCATAGATATGTTCGCATTCCACAAGGAATTAGAACGATTCGATAACACAGTTTTTCCGGGTCCATTTATTTACTTTTTCGGTAAAGTTAAAGGTAATAAAAAAACTAAAAATAATTGATTAAATAAAATTAATAAAAAAATCATAAATAACATACATTTAAAAAACAGGGAAAAAATAAGATGAACAAAAATATAGAAACGTAAAACATAAAAAACCCAGAAACACAAAGAACAATGGCCTAAGCATTAGGGTATGCGAAGGCGATGAATGCATAGATAAAGTAATACAAAATGTTAACCGTTTAACCACTTCAGACCCGAGGTAAATCTCACATCTGAAATTGAAGAACAATTTCGTAACTGTTTTTTTTAAACCTATTACACTTAAAATCTACAAGTGGAAAGCCTACTTTAAAATAATTTTTCGAATAAACTCCTAATTCCTAATCTCTGTTTCAGTAGTAAAAAGCTGTTATCGAACATAAGCGAAGATTGTCAAGAAACATTAAAGGATAAATAATGTCTTGCAAATTCTTTTCTTTGAAAAAAAAAAAAAAACGAAGAATATTCACAAATTCAGCTTAGGAAATTTCAATAATTTTTTTTTTTTGAGTTACGTATTCACAGGCTTAAAATCATTTATTCAAAATTAAAACATCAAAGAAATATGTACGTAAATTTAGAACTACAAAAGTGTTAAAGAATCGTTTTAGCAGTGGAAAGAAAAAATGTTCACATATGTGGACCTCTGACACGAAGAGATTATCATTGTAATCAAGAAAAAAGAGCCCATGATACAAAAATGCTTGTTTCTATAACCATTTTTTTACCATACCTTAGACTGATTTACAAAAAAAAAAAATAGTAAAGTAGAGCAACACATTAATTTTTTTAAAATAAAAAGACTAACAAATTCGCGTTAAATGGTACAGTTTATGTCACTGTTCCTTCATTCTATATTTATGTTTTACGTTTCTATAGTTTTCTTCATTTTATTACTATACGGTGACATAGACGTTTGAAAACTTCCGGTGTAGAGCAGCGCTTTTCGCTTGTGGAAGCATTTAAAGACAACTGTCCAGGAGCAACGAAAGACTCGAAAAGAACTTCAAGTGTTAAGGCTGTTCTTCGACAAAAAAGAACTCTGTTTTTAGTCTTGGTACACAAATTGAAATAAACTAATAGCACCATGGTCTCCAAAAAATTCCAGAGTGTTCTTCATAAGCTGTTTTACACACTGCGATAAGCGAAAACGCTGTGGCTTTTGTGAAATTTTCCGAAAAAATTCTTAAACATGGATCTGAGCTGCAAGATTTTTCGAAGAGTGACACGCTTTATGAAAATTTCCGATTTTTAAGATTTTTTTCTAAAAGTTTTGAAACTGATACAGATTGACCTGTCTTCGTAGTATGTAATACAGCTTCTAAAGAGAGAGTTTCAAAATTTTGAAGTGCCTAGCATAATTAGTTTATTTGTAATTATGTACCAAAATCACATGATTTTTTCGAATAACACCGTTAAGTCTGAGCCACATATGGTAACGGGGTGCAGACATAGACATCATAATTGACATCTGCTGAATGCAATAGACGGCGCGTCCGGCAACCTGGCGTGTGCACAAGATTACTATCAACATAGTCAAATAGTCACGTGGCATATCCTTATTACTGTGCTGCATATCTGCGCTGTAAGATGCGCTGTCTACAGTAATAGATGCCCGTGATCAAAAACCACAGCTCTTAACCCTTTGAGGCGCAATCTTTTCCCAATGCTGAAAAAAAGACAGTCGTTGCCATCGCCCGACTTAACTACCAGCAAGATGGCGGACCATCGAAACGTACATCGCGTGCTACAGACCTAGAGACCCTATTGTGACGCAGCTGGCTGTGCGGCACCATCTTGCTGGTAGTTAAGTCGAGCGATAGCAACAGCTGCCCATTTTCCAGCATTGTGCAATCTATCCAGCTGTTCTCGCATTCTTTCCTTTTTTAGCAGATGCCTGTGCTGTTAAAACTAATCGTGGCAATTTTTTTTACGGGAAATGATGTGCTAAAAAGTAAACGATTCTCGTGGAGCTATGTCACCCGCAACTATTTTTAGAGAAATCATATCTATTCTGCGTGACTGGCAACAGTCAAAACGTCAGAGTTTGGTGTTTCTAGAGCGGGAACACTGCGCGTTAAAGGGGGATTAAGGATCATTTTCTCCCATAATAGCGCAATAGGAGCAATAACTGTCTCAAGCTTTCTGCATCAGTCTAATAGTCACATGATGAAACCTTGTTACTGCGCTAGATATGTATTGGGCATAGGATACGCTGTCTACCGTATTAGGTATCTATGGGTGTAGATCGGTCACCATTTGCCTTCCATTTTTCACATGAAGATACCATTTCTGCATGAGCCAAAAGAGTTCTCTGGAGACTTTCTTGCCTTAGAAATAAGATGCGCAATCCACAGTTCCTGCTCAATTTTAAAACAGCAGTGGAAGAACTTTATGGAGCGTGGCATTTTACAGATAGTCTCACTTTGAAATAAATATAGTCATAGTTACTGCGTGAGTTGGGAGAAATTTTGAAATACATTTTTGCCTTTTAAATCAGCACTTGAAAATGAAATATTTGAAATTAAAAAAACATGTTTTTTCCCCTGCACTTTTTAAGTAGATGGAAATGCAGTGAATCATCACTAATTTCCTAGGAAAAAAAGTAATTTTTGAAATAAAAATTGAAAATACTTCTAAAATCTGATACGCATCACGTAAATGATATGAAATCTGTGTTCTCAAAGTAAAGAATCATTATCGCCGTATCATTTCTGCTAAACTAGAGTCATGAAATAATCATTATAATTCTGTACAAAACTACACTTTTCTTTTAGATATCAGAAATAAAACAGCGAGCATTTATGTGACCTAATTTTTGCGTACTTGGTGTTTTATAAGAAGTAAATGATCCTTATCGAAAAAGAATTGAGTATACATTATCTTTTTATTGATAGATCTAAGAGAAATTATTATAGAAAATAAGAAAACTAGATATAATCTTTTCACGTTAATATATTATTTTGCAGTAAATGTCAACAAATGTAACAGTAAGATCGAAAAGTATTATTTTTGTTTTTGCAAACAAAAGGAAAGTTTGTTTGGGAAAACAAAAATATTTTATAGTTTTATATTTGTTGATGCAAGAATAAATTATTTAATTTTCAATGTCGAACACTTTTAAAACTTCACGGATTCTGTTTAACATCACTGCATCTGATAAGAAGGAACTAGGGAATGCAATCCCGATCCCGCGGGAACGGAATCCTGCGGGATCCCGCACAAATATTTGCGGGACTAGTCCCGCGGGATTACGATCCTAATCCCGCGGGATTGATACCGAGAAATAAATTATGTTTTATTAAAATTTCACGCCACTTTCCCAACCAATAGACTGAAAATTTTTGAATATTCATGTCTTTCATATAACAATAAACGAATCTATAATTACAAATTTTAATTTAAAGTTTTATTTTTTTAAATTATCTTCCAATGGGAGTCTGGAACAAACATCCAAATCTAAACACCGTAATCTAAATTTTTCGAAAACTTCCCAATTCCAAGTGAACTGAAATATTTCATACTAATTTATCTCTTAGCGAACAATCAAAGTTTTCATTTTAGTTATTAATTTTTTTAATTCACACTTTTAATTATTTTACTAAAATTAAATCTAGACTAGGAAATGATTCATTGGATTTGTTCGATTTTGTACGTTCTTGTTTCAGCAACTAAGGAAATAACGTAAACATGTGAATGTATTTTTCTGTAAATTCCCAAATTTTAGAAACTAACATAACTAATACTAATATATTAAGACATAACTTACTGTATTATTCTGAAAATCATGATTATAATTTTCATATTTCTGTAAGTTATTGTATAAATTATCTCATAAGATTAATTATCACCGGTCAACACGATTTTTGGGTCTGACTTCTACATGTTAAATTTTAGTTTCTCCTACGCCAAAACTAAGGAAAAAAAATATTTTTTTTTAAATGAAAGTTTGCTTTTGTAAAAATTAAAGCAATTTTTCAACTTTTGGCAAAAATCACCGATTTATATATATATATTTTAATAATTCCGTTCTAAATTATGATCAGAAAAGTTTTTGCTGGATACAAAAGTATTTTTGATTCAAGATTTGTGATAAATAATAACATATAAATGTAAAATAATTATTTTGTTGAGTATTTTTGTTACATAAATCATCATTTTTTCAGACGCAATCAATTACAGTTTTTAGTATATTACTTTGCATCATTGTGTTGATAGAATAAAAATATTACATACTAAATATTACATATAATATTATTATAATAAAACAGTTTACTTTCAGGTTAATCAAAGTGCTGCCATCTTTCGTTTATGAAATAATTAAAATATACTTATCGACGTAAATCAGACAAAAGCAAACTTTAAGAAATAAATATATGAAAATTTAAGTGTTTTTCGATGTCTAGAATCAGAATTTAAGCATGAGAACAGACCCCCCCCCCTCAATTTTTTTGTTTTTATGTTTTGTTGACCGGTAATTATTAAAGTTAAGCTTCATAGATTACCCGCGGGATTGCGGGATCCCGCGGGATCAATAAATCTCAATCCCGAAATCCCGCAAGACGAAAAACAGTGCGGGATTGCATTCCCTAGAAGGAACCGTATAGCGGACATGTGCAGATGTGAGTTATTTGGAAGATTTATAAACACGCACGAGAACAAAATAAAATGCAAAATAGATGAAGTATCATTAAAATGAGAGTGCTTTTAAAGTTTAATTTGTTTGTATTCATGTAATTTTTTTTCTGAATCTTTTTGAGAGAATTTTGAAATTTGCTTTATTACCGTTCGTTCGATCGCATCATTTAACAACTTAAGTAAGAACAATGGATAATGTCGCTATGACAAGTAAATGGCAATGTTGAAATTGGTATTAAAATTAATTGCTCTATGACATCGACATTGTTTTTACATTGTCGATGTCAAAGAGACATCCACATGTGTATTAGTAAATTAAATGGTAAATAAATTTTTAAAAAAGGAATTGCAACCGGATCAAGATAATTTTGCAAACGGGAAATTTGGATCTAGACGCGAAGATATAAGTTAGTTACGAGACAAAACTTTGCTGGGATATTCCGATAAATATACAATTTATTTATTTCGTAATAGTGGTTTTAAAAATTCCCATTACCGTCTGAAAATCGTATACTTCAGCCAGTAACTTATGAAAATTTTATACTTGGATTATAAATAATAAAAAGTCTGGAGTGACTCCACTCGACTTTCCGAGCATTTACGATTAAGATCATTACCAAGCATTTCAATAAACGCTAGCGCACTTTCAAGAATTTCCCCCATAGAACATAATGTAAAAGAAATCTTTGTCGTATCCCTGTAGAAAAACTATAAGTCCTATACACACTAAAATCAATACCAGTCTTGCGACTGTGGTGTATAACATATATACCCAATTGGAGCTCAATCGAATGCTCCGATTAGGAGCTATCGTGTTCACTCACATACGCACAAACACACATACACACACACCTATACACATACATACATCACGTAAAAATAGCATAAATGAATTCAGAAGACCTCAAAACGTGTAAATACACCAAAATCTCGAAGTCGAATTTTTTCATGTTTACAATACTTTCCTTACATGGTACATGTTCGGAAAGTAAAAAGTGAAAGTCATCAGTCTTGATGACCGTTCATGGAATTAATTACGCAAATGCTTCAAAAATCCACCGAAAACGTAAAGAAAGTCAGTTATTTCTATTAAAATGACGCTTTCGTTCATTTAACGGAATATTCACTAGTATAATCATTTGTGGCACAGCTCCTATAATTAGCCAGTTCCTATAATGCCGTTTGAAAATAGTGATAGTTAAATTTTGAGGTGCTGTGAAGGTTTCAATAAGAAATCATTACAAGATATTCAAATTCAAGACAAAAAACCAAAAATTCAAATGTGAATACTTACCCATATAAATTTAAGACAAAAAAAATCATATTTACATACACGAATATATATGTTGAGAGAATCACATATATACGAATAATTTACATCAATTGTTTACTTACATGAGTACACACACAGCATACATTACATATGTTTAAAGTTACACATTTAAGAGAAGTTTATTGGTTCACGTATAACAAAACATTGCAATAATCCGATCGATATTATGCTTCAACCGTTTCAAAACTTTGCAATATAAGTTTATTACTTGAATTTATAAAATTATACTATTTCAAACGTGTTTCTGGGAAAACTTTAGCGAAAATAAGCTTTCTTCAATCTTTTTCAAACATTCTATGTTAAAAAAAGAAAAAAAAAAGTTATTGTCTTATATCCATTCCGAGCCCAGCAATAATTTTATTCTGGAGGGCCGGGAATTCCCTTTTATTATCAAAATCTTATTTCTTTCGAACAAAATAAACGTTATTTTGCTTAAACATGTTTCATGTTGAAACTGTGGCAGAATTTTGTTAAGAAAAAAACCTTTGTGTCGAATATAAAAGAATGAAATTCCTAAGAGTGTGATAAAAGTTTAGAAAATATATTTCCATCATATGAGAAACATTTTCTTGTTTAGTAAATGTTTATAAGTGTTGTTTCTAGAAAAAATAAAATTGAAAAAACTGAATTACAATTTCAGAAAAACACTAACTCTTTGGCAATGTTATATGTTAGCCATCAAAATATAGAATTTTATTTTAAATAAATATTTTCGGTGCATTTTTAAATAAGCTTACTTTAAAGTTCAAAATCTCAAGGCTTTTTTCTGAGGATAGTAAGCATCAAATTTCATTGTTCCAGGTGAACCAACCCCTTTTTACGGCGTCTAAACAGTTTTTAAGCCTATTCAATACTAAAACTAGCTATGAATACTTAGTCTGATTAACACACAAAGAACAAAGTCAGCAAGCATCAGTTAATGCAGAAGACCGAAGAGTCATTCTTGCAATCAGTAAAAGAATAACTAGACTTACCAGCAAAAATGAAGAAAATTACAAAACACCTCAATGTGTAAAATTTCTAAGGCTGTACGTTTCATTGAACTAACAAAATTTTATTTTTATGGCATTTTTTGTTTATCAATTACACTCAAATAAGCATTTACTTTTTAAATTTGTTTCAGGAACATACATAAACTCACTGAAAGAGTTGGTAATAAACTAATAGTATTACTAATTTTGGGTCCTGCAGTGGTCTGCGCGCTAAACTCCATTCATATAAAATCACGGCGAGTGAAGCAGCATCCAGCTTGACCAGTGCTTGGGAGCCAACTCCCAAGCACTCCCAAGCACTGGGAGCTTGGGTTCCAACTCCCTCTCGGCCCGACTGCTGTGGGACCGTGTACGCTAATGGTAGCTGGTGCACGCAAAACCCGTAGTGGCTCCAATATCCTCCCGCTACCTCTGGGGGTGCCGATTTCAGGGGTTGGTCGCTCTTCTGGAATTGATTCAAAATTGGGGGGGGGGCAGTGCTTAAAGTCGGTTTTCCTCCTACTAGGGCCCACCAAAAATAGAAGACGCCCCGCCCCCTCTGTCCATCGCCTCCCTATCTGGGGGGATATAACACCGCATGCGGTTGTCGAAGGGCATAAACAACAACAACAACAACTATTTTTGTAAGTGCTTAGTATTGAGCGTAATTTGTTAGAATACACTAATCATTTGATGACTTCTACTAGCTACAGGTAATTCTGAAATGTTTTTAATTTGCAGCGTAGTTAAGAGATACAATCTGTCTGATTAAGAATTATTCAGGTTATCATTTTCCATAACAGAACACGTAAATAAAAATTATATTATTAAACATCCCCTTGCATGACATAATGCGCCTTCCATGTATAGTCTATTATGTTGTTGGGAGACACTGAAATACCACTTACATAGTGGAATACGGTGATAATTACCGGAATCAATAACACAACCACTTATATGAAAATGGAATTACAAACATACCACATGTCAAATATATAATAAATTAATAATAAATGTTAGTGAAAAACGTAAAATTAATCAGTCTAAAAGAACAGTGAACGATATTACATGTACAAACTTGCTTCCACCTTTCTTATAGGTGGCTTCAACGGTAAGTAATGCACACTCTCAAAAAACTCATACACTGATTTTTTCCTTATTTTTGAAGGAATAATTTCCGTACTCTAGGAAACGTAATATTTTTGTTAATAATCGTCCCGAAATCTGAAGAAGAGGGAAAAAAATTGTTTAATCTGAAGAACTTTCTTCAATTCACGGAAAAAAAAGGAAACGGACATTGGTCAAATAAGATATTCCAGCAGCACTGCTGACAGTAACATTTCCGTGACTTGGAGAAATGATTTTTGAGAGAGCGTCTTTATACACTAATTTGTTCCTCCTTTTTCAACGAATACTTTCGGTACTCTTTGGAAATATTATATTTCCGCGGATTCATCCCGAAAATCTAATGAAAAGAAAAAATTTCGGTTTCTTCATTAGTCAGGAGAAAATAGGAACGGATATTCATCGAATAGTGGAGATATACCATCAGCATTGGTGACAGTAAAATTTCCGCGAATCGGAGAAATAATTTTGAGAGTGTGGTAGAAATAAATGAATCTTAAGACTTAATTTAAAAAACTTGGGCATCTGTCAACATAGCTCCATGAAAACATGAATCTCTGTGTGTCAGAATCATACAGTTATTCTCGATTGAATAATGTACGTTTACCATTCAAATTTTCGTCATTTGAGGAAGGTTTAAATTTTTTGCTTCAGTATTAATAAATTTGCGGCTTATGTTCATCAAATGCTCTCAAATACTTATAGTGAGGCAGCTATTAATGATAGAACTTGTCGTGAGTGGTTTCAACGTTTTAAGAACGGCAATTTTTAAATTGAAGACAGGCATAGCATTAAAAGAGAGAAGGTTTTCGAAGAGAGACATTGGAATTAAGACTCAAAGTTAAAAGAACACTCAGCACGATCACTGGGTGTGACTCAAGATGCAGTTTCAAATTTGAATCGCAAATGCATTACCAATTTTTACAATAAATTCTCGAATTTCGGAGTTCGGGAGGAACACAGTTCAAAGTTGTATACCTAATATAATCTATTTATATATTTCACTAACGTATGCGGTTCCACAATCGACGATATTTCTATGTTTACATCTGGTATAACATTAACCAGATATAAACATTAGTGGGTACTTGTCCATCGTAATAACATCAGTCATCGCCAGCTCTGACAAGTTAAAAAATTGGCACTTCTTTTCATTAAAGAAGCGAAGTAATTAAAGGAAAAATAATTATAATAATGATAAAAATAACGCATTAAATAATGTAACCATTCAGTAAAAAACCAGGTTGTTAACTTTGGCACATTAACATTGGTGTTATTACAACGGTAAAGTACCTATTAGCCATGTAGACTCATGTAGGGAACGACAGCGTACTGAGCACTAATTTCAGAAATCCCACAGCTGCTTTATTTAATAAACATTTATGTCGGAATTTGTACAACACTTCATTACTCCATAAAGTTATTTTTACAACCTTTTCATAAATTCAAATGTCACCAGTTATGTCTTTTCACACATTTTACAATGTCAGTGCCCTGGCATGACAATCTTCGGCTTTTATAAAGACATCCAAAATTTGCAGCAACACAAACCTAAACTTATTTAAGGGCAAATACTGTTAAAACAAAGAAACACGATTTTTGTTGAAACGAGACCAATAATTTGGTCAATAATGTACAAAAGAACGGTACGGTATGGGGGAAGGATCTGGCCGTGTTGGCTGCTAGTACATAAAAAAAAGCCCGCGAAACTACGTAAAACTGGAAAACAGACATGTGACTGAATTATTAAAACAATTAATTATAACCGTACAATAAATACATTTAAAAACTATGTTAGTTTATTAAGATTAATGCTTTTTTGGGGAATAATATATTAGCAAATTATTAAAAAAGTAATACATTTAGTAGAAATATATGTTTTCTTTTGCTGTATCCTCTTGTCTTGTGTAGACTAATGTAACATAGTTTTATTGCTAACACAGTGAACATTTCACTATAGAATTGCGTGACCTCTTTGAAGAGCCTGCATGAAAAAAAAAAAAGTTTATTGCCTGTAATTATGTCTCCATTCACTTTTCCTGTTTATGTTCGTAATGTTTAACATTCCCCAAAGTATTTCATTGTAAAACATTGTAACAGATGTACAACAGCTATACATAAAATGTTATTAATATACCTTAATATATGAGTCTACCTTCGGGGCCTTTTTTTAAAATTACATTTTAATGAAATTACATGTTTTTAATTTAAATGGGCTATAAAATTAAAAATTTAAATGCAGTTTTAATGAAATGTAGTGTAAATTTTGGAATGTTTTCGAATTCGAGTGAAATTTTAGTAAAAAATGACATTTGTGCCACACTTCCTGTAACCAATTCTAATAAACATTTGAATCGGTGAGTGGAGAAACCATTTCAGTCACAAAAATGCGAAAAATCGTTTTCGATGAAAATAAGCTTAGAACGGCAAGATGCGTGTTGAGGGCAAGAACGACGTTAGTCCGTTGAGTAGTTTCGTAGATACGGGGCTTTTTTTTTCGAACGATGGCGACAATGATCAATGGTCGACACACGACAATGAATCAATGGTCGAGAATGATCTATTTTAACACTATTATTGGCCACCTGACCTGCCCTAGGGGTGGTTTTCTAAAAAATAGTTTTCCAGCTTCAATGTTAGATTTTCATCTCCATAATTTTCTGCAAGCAAAGCACATTTTCTTCTCTTAAATTCATGTTCTTGACTTTTGTATACCATAAATATGGTTAGACAATAAATGGTGATTTGATTTGCTTTGATTTCATTTGAATGATTACCTTTTTCCAAGTTTTCAGCTGACTAAAAACCAGTTGAGTGCAGAAACAGCATAAGTCCGAATCAAATTTTAAATTTTCCTGAGCCTAATTGATGTCGAAATTAGGTAATATTTGCATGACAGAAACATAAATGCATGTTATGAGAGAGGAAAAAAAAGTTTAAATATTTGAAAATTTGGAGGAGTTACGAAGTTTTTTCTCTGTCCTGAAAAATTTCCTTTTTGTGACTGAGGTGGTATCTGCACTCACCGATTCATTTACTAATAATATTTATACAGTATATTACTAAAATATTTATCTGTTATATGAACCAAAAGATTTATAAAAGTACTAATTGTTATGAAACTGTTCCACTTTTTATATGTAAACTCAGCATTTGTTTCTGAAAAAGCATTGTTTGAGGAAAACATTCATAAAATCAATATCTAAAAAGAGAAATATTATATTGGGCTTCATAACACAGATAATAAGGATCAAAGTATCCTAAGAAATTTTCAAGTCAATATCTTAAAAACGTTATGAGATACGACAATTACCGTAAAGAAAATTTACGAAAAACGAGTTTAAGATTTTAATACTGTATAAAATAATCTATCCTTTTAGTTCATTATTACTTGTATAACACAGCTTCTAGTAATCATAGAAAGAAAAATAAAACGGTTTTGGAATCCTAATCGTATGGCCTATAAATAAGGAAATAAAAATGTTTCGAAACTGTTAACAAAACAGGGATTTTGAGGGCAGTCTCATAGCTTAAATGTAAAATATGTTGTTTATTTAAAGAAAGTGTAAAGAGATTTCATATGTGTGTAAACGCATTGATTTAATAAGTAACTATAGCATTACAGAAAAATCGTCAGAGGTTATCTTTCACAGATATTCAAAGAACAATATGTTCATTTTTATGAGTTAAAAGACTTCGATTAAAATTAATTTAAAATAGAACCCTGAGAAGAAGGTAAAAATAACAAAATTGAAAATTGACTTAAATTTAAGAAAAGAAATAGCTTTAGTCAGAATAACAAGGATTAACATTTAGTATCGCGAAAGAAAAACTTAGTAAAAATATTCACAAAAAGAGAGTATATGACTTTTTAAATATTTCTAAGCCATAAATTCAAGAAGATATAACTTCGAGTTCAGAATTTTTTAAGGCTATGTTTATACAGTATTTATTTTTGGATTTAAAAAAATAAATGAAGATGAAAAAGGAAAAAAAAAAGGTAAATGTATTACAAAATGGAATGTTGTAGCCTTTATCAAAAAATTTTCCTTAAAAAATACATTCGAAGGAATTCCTAAAAAGTATTTTTAGACAACTAAAGAAATTTTTTTTTTTTGAATTATATTTTATACTCTCAAATTTCTTTTCCAACAATATTTTCCAACATTTTTAATGATATTTTTATGTTATGGTTACTTTTACTTTTAGGAAGCATGAATAACTTTAAAGAAAAATTAAATGGATTTCGTTAGTCTGGATACGAAACATGTTTCTTTCGTTAAAGCAGTTAAATAAATTTCTATTTCTCACGATAAAATAAATTGCCATGAAATGTATGGGGCAAGTATTTACTACTTATCCAATTACTAGCTTTAGGAAATAATATCTTTTATTCTTAAAGTTATTTTGCTTTGAAATTTGTAATACTTCATCGCTTAAAAAACGAAAATAATTTTCAAGTGAAAGATTACATTAATATGGGTTTGAAAACTAATCTAGTTAATAAGTAATGTAAGGCGAAAAAGAAACAATTCCTTCTTTTTTTATGTACATTGATTAGAACAAACTTAGCAAAAAATCATATTTTTAGCTTTTAAGTCTAAACTTTTTAAAGAAATATAACCTGACCGGACCATAGTTTTATATTGCTCCTGTTTTTGCATGCTTATATTTTTCTTCAAATGTATGCATTGGGTTGCAAGGAAATTATTCAAAACAGAAATTGTGGGAGGGGGGGTGCAAAATATTGATCATTTGGATCCAGAATAATGTGCAAAATTTCCAGAATTTAAGCTCGACTGTAAAGTGACTTGAAAGACCTTGGGAAATTGTAATTTTAGCAAAAATTTCAGGTTTTTTGTCTTTTTTTTTTTCGCGAAGTTGAAGGTGTCGCGGAAAACTGACCATTTCAGTCCACTGCCAGAATTTATCAGAATTTTAGCTCGACCGTAAGGAGGTTCGATTAACCATGAAAAATTGTAATTTTAACGAACAATTCAGGTTAACTAAAACATTAATGGTTTACTAAAATATTAATTTTTTCAGTTAAAAAAATTATCTAAAAAATCACCCCAAATTACTAATAAAATAATCGTAGAGAAATTGGTAAGTTTATAAAATTTGAATTGCTAGTGCTTTAGAAAACTGAAATATTCCTATAATTACAATTTACTATGGTCAGTCGAGCCAACTTATGGACGAACTAAAATTTTGTAAAAACTCACACAGTATTATGAATTCAAATAGCCGAATTTTATCAAACCCCCTCCCCCCCTTTTTATTTCGAAAACGAAATTCTGGGAAAACCTGACATTTTCGCTGAAATTACAATTTTTCATGCTCTGTCGATAAACCTTAATGTCAAGCTAAAATTTTTCCTCCCCCTCTTCTGCGCCCCCCCCCCCCCCGATTTCATTTTCTTTTTAATGCATCCTAGTATGAATGTTTTCATTGGATATATTTGTATCCTTTACTTTTACGCATATAGTATTTTTTAAAGTTTTACATGGAAAGTAATGTGTTATCGGTTTTTTTAAGTTGATTCAATGAAATATCATATCCAGTCTATATATATAAATATATATATATGTGAAACAGAATTAATACTAACCGAATAACTCTGACTAAAAAACTTAAACAACTATGACACCGCACGCAGACAGTACAGCAACAATCGCAACAGCGATGTAAGTAAAGGAAATAGGATGTTTGTAACGGACAAAGCCCTCATCAGGTTCCACCTGTAGAACACTGGAAATAAAATATGAACAGTTAATTTTACTACATAGGACTTTATCCGGGTAGTGAAAAAACGTGGTCGATCAGAAATATAGGCAGCAGAGTTATAAGATCGAAGAAATGCCTCAACAAAAACATAAAATAACCATTTGGAGTGGGTTTATAAGAGATGAGTAAAACTCGAATAACCTTTTCGGATTTTCTATTTTAAAGTTTTGGATGCATTGCGCAATCTAATGCAAATTAAGAAAAATACATTAGTTACGTAATTGTTTGAACATTCCCTTATATTATTTGTATTAAAAAAAATTCGATGTTATGCAAAATTTGAAATAAAAATATTCTATTCTTTAAAGCAGTAATTATCTTTTGGATGTACCTGGATGTTTCAAAAAGGAATTACACATTAAAAACTTGATCTATACAGAGAACATCTACAGATAAATTAGTCAAGTATTTTTCAATAGCGTGTAGTTTCTAGCTCATTTTAGGATGATCATTTTTATTTCAGTTTTGTGCGTACACACAAACCAAATTATACTCTTTGGTTACCCTTCACTAATGATTTTCTTGCATGCTTGTAGATGCTATTAACTTTGGAAGCAAAATTCTGATTTAAATTTAAAACAAAATATAAAAATGGTAGCATATAAGTAATTGTATGAAAAGAAAGAAAAATTATGTATTTTCTCATTTGTAAGTGTATTTCAACTTAGATATTAAACTTTATGCAACCCTATAGTTTGAATCAATAATTTTATTTTTTCTATGAATTACTATGGCAAATATTTTAATCTCTTTCAGCAAACAGTATGTATTTTAAAATATATGGGATATTTGGATGTTCCATAGGGTTTTTTTTAACTTAAATATTCTGTCCCGTGTTTAGTAGTGAGTGGGGTGAAATGGCGAATAAACTTTTAATATTATTGAAGAAAACTCTGCTTAATTCTCGGATTCGTCGTTTAAAAGTCCAGTGTATGTCGAAAGTTCTAGTAAACAGTTCATTTATCAGGATGGAACAAATTTTTTTTTAACTTCTAGAAATTCGTCAAACAATCTGCAATACAAAATTCACAGGTACTAACAGCCAGTAACTTGCTTATAACAGTTCACTTAGCCCAGAAGCTTCACAGATGCATTATTTCACACGCAGCAAAGTAATTCCACAGGCTAAAATTCACTGGAAATTCTATAAGAAAATTGGCATCTATACTTCAGCATAGAACGATAAAGTATTCACGAAAAGCATGCAAAAACAAGCTTCTTAAACAAGCAAAATATCGCTTTCAAAGCACAGGACTCAGAGCCTTACCTATACTCTTAGTAGAATGCTATGAATTGGCTACGAGCATTCACTAAATGGACTATGTCAGCAAGCCTTGCACCCTATGGATGGGTGTCACAGGTGTTACGACAGAGTCATTTCCGGAAGAATCCCGATATAAATAAAGAAGTTTTGGCATAGTATCGTAGAATGTTGAAATTTCATATACTATTAGATTGTTGTCACATCTAGTTGTGTATCTCAATTTTTCATTCCAATCTACTGGAGTGTTTAGTTAGATCACCTAAAAGAATTTCAATGCATTAATGTCTATGGACATCAGGGGCGTAGCCAAGGCGTGGGGGGGTTAGAGGGGGGTGTCATAATCCCGCCATGAGGAATTTTTTGCCATACAAAATGTATATATTCTTCACTCCTTTATCACACACATGTATGCATATATGTAAGTTGCAGTAGTCGTAACCCACACCCTCCAAAAAAAAAAAAAAAAAAAATCTGGCTACGCCCCTGATGGACATCTTCAATATATGACATCTGTAGTCTGTTATTGTTTGGTACAAGCCCAAAATCTCGCCATTTGTCATCGACCTTCGCGAGTTCTGCAGAAATATCACCAAATCTGGCGATCATTTGGTCCTTGCCCAAAATATCGCCACTTGTCATTGATCTTGGCGAGTTTTGTGAAATATCGCCAAATTTGGAATAGTCAGTCATTGTTTGGTACATGCCCAAAATCTCGCCACTTGTCGTCGACCTTGGCCAGTTTTGCCGAAATATCGCCAAATTTGGCGCCAAAAATAATTTTGTATTTCGCATAACTCTGAAACTTTTAACCGTAGAGTGTTGAAGTTTTGGGTACTTACGTATTATTCTGGCGGTCAGTCTCTCCAAACTATTTTTTCGTCAAATGTGGTGGCAAACTGTTGCCGCTCGTATTCCGAACCATCAATAATTTCATGTGTCCGCTATTTATCGTGGCAAATAATCGCTCGTCTTGGAGGACAGCCGGGATAGTACGTAAGTACTAATTTTTGTATTTAGAACTCTTATAGCATCTAACTGTGCATCTCTTTTTTGATTGCACTCGACTGGGTAATTTCTTTACAGGGTCAACCAAATGACTTTAAATACATTTAGGTGTATGGATACATTCAATTCATGTAAAGTCTGTGGTCGATTACTACTTTGGTTATCCCCAAAATCTCACAAACTTTCTTAAGCTTTTCGGCTTTTGACGAAATATCGCCAAATTAAGCGTCAGAAACAAATCTTTCTAATTGAACCCAGCTTGGCAATATCGAAAACATTTGGCCAGAAATCGCTAAACTTTACCGTTACTGCAGTATTTTATCTCTTTCAAACAAAATAAGTTTAGATGAAGTGCGCCGAAAGTATTTTTCATTTAATAGACGTGCAAGGAAGTAATGTTTTGCTGACATCAGAATTTTTTAATTTGTATAAGAATCCCGTACAAAAGAATTCCCAGTTAGTAAAATATGCCCCATACGCTAAAGAGGTGATGTACAGAATTTCAGCCTTTCATCATAAAATGCCTCAGAAATATCTTTAAGGAAAGATGATCGGGGCTATGAATGAATTTGAATATAAAAGTTTATTGCTAGAATAGAGAATAATTATTTTATTTCGTAAATTCTGTACGTCCCCAGAAACGCGATCATCCGACGTGATTTTTTTTTCCCATCGAGAGACATTGGAAAGTGGTTCAAATCAGCATTTATTTATCTTCATTCCTCTGACAATTATTAGAATATAGTTTATTTTGTACATAAGCTAATTGGTCTATGGAGCACATTTTACTAAATGGAAATTTTTCGTACGGGTGACGTATAGAAATTTAACAAGTGTAACTTTTTCAGAATTAAAGAGAGGAATTTTTTCTTAGTAGTCTTATTTCCTAAGCTATTTTGAATGTTCTTTTTATATTTACACTGCCCACTTATTGCTAATGGATAAAGAGTTAAATCGTGTTACCACCTTTTTGAACACTTTGTAGAATGCATCATTCATTTGCTTTGATTCCCAATACTGAAAATTTTATCAAGTTGCTCAAATTATTACCAACAAACTTGCACTGCAATAAATGTAGTAGCTGTTTATTACTACATTTGTTGATTATTTTGATTGCCATTTTTATTATTAACATGCACAAAAAATGTAACAAAAATAAATCAGGAAAAAAACTTTTATTTCTTATCCTTCTATGTCGTAACTGCTTCAGGATGTCTGGATTTAAATGAAAAATTTTGCACGTTGTAACAATTTTTCTCTGCTTCATATTTCATGCATATAGTATAAAGAAAACACAACCATACATTTTCCAATAGCGTGCAGTCTCAAGTTCATTTCAGGAGGATAATTTTTATCTGTGTTTTGTACATATACCCATGTCTGATAACACTCTTATGTTGTCTTCTGCTAATGATTTCATTGCATGCTTGTAGTTGTTTTCCGTTTTGGAAGCAAGATTTTGATTTGAATTCGATATTTCATAGAAAAACAAGGCAGAACACATCCCATGTTAATAAATTACTTCGACACACGCGCTTGTACCTTGGATATTAATTTTTTTTGCATGCGATCTATAAATCCATATCTGAAAGATTTTTTTTCGAACATTATTGATATGGAAAACACTTCTAATGTTATTACTCATCTAATTTATGAAGTTTAGATATACAATGGGTTGTCAACTATTAGAGACAGTCTCATATTCCATGCTTGGCTGAAGTTTGAAGTTGTATAGAGTTGAAGGTATGAACTTACAATATAACAAAATATCTATGATTTAAAAATTAATTGGCCAACAAAATAGTTTTGGCATAATTTTATTTAATTAATGGATAATTATAAACTTATTTAACATTTTTTATCAATTAATTATATAAATCAATATAATTTATTTTATTTCAAGTTCAGCGTAAGCAGTACAGCAATTAAATAACACCTAGAATGTATGGCTAGACATATTGAGGCCTGAGAGGCCAAAGGAATTGTTACCAACTACTGAATGGCATTGTTTTATATTATATTTTTATATTATGCACATTAAATATATGTACTTCTTTAGCTGAAAATAATGAAGGATTGTAAAATAAATAAAATTATTTATACATACAACCTGTGATATTCTAATTTATTAAAACTATAGTATAGAAACAGCATTTTTTGTGACTGCCCATATTGATTTGGTGAACCAATGCAAGCCTTTTTGTGTGCCTTTTCTATGAATACTCATTGCTGGACTTGCAGTCTTGAAATTTTGCCTAGATGAGTAAAAGAATACAGAAAAAAATATATATAATTTAATCCACTCCGTATTTAAATTCTATTAGCAAATATTCTCTTTCTGTCTCAAAAGTGAACAAGACAGAATACTCATACCGAGTGCACCGGTTCTAAAACAGTTTCAAACGGAAGAGTGCTGCCAGAATTTTAAGCCAAACATTAAAAAAAATTAAGTTGAAAACACCTAAAATTTTCAAATGATATCTTATAGCAAAGTCTAAGAGATTTTGTTTCTTGATAAGCTCTACAAAACATAAAATATCTCAAAAATGTGCTATTTCATTAGTTAGTTAAACAAGTCAATTATGTCATAGGTTACGGCCTTGCGGTGTTATTACCATTCACGAAATATTCATTTACAATCTTTCCTCCTACATTTTAAACACACATGTGAGATTTACGGTTGTGTAATGTTAACATTAAAAATAGTTTTCTTCTTCTTGAATAAACGAAACTTCAAATTGGTGATTCTTCAGAATCAAACTGCTCTAATAGTTTTCGAGAAAGACACAAAATATTCGAGTTTCCAGCAGATATGGCTGAAATAATACGACGTGCAGTGAACTTTTCCATATCACCATGGGTACTTTTTATAAGAATTTGTCTACATATATTTATAAACATTTGTCTTTGGTTTTATTTTGTCTAGAAGTTAAATGCTGTGCGGGAATAAAATTTTTTTAATCGTTAGTCTGTAATTAGAATGAAAAAAATATAAAATTGCCTAGAATAAACTGGACAATTAATTTTTGCTTGAAGACATCACTACACACACTTTCCTTTGAAAAGTCTGAGTAAACGCACAGTACACCAACTTAGAATGCTGACAAAATTTCTACCCTTAAAAATAAAGGATTGCCCCGAAAAGTAATTCAAGAGCTCCCGTCACGTCGAAATCTCTTTTTCTTGTGCAGAATGGATCTTCGAATGGTCTCTCAGCGGTCCAGCCTTTTCGCAAACGCTCAAAGACCCAACAAGTATCGATCGAAACAAAAGAGAAATTCATTCTTCCGCTTGTTTAATACTATATGAAGAAACAGGATACTGCAAATAAGACATTAAAGTGCTTCTCAGAATTAAGTGGAAGTGTACTTTTTGAAAATAGCAGTTCAAAAAGCGACGTAATGATCACAAAAAGAATAATCATCATATGAAATAATTATTACACTACAAGAACATAATCCATGTATCAGAAGTTTTTGTAAAAAAATAAAAATATTAATAAATTAAACTGTTCTAAAATCTTATGGGCAAGAAAAAGATTCGCATTTATATCTATCGTATAATAAAGAAAAAAAAATCGTATTCTGCGATCAGTACATGAGATTTAAGCACTTCGAAATTAAAACTACCAAGTTTTATGGCCGAGTAGATGATACACTAAAGAGAAATCGTACATATGTAGAGATGACGACTGAAATGTAAAGGTGCAGCTTTCTGTCCTACCGCTCGGCTGTCAATTTAACGGTCCGGAGTTTCGGTCGGTTTTCTCCTAATGTAACGTGAATACGCATTAGAATGCTTTAAAATATCCTCCGAACAAGGCAACGACTATAGGCATATAGCCCTTGCGTAGCTTTAGCTTTAACATAACAAACCAATTTACAAGTAGTTGGAAAATGTCAAACAGCGTTCCTTTCTCAGTAGCTTATGCGACAGAAAATTGGCATTTAAAGGCTCAAATTGTTTTACTATTTCTAAAGAAATTAATCGTAGCGAATAGACATTTGAATAAATTCTATTAAAAAGTGAGAAGGCGATTGCTAAAAATTGTTCAGGTAGACTAAGAAATGCATCTGAGCGACAAAATAGGGAGAATTTGCGAGGAGAATTGGGAGAATTTGCAAATCGAAAAGAAGCCTAATCGTAAAACTGCGAGGATTTTAGCTGTTTCTATTTTGAGATCTATTGTTCACCGTCGCATACAGGCAAGAGAATTTCATAAATATCGCAAAATATCTCAGGCATATATGCTGTAATTGGACCTAAGAATGGAACACATAATTTGGGCTGAAAGGCACATGCATTGGGTGATGAATACTTTTTTCGGTAACGAAAAAAAAATCAGATTGGATGATTTTGATGGCTTGGAATACTGCTGGCATGATTTACGATTAGAATTTGACGAGTTCTTCAGTCGCCAAAAAGTAGGGGATTCCCTCATGGCGTGAGAAGCATCCTTTTTAAACTAAACTGCAGATGTTGCTTTTCTTAATAGTTCGGCATTGCTCTGAGGATTGCCAAAATGTCATTGACTTCCAATTTTAGACATTTTAGGAACAGCAGCTGGAACTTCCATTAGGGCATTCGTAAATTCACATGTCCAAGTTCAAGAAGAGCATGGTTTATGCAGAATCAAGTGATTGTTATAGACTGGTCAGCCATCAGCCCGGACCAGAATTCAACTGAAAACCTTAGAGGTGCAATTGCATAAGAGGTGTATGCCCATGATCCTCAGTTTTAGACTATTCATAAGTTCAAGCAACGGGTAGAGCACTGTTGATCTTTATTAAAGCATCACACTCTCCAAACACTAGTTCGAAGAAAGTCTGATAAAATTTTCAAGATAATTTCATAGAGTGGATCCAAAATTTGAATTTAAATGAAAAATTCTCAAGAATTCCATATACTTTTCGGATAGCTTATTTCATTAGTTTTTCCCTTTTTGCTTTACGAATATTATGCAAAGCATGTACTATATTTCTTTGTTATAAAAAATGTGTTATGGTTTCATACGCAAATTAATTTTCCGTGCTTTTTGCGTCATTTTATTGCACCAAAAGTGTGCTTTTTCCGCAGACCTCTACAAGAGTGTGCATAGGTTCACCTAATTTTTCATCAAATGAATGGTATAAGTAAAAGTGAGAAAAATGGACAGCCCTTTCGACTGTAACCAGCATATTAAGAAATATCAGTTATTCTCTGGATATTTTTCATCTATTATTTTTTTAATATTTTTAATGAAAAGTTCATGTTAATTTAATCTGCATTTTGTACAGATAAAAACTATTTAATATAAGTAGCATAACTGAGTATACAAAAAAAGCTAGTTATATTAAACAATTTTTTGCTGTTACAGATTTAATTAGATCTCTTTTAACTAAACGTAGAAGCTCTAACTACCTAATTTCAATGAAGAAAGTTTCATAAAATATTTCTTTAATTTAGCTTCATATAAAAACTTTACTTTTCAGCTACCTGCAGCATTTATTAACATATGAATAATGAGTGTAATTTACGTTTTTTAATACGTTCCACCATATTTTTTTCTTTTTATAGTTAATGATTAATTCTTTTTCATGTAGTTCTATGAGTTAAGAACTCTGTTACAATAATTAATATGAATTTTTCCTATTCACAAAACCATTTCCCGAATTCTAATTATCAGAACAATGGAGGAAAAATAAAACTCATTTTCTTTCGTGTATCAAGCAAAGTTTGAATTAGGGCTTGTTTAATTAGAACGTTTTTTAACGAGTAAATGTAATATTGCGACTGTAAAAATATACTGTATGTTCTTAGCAATCAAAAAATTTTATATAAATGGTTTATTTAAGCACGCCTTTAATAATCTCTCCTTTTTAAGAGCTTTTACAATTCATTAAATTCAAATATCTGTAATTTTTACTTTCCGAACATGTACAATGTAAGGAAAGTATTGTAATCATGAAAAAAATCGACTGCGAGATTGTGGTGTATTGACAGATTGTGGTGTTTTGAGGTCTTCTGAATTCATTTATGCTATTTTTACGAGATGTATGTATGTATGTGTGTGTGTGTGTGTGTGTGAACACGATAGCTCCTGAACGGAACGTTCGATTGAGCTCAACACAGCTAGTGTAAAAAAGTTGTTACACATTTAGACAAGAAAAACCGTAAAAAAAAATTTTAGGAAAAAAAAATATATCTTCCGATCGCGCATTCACTTTGAAATATTGAAAAAAAAAAATGAGAAAATGAGGTTTTTTTGGTTTGTTTGTATTTGAAATGCACTATTCAGATCTTTTAAAAACACTTCTGAGGAAAAAAAAATTCTTAATTTTTCGACATTTCAAAATGTATGCGTGATCATATTTTTTTTCGCATTTTTTAAAATTCATAAGTATGACAAGTTTTTTCAACAAGTCATTTTCGAATAGATATATTTCTGAATATCCTACTACTCCATCTCTCACAGACAAGCAGTCATCTTATTGAAATCCTTCGAAATATGGATTTATCGCTAATCTTTAAGGCTATCTGCGCTCGATTAATACTTAATAATCAAGAGTTTTAATTTTTTTCCTCGTACTATTAGCTTTGACAAATGCAACCTGACCAACAATTTTCAAATTTCAAACGTTTTAGTATTTTAAAAAATTCTAAAAAACCCTCATTTTCTTATTTTTTTCAATATTTCAAAGTGAATGCGTTATCGGAAGATATATTTTTTTTTTCAAATTTTTTTTTTTTAGGATTTTTCTTGTTTAAATGTGTAACAACTTTTTTACACTAGCTGTTTTCGAAAAAATAAATTTTTTTCGGCCCACCCTAGTATATATGTTATAAATCACCGTCGCAAGACCGGTATTGATTTTGATGTGTATAGGACTTACAGTTTTTCTACAGGGTTACGACAAATATTTCTTTTACATTATGGCCTATGGGAGCAAATTCTTGAAAGTGCGCTAGCGTTTAAACGGTACATTCGATTGAGCTCAAATTGGGTATATATGCTATAAACCACCATCATAAGACCGATATTGATTTTGATGTGTATAGGACTTATAGTTTTTCTACAGGGTTACAACAAAGATTTCTTTTACATTATGGCCTATAGGGGGAAATTCATGAAAGTGCGCTGGTGTTTAAATGGTACATGCAATTGAGCTTCAGTTTGGTGTATATTTTTGCAGTATTCATCGATTAAAATTTATTTAAATGCTTGGTAATGATCTTAATCGTAAATGTTCGGAAAGTCGAGTGGAGTCACTGCAGGTTTTTTAATTATTTTTATTTTGCTTTGAACTAGGTTTTTGATCTCTGGTTATATTAATTTTTTTTTTTCATGCACTCCAGAAATGGATATGCGAAAGATAATTTGAAAATGAACCGTTATGTACAGTAAATGGAGTGAGTATAAAGCAGAATTTATAAACAGTCTGTATCCAGACTGAACTGAACTGAATCCAAATTCAATTATATTCTGTGTCCAAACTAATGAAACACAACCATATGATGATGAACAACTATAGCAGACTGTTAAAATGAAGCGGGTATGGCCAGTGACATGAGCCAGAAAAAATTTTAGAAGGAATTTATGTAATGACGAAATGAAATACAGTGGAACCTGTTTAATGTGACCACCCTCAGGAAGAACAATACTGGTCACCTTATAAAGATGGTCACCTTACAAAGTTGGTAAAGTGTGCTGGTTATAAAGTAAACTTGTGTAGAAACGTGGTCACCATAGACAGGTGGTTTCTTTACTCAGGTGGTCTTTCTAGCAGGTTCTACTGTATCTTGAAGGTGTGGAGCATTTATATCCCATTGGACCTTTTTTTAAGGTACAATGAGCCATTTATCCAGAGCTATAACTATTTCTGGGAACCGGGGGAAATGCCGCGAAGCTCAGATTTTTGTGGTGGGCGGGGGTTATAAATGGGACATATATAATTGATCCCTAACTGGAAAAAAGACTACCATCCCTAAAAAGAAAAAGTGGTTAAAAAAAGTTGGAAGAAACAGTAAAAATGAGGACCTGATTGTCATTTGTTGTCCCGGTATTATTTGTTATCACAAATCTATGATGAAGTACCTGCATGCTTTTAGCATATGATTCCTAAACTGTCACTGCCCCACCGCAGGCTCTGCGGTATTATCGTTACGTTGTTTTCGGGAACATTTCTCTAGGACAAAAAAGTTCTTATAGGTCACTTTTGAATTTCCAAAATGTCACTGTCAGTATTGATAGAAAGGACTAACTGTACAAGTATAGCCCTTATTTATTCTACTCTATATTTAGATAAACAAGAGAAAAGTATCATATGAAACGTCTCCTCATAGTTTTAGTGAGAAATTTTTTTCTCCCTAAAAATTAGAAATGAAAAGAATTGAGCCCTGCGCTGTTGTTCTTGCCAAGAATATGGCCTTACTTCAAGTACAAATGTGACCAAAAATAAAGCCACAAGCATAGACTATTGCGAACATTCCAATGCACTTGTTCTATGTTTGTGTAGATACAGAAAAATGTATAATTAACCAGTTCGGTTCCATTGTTGAAAATATAATTTCTCTTCTGTCCCCAGCAATGTTTCCTGGCATTCACCTTTGTATACTGAGGCACACAAAGTCGGACAACTGTTTCGCTTAAAATATATTTTTTCCCCTCCTAATACAAAGAAACGAAATTACATTTGTGTACTTCTGATTACTTTTTCGGGTAGCTATACCGATACGAGCCCACCCATGGACAATCCATTTACTAATATTCGAAGCTCCATTGTATGGAAAGGATTTCTGAAAGTATAAATCTAATTTCTTTGCCTTGTTACTGTATCGTTTTAACACATCTAAAACGGAACACACAAGAAAGAAAAATCAACCGAATTTATTGGTAGTCAACAGATTGTACAACTTTTTAATGAACGTTGCTGATGTTGAAAGATTTCGATGGACGTCGTTGGCGAGAAAGTGTCCGTAGTTCTTTGGTAAAAGTCATTAGCAAGGACAGGTCTTGTGAGTTTTGGCGGACGTAAATGGTGAGCCAGTGTTCTTGTCAAAAAAGGGACGTTCCCAGTATCCTAGTGACACAATGTTAAAGTCGTTGGCGGACCGATGTCAACAGATTCTGGTCTACACGGGCGAACGTTATTCTCGTGGCTTTGATTGGATTAAATAGATAAGCCGATGTTGGAGGCTTTCGATGGACTTTGATGGCAAGATAATTTTCGCAGCTTTTCCTGGATGTCATTGGAAAATTCTCATCTTTGACTGATGGTAGATGTTGTTGATGAGACAGTATTCTTCGCTTAAGAGGCGCGTCTTCATTGAGAATTGCTTACGGCTTTTAAAAATGTCGTTCGCGGATGAACCTTAATTGCTTCCGGTCTACAAAGCTAGAGTGTCGAAGTGCGCAGCTCTCTGTCGATGTTGTTCTTGTGATCCGAAGTGGATGGTCATATAGAGTCAGATCAGATGACGTCAAAGAGTTATAAAGAGTCGAGTGTTGTTATAAATGTTCTAAAGTACGGCTATAAGCATGGTTAAAATGATGGAATATATAATGATGAGAAAAACATGCATATGAAAGGGCGCTGTTAACTGAATAGGTGAAAAAGAGCTCCCAGTAAAAATTTCAAACAGCAGTTGGAAGTATTTATTCATCGCTTACTCATTAACCCTTTAAAATTTAAGGGATAAAGCAACCGAAAAGAGCTCTTAAAATGCGCCTCTTAAATGTTCCTTTCTTAGGATTATGCGTTCGCTCCGGATTTGGAACTCGAAGTGTTGTTCGACGCACCCAGACAGTTTCTCCGGGGACCCAGAAGTAGTCACCAATACTTAAGAGGGCAGTTTCGAAGGATCCTTGCCGACAGGATCGGGGCCTCAGTGATTTCCATTTCCGCGAAGAACATTTCGAGACAATCAATCGATGTTAGGTAAATAACACTCAAGATGTAATTAGGACGAAAGATACTTGACAGTTTTGAAATTCGAAGCAGTTAAATCGCAGTTTAAATGAGAGCGTTTAACATTCAAACATAAACTTTTAACAGTTTAGCAAGAAATGAAATTCATCGTTGATTGTTGCAAATTTTACTTTTCTACAACAAATAGCTCCATTGGGATTTAAAAAAATACCATTATGTTGACATTATTGACAACAATATTAAATCTTACAGAGTTAAAAGAATCATTGTTTAGAAAACTGCTGTGAGTGTACTACTGTATTAATAAAACTTGACTGATGTATGTCATTATAGGCACAGTGCATGGCTGAATAAAGAACTGCTATTACAGGAGGTGACAAGTAGAGATGAGACGGGCTCAGCGCGAGCCGAAAACCCGGGCTCGGGCAGTTGAGAAATTTCTCCTTTATTGAACAGACTCCTTGTAAACAAATTTTTAAAAATGGTTCGTGGGAGAAATAAACTTATTATTATTATTGGATAAACTTGAATAAAAGAATTAGAAAATGCATTAAGAGTTTGCTGTTGAATTTGTCTTTGATTTGCACAAACGGCAAAATTTAGGATACTCTGTCAATGGAGTCATTGACTTTTATGGATCTATTAGCTGAAATTTCGGGTTTGGTTTCCGACTTCAATAATATCGCTCGGGCTCGGATTGAAAGTCCTTGGGCTCGGGCATAAAAAAAAATGTTCCCGAACTCATCTCTAGTGACCAGGGTCCAAGGTCGGAGCTAAGGGCTGGCCAGGTGTGCGGCTGCTATTATCGCAACACTCGGGGGATCCGCCTTTTGCAGACTTTGTGATATTTCTCTTCCCTGTAAATAAGTCTTGTGTGCACAAAATTCAAATTTTGTAAGGTACACGCTTATGACCCTAACTACGGCACTGCCTGCGTCATCTCTCGTCTCGCTTCCATCCCTATATGCCGCAGATGTTGCTAAATTAAAGCCTTGACAGTTTTGTGGTTGCGGCTCACCACAAAAATCAGAGGCACCCTCCGAAGTCCTTTTCTACTTTCCGAACATGTACCATGTAAGGAAAGTATTGTAATCATGAAAAAATTCGACTTCGAGATTTTGGTGTATTGACACGTTTTTCTACAGGGTGACACTCTGAATTCATTTATGCTAGTGTGTGTGTGTGTGTGCGTGTGCATGTGTGTGTGTGCGTGCGTGTGTGAGTAAACACGATAGCTCCTAAACGGGGCATTCGATTGAGCTCAAATTGGGTATACATGTTATAAACCACCATCGTATGACTGGTATTGATTTTGATGTGTATAGGACGTATAGTTATTCTACAGGGCTACGACCAAGATTTCTTTTACATTATGGCCTATGGGGAGAGATTCTTGAAAACGGGCTAGCGTTTAAGCGGCGCATTCGATTGAGCTTCAGTTTGGTATATTTGTTTGAATTATACATCGATTCAAATTTAATCGTTATGATCTTAATGATATTGGTAATTATCTTAATCGTAAGTGTTCGGAAAGTCGAGTGGAGTCAATCCAGATTTTTTAGAATATGGATATCAAGTGCAATATTATAATGCTACATCTGAATACCTATATTTAATTTATTTAAACTGTTAAAGGTTTGTATTGGAATTGAAACTAAGCATTTTTAAAATGCTATTTTCTGAAACTGAATTTTAGCTTCATTTGCAAAAAGTTAACGGTACGAGTTTTCGTTGAAAGCGAAACATGAAATGCGAAATGTATAATGCACAAACAGGAGATTGAAAAAACGAACAACTGTTTTTGTATAGATATGGCAGTTGTATGTTTTTTTGTGTTATACTTGTTTTGTTTTTAAAAAGAAAAAACTATTTCTGCTAGTTGAGCTTTAAAAATATAGAAAAAAAATTTTAAAGCAGAAAATCTGTTTTTACGTGTGGTTTTTACAAATATAAAAGTTTAGAACAATTGGATTAACAGTTTTCACAGATAGATAATAGGAATGCAAGAAAATCAGATACTTTCAAAATTGAATAGTCAGCCGTTCCTTGATTTTTTGCAGCTTTATTTTTCCAAACGGTCTTCGATATTAACAAATCAAATGACTGGACATTTTTCTCATACATGCAAAAATATATTGAAAGAAAATTTTAGATCTTTTAGAAAGGTGGAACATTAATCAAATATTCACAAAAATGTATAAAACACGTGCTGCCTCTGGGTTGTTGTCTTCTAGCTGATAATCCTTGCAGGAAGCAAGGAACAAGAAACATAATATTGTAACTAATCTTAAATAATAAAATACTGTGTTATTTTATTTCCTTCAATAATTGCTTTTTTATTTTATGTTTTCACATTATTTTTTCCCTTCTGAAAACAAAATACTGTGACACAAAAAATAGACATAAACTTAACTAACATTTTTATTCATATGCATATAATATGTTTAAAAATATCTATAAATGATATCAAAGTTGTTTATTCTCAACTCTCGAGAAAAGCCAAACTATAAAAAATTACATGAATCAAAATGAATACTATAATAATTTATACTATTCATTTAATTCCAACCAGAATTGTTATATTACATGGAGTAAACTGAAAATTCTCAGAGATATTATTTCTGTTTATTCTTCATTTTCCATGGGTGCACTCAAGTTTCATAGAAAAAAATGGCTTTCTAAAGTAAAAATAACAGCCAAATAAAATACACAATAAAAGTAACAAGAAATAAATTCAGCTAGTGGAGAGCTAAGCCCGCTTACATCATCTCCATTCACGCAAATCTCCATTGTTGAAACGTGATTTTCTATCCAGCACACAGCATAAAGTAGTGTAATTCTTCCTTTCTGCTAGATTGATTGGCCTTTTATATAGTAAACCACCGGTAAGAGGGTAATTTATTTTTAACCCTGCAAAAAATAAGAAATTTCATAACGATAATGTGGATGCATTTTCTTTTGTTGCTGTGCTCAGGAAAGTATATTATTACGTTTTTTAAATAATGAATTTGATTAACTTCTAGATTATAACTATCAAAAGTATGTAATGGATTCACCCTACATTTGAAAACACGTTTATTTGGCTGATGTAAAGGAAAGCCTCAATGCCAGCAAATGTAGCAGAATGAAAATCTTCGGTAATATTCGGTTTTCTATCAAATTTGGTGTAATTGTTATTATGCGTTAATTAAATATTAGTTCTGCATTACTTGTAAAAAAAATGTTTTTTATTTCTGTTTCTTGTTAAAATCTAACAACTGGCTTGATTTTTTAAACAATTATATAAATGCAAAATAGAAAGAAGGGCATTAAATTACTGTAGAAAATATTATATTAATAAATACTCTAACGATTTATTTCAAAACAGATTTCTCTTATAACATATGTACGAAAAAATATTTTAAAACTAAATCATTAGTTTCGGGAGTCTATATTTATTCATTTCTGGAAATTAACGAAAATACATTCTACCATACAAATTTAACGTTGGTCCAGAACATTTAAGAAACTAAATATTAAGAATATAAATTAAAAATATTCATTTAAAACAATTACTCTAAAGTAATTTTTAATGGAACACTGAAGTATATTCATTATCTTCTATAAAAATAATTGAATCCAAAAATGTTTACCTTTTTAGTTTCTCAGCTTCCACAGCACACACTACAATAATTCTATTATGCAGCTCCAAATTGTATGTTGGTTAAACCCACGTTTTTTCCGACTATGGCCTGGTTGCGACTACCGGTTGGTTGTTAAATAGTCCACCCTTTCATAGACTGTAACTCTGATCACCATCTAGGTCAGGTATGGGCAACCTTTGAAAAGTTGCGGGCCAAATTTTAGGACGTTAGCGAAGTCGCGGGCCGTATAATTGGGATTTATATGGGATTCTGAATGGTCTATATAATTTTATGTTTATATGGGTTTAATACAGGGTTTTGATATGTTCCGCGTGCTGGAACAAATGCCATGGCGGGCCGGCGGTTTTGCCCATAATAAAATGATTAAGACTCCCGCTGATTAAGTGTTCCCATAGTAAAATGATTAACCCTTTAACACGCAGTGTTCCCGCACTGGAAACACCCAACTCTGACGTTTTGACTGTTACCAGTCACGAAGAATAGATTTGATTTCTATAAAAATAGTTGCGGGTGTCATAGCTCCACGAGAATCCTTTACTTTTTTGCACGTCATTTCCCGTCAAAAAATTGTCACCATTCTTTTTAACAGCACTGACATCTGCTGAAAAATGGAAGAATGCGAGAATAGCTGGATTAGATTGCCCTAGAGACTTTCTGACACAGCTGGCTGTGCGCGGGCACAGCCAGCTGTGTCAAAGAAGGCTCTCTAGATCTGTGGTACGCGATGAACGTTTCGATCGTCCGCCAGCTTGCTGGTAGTTAAGTCGAGCGATGGCAAAGGCTGCCCTTTTTTCAGCATTGGGAAAGTGTTGCGCCTCAAAATGTTAAGACTCCCGCTCTCATCAATGAGTAATGCCTAGAGGCAAATACCCAACGGAAGAGGGATGGAATTAAATAAATGATTTTAATACTAAATCCTCTTCGTTTCAATAGTACTTACTAATCAATCTATGCACAGGATGTCCACTGAGCCGGAGCCCCCGGGAAGGGAGGGGGAGAGTAGACAATTACAAGGCGAGCCTGGGTACTGAACGCGTGGAGGTGTTGTGACGTCACAAGAGAGGATGGACTTTTCTCCGTTAAAAGCATTAGAATCATACGGAAAAGAAGAAGAAACTAAGATGTTTTGTGCCTTTTATGGATACTAATGGTAAGTCAGCAATCTCTATTCTTAATACGACATACTTGATAATAGTTATTAAGCTATAGAGTACATAAAAATATAAAATTGCCGTATTTTGCGTTAGTTTTATTGATTTCTGTTCTTTTGTTCTAGCAATCATTATGCTTTCGTTTGCTGCGTCCCAGGCTGTAAGTAAAGCTAATTACAAAAGAGGAGAAAATGTAAAAGTTTTCACTTTTCCCAAAAAACGAAGTAAAGCGGGCCGAATGGACTAAAAATATTCCAAGAAAAAATTGGTCCCCAGGAAAAAATACGTATGTTTGTACTGAGCATTTTCGAGATGAAGATCTTTTAAAAGACGATGCTATTTTAAAATCAGATGGGGCACTTTTAACTGTAAAAAGAAAGCATTATAAATTAGAACCGAATGCTATCCCGTGCATTTTTTCGAGCTTACCAGCCTATATATCCGATATTACCAAAAAACAAGAAAGAACTGATCCTACTAAAAGAAGAGAAAACGTTTAGGAAAAAGATATTGAGGAAACCGAAAAAAATAATGCAAAGGAAAATATAAATTCTTTTGTAATTAAGAAATGTATCAAGAGTTTCATGGCAATTCTATGTTAAGAAAATTTCACCTTTAATTATAAATTAAACGCAGATCCCCTTCCACTGCACATACCAAGTAGCTTAAGGTTCAATGCGGATCTCATGGTTGATTTATTTATTAAAAAAAAAAAAGGGGGAGAAATCTATTTGCTGGATACTTAGAAAAACAAAAATATAGAAGGTATTTATTAAAGAAATATTTCCAACTAAACGGTTTATCGGAATTTGTTGAAAATTCTGAAATTAAGTATGAACACAGATTTGGAAATTAACTCAAAAAAGAAAATGTATTACTGCTATGATAAAAACAATAACAAAAAAGTATATGTATTACTGCAATATATTTTACATGAAAACCCCAGAGAGCATTTAGACAGTTTTACATATTCAAGAGTTATAATCACTAATTTTTAAAAATATTTAATTATGTATATTTCAAATGTCTCAATGTGATATTTGAAAGTCTTATCTAGAAAAAATTAAAGCAAGCACTTGTAGTGCTTTCATGAAAAACTTTATAGTATTTGTAAGGTTTGGGTAAAAGCTTTTACTTTTTATTTTCTTGTTTTTGTGCTTTAATTGCTTCTAATAAAATTTGACATTAGGAGTCTGTATAACATAATTATATATAGTATGTATTGTACAAGTTTTTAAAATATTAATTGTGGAAATTTCTGATTATATTCCTCGTGCTACTAGTGTTTATTGACATTATTGATCAGATTTCTTCCATAGAATTCAATACAAACTCTTTGAAATCCCATCCTCTCTTGTGACGTCACGAAATGGCTTAAGATGACTATTTATGAATCTGGATATTTTTAACATTAATTCTTTCAAAAAGCTTATTAAAACGAAGCAAAACTAAATAATGTATTTCAGTTTTTAAGTAAAATTAATAAAAATTATTATTTTTACTTAAAAATATATTTACTTTTACTTACTTAAAAATATGACTTTATGCTTATACAACGTATAAATTTAATCCATATACATATTATTTTAGATAAATGATAACATTGAGTAACCATTATATTATTTAGAATGTATTTGCTAGCCCGAAATGCAAAACATACTGCATACAATGCTGAAACTGCTTTAAATTCAGTACCCATTTATTTCATTAATTTCTGACAAAAAATATTGTTGATTCACTATTATTTAAGAACAAAGTGTTGTAAAACGAAAATGCTATTTCAATGCGTCATAAAAAATTAAGCTACTGGTATTTATTGGCATTATTAATTCCATTTCTTCCATTGAACTCAATGCAAACTGCTCCAAATCCCATCCTTTCTTGTGACGTCACGAAAACCAGTACCCAGACCCCCTCTTGCTTTCTCCTCTCTCTTCAGTCGCGGCGACCTCGACTGAGCTCCCTTGCCACCCTCTTAACTTCGGAACGGCTGCTGCTGTTTCATAAAAGTGGTGTCCCGGGTATAGTAAAATAGACATGTACTACTGCATAAAGTCACATATGGTGTCACCTGGTGGATAGCTGCAGAATTAGCATTCCTATCTCACAAACGGTACTAGATTCGGGAAAAAAGTGACTCAATAAGCAGTTCATCGCCTACGACATTTTTAAGGAAAAACATCTTGGACACATTAATGATAAAAATTTAGGGCATAAAAATGCATTACTGATGCTTATGTCAGCGTGTCACCAGCCATATTGTAGAATTGCGGGAATTGCAGACTAGCGTTCAGATGTGTATTGTTGCTGATGGAAAACACTTTAAAAGCATGAATGCTGAATGAGATTAATGTCAGGTCATTACGGCTTAAGAAAATTCGATCAAACAAATGTGCGTTTTATGTCTTCCACCCGTAAAATTATTGTTCGAATTAAAGAACATTATGTCCGAATTAAGGCGTCTTTTTTTATCGATGATTCTGAACAGCTTTATAAGTGACTTTTTTTCTGTATCACGTATCTTTTTTGAGATAAAAACGCTAACGCTGAATTTAGCAGAAAGGCGGTACTGTCCGTGGTTTCCTTGCATTGAGTATTAGGGCCGGTCCGAAAATGCAGTTTTGCACCGATTTACGAAATCGATGCGAGCCTAGTGCAGGAAAGTTTTTTCCTTGGGTTAGTTAATAACTGTGCTTTTTTTTATTTGAAATCGGACAATATCTTCTGACGGCGATGGTGTTTTTAAAATCGGGAATTTGAGCCAAAATAGACATTTTCCCTCGAAAACACAATTTTTTCGAATTTTCGAAATCGATATCAGCCGAGTGCAGAAAAGTTGCCTCTTGCGGTGGTTAATAACAGTGAATTTTTTTTTTTCAAAATCGGACAATGTCTTCAGATGGAGCCCGCGACCTTAAAATCGACAAAGTAGGCATTTTCTTTTTCTCCAAAAACACAATTTTTGCAAATTTTCGATATCCATATCAGCCGAGTGAGGGAATGTTCTTTACACTCTAAAGATAAGAAGCAATTTTACCTCACGACTGTTAAGAACTTCCAAAATCCGATAAATTTTATTTTCGGAAAAAAGTCTTATTTTGGCACAAATTCCAGATTTTACAGGCACCTGCACCCCCTGCAGATATAGTCCGATTTCGAAAAAAAATTTCACGGTTATTAACCAACACAAGAGACAACTTTTCCGCACTCGGCTTAAGTCAATTTCGAAAATTCTCCAAAAATGTGTTTTTGGGGAAAATGTCTATTTTGGCCCGAATTCCCGATTTTAAAGGTGCCGGCGGCGCCGACAGAAGAGATTGTCCGTTTAAAAAAAAATAACATAGTTATTAACCAACCCAAGGGACAACTTTTCCACACTAGGCCATCATCGATTTCGAAAATCGGTGTAAAAGTGCATTTTCGGCGCGCCCTATTCCGCATGGCAAGTTTACTATACATAGTCACCATTTTCATGAATGTAACAGCAGCCGTTCAGAAGTTAAGAGGGTGGCAATGACTTTAGTGGGTGCACTGTATATTAAAACGTAAACCAAAACTTAAGACGCTTTTGATGACGTTGGTTATTTCATATTTTCCTAATTATTAAATAATAAAAATACGCAAGGACGAATTTACCGTAGAGGAAAAAATGAATATTTCCAATTATTACTGAGATAATAATCAAGCGCATACACATGCGCATTTTTCGGTATTATTATCAGAGAAAATAAAGAAAGAGAGGCGATTTGTTATTATGCATTAGTATGAAACTTTTGTTCTTAGGCAATGTTTCTGTAAAAATATCAATTTATTCATCTTCAAATTTTGACGAGTTCTATTTATAAAGCATAATTATACAATATTAATTATGTGATATAGAAAAGAATAAATTAAGAAGCAGAATATAGTAAGTGATGTAATATATTTCTAATATGCAAATCAACTTTCATCACGGTTTCATTTCAGGTAATCATAAAAATAAACAAGAAAATCCACATACAGACTTGCAAAAAAGAAATAAGTCGAAAGATCTTTATTTTGAGTAGGAATCTCATCATCAGAACAGACAATAGGCATCTGAACCGGAATAAAAGATAGAAAAAGGATACCGCTTTATTTATATTACGGCAGAAGTATTGAGCCTATGTTGCTATCCAGCAGAAAAAAAATGATGGAAAATGAGAATATTTGATGAAGTCATCCAAACATAGAAAACTTGGTGATACTAGAGAAATCTTTGACTAAATTAAAAGAATTTTGCATATTTTGACGTGTACAAATGATGAGTCTCCGAGTTAGACTCGAAACACAATTTGATTGTTCTTATTTATGCCAGTCTATGCATGAGTTTCTTGCTTTTCTGGCAACACTACGTAAAGGTTTATCAAAGTACTGTCTGCTTGTTCTCTGCACAAAATATTCCAATAGTAGTGTGATGCAGTTCATCACATATTTTTAATTGGTTCTGATTTTCCTTTTCTTATTCTAAATTTATTACTCTTTGGCATTTTTAAATTCCAATCTCTACCCATTATGCTATTGTAATTCCGTTTTGTAAATTACTTTGGCCTTTAGCGGTAAAATATTATGCCTTTCAGGCACCTTCGTGTTCTATTTTTCCTTTACCCCTCATGTTTACCAACTCGGCTTCTATACATTTTCTTGCGTTACGAGCTCTCCTTGCTTATCCCCAAGCGTGGAGTCCACATTTAAATTTATTTATATTGCATTAGTATCTCTAACTGCCAACTCGTTTTTGTTTAAACAGGAGCTTTAATTGGAAATCGTTCTTTCTTGCTCCTACCTCTGTCACCAAGTTGGCTTACTGTGTTCTCGCCCGTTTTTATGCTTCACTTATCGCTTTTATCTTGTCCAGCAAATTCACGCACCTTTTTGTTATGCAACAGCTACCGTTATAACAATCCTTTATTTTTTAACCCTTTAACGCGCAGTGTTCCCGTTCTGGGAACAACAAACTCTGACGTTTTGACTGTTGCCAGTCACGAAGGATACATTGGATTTCTATAAAAATAGTTGCGAGTGACATATCTCCACGAGAATCTTTTACTTTTTAGCACGCCATTTCCCGTAAAAAAAAAATGTCACGATTATTTTTAACAGCACTGGCATCCGCTGAAAAATGGAAGAATGCGAGAACAGCTGGATAGATCGCCCAATGCTGGAAAAAGGACATCCGTTGCCATCGCTCGACTTAACTACCAGCAAGATGGCGGACGATCGAAACGTTCATTGCGTGCCACAGATCTAGAGACCCTTTTTTGACGCAGCTGGCTGTGCGGCACAACCAGCTGCGTCAAAATAGGGTCTCTAGATCTGTGGCACGCGATGAACGTTTCGATAGTCCGCCATCTTGCTGACAGTTAAGTCGAACGATGGCAACGGCTGCTCTTTTTTCAGCATTGGGAAAGGGTTGCGCCTCAAAGGGTTAAATAAAACTACTTGAGTATCTTTAGTGATTTGTAGTTTATTTTAAAGTGCTCCGTTCCAGGGTTTTGCATCTGCAATGTTTTACAGCTATGCGATCGACTAAGTTCTACTAAAACTGCATCTTCATCGATCAAAAATACCATAATTAAGCTTATACCAGGGGAGAATGAAAAATTTTTTTCTTCTTGAAAATGCACCTCAAGTACAGTGAAATACCGTCTGTACGTTTTTTAAGGGACAAGGGGGGGGGGACGTATAAATGAGAAAAACGTGCAAACGGATACTCAAAAATACGTACATTTTCGTAATAACCAACACTAAGAGATCATTAAATTAAAATACTACATGTTATATTACTACATGGAAACAAAATACACCAATATGTACATAATATTAACAATTTTATTCCGAATTTAATGTACAGCAGCGGAAAAAAGAGCCCACTTGTACTTAATTCGGGCGTCGTTCGTCATGCAGTGAAGTTACATGTATAAATTGTTTACGATTGACGTACACTTTAATTTGATATGCATAAAAATTGCGTAAGGGACCGTCTCCATATTATATTTGCACCAAATTTTCCAAGTAGCAACCCCTTGATTTCCCTTCATATTTAAAAATTTGAGCTAATTTTAACCCTAGATACCAATTTTCAATAAATTTGAACTGAAAATGTGTGAGTTAAGGAGCTTTCGTAATTCCCCTTCCCTATGTAAAAATATTTTTTCATACTTTAATTCATATCTCATATAATATTGATATTAAGAAGCTAATTTTTATGCGTACTATTAGAACTGAACAACCCAAACATAATTTACTATTATTATAATTTTAATAAAATATTAATATGTATAATAGATTATTAAATTAATATTAAAAAATTATGAATAGCGACTTAGCCAAATTTCGACGGAAATGGATGCAGAAAGAAATATTACATGGTTGTAAAAAATTTCAAATTTTTACTTTAAGTAATTTAATTTATATTAAATAAAATGTGTTATCTTCATGAGTTAAGGGACCATATATAAATCCATTAAATGATAAATATTTTGAAAATTGCGTAGAATAAACTTAAAGTAGATTTCTATTGCACAAAAATAGTAAAAGTTAGCCGTATTAAAAAAATAGCAAATTTTCAAGCAAATAAATTGGAGGTTTTCATAGTTTGGTGGTGATTCTATAAAGCGTCTATTGTTGTGTCCGCTATTATTCCCCCCCCCAAATAAAATATTTTCTATATATATAATTAGATGCAGTAGATGTATGTCTTCCAGTACAACGTCCTATTTCTGAAAAGCTAACATCCTCAACATTACAGGCATGAATATACATTTTCTAATATCTTAAACATCAGGTCTATGGACTTCCCCATACTTTATCAAACATTCAACAAATATTCAAAATCACATTTTTCTGTCTAAATTTTCATCTGACTATAAATTAAAATACCGCCAAAAGTCTTTTAAAAATATTGCACACTGCAGCCGATAATATTAAATGAAGAAAGTGAAACAACAAGCACTGTGATAATATTGGCTCGGCAAAAAAATTATTGCGTTTTTTACACGGAATTCAAAGAAATAAATTTCAAACATGAAACCATTCTTCAAGTTCGACCGTAGCTGAATATTATTCATGATTGTAGTCAGAAGAACAGAGAACAGCCTTTTACTCCTGGCAACATTTCACCTGTCTAAGAGAACCTTCAAATATTCAATAACAATTTCAAATCTAGAAAGATATTCAAAATCGTAAAGAGTCATTTTGCATTTCTTCTGTAAATCATGTATATGGACCAAGGAAGTTTTAGAGCCACGTTTCATTTGGAGCATTGACTAAATATTCTAATTTCTACCCCTGATATTCTCATTTCAGAAACTTTAAGACTGGAAACAGTATTTTCCCGGTAACTAATATTCATTTATTTTAACTATCGCGAGCGACATTAATGAAAGGCGAAAAGTTCGGAATCTAAAAATAACGTTTTTCAATTTGTAGAAAGTCCCTTAAAATCGCGCAAAAAAGTTAAAAATATCTCCTGAAATTATCGTAGACAATTGGTGAAAATTTATATTTTATTTCGAGTAATTTGGAGGCTTTCTTTCGTTTAACAAAGTAGGACTTGCCATTGAGAAAATCGAAGTTGATGCAGAATTAAATACGAAGACGGTTTCTTATGCAATTTAATTAATAGCAAATTAAAGTATACGTTATTTGCAAACGAATGGTATATATGACTTACTGTACGACGAGGACGGCCAAATAAAGAGCAAGTGGGAGTCTTTTTTCCGAAACTGTACAGCTAGTACTTGTTTTCATATTCACATTCCGCATGTACAAAATATTTTGTAATTTTCGGCTGAATGGGAATGCAGAGAGAAAATTTCATTGTACATACGAGTAGTTTAAAGTGCCTGTTTAACATTATAACTTAAGTCGCTGGAAATGAAGTATTATGCCATAGAACCTGCCAACAGTGACGTAGTGAGGGGGTGATGGAAGGTCTATCGTGACCCCAGGTGCAGAGGGGCGCCAAATCGTCCCTAAGACAAAGAGAATTTGACAAAAAAATAGGAGGAATGGGCGCCAAAGAAGTATCGTGCCCTGTGAGCTAGTTTGGCTCACTACGCCACTGCCTGTCAAGCTTGTTGAAAACTTGCATCAAACATTTTCTTTCGTCTTCAGTTGTATAAAAAAACATATAAATGAAGTTTTCGATTTCAGGAAAACATATAAATGAAATTATTTAATGTTGAAATCCAATGGATTTCGCCGGGACCATTCAGAAAAACGTATAAATGCAGAGCTGCCAAGTCTCCGGCTTTTTCCGTGAGATTTGCCACCACAATTTTTAGACAGTTTTACTTTGCATTAAATATTTGGACTTATTTTAAGGATAAATTTGTAAGTAAAAATTAGTGGTGGGAAATCTTCCGAAATATGCCGGAGACTTGGCAGCTCTGTAAATGATAAAAACGTATAAACCAGAAACGTACAAGCTGTGCTTTACTGTATGTTATTACATAATTTTACTTATTTCACTTATTTTTAGATCCATACTATAAATAAATCTGTTCTTAAAATATATTTTTACTCTTACTAAGGCTTTATTCCTTCGAAAAATGCAAGCTTTTTGCTGCAATACATCAAACGCTAGAAGAAAACTCATTGACTTTCTAAAAGCAATCTACTCCAGGAAATGAGTGCAGAAACTACTATTAATTTTATAAGAAAGCTAGGAAGTGTTAATACATTTCTCTGGAATGTTTCTTTGGAAACTTGCTAACGTAAGAATAATTTACAAGAAAGTAATGCATGAAAGAAAACCAGTTGAATACATGGATTGTATCGTAGAAATATATCTAACAAAGTTTGTTTACTTGTACACGTTTCAAGGGCTCACAGATGTTGTTATTGATGAAAATTCTTATACTTTTCTGTAATAGTTGTTTTGAATAAGAGATGGTAATTTATTTTAAAGTATTTTCATATCTACACTGGTTAACAGATAACATCATTACGAAGAATTTGTTCGGCAGAATGTTTCGAAAGGGAACATTCAAGTTCATCTAAAAAGGAATAGAAAGATTGTTACTATAGAAACACATGCTCTTTGCGTAAAGAATCGTAAAAAATGTATAATATTAAAATTCAAGATAAATTATAACATTTGCAACTGTTGGAGCTTCAGAATGAAAAAAAAAATGCAATAGTGATAATACGTACAAATATATTAGTACTATATCTTTTTTCATCCTCTATCAACCCGGCATCACTCGCGCAGGGTATAATATACCCGTTACCCTTTAGTAGGGGTTTGGGTTTGAGGCAGGTTATAATATACCCGTTACCCTTTTCTTTTCGAGGTGCCTTCTTAATTTTTTTTAATGCACGAGACAACATGTAGCTGACTCTAAGGTCATTATCCCGAAGGGGAAAAACTTATTCCAAAATTCTTCATATAGTTTTTTGGATATTGTTACGTCTGGTATGTCATACTTTGCGCGAGTATTTCTGATATTGTTCTGAGCTACTCTTCTGTTTTCATGTATCTCCCTTTTCTTTTTTTGAAAATGGATGAGGCCTGGTGCAGCAGACTTTAAAGTCACCTTCAAGGGGGAAAAACTTGTTTTTAAAAATCTTTCAAAAAAAAATGAAGGTGTGATAAAGACTGAGGACTGCACAAGATCTTGATTTTAGAAAACTGAAAACGGTGATTAGACCTCCATCAACGGGAGGCAATATCGTTCCGATCGATAAATCTAAAATATCTACATCACATTGACTATAAATTTAATGAGAATTTTATAAAAAATTACAAACAAAATCACAGTTTAAGTGCGAACAAAATACTAAGAATTTTTTTTTGTTGTTTCCTTTATTGAATAAGAGTTTAAATTCCAGTTTTTTAAATATTAGTAGTATTTGTAAAGTTTTCTTTTAATTGATAAAACTAAATTTTCATGTAAAGAGTCCTAAATAAAAGAGATGATATTGAGCACAACTAAACATATTCGTTTTCATTTATTCTTATCTTAAGAACGTTGAAATCTAAGTTATGGGTGATGTTAGGTATGATTCATTTTGAGAAGATATTTATTCATATAAAACCTCTAGACTCAGCTCCAAAAACTTGATTCTGTCACGAGTTTCACACGTGTTTCAACATCCTGTGTGTGAAGTGAGAATGCCTTAAATGTTACATCCTGCACACTTTGAGTCACTTTGGTTTTATAATTAAAAAAAAAATGAAAATTCTTCGTCAGACACATACATGGATTAAAAGTGGCATAAAGGTTTTTGATCAGACAAGCTTTTTATTATAAGCTTTAGACAAGCTTATTATCAAAATCGCGTGGTTCTTTACAGTAGAGATACGACTAGGTTCTCTTGATACGACTAGGTTCTCCGACTAGGTTCTCTCAACCATCAAATTTTCAGTAGTCGCCAATATAGCTAACAAAGTAATAAAGATTCGTTTAAACTGAATATTGACGAGTTCAACCAAAAGTGTTTATCACTCTTTGACGTGGAAGCTTGCGAGTGTTTTATTGCTGTTAACTGAACTTGTAAGCAATTCCCTAATTTAAGTAAATACGATATAACTGTCAGTTGTAATTGCGCGAAATCAAATAAAACAATTGTTATCCAGCTAAGCCTTGTTTATTTATTACAGAAAAAAAACTTAAACATTGGAACGGAGAACGCATGTCAGCTAATTAACTTTCGATAATAAATCTCAATCTGATCTGAAATCCCGAGCTCAAATTCAAATGTGAATTATATGTATTATCTTTTCTATACATCCTACCTATCTTCTGTGCGTGTTCCCATTTCCTTGCCTTCCTGTTTATGTGTAGGTTGGCACTCTTGCAGCTGAGGATGGGTGGATTTTTTGTATAACCAAAACGTACGTCCATCCTACTTTTATTTTGTGGGTGTTTCTACAAAGATTTTTTTATTTTTATGATTATACACCGTAAGAAGAAAAAAGAACGACGTATCGAGAAGGAGTATTGCAAAATGGCCAAAATTTGATAATCATACGGATTTCTAAGGAAAATACAATATTTCAAAGTTTGGGGACCTATGAATGAACACATGACACTGCAGCGCATTTGCCAAGACTTCTAAAAGGACATGAGTTAAAGAAATATTAAAATATATTTATAAAATGGAGTTTTAATCTGTAATCGTTTAGTAACACCGATAAAATTTATGAATGTGTTGCATTACTAATTAAATAATTTTGTTAAAATGTGTTTGCATAGAATAACAGTAAGTGCTTTACATCAAATTACAAGAAGGCTTTGAATTTATATTGAAAATGCAATAAAATGTGAGTAATATTTCCTAAAATGATTTAATACAGTTTATTGCTGCAGTCAATTTAATATTAATTTTGGCTTTAAATGTAGTACAAATATACTGTTCAATGATTTTTCATTTTGTTGCTGCCAATTTATTTCTGATAGTGAATACTTGTTGTGTAACATCTTATACTTCACCAAGTAAAAATATATAGAGAGTACTTTTTTACCAGGTGGGTGGCGACTAAATGTGATTTAGTACAAAAATACGTAAAGGCTTTGAATTTATATTGAAAATGCAATAAAATGTGAGTAATATTTCCTAAAATGATTTAATACAGTTTATTGCTGCAGTCAATTTAATATTAATTTTGGCTTTAAATGTAGTACAAATATACTGTTCAATGATTTTTCATTTTGTTGCTGCCAATTTATTTCTGATAGTGAATACTTGTTGTGTAACATCTTATACTTCACCAAGTAAAAATATATAGAGAGTACTTTTTTACCAGGTGGGTGGCGACTAAATGTGATTTAGTACAAAAATACGTAAAAAATATATTCCGTACAACTCTTTGCATGGGTTGAAAATACTCTTAGTCTTAACAATGAATGCCTTCTTGTTTATCGCAATAGATGCTTTGCTTTTAATTACATTCCTCTGTCGTTCCCCTTTCATTAGAATTTTTCTATTAATTTCATAGTACGGAATTTCCTTATTTCAATGATTAGAAAATAGTAGCGCTGAAAGCCATTTCCGGAATTCTAATTATTAGACAAAAGGATGAAATTAAAAAGGTTTTTCGTAAGATTTTATATTTTTACATTACATAATTGAAATTACATTATTTGTAATTTATCGTATACGTTTCTGAATAATGTTCCCTGAGAAAAACGAACTTGATGCAGAATTAAACATGAAGTCTGCCCCTTATGCAAATTAAATTAATAGTAAATTAAAGTATACTGTATTTGCAAACGAATGGTATATCGCCGTTGTCACATGAATATGTGCTATGTGCACTTTTTGGAGATTTCGACATTTTTACTATTTTGTCGAGTTAACTAACCAAATTTGCGTATAAAAAGACTTTTATGTATAAGCATTGTACGATGAACTGTGATCGCAAAAAAAATAACAATAAATAAAACTTTTGCTCATAGCAGATATTGATTTGACAACGACGATGTAAACCTCTGCTGTACGACGAACGACGTCCAAATAAAGAGCAAGAAGGCGGGTCGGGTTTTTTCCGTAACTGTACATATAAAAAAAATAACATTTTTAAAGCTACTTTAAAGTCTCACTTAAAGAAATACATGATTTTACGAATGAAATCAAGAGTTTGACTATTAAAATAATGAAAAATCAACTCCACAAAAATTTACTTTTATTGAGAAACAAAGTATTAAAAATTATACATTTGAAGTATAATTCGGGTACTTAATTTTTGTCGTGTACAGAGCCATGTGTTTTTATGTCTTCAACCTTAGAAATATAAATCAATTTACATTTAAAAATGGGATTATATTGCATTTAATGAATTTAATTATTAGAAGATATTTACAAATAAATATGCACGGAGAAAACTCCCTTTAGTTGATTTATAACGTGTTTAAATTTTCAGTGATAAATGATTGCTTGGTACATTATTAATCATGAATAATGAAACATTAATTTATAATTAAATGTGTAGAAAGTATAACTAATATATTCTTAATTTTCTCGGATTTATTCAGTGGTAAATAAAATCCTAATGCATTACTTTTAATCAAAAGGAAATATTCCTTTAATGTTGATTCTTTATTTTATTTTAAAATGAAATATTTAAAAGAAATCTATGGTAAAATAATTAGTACGTACATTTTAAATGTCATTATTTATTAAAGCATTTGCTCAATAATATTTCGGTTTAGCATAAAAATTAATAGTAAAATTGTAAATGATATATATATACAGTAAAAAATTTATTAATTAATCAAAAACCTTTATATTACAATTAAATTAATGTAAACTTGAAAATAATAAATATTATTTCTTACTTCCATTAAATTAATGTTTTTCTTATTAAATTACATTAAATAGCTTGAAATGCCGGGAAAAAAAGGATTTGGGAAATCGCTATTAACAAATTATTCTAACCTTTATTTGAAACATCAGGGTAAATATTTTTGTAATTATTTACATTCGTTCCCCTGAAATTTGAAAGAAATATACTCATTAAGACAATTATCTCCATTATACATCATTTCTTAAAATACTATAATGAAAGAATAATATAATAATGAGAGAAAAATGTACTTTGCAGTGAATTTCAAAATTAAACATTTTAAAATTAGATTTATTTTTTTAATTCATCAGGATAGTAAATAAAATGGTATGTTTGATGATTCATGTGCAAATTCTAGAAAATTTATGTCTTAAAATAATAGTAATAGTAATAGTAACAGTAATAGTAATAGTAATTAATAAAGTACATTAAATAGAAAGCATCATTCGATTCCAAAGGTTTACATTATTAATATATCAGGTTTTAAAATTATAATAAAGTAATGTTTGTAATGTTTATAGTGAGATGCATTTATAAAAGATAAACTAGTTTTTACGTCTATGATTGATTAAAAGTTAAAAAAGAAACATTTTAAATAATACTTTTGTAATTTTTGAAACATTTTTCTATAATAAAACACTTCTATAATACCATTTTTTTATGCTATTTAATACACTGCACGTACGAGCTAACAAGAGTTAACCTCTGAAAGTCATTTAATGAATAATTAGAAAAAATAGTTTAATCAGCAATGACGTTAAAATATAATAATATAGCTCAATTTCATTTGTTAAAAAAGTTTTACCACTCTCACACACACCTTCACACTCGCATCTCCTTTGACCTCCTACTTTTTCGGTGCCCCAGCCGCCAGTGTACGAAAAGTTAGGTGAAAAGAGTCATAAAATTGTGGTAACAAGACTTACAAACAAAATGCCTTTTTTCGACTTTCAAAGTATTACCATTAGCAGCATCACACTTCTGACATTAATTGTATAGCTTTGCGCTTTTCACCCCACGGGTTAACTCACTTTTGGGTTTTGAGTTTTGTGTGACCTTCAAGGTCATTTATTATGAAATAGAAAAGTCTACAGTAAGAAATTTTGATTATACAAATACATCAATACATAGAATACATAAACACTTACAGTAAAATTTTGAAAATACAATAAATAAATAAATAAATAAGAAAATTAAAATAACAGTATATATGAAAGGAAAAACTTATATATATAAACAATTATAAGTAAAAATTTAGAACTTAGTTTTCTGGGGTAAATTGTATAGCCACTGGAGACTGTCAGAATTGTTCAAAGCATCTTATCACATGATGTTGGATCTATTGTGGTTGCTAGATGCTGTGTGTAAAGCATAAACCTTTCAGGACTTCTTCTGAAGTGTGAACAGAGCTAGATGTTCACGTTTTGCTCCAATAGGCAATGACACACCTTCCTTAAATTGGTCATATCACACACTTATGTTTACCTGTCGTCATTTGGACGCTAGGGGACATTAGTTGCCTTGTCTCTCAGTGCATGTACATGATACTAGCATCTTAACTAGTGCGGTTTTTAAAATATGGAGCTATTCACCGAATTTTCATTCCGAATTTTGTATAATAAATGTTTACAACATACATAATAAATTCCTATATCCTTAAAAAAAAGGTCCAAATTCTCAGAAAAAAAGCGCGGGTGGGGTGGTTCCGTCGTGGACACAGCTGTCTGTTTTACGTGAATACGTGTACGTAAGGGCAATATTTTCTTTGAGTGTCATCGGTTTCAGGAAAGAAATTAAGTAACTACATAATTACTGTGTTATAACTTTACTAATGATAGGTCTGCGTTACGAAAAGTACGAAAAAAATGGCATACAGAATACATCAAAATTTCTGGTAAATGTTAAATCAATACAGGTAGTACCTTGCGTTGTTGCAGAAGTTTCGATGTAAAAGAAATTAAACTCGCTGAGCATGAAGTCAGGCAAGAACAGAAACCATAGGCAGTCATACGCATCACATTTATGTTTGAATGGATTATTGGCAAACGTAGTAGTGAAACGCGCGCTAGCTGCCCGATGTGTCTTCTAATTGGCGATCGCACACGATCGATGTCTATAAAATCCGGCGATGATAAAGAAACCAGTACATCATCCCCTTGCATGGACTCGGACACCTCAGCTGCATATGTACCCGCACCGCTTCATATTGTGTTTTATGGGTATCACTGGATTGCTCTTGAGAAGCCCTTACCAACCGTAAACGTTCTGTATGTTTTCATTTGGCTTTTCGGCGAGTATAGGCTGACATTGCATTATTTATTTTAATCTTTTACTTTAACACTAGATATATTCACTATAACTATTTCACACTAATGTTTTATTTCACATATGTCAAACTAATTTGCATTTATTTCACACTAGTCGATAGATCTTGACGAGAGCTGATGACTGAAACACAGACGAACGTTCTAGCTTCTCCATGTCAAAATTTATTCCTAACAGACATTATGCCACGCATGTAAACGACCTCAAAATGGCGGCGCTTCCCCCTCCGCCTTAATCTACGTGTCATAGTCCTCAGCGTAACGAATTCTACGATCCCTTAGTTATCGAGTGGTGTAATTAAATTTTGGATCTAGATGATAGCTATGCAGCTGCAACATAAAATTGTATCCCCCGATTTCGTTATAATCAGTTTTTTGAAATGCCTCCCACTATGACAGTAAATTTAAAGGCGTATTCACATCAAACATTTTCAAGTGCTTACATTTGCATATCTTGTTTTGCTACACATTCAAAAAAAGTTGAACGGTGTAGGATGCATTTAATATATATTCCACTAGAATAGTGGCATTTGTTATGTGTCACAAAAGCCATATTTCTCTTTGTATCTTGGCAAACTGTAGAAATGCTCTGTGATTTATTGTGAATTCTCTCGATACACTGGTTTCTGGGATTTCCTGGGTAGAAATGCTTTATCTGCTCAACAGGAAATTTCTTATACTCGTGATTTATCGAACATTACGTTATACGTCTGTAATTTTGTCGTTAATCTAGATTTTCTTACGATTACAAATATATATTAATCATATAAAGGAGAGTTCCTTTTGTCTATGAAATGCAGAATTTTACTTAAAAAAGTACTAACACTTAAAGAAAAAAGTAAGTTTCGATTTTGCTACGAAAAATTTAAACCATACCATTTTTTAACACAATATCTATTTGTTAAAAACAATGCATCATGAACAAAAATCGAAAAACGAAACTTGGCTGTGTGCGGGCACAGCCAGCTGCGTCAAAAAAAGGAGTCTCTAGATCTGTGGCACGCGATGAATGTTTCGATCGTCCGCCATCTTGCTGGTAGTTAAGTCGAGTGATGGCAACGGCTGTCCTTTTTTCAGCATTGGGAAAGGGTTGCGCCTCGAAGGGTTAAACTGTCCGCACTCAATTTTAGCATGCAAAACCAGATTCTTCTGGTTTTATCGTATAAGAGACGGAAATCTCTTAATGTTTTGCGACAAGCCGCAGGATTGCTCTGCGTCATTTTTCATGTATTCTGGACTGTCTCGATATTTGTTCCCTCTTACCATGGCTGTGCTCGTACACACCTACTTGCAACAAAGCTCGGCATTGTACAGCTGTCTGTCCCGATAGAGTTTCACGTGATTTTGTGGCCTAGTGTGTACGAGACAGAAAGGTAAAGATCAAAATGCATTGTAAATAAAGTAGTACAAGTCTTTGTACAGAAATTTTTAAATAAACAGTGGTACTACACAGTGCGTTCAAAAGTAAGTTATATTACACTTGGTCTCCCACGGATGGCTTCATTGCGAAATAAGAGCGAAGCTTGCGCAGACGGTAATACACTTCTATGACTACCAGAGGTAGCTATTTCATTTGGATAGTTATAATCATTGCTGCGTAGTGCGACTAAAAATCTGCAACTCAGTTGGAAATTTACTCCTAGGTTGAAGTATGGAGAAGACTAAGAAGTCGCTCAAAATGTGGAAAACTACAGACATGCAATGCAAAGGACAAGCACTGTTCTCAAGCATGGCAATGCAAGATCTCACCAAAAAATCGGGCCCCCCACTCTAGGTTTTTTCTTTTTGACAGATAGCCCAAGGGCGTTTTGTCTTAGTAAAACAAAACAAGAACAACACAAAGCACTCAAAATACATGGTTTGCTTCGCAGTTCTGGATGGGCGGTTTGGAGGCATCCACTGTACAATCCCGACCTGACGCCTTACGACTTTCACGTGCTAGGCAAGCTCAAAGAATATTTAGGTGGAAGATAATCTCCAACAATGACCAGGTTCAGACAGCTGCTCTTTGTTGGATCCAAGACTAAGGAGCATATTTCTATTATCAGGGCATTGAACGACTAGTGAATGTTCCACTGCTCTGTTCCCACTTTGTGCTAATGTTCCATTCGCTTCCGACAAATCTCAGAAGCGAATAGAACAGTATAAAGACATCTAGTATGCTGTATGTGTGTTATTTTGTATTGTAACTCAGCTATCAATAATTTATTTTTCACCTCTATTCTTGGAGTATAATTTACTTTATGAACACTCCTACTACGTACAAGTGCTAAGAAGATCGACTTTTCACAGACAAGGCCCTTCACCACTTTTTTTTCCCTTTTATAAATTTTTATCCCGTTTACATTTTTTTTCTTTTCTTCCCCTTTTATTTCTTTTTTCATGATGATGACTTATCATAAAAATACTTCTGCTGAATACTTTTTCTGCTATTCAAAATCAGAATCCTTTTTACTCGTCATTTTGAATTTAGAACATATTTGCATTGAAATGCAAAGAAATAATGTTAATAATCCTCAACCTTTCAGATGGCTATTTTACCATCCACTAGCTTACTGGCTTGTAGGCGAGTCTCAGTTTTCCATGACATACCATTAATGGTTCTCAAATCTTAGTACAGATGTTTCGCATACAGATTTTGGAAAAAAATAAAATCTCATATCTAGCGTCTGCAGATGCAGACATATGTAAACTTCAATTTTATCCAAGGAATAAGCACCATATACAACACATGGTACATAAACTTTCTTCTAAGGACAACACCATTCTTAACATCCATTTTATGATTACATATATCATCTCGCGTGGTAACACTGATTTTATGGAAAGCTTTTGCACTAACAGAAATAAGCATTAAGGTCCTGAATTCTAACACTAAATCGTTAGAGAAAACCATTAATATTTTGGCAGCATTTTGAGCATTTAATCATTCGTGTGTTAACTTACACACCACACTGTAGGAACACACACGTGCTAATTCCCAAATGTCCTCTGATTTATTGCCTTCAAGGCTAATTACCCTGGGAAAGAATATTTTAGCGTAAAATGTAAATGACCAATTCCATTGATACAACGAGAGAAAAATATCATAAAAATGTCAGAAGACTGAATTCTAGTTTACAGAGATTTATTATTTTTATTCATGTTTTCATATTTCTGATAGCCCTGTGTGAATTTATATATTTATAGTCTTAAAACAAAAAGTGAGATTTACATAACTGGTGAACATATACGGTGTGTCCAATAAAGTTCGTTGTCATCTCAATAATCCCTAGACGGCAAACGCTATAGTCATAAAAATGGGGTTTAGGTATAGTAAAGTTGCAATGTACTACGCAATAAAACAGATTACAGAGCCCTCTGGCAACTCAATTTCGAATTAGCGTTCTTATCTTCAAAAACGGAACGGGCTATGGAGAAAAATGTCATTTATAAAATTGTTCAGCATCACTAATATTTAAAAAATATTTTTTTGGAACACATTAATGTTAAACATTGAACGCTTAAAATACAAGGTGTAAAAACGTAGTACTGGTGCTTTTACCAATTTGTCACCAGTCATATTGTACAACTTCCAGCGGGAATTATAGATCAGGGTGTGTTTTTGCTGACTGAAAACACTCTTAGCATGAAAGGCAAATGATCTTAGTTTTAGGTAAGTGCAATTTTGGAACATTCAACCAAAGAAATGTGCCTTTTATACCTTCCATCCGAGCATTAATCCGAGCTTGTAAATGTATGTAGGCAATGTACCTTTCTCTCAGTGCACTTCGACAACAAAAGCAATAACTTTCCGTCGTATTGCCAGCACTAGTGAATTTGCTTTAGGGACTGTTGCAAGTAGTCTGCATCTTTCTTTAAGATATGTTGTGTGCTAACATTTGGATATTTATTATAAGTAATTAAATAAGGGACCAACATGGCCGATTGAATAAGGCACTTAGTATGGTAGATGGCTGAAGTGTGAAGGTCCAGATTTTGACACGCCATGCGGTTTCCTCCAGATCTGCAGGAATACGCATTATATCCCCTTCAAGTCTTCCACCCAAGAAAACCCGCCTAGGTAAATATCCCTCGTGGAGGTTTGCATAAAACAAAACACACAATCTCATAAACGACTATTCTCGATTTTAAAAATTTAATTATCCAACCGTTCCCCAACTTTTATTGATTTTTCGCTACTTTCTGCCTTTTTTTTTTCTTCCGAGAGCACAGAAGCTCAAAAAATAGACTAACAAACTCGGGTTTCGTATGTGAGATTGGCGTCATTTTGAATGTCACGGCTATCAGGTTTTGTAGCTGAAATTGTGATTCCTGTTCTTTTGGAATTGCTCCTCGAGATTGCCTGGTTTAACTTTTTTTTCCACAAATTAAATGATTTCCTCCGCATGAAACCAGTCTGCCAATCTGCTTGATATAAGAGGGTCTCGATATAAGAAGATATGAGAGAATACTAACAAAACAAAATCTTTCGAATGTGAAAAGTTTCTACAAGCACACTCTTAAAGAAAAATGATTTTTTCCCCCTTTTTTTAAGGATAGCAGTAAAATTAATGAGAAGAAAGGATAGAAAATAATTCTAAAAAGACTATTAAAAAATTACTTTACTTCAAATTGCTTTTTAAAAGTTGGACTTTTTTTGACTGAGCTTCAAAATGTATATTTAATCTCTTGAAAAAACCCTTTACATATATTACTCGAATCCCTAACTTTTCTCAATAGTACTGACAGATATACATTGTATTCAGAATTGCGCGCAAACGGTAGTTCAACAACTTCATCATAGTGGCTGGAAGCGTTGATTTTATGGAAAGTTGTTGACATTTAGCGAAAATTGCGCACCCAAAGCATTTAAACCGCTCCGTTTCATAGCTAAATAGTTACAGAAAACCATTAATATTTCCAGGCATCTCGAGTAATTAATCATAAGTGTGCTAGTCTACACACCACATGGTAGGAACACACATGTTAATTCCCAAATGCCCTCTGATTTATTGCTCGGTTTGAGGGTAATTACCCTGGGAAAGAAGATTTTAGTTTGAACTGCAACTAATCAACTCGATTGATACACAAAAGAAAAAAAAGTAATGCACTGAAATCAAGTTTATCAGAAAAGGACTGCACTTATTGATTGATTCGTGTTTCCAAAATGTTTGAATGGAACTGTGAGATATTTAGGGAAAAGTGAGATTCATACACTCAAATAATGAATATTACAAGACTAGAAGATAAAGCCCACTGTTGAGACACTTACAACGAGCGCTAGAAAAAACATTTGACGAAAATATGTCACACTACTTCGTCCATGTGAAAGAAATAACTTCATGTTCAATTTTTATTATATACCGAAATCGAATTTCATGCTCTTCTAGAAACGTGCGGGAACTTTCTGCATTCGAACGATTTTGTTTTGTTAGACCAGCTCTCTTATATCAATGCTTCATGCATAAGATATCATTTGATTAGTGAAAAAAAAATCTGTGTAATCTGGAAAAACTATTTTAAAGGAATTGGAATCACAACTTTCTTTTCAAGGAATGGTGACCATGACTTCAATAGGACGTCATGTCAATTGCAACAGCTAACTTTTTTCGGAAATGATAAACTTTTTTTTACTCTTGGAAATAAAAGAGAGCTGAAAGTAGCGAAAAATCGCTTGAAAATTAGGGAACGGGTGGATTTTCAGAATTTTAAAGTGGAGCAGATTGTTTTCTATATTTTTATACAAAATTATGAAAAATTTCAAGCGCATTGTACTAACTGCGCAGATGTTATTATGCTTTTTCTACTTAACTTTTTAATCTTTTTGGAATAATGGTGGTAAAAGCTTTATTTTGGAGTGGTTAGCCGGAATTGTTCCAGAATCAGTGAGTCAGTGAGTCTCTCAGGAGTCAGCTTAACTGTATGGTAGGATGGATTCACTGCATGTAGAGAATATTCATAGTAAATATTTTAGCTATCATTAGGATGGATTCGGGTTTATAAGATTTTGAAAAGATTGTAAATATTTTCGTAAATGCCTGCACAACGGGCTCTAGTTATTTTATAATTATTTACACGCTTAAAAAAAAAGGGATAAAGTCCCTCCGAATTAACTGAATCAGCTCCGAAAGATTTAAAATCGGGACAAACTTGTCCCGATTTCGGAGCTAATTTAGTTCTTTCGGAGCGAATTAAGTTCTTTTTTTTAAGCGTGTGAATTTATATAAATGCAGGGTGTCCCAGAAATGTAGTAACACGCTTTAACACTTTATCTAATACAAATAATTGGGGAATGCAAATTGAAAAATTGTCCAAAATAAGGCAGAAAAGAGATTGCGTTAAGAAAATATTCTTCTCGTAAATTTTCGAAAAGTTAAACTTTTTATATCCACATATGACCCTTGTACAAAAATAAATAAATATATAAATAAAATCCCCATTACTAAAATGTGCCTTATAAACTAACGAGGTGAAGAACAAAATTTGTCAATTATATTCTAAAAAGTGTCAGAGGTACAAAGAGAAACTTATTAAATTAAAACACTTTTCAACTGCGCTCGAAGGGAAAAGAATTCACGTCGGTAGGTCGTGTTTCGTGGGTCGTACAGAAATTACGAAAGAAAAAATAATTGTTTGCACCGTAGTAATAAATGTTTACATGCAAATTCATATATAGCGCCTAATTACAATTGTTTAATAAACCCCTTTCAGACGTTTCATGATAAAAGGCTGGAATTTTGCACATCACTTCATTAGTGTATGAGGTACATTTACTAACTGAGATATTTTTTTGGTATGGGGTCGAATACAAATTTAAATAGTGCAAATTTCTGAAAATTGGATTGAGGTATATATTTTACTGTAGACTTCTTACCTATCTTATTTTGAACATTTTCTTTCAATTTACATTTCCCACTTAACTCTAGTAGATAATGAATTAAAGCGTGTTACGAACTTTTCGAGATACCCGTATATAATATGTGCTGTATTAAAAATCTGAAACACCTGCTCTCCCACTTTTAGTAACAGCAAACACAGTCCTATCGGATAAGTTTTGGGCCGACACTGGCATGCCGGCGCAGAATGTGCCGGTGCGATATCGCTCACGCGGTACCGAAAACGACAAAATTGCGTCCGCCTGGGCGTCTGTCGGGCCGAAAGGATGGGGTGGTTCTGGTTCGGTGTCGGCAAAAACGATAACGGCGTCGGCCCAGCCTTGTGCCACTTTTGAACCAAAACCATTACGTTTTTGGTGTGGTATCGGCAACGACAAAATATCGAAAACCGACCAGCACCTTATTTATTTCCAAAATACCCTAATTAGCTCCGTAGTTAGTTCTCTAGGGTATTAATCAACAAATTAAAGTAATAATAATTATTATTATATAAATGACTTTACACCACTAGGACTAAATTTATTAAAAATACCTAATTAGCAAAATAGTTTGTTTTTAAGAAAATATTTGATGAATTTAAGAAGGAAAGCTCTTTTTAAAATTAACCGTATTATTTTTTTATGCATCAACCAATGTTTTACTTTTTTTAAACGTGTTATTATATGTTTGTCAGACCATAGACATTTTTTTAAACAAAATATTAGGCTCAACTAGACAATGTTCTTTTTTTTTCCAAAAATCTTTTAGAAGCCAAGAAAATTTATAATTTTCCAGAACCAAACATTATAAATAAACATTAACGCAATGCTGAAAAAAGAGAGATAAAAAAAATAAAGTTATACAACATGCTTTTTTAAAAAAAATGTTTTAATTTATTTTTTTGTTAAGTTATTTCATAATACAAAATAAAGTTGCCTTTTGATTTTATATATTATTTTAAAGAAGAATGTAAACAACAAACGTTAAAAGAAATTAAAATATTGGCTGATTCTACAAATAAACGGTTAATTTCATAAAAACCTTTTCTCTTCAAAATAATTAAACATTTTCATATACAAACAAATTATTTTGTTTATACTTAATAACTAAGTACTTTTGGCAAAACTAAGTATTTTTTGGATTTTAACTATGTATTTTTGGCAAAATGAGCCCCAGTGATCTAAGGTAATTTATATAATAATGATTATTTTTAATAGGTTGATTAGTGCTAAACTATATATGAAACTAATAAGTATTAATAAACCATGTTTATTATTAGAAGATACTTACTTTAAGTAAATATTTTATATTACTGAACTTTTACAGTTTATGATTATCATTTAGTAGAAGAAAGGAACTTTCTATAACAGAATATACTTATTTTTTTCTGTTGTTTTGAGTAATATGAAATTAAGTACTTAAGTAAATAGACACATTTTTCAATGTAGTATGTAAGTTATTTATTAAAAATACCTTCCTGCTTGTTTATTAATAGTTTTCAAGTTGCTTATTTGAATTATAAATTTCATTTTCGCATTATTTACAAATAATTAGCAGTTTTGAACTACATCTTATTTTAGTAGTCCCTGAGATAACATTAAAAAAAATCTAGCTAAGAAAAAATACAAATTCGTAATATATACTTAAAAATCAACTTACCCCTTTTTAACTGTCGTGAGAACTTAGCAAAATGAAAACCAAAAAGCACTAACCACATTTAGAAAACTTTAAAATTTTTGTCTAGTTGAGGTTAATACCAGTTAGTCTTTAGAAAAAAATCACAGTTTATCCAGAGAAAACTATAGCAAAGTCCGATCTAACTGACGTAAGAACTTAGCCTATTTAAAACTAAAAAGCACTAACCGCATTCAGACAATTTTAAAATTTTTGTCTAGCTACAGTCAGTGCCATTTAGTCTAGGAAAAAAAATCGCAATTTATCCAGAGAAAAATGCAGCAAACTCCATTGCTCTGAGAAAACTCAGAATCCACGTTACTGAAAAGTTTGCGTTGCGAGATGATTTCTGTTACAACCCTGGAATGGAATGGGCAGGAGACGGTCACAAATATAAAAGGCAAACGGAAAAAAAAAACCACTTTCCGCTCTTCAATTGACCGTGAAAACTAGAATAGGGAAAGGTCCATTTTTTCCTAGTGCGTAATACTGTGGTTCCTACAAGAGGTGGAAAGCCGTAGGAATGCACTCGACCCCCCCCCCCCACTGCGCGTGTGCTACATGTTATGTGTACGCGGACACGGGAATTGGAAAAGAAAGTCCGAGAGATTTTAGCTTTTAAATTATTCACTTTAAATTAGATAGCGTGGAAAAAGAAATAAAACAAATTAGTGTTATTCTACTGCAAAATAGTTCATACTTCAATATCTGCAATGAATTAATCAATTAATTTTTAGAAAGATAAATTACTATAATCAGCAAAAAATGGTTACTTTTATTCATTTTTACGGAGATAAGAGCATTAAATTTTATTTAATTTGTAACAGCATTTTACAATGTTGTATCAAAACATGATTTTGCCGTAATTTTTACTATCATTTTATTTGAACAGAAACATGACAAACAAGTTGTTCAAATAAATGCTATTAAATTAATTATTCATAGTTATAATTTTAAAATGAAACTATTAATATTTTTTCAATTTATAATTATTCAGTATAGTGAATTAAAACTTTTATTTATTTATTTTTTTTTTAACAACAGCAGCTAATGCATTATATAAAAAAAAAATTCCTTAACTATAAATTATACTGATATTTTTTATTTTTATGGAAATACTAATGAAAAGGTATTTTTTCTACTATTTTAATCCAATTTAATTTCAGAAAGTTTTGTTGTTTTGTGTTTTTTGTAAGGAAAAAACACAGGAGTTAATCCTTAGGGCGTCGGTGCCCTGAGCGGAAGAAGGCTTCTAGCGTTTGTTCCAATAAATAAAACAATTAATAAGCAATAAAATTGGGGTTGAACAGTAATTATAATAATTATTTGGTCTATAATTTTATAAAAATCAACCATATTTCCTTCATTTTATAAATATTAGATAATGTTTTGAATTTATATAAAATTTATAAAATATCCCCAATTTTTGTTCCAGAATTGGGGATACAACGGTGATTTGTCCTCAATTCTATGTTCAAAAATCTGGTTAATTTATATAACCCATATTCACATTACATCTGGAGAAAATCACCCAACATCCAAACTGTAAATTGACAGATGCGCGGTAGACCTGAACCCTGGACTTTCACACTTCAACCAGCTGCGGATCCAGAAAAAAAAATTATGGAGGGGGCACAAGACAATTTTTGTCACATTTTCTTATAGAATGACTTGAATTTACAAAACAAGTTAATGCTCTATAGTGTAAACTTCATTCGTCTAGGGGGGGGGGGATGGGGCTCTGGATCCGCCAATGACTTCAACCATATTCGTCGTCTTATCCACTCGGCCACGGTGGGCTACTTTTGTGAACTTTTAAAATTCAGCGTTTAATGTTCTGCATTGTATGTATTTTATTTTTAATTAATTTTATTATTATTTTTTAAATTGGAAGTACTTAACTTCTATCACTTTATATAAAATGAAATTCATAGTCATATAATTATTTCAGAGATGTGAATAACTAGACAGAAATTGCCCCAATTGAGGGGTGGGGGTGGGCGCTTAGAAACCCCTTCAATAATAAGTCATAAAAAACTGGCTAACTTATCTAACGCATATTCACAATACATCTGGAGAAAATCACCAACATCTAAACTGTAGATTGACAGATGCGCGGTAGACCAGAACCCTGGACAGGACCTCAGGTAAATTAACCAGATAGAATGATTCCCCCCCCCTCCCCTCCTTTTTTTCACCTGTGAAGGAGGCACTTGAATCCTACGGGCTCAAAACATTGTAAATAGAAAGTATTGAAATCATAAATTAAAAAGAATTATTTTAACAATATATATATATGCTGCTTGTGCTGGCTTTATACCGTTCAGTTTAGAAATTACACTTCTGGACCGATATCGGTTTTGACGTTTGGTGCAGTACATCGCCAAAATCACATGTTAACCCTAAAAGGCTAGCCGCTATCGGACCGTTGCATGCCCGAAATGAACTTTTATTTGCCTACGCCAAACCGTTTTGCCAGCACAGAACCGACACCTTCCCAATTACCAGTATGCCAATGCCGACACCGAAACGGTACTGCCGATGACGGCCCATCCCTAACCCGATACGGCTGTGTTTGCTGGGTAATTTTTCCCCATTTATAACTCTATCTATTCGGGTAGAAAAGTCAAAAGCAGGCATATCTAAATCATGATTTCAGTTTCAAAAGCACTAATAATTTTTGTGATTTCAATGCGTTTGAAGTAGTTTCTCGAAAAACTCCGATTTTCGTTTGCATGTTGCTTCAATTTAAAATTAATTTGTCCCAAAAATATCTGGGTGAATAAAATAGTGCAGCATTATGTGATAACAATGTTACATGGATAACTATAATATTAAAGATAGCATATGCAGTTGTTCATTTTAAGAGGGAAAGATTAAATGTGAATGCAGACCTTGAAGCATGATTTTTGTGTGTGTGTTTGTGAAATATTTTTCTAGCGCCTGTTGTATTTTCTTCCACAACGGGATTTACTTACTTGTATTTATATAAAGTATACAAAAATTAAAAGATGTTAAACGAAGACTCCATTTATTTAGCATATTCTCAAAATAACAAGTAAATAAACATTTTTCCTAGTGTATTATAAAATGTAAAGTTCGAGACATTATTTTTTTCAAATATGTGTTGTTAACATAATAATGCAGGGATTTAATTTAAAGACTAAGGGAACTTCATTACAGTACACATAACAAACTGAGTTTAAAAAATTAAAATTCAGTTTTAAGTTAATTTCTAAACTTAAAACTGAATTTTAATTTTTTAATTTTGGAATTACAGGAACAATTAAAATTGTTAGAACTTCGTTTTAGCTCAATATTTGTCGCCGGAAATTTTCAGTTAATGACATCTCTTATATTGACAGTTAATTAAAAATATAAAGAAAATTTAATGATTAAATTTCAATGTGTTTTAAGTAATTAATTATATGTAATAATAAAAATATACTCAATTAATGTAGAGTCTATTACGCTATTAACTGAATAACGTTGAAAAATGAAGGCAATTCATATCTTTTAATATGACGAGCAAAAATTTCTGTTTCGGACATTTTACAAAATGGCTTTATTACTCCCTAAATACTGAAGTTTTGTAAAGCGTATACATCTAAATTTTATTTAACTCGAAACTTTTCTGTAAATGAATTAATATAAAAGCTCTGCAACATGTTCCCCTTCTCATTTCGCTTTTAAAAACTTTGCCAGAAAGTACTTTGTTTCAAAATTCTTCATATGTACTTTATTGCAGAAGTAATTTGCAGGAAAAAACAGATTGCCCTTTCTTCATAATATATTAAATTTTGGCCCAATTTATTGAGTAAAGAAACTAACTTTACGCTCAAACACTTCGACATAAAATTATTCATCTGAGATGCGAGATTTCAGAATGCATGCAAGCCTGAAATTTTGTAAGATTTAGGATATCATTTTCACTTCTGACTTAAACGACGCAGCTGCATTCGTTATAATGCGCTTCACTTTTTAAAGAAAAGAGTAACAATTTTCTGTACCCGTCATGTGATTAAGCGTTTTTCCTTTTTGTTATTGAATACTTTATTCTTAATTACGATTAAAGTATTTTACACAGCAAAAGTTGTCTCTGATATCCTCTGTTTTCATGAAAAAAAATAATTAAAAATCTTTATTAACAAACATATTTTTCCGCCTACAGTAAATTAAATTAGATATACATTTATTAGAAAATATTTTTATTTACATAAAGGGCTAAAAATTTAGAGCTAACACTGTAGTTCTGATATTGATAGCGTACTTCGTATTTATCTTAAATTCCAAATGTTTTGGATCGTCAAAAATGGTGACGAAACCATCCGTGATTATGGCGTATTTTAACGAACAACCTTCGCATCTGGTTGGGTACAGATAATAAAAGAAATGGAAGACATCATCATCCTGATAAACCTAAGTCATTTCCAACTGCCATTTCTTTTTTGACAATGACTTGGGTTTATTAGGGGTTTTTCGCATTTGCTTATACATATATATATACAGGGTGATTCTTAATTCATCATCAATATTTAGTTGGGAGATAGGCAATAGGAAAAGAAGACAATTTCACATAAGAAAGCATGGGCGCAAACGAACGCATCATGATGTAGGGGGCGCTTTATGTCAACAACTCCCATTCACGCTCTGTACGATAGCTCTGTTAAAACAAACTTCACTAGCAACAGGGATTCGGAACATCAGGTTTTTCATCAACCCCATACAAAGAAGTCGATTGGAGATAAATCCTGTGACTGTGGTGGCTAACAAATTGGTCCACTGCGATCAATCCATTGTGCTCCAAATTTTTTTGCCAGGTAACCACTCGCGTCATTTTTCCGAAATGCTGAAGAAGTCGATCAGACTTCTTAGAAAAAAGGAAGATTAAAATTAAAGAAGATGAAAGATTAAAGAAAGATTAAAATTAAAACGGAAGGTAATGTCATATTTTGTGTCAATATTTTGCCTTGCTAAAAATACGAAATTTGGCAAGTATGTAAGATTTTTAGTGTAAGTGCTGCATTGGAGACCATTTTCCGAAATTCGTAACTTATGGGGAGGTGGGAGGGGGACTTTTTTTTTACATATCCTGCGTGATCTCATAGAAGAAAAGAAATATCTGTAAAATTATTGCTGTAGTATACAACCGGAATACCTAAAAATCGATTTCGGAACATTTCGAATATAATCCTCCAAAGAGAGTTGGCGTGAAAAAAAGAGGGAGGGCGGCCATTCTTTTAAAGAAAAAATAAATATTATGTATAAAATTCTTCCTTTAAAATTTAACAAATATGAGTCCTATACTTAGAATTAGGTTGTTTGTGATTCAGTACTTGTGGAAAATTTATTTGTTAGAATTTTATGTTAAAAAATTACATAACTTTCCAGTATACGTAGTATATTTAATTATATAAATCGCTTTATACAAATGGAATGAAAAAGTGAGATAAATTAAAATACTGGTTGTAATGTACATATTTTGTAATAGTATAGTAAATTCACGATGTATTAGTAATTTTTCTAATACTCACTGGCTAGCCACGTAAGCGGAGATTGAGTGAGTGGCTTCTATTTTATTGAGCACCAGTGGAAGAAAGACCGACTTTGCTCAGTGGCTCTTAATTTCGAACCTATTCGAGATGAGTGATATAACACTTGGATCGACAACCCCCATAGCTACCGTTTGAACGTGGAGGACAGTTTAGTCACGAACAGATTTTACGTGCACCAGTTCGCATTAGCGTGCATTGTTCCACAGCAGTTGAGCCGACAAGAGTTTTCATTCGCCGAAGCGCTCCAATTCCCGTTTTCTTAAGGGAACGGAGCTTAGCGACTAGTCAACTGAGGGACACATGAGTAAGTACCTTGGATAATTGTATTGTAAAAACTTACTTTTTGATTAAATAAGCTGAATTATTTCATATTTTATGACAAAAAAGTGCCTATTTAATTTTTTTTTCTAAATCTATTAATTTGGAAACAATTAGGAAGTGTAATATTCATCCATTAGGAGGACTGTTCAAGCAGTAAGTGAAAAACACAAATTATATTCTTTTAAAGAGACTTCTACACATTCTCTAGATACAAAAAATATTCTTTCGTTCGACAGATTGTAGAAACAAAGAGAAAAGGACTTTTCATTTAGAATACAGTTCTTTTCTACTCCAGATCGATTTTTTAAAATAAAGTACCCTTTCTCTCTGCCTGAATCTGGGTGACTGATAATTAATAGCTTTATTCTGTGGAGTAAATTACAGTAATGCATATAGTAGCTTCAAAGGATAACATTTTAACAGGGGTGTTAAACTATGTCTCTAAATATATTACTAGGTAAAACTTCCCGTTATTTCTCTATTAAAATGGCTATTGGAAGTATATCTGGCATGATTTATTTTCACCTCTTTCGTTCCAGGGTAAAATTTATACTTTTTTATGGTTTTGTATTCCTTATTTTCTTTGTGATGCTTTGTAAGCCTTCTGATTTCCAAAAGAACATCATTAAGTATATGTCAAAGAACATCATTAAGATTTATTAAAAACTCCAAGAGAATTTGTACAAATTCCTAATAATCATTTTTCATAGCAAAAAATTACAATCTTAATACGATTTTGTGCTTAGTTTAACGCTTATTTATAAGAATTGTAAAAAAAAAGATAGCTAACTTTATAAAGGCATTAATGTGGCCGTATTCACCAAATATTAGGGAGTTTTTACTTACCGTTTCTTCGTATGTTAACGCTAGTGCTATCCGCTATTTGTAGTACTTTGACCAATCAGGTTTCAAAATTTATTCGTGCGCATGCGCTGTACCCTCCAATGGCATTTAACGTTAGCGTTAGTGTCAGTGAAACCTCTATGCGAAAACTCCCTTTTAAGGTGCCAGGTACCCTTAAGCAATTAGAACGTAGACGAAAAAAGACCATGACTTTATTTCTAATAGCTCCAAAAGTAATAATTTTTAAAACTTGCAATTTTTTAAAGTTATTCAGAAAGCTTTTATTAGTTTTTTATAGTGCTTGGAACAATTCTAGATTAAATTCTTTTTTTTATAAAAAAAAAATTATAAGAGTTCTATTTTTGCCTGTATATAGTCTTGCATGCAGCATTTCATGGAAAATATGTATCGCATTAACTTAAAAATTGTTATAGGCATAAAAAAATACCTTATTATTAAAATGACGAAAAATAATTTTCCTGAGACTCTTCTTCCCTCTGAAAGGGAAAAAGATGAATAACTGCAATTTTTTATAAATATCATCTGCATATAATTATGCAAATAAATACAAAAATTATAACGCTGTTTCCCAACAAAAGTATTTTTTATCAGTTTAATTAAAGGCTGTTTTTCTATATGTATTACAATTTTTAAGTTACTGTAATACATATTTTACAAAACGTGCTGCGCGCAAGATTGTAAAGAGGCAAAAAAATGAGCTCCAATACCTTTAGTTAAAAAAAAAAGTTCTTTAATATGTAAAATTGTTCCAAGAGCTGCTAAAGGCTAATAAAAGCATTCTAAATGACATAAAAATTGTTAAGTTTAAAAAACGATTACTTGTAAAACTATTGCAAATGAAGTTATGACCAATTTTTGCTGCGATTTTTTTTTTTTTTTTTTTGTTCAAAAGTACCTGACCCTAACGCGAATAACTCAGAGCATTTAATACCAAGATCGTCGGGGAGAATTGTAGTCACCATGCCAAATATATTAACTTATATACTTTTGTTTAGCCTCTCATTGCATAAATTTTACTAAATGGCATTCTTGAAATTCATTCAACTTCATTACACTTATTTATTTACAAAAAACACCATTTCAAAATTAAAAAAAATTATTCTGAATGTATTAAAGAAATTTAATATATTTTTAATTAGCGTTATTAAGGTTCGTTTGAAATAATATTTTAATTATAATTTACAGTCATGCTTAATAATTTTCGAAATAACTATTTTCATTTCAAATTTTCGTATAAAAACCAAACATTTAGACACATAGATTTTTATTAAGTAGCAGATGTAGCATACAAATTTAAGTCCTTTCATATGCGTCATATAAACGCTTTATATTGATTTCGTTTATAAGTATAGAATTTCAGTATTAGAACTAAAGCTATCAGAAGCTTCTTCACCGGACCTAAATATCACTTGAAGACTAAATATTTGCTAGTAACATCGTTCCATTTATTTTGCTTTTGAATTCTATTCGAAAATGGTGTATAAAGAGATGAGGGATGATTAATACTATATGACTCTCTTTTCAATGCAAACAATTCATCACACACATCCATACAAGAACTTTTAGAGGTGTTCATCTTGGATTTTTAAATATTTTATTAGTAAAACAATACTAGGTTATCATACAACATCCGTCAAAGAAATATGCTTTTTTCACCCCATTTAAATAACCTCGCATGTTGAGAATTTTTTTAATATTAACTTTCATAAGCTTGTGTTACTAGGCTCCTTTTATAAATAAGTTTCATGATTTTTCAAGAGTTCTCATCAAATTATTTCTAATTGGAAAACAATAATGCAATCAGATAAATGGCTAAACAGATTTCTAATCACTGCTGCATTTATGCTTTTAACTGTCTGACTTTGAACTAAAAGGATTATTATTATTATTATTATTATTATTATTATTATTATTATTATTATTATTATTATTATTTAAGGACTGGAACTTGCCGCTCAATCATTCGTCTGTGGAACAACTCGAAGTGTTGGCCATTTTATTATGGGGACAACCAGACGATTGCCCATAGTACCCCCAATGAAGAAATGGACGGGACAACAAAGAACCGAAGATAGTATATAATGATTCGTTATATAGTACACCACCAGGGCGGAATTAAACAAAAGCTGAAAAACTGATCTACTTTACTAAGCATAAGATCTGATTTATGCAGACCCAACTGTTCAGCGCAAATCTACGAGAGAAAATGTTCAACGGGGTAATACCAAAAACATTCTAAACAATGGAAGGCTTTGAACGCCCTCAGACGACGATTAAGGTAAACTAGGCGAGGAAATGCAATACTTACTTTGAGCAGATTTGGAAGGTTTTGAGTGTCCAAGAAGCTGACAGGCTATATCTTGACGAGTCTTTTATTCGACAAGGAGGTATTGAATCTGCGTTACACAATAAGCGACATTCTACAGTTTCTTAACATTTTAATGAAAATATTTGATAATGGAACACACGGAAGATCAAGCTGTGTAGAAGAAATGTTCACGATTGCAATAAATAGTTGCCAGTTTTGGCAAATATCTTTTTAATTAGATGAAATTCATTTTTCTCTTATGTTAGCAAAATGGGATTGGAATATCCACACTAAGAGGTAACTGAGAAAACTGAGCGGAGCTGAGAAACGATCTGATTTATACAGACCTAACTACTCAGAGCAAAACTAGGAGAGAAAATGTCAACGGGGGTGAATAAAAACATTCTAAACAATGGAAGGCTTTGAGCGCCCTCAGACGACGATTAAGGTAAATTAGGCGAGGAAATGCAATAGTTTACTTTGAGCAGATTTGGAAGGTTTTGAGTGTCCAAGGAGCTGACAGGCTATATCTTGACGAGTCTTTTATACGACAAGGAGGTATTGAATCTGCGTTACACAATTAGCGACATTCTACAGTGTTAGCGAAATGGGATTGGAATATCAACACTAAGTGGTTGAACTATTTAGGTGCAAATAATTACATAGAATTTTTTACATACCAATCATACATTTTATCTTAAAATGAAGGTTAGACAGTCAGTTAGTTCATCGCACGAATTTGAAACATTATGTAAATAGTTAAAATCATTTGCTGCGAAAAGTGCGATTAAACTAAATTTCGTCAAAACTAAACAAAAGGTTTCTGCTGATAGAAAATAATTTATTTCTAAGTATTTACGCATGTTTTATTGCAGAACTTACCTAAAGAAATAACAGATTCCACATTTCCTATCGTAATTTATTTAATTATAGAGCAATTTGTAAAACAAAGAAGTAAACTACCCTAAAATATTTCGGCGTAAAAATTATCCAACTGAAAAACAAGGCAGATGGCATGCATGACTACTTTTTTACACGATTTATGTCCGCAAATTCCATTCTACCGTAAAGAATGCAGCTGAACTCTATTTGTGTCTAAAGTTATTGAATAGCGTTAAACATTGGTTTATTTGTTATGTAATTAATAGAATACAGTATCCTGTTTTCTTTATCAATTAGGTTTTAGAATATATTGTTACGAAATTCAGGTTTGTTCTGCCTTCCAGAGGTTAAATATAGTCTAAAATTCGTTCTCTACGCGTCAAATAATCAAAATTTGCATTTTTCCCTATCATAATCGGTTAACAAGAACGCGATATAGGGAGTTTTGGGTTTCCCCATTGCTTAACATAGGGTTTTCTCGAGAAATATTGGTGCTAGAGCTTAGTTGACTTCACTTTTAAGGACTTAGTTTTGGAGCCAGATTTCGCGATATTTCGGACATTTGGTGCAAATTTTAACAATGGGGCCTCAAATGTTTGTTTAACTGAATTAGTACAACGCAATACTTTAAAATTACTCATTTACATTTCTATGACGCAATAAATTTGCGATAGATCGGAATTCTTCAAGAAATAGGTTTCTCTAGAAATTTCGTGTAACAATAGGTGATACCTATATAAAGGAGGCAGAAAAGGACGGCAGTCAGATAAGTGAATTCACTGAATTCCGCTCAGAGCATAAGGCTTCGTGTTGTAGCCTGTGCTTTTGTAAGCGACTTACCGCTTGTTTTTAGAAGCTTGTTTTTCCATGCTGTGTGTGAATGCTTCATTCTTGGATTCTGAAGATCTGTTTATGATTTTCCTCGTTAATTTACGCTGAATTTTAGCCTCTGAAATAGCTTTTCGTGTGTGAAATACAGAATGTGAGAAAGATTGTGAGTGAAGAAATGTGTTATCTGCAATTACAGTGTAGTAAGAAATTATTTTTTTAATCTGGAATTGTTACACAATGATGACTTCATCTCAAATTAAAAACTGTATATATTTACAAGAGTGCAAGGTTCTCATTTAATAAAGTATTCCCAGAAAATCATTACTTATTTTGTTTCGCCTTGTGCAAGTGAACAAGTGTTTTCTATCGTCAAGCTTAGAAGGTATTTGAATGAGACTGGCAAATATCACACCTTCATGAAAATAAACTACATTATATTTGGAAAAAAAAAGTTAGTGCTATTAACTTTCATTTTAATGACTTCTTGAAGTACTCGTTCTTTCCAGAGGAATAAAAGTTATTCTTACGGCTAATTCAAGTGAAAAAAAATTAAGTATAGGATAATCATTTATTTGTTTTTTGTGCTATCTGCATCTATAATGTATATAGCAAGACATTCAACATTATTTTTCAACATTATTAATTTTTTAATACGTCTGCATTTAATGTGCGCGTATCGTTTTATTCTTTTCACTTCCTAAATTCGAAAACTCGTTTTCGAAACATAAATTCGCGTGATAATTTTCAAACTAATTTCAATAAGCCTCTGGCCACCAAAATCACCAGATCTCACCTCGTTAGATTTTTTTGTTTTAATGAGGTTATCTAAAGATAGGGTTTTCAAAAGAAGTCCTACAAACATCGATGAATTAAAACAAACCATAACTAAAGAAATCGCGACAATAACACCAACAATGTTGCGAAGTGTGCCAAAAAAACTAAGTTTGATGTGTTCCCTTTTGCATTCAAAATGGTGGCGAACATTTTCAACATTTGCTGTTAGGAATAATAATGTAAAAAATTTAATTAAATTATGTTTTTGAAAAATAAAATGATCACAGGATTAACTAACATTATGCGTCTCTATTTCTGTTTCATCTCACAAATAAAATTGTAACAGCCCAACAGTGTTGGGAATTGTCTCCCACACTTAATCAATGTTCAAACAATTCTACTTCAGTGTTAGAAAGAATACTTGCTACATCCGTCAGGTTTAAGGGTAATAAGAAACACTAACGTGTACTTTTTTAAACTGATCACCCTGTATTTCTTCTACTTCTGTGTTTATCTGCAGAATTTGTGAAAATTTTCAAACCAGTTTCTCGCATGCTGTTGGAGACATTTTCTTTCGAAAAAGAAAATATCGAAAAATGAAGAATGTATTTTTTTTCTAAAATTATGAATAAAACAGTGAAAGATTCACATTTTATTTTGTTATCGATGACTGTTTTGTGGAAATCAGATTTATTATTCCAGAAAATGAAAAAAGAAAATAAATCAATGCTTTAATGCTTATGTAGTTTTGTGTCCGATAAATTCTGCGACCATCCTTAAAAAAAGACGCTGGGTGTTAATACATTAAAGTAATTAAGATTTATTTTTTGAGAAGGAGATATTTTGTGAAAATCTAAGCAAATAGGTCACAAGCATTATTGCCTAATTTAAGTACAATCTTTTCAGTAAAAGGGTGACATAACACTGAAATCGATACTCATGTCTTATAGCACTTCATTAAAATTGGTTAAACATTTATTGAGCTAATTGAGATAAGTATTTTCATTCAAAATACAAAAGACTTTACAAATTTATTTTAAGAAAGAAAAATCCAAGTCACTTGTTCTTTTTTTCTAATGACACAAATTACGTGAGGTATTATGTAAAATACAAACATACCAGACACAAAAATTTCCAAGTCCACAAATTTCAATACAGTTTCACATAAAACAGTTAAACAGGAAAAACCGCTCGATTGTATTGAAAGCTATTCTTACATCTGGAGAATTACACTAATTACTTTCCTTCTTTTAAAGGGCTTTCATAGTTTCTCCCTTTTTTTCGATTTGAATAAATTGTGCTTGTGGAAACAAAAAGACTCTTCATTTAGAACCCGGTTTCTTTCCGTTTCTGATCAATTTATAAAATAAAAGTAACCGTTTCTTTGACTTAATAGTGGTCGCTGATAATTAATAGCTTTATTCCGGGAAAACGAATTGCAGTAAGGCATACCATATTGAAAGGATAACTGTTTAATAAAGGCGTTAAACTATACTTGATAGATTATTTGCTGAAGCATAACTTTCTGTTCTTTTTCCTTTCAAGTGACTTTTAAAAATATGTTAGAGGTGATTTACTTTTTGATATTTTACACCACTGCACACACTTTATTTTCTGGTTATAAATTTTCTTCGCCTACCAGGAAGTTGAGTTCATGCTTCCTTTCTAGAGATTTATTAAATAACTTTTAGATGAAACGTATTTCATTCTGGTTAGAGGTAATTTTTAATTCCAGAATGCTGTTACTGCTTTCAGTCGCACTAACTACATGATTAAGTTATCGGTATGAAGATAAACTTTTTCCAGTGGTTTTCTGGTTTCGTTTTTCTAACCTCCACAAAGGAGGTAAATGGTAGTTGAATGCGGTGAAAAGTTATTAATGTTTGGAAAAAAGATGTTGCCGTAAAAAAAATAAAAAATCTTTCTATAGCTTTCTACAAGATTTGAATTTGTAAAATTCACTTTCCGGTACCTTCGAAACACGCTCACTTTACTCTGAAGAGTTACGTTTAGTTCAGAAAAAGGTAAGAGTGGCTGTTTTCAAAATTGAATTGAAAACAATCTTGTTAATGAAAAAAAAAACCACTCGAAATACTGGTGCTAAAATATAAAATAAATAAAAACTTTGTGAAAAAAGCACACGTAAAAAGATACTTATAAGACGTTACGATCGTTTCGACCAAAAGATTCTTTCGGTCTTCGTCAGACAAGCCCTTCGACTCGTTGAGCAGAGGGAACGTTCCCTCTGCTACTTTTAACCTTTTTTAAAAAATTAAGAGAACGTTTTCTTAGTGCATTCTTTTTTCTACCCAGGGGTCGAAAAAAAATGTATAACCTTAGAAGCCATCAAAAATTGTTAGGAGCCACATATATTTTGAACTATATTAATGAAAAAAAAAACAGTAATCGCCAAGGCATATGTTTTAGTCGCCATTGTGACTGTGCAAGTAGATGTTTTCGAACCCTTCATATTTTGAACATTTTTACTCCCTTATAAGAAGTATAAGCAACTAATGCGATCCCGAAAAGTTTCGGGGGCAAAATTTCAACCAAAAAAAAAAAAAAAAAAAAAAAAAAAAAAAAACGATTTTCACTACCTCTAAATTTTCCCTCTACATTTTTTTCGATGCATCTCATCGTACGGTACCACGCGCATTCATATAAATGCGTCTATGCGTCTGCAACGCATTTTAACCAACAGAGAGTCTATTTTGAATAGTTTTTCCATACCGTACTTATGAACATACGTACGTATGTATGTAACTCGCATATCTCCAATACTATTGGTCGTAGAATGTTGAAACTTTATATTTACGATTGTTGTAAGATATAGTTAAACGGTTGTGCACCTCCCCTTTTAATCTCATTCGGCTGGATAGTTTATTTACAGGCCCGCCCAAAAGATTCTAAATACATATCGCTCTACGGGCTGAAATTCATTAAACTGTATTTTAGAGGTATTAGGCTATATCAAACGACTCAGAAGAGATATATGCTGTTAAGGGCTACAAAATGAATTTCTCCATAAAAAAAGTGTCTTTATCATTTATAGTTCTGCTACAGAAACACTCAAAAGATTTTCAATACATTACGGTCAATGGCAATTTTAGGGACATACATCCATTTCAAACACAATACCGTCCTACCATAGAGTTAGGTAATGGTCCGACCACAGTCACTTGCTCCCCTCAATACGCCAAAAGTCGCCAAGCTTGGCGACTTTTGGTGCACGTGTGTATGAATTTAACTCTCAAATCTCATAAACTATTAGTCGTACAGTGTTGAAATTTCATATATAAAATTTTTATAACATCTAGTTGTGCATCTCGATTTTTGGTTCCAATCTACTGGAGTGTTTATTTACAGGACCGCCAAAAGAATTTCAATACATTGATGTCTATGGGCATCTTTAATATATTACGTCTGTAGTCAGTCCATGCTCAAAATCTCTCCATTTGTCGTCGACCTTGGCAAGTTTTGAGGAAATATCGCCAAATTTGGCGATAGTCACTCATTGTCTGGTCCATGCCTAAAATCTCGCCATTTGTCGTAGATCTTGGCGAGTTTTGCCGAAATATCGCCAAATTTAGCGCCAAAATGTATTACATATTTTGCATAACTAAAACTTTTACCCGTAAAATTTTGAAATTTTGTATTTAGAACTAATGTAGCATCTAACTGTGCATCTTTTTGATTGCAATCGACTGGGTAATTTATTTATAGGGTCAACCAAATGGCTTAAAATACATTAAAGTGTATGGATACATTCAATTCATTGAAAGTCTGTGGCCAGTGGCTACTTTAGCTATCCCGAAAATCTCGCGAACTATCTCAAGCTTGTCGGCTTTTGGTGAAATATCGCTAAATCAAGCGTCAGAAGGAAATCTTTCAAATTGAACCCAGCTTGGAGATGTCGGTAATATTCGGGTGGAAATCGCTAAACCTTACTATTATTGCAGTATTTTATCTCTTTCAAACAAAATAAATTTAGATGAATTGTGCCAAAAATATTTTTTGATTTAATAGCCGTACAAGGAAGTCATGTGTTGTCCACATCAGACTTTTTAAATTTACATTGCCCACTTATCTATAATACAAGTAGATAAAATATTGAAGCGTATTACTACCTTCTTGGGACGTCATGTGCACTGTGAAAATCTAAAGTTTTCAAAGTAAGAAATCCAAGCAGCGGGCAGTACTAATTTACTACAATGAAAGTGTACTCGAAATTTATATTAACATCTCAAACATTCCAATAATACTTTAATTATGAGTATTTTTATGTACGATAAATATATAAATAAGTTTCGTCTAACCCGCATTAGATATGGATAAAATTTCCTTTAAACAGGAAACCTTGAAATGAAAACAGCTGAATAGCTTCAACAACAAGCTCCAGCACATAACTTTACTGTAATGTTGTTGACGTCTGGAAAATTACTTTCTCAGAACATTCTAAGTCGTGGATGTAGAAGCTAAATAGATGCAGAAATCCATTAATATATCAACTCATTTTAAACAATTAATCATAGACATGTAGGTGAACATTCAAAGTTACAGCATCACGCATTCCAGCATTCCTTCTGAGTTGTTGCTATACTTCACTGCTAATTTTGCATCAAACTTGCATTTGAACATAATTGGAAAAATGATTTTTTAATTCAATGAATAAAAGTTTTAAAATAACTCTGTAGTTCAAGAATTATTTTATGTAACTTCTACAAACACTGGGATACTATTTAATCACATTAATATTTCTACATTTTTTACTTTTGTCATAACACTTGATATTCATATAAACTTGTGTAAGTGTGTTAATTTGTTTTAATATTAGATTCTACATAGTAAGTATAGTTCAGTTTTTTATACCTAATAATATGTAGACACACTATCGTTTCTAAAAATATCTTAGAACAGCAATTATTTCTCACATTGTAACTTTAAAAAAATTGCTTGTGTACTTGGAAATTAGAAATTGGTGAGAGCAATTTAGTTGAACGACTAAAATCTCTACTAAAAACGTTTTTGATTAATGAAATTAATCAAACACATATTTGTTTAATTGTTCGCTAATATCAAATAATTTTGCATTTAATTCTCAAAAATCACAAATTACAAATTAGTTCTTAAAAATATTTTATTGTTTTCAAAATTATTCAAAAAATATGAAGAGCTTTTTCCTCCTCATAATTTTCAACCTCTTCATATTTTAAAGAGATGACTTCACAAGTTCTAAGATAAGTTCATTTTTATAATGGACTTTTTAATATGACAGTTGTAATTAGATGATGGTAAATTTGAGTAATTTTACTAATGAATCAAAACATTAAAATATTTTTATATTTTGTACGATCATAATGAAGTGTTTTTAAAAGTTTATCTCTGATTATACGTGCAAATTTGCTGTTAAATAACTAATTACCATTTTTTATATCTTGTTACTTTATTTTTGAATGGAGCATCTGTTTACTTTTTATCATTATTTAATGGAGAATTACACTAATAAATTTTTATATTTATTTACCAGATAAAATATAATCTTTGCTCAGTTTTTAGGAATGTGATCTCAATGCGACACTTTTCAATGACTATATATGCATACATATATCGATCTATATATATATTTATTGAAAGTTTTATAATGGGTTCGTTTAGGTAAATTTTTAAAAATTATGTTAAGAAACACGTTTTTAAAATATTACTTGTAGTTTGAAAGCTTTTTTAAATTTAATTAAGTAAATTTTCTGTGTATTTGAAAAACTGAAAACTGCAATCGGAAGAATTTAATCCCTTTCGTCCGGACATTTGCGAGAATTGATTTTTTTTCCATGTCTTACGCAACCGTTTATCCTCCAACGTGTACTGCTTCAACGCCATTTATGTTTTTTTTTTCAATTTTGAATCAGAAAAACTGTATTTTGAATTTCGAAAATGTTGACTATTTTTCTTGTCGATACTGAGTAAACTTTATTGTAATTCCCAAACAAAATCTTCAGATCACTTCTTCAGTTAGCTGTATCATAAATTTATTTTCCATTGATTGAACAAATATCTGATACAAATCGAAATAACGGTAGAGTTTTCAACTTTTTTTTTTTTTACAATAGCCACTCAGTATGCGGTCTTACTTTCTAATAAACGTTTCAAAACATATTAAGAAATAGTTCTCAGTTGTCGAAGCACATTAAAGAGCAACACGCTTTGCATTATACACACCATGGAGTTGCTAAATACTGATGTTGAAGGACATTGTTTAAAGACACATAGAGTACTCAAATAGACCCTTCTAGAGTCTACCTGGCCTTGAGTCTACCTACTCACCTAGGAGCCCAGACAAGTAAACATCATGATTTGCCTAGTTACCTTTACTAATTTGCCCTTGAGACCATGAATCAAATTCCATCTTCCGCCATTCAAGTTGATATTGAAGGCAGTAGATATTATTATTGCCTGCGGCAATGGTGTCTTAATTCACTCATCAGTTCACTCTTATAAAATCAAACTAAGAAACTTAGACATCTGATCATATTCAAAGTTGAATTCATTGCCATAAAAGAGGCATTTAGAAGTTTGAAGGCCAAAACTTCATCTGTGGGTATTTGGATTCTGGCAGTAGGCGTATTGCCCTTTAGCACCTGCACAACTGGCCTGGATGTTTGAACAAAGCATCGATGTAATCAGCATTATCGAAAGCATCTAAAAGGTGGTTCCACAACAGCACAGGAATTATCTCCAATTGGTTCCTTCTCAAACAGATCTACATAAAAGTGAGAACGCAGACATTCTTGCGCAGAATAGTGTCTCTGATCCACCAAATTGACTTTTTGGTCTAATTCTCCCCTAATTATACTTAAAAATAAAGATAACTATTTAGAGATTATGACGGATACTGTTGTCGCGAAAACGACCTTGCCCCCTTTTCGCAAGCACGGAACTAAACAAATGAAGCGCGAGAGAAATGATTTGAAATTTGTAATGCTTCGTTGTTTTAGGCATTAAAAAAATGGAAAAGGTCTTGTTCTTTTTTTCCCTGCTTGTTTTTAACCCGGCAGTGCTCGCTCGGGGTATATTATGCCCACGGCGCTTTTGTTTTCGATATGCCTACCTAAAATTTTTTTGAAAATCGATAAAACTTCGTGTAGCTGACTCTACGGTCATAACCTTGAAGGGGGAAAAATTTGTTTTGAAGTTCTTCGCATAGGTTTTTGGATATTGCCACGTCGGGCGTGTCATACCCTGCGCGAGTACTTAGGCTATTGTTTTGAGCTATTTTCTGTTTTCGATGTACCTTCCTAACTGTTTTTTGAAAATGGATAAGGTCTGGTGCAGCTGACTTTTAAGGTCATAATCTGCAAAGGAAAAAACATGTGGTCGAACTTTTCAAATAGGTTTTTGAATATTGTCACGCCGGAAATGTCACACCCTGCGTAAGTACTTAGTTATTATACTGAAAAAGGATCTAGTTCTGAGTATATAAACACGCTTTTATATTGTTCTTTGAGCAGTTTTTATAAAAATGTGTGGTTACAATTTTATTTCTTTATTTACTTTTTTTCATTTTTTCTACCCCAGTGTAACGGTTTTACGGCGAAAAACATAAAAAAAGCTCTTGGATATGAGATACCCTGCATGCAATTCTGTTCGTTTTTTTTTTTCGCTAGCAATTCCGTTTTTTTTTTTTTTCTTTTTCGCGCGAGTACTCCCGGTTTAAGTGAGGTGATATGATGTGCTTATTTGTGTATTGTGGCTGTGAAATATGTTTTTAAAATAAGCCTTAGTGTATATTTGCACTTGCCCAAGCACTGATGAATATTCGAGAAAATAAGAACCTGAAAATATTTTTTATTTCAAGGTTAGTTTTTTATTTTATTTTGCCATAACCGAACTTAATAATATCGTTATATAGGAACTCGATAACTTCCGTATTTCCTGGCAATGCTCTCACAATTAAGGGTCACAGAGCTGCCCACACTACCATCAGCAGACTCATAAAAGGACATACCAGGACCCTTGTATAGATATCAGCATGCAGAAATCTTTTAGAATTTTCATTAAGTGTTCTTCTCAACTCAGACCTCTCCTATCTGCCTATTAATCTGCGTGGGACTACAGCATGAGCTTCTTCTTATCTCCATCACTTTGGCTTGGTTTATATAGTCTTTGATTCAACCTCGAAGAAAAATGCACAACGCAACAAAGATATTAATTTAAAATTATTTTCTCGGTTTTTCATGCACAGTTCCATTTCTATTTACTTTGTAATCATTTTACAACCACTCTCCAATAAAGTTGAAAAGTGCTTTGAATTTCAAATTGTCTGTTCGTCTGTAATTTATCTGCCAGAAATATACATCTGTCGTTACGATATTTCTGTCACTGAGTATTTTATGATGCACACTACTGAAAATTATGAATGCAGAATAAATTGATTTTTGGCAGGGTTATTCAAAATAATCCCAATACATCAGGCAACATGATACGCATTTTGTTCATTATTTAAAATGTGTGTTAAAAGTTCCTTATGTTTCGAAGAAAAATAAATACAATAAATATTAATATTTATAAAATAACTTATTTCTTTGAAAATAGCATATGTGTATGTTATTGGTCATTTACAAGAGTAAATAAAAGAAATCACATTGATTTGAGTTCTTTGGAGAAATAGTCAGACACAAATAGAGTGTTTTATTTACTGTAAACCAACCGTCCGAGATTGCATGGTGATTAGCGTACCACTTTCTCTATCAAAGGCCCTTGTTTGACGCCCTGCTTCGACTTGGTTGTTAAATTGTTTGTTAAGCTTGGCTGTTAAGCTTCAAAGTGGATAAAATTGAACGTCTGCTAGGTGCAACCGTCATAAAATGGTTTACACTTCAGGCCTTAATATTGGCCAATGACTAGAGATGGCTTGTCATTAAAAAAAACCTCTCCTAAACTTTTTTTTTTACCTTTATCATTATAGAGGCGGAAACTCAGCAAGTCTTCCGTCGGGGTCCATATTATATCCTAACACGAGTTTCTGCATTACCCACTGTGGCCCATAGCTTTTGCGGGGGATGATTCATTGACATATGCGGGGAGGCAATGATGAATAGAGAACCGTGTTAATTAGCATCGTACAAATCTATCAGATTAACTCATTTGCATCATTAGCGTATAAATACATTCAGTTTTCCTGGTCACACACCGGAGCTTATGTACAAAGGGCATTCCATAAAAACTGAGAGTTATTTTTTTACGTAGTGGCAACAACGCGAAACTAAAGAATAGAAGTGCAGGCGATTTTTTCAAACTGTTAACTGTACGTTTATACAAAATTCTAAACGAAGCAGACGATTTTATTTTCCTAGTTCCGTGCTTGTTTAAAGAACTGTTTTATTTGCCCTACAGAAATGGAGATGAGTGCTCGCACATCACGATAATGCTCGCCCGCATGTCGCTACTTCTGTTCAGCAATATCGATGGACCTACTACGATCTCGCACCATGCGATTTCTGGCTGTTTCCGACGTTGAAGGAGAAGCCCCGTGGCAGGAAATTTAACACGGATTCTGAAGTTATTTCAGCAGTGGAGGGTTCTTTGAAGCAGCTTCCAGAAAAGGGCTTCTCTACTTGTTTTGAAAAGTGGGTTGAACGATGCAATATCATCTGACGGAAGGTATTTTGAAAAAGAATGATGTATTTTTTGCTGTAATTATATTTCTTAATTTTTTATGATTTTATTCTCAGTTTTTATGGAATGCCCTCTGTATATACGCTCAAATTTCCTGGTCACTGTCACCAGAGTCACATGCATACGCTCAACTTTCTTGGTCCAATGCTGGACCTACTACGATGAAATTTGGTGATAAAGGGATTCTTTTCATATTCCCCCTTACGACGCAAATATTTTAATTATGCGCTAGACAGTAAAACATGCGCAAATGATATGGTGTTGATAGGCCCTAATAGCGCGACCGCCCCATGTGACTGAAACACTATCACGTAATACAGTCACAAAAGTTACCAACAGTCGCAGGGACCTCGCAATGCGGTACCTATGTCCACCCACGTCCGTATTATGTTCGCCATGAATTATCTTTCTTGATTAATCTTAACTAGCGTAACACGACACAAACTAGAAAAATAAAACCTTATATTTTTATTTATTGTTAAAAAATTGTCGGTATTTGATTTGCAATTAAGATAATTGAGAACAATATTTAACGAATGATTCGTTAAATATTGTGTAAAATTAGTTTTTCGTTTATCAATTGAAACATTTTTCAAATAACGGTAGTTCGAATTTTGCATCTACGCTCAATTTTTCAGTTCAATCAATTAGAATGGAATTCCGAAATATTGTGTGAACTTTGCTATATTAAAATATAATGCTTTTAAAACATATAGTTATACTGCACAAGGAAAAAGAAGGCTAAACATACTTTCTTCTAATACATTATAATGAAATAATTCATCTTTAAAGTAAGAATATATTTCGAGAGTCAGATTTCATTTGAGCATTAGAGTCAAACAATTAACCCTAATTAGCAAAAAATAAAACATTCCTTGAAGCATAATGAGCAGTAACAGAAGTAAACCGTAGCATATTAAGATCGCTTCCATCTTTAATTACTCATTCAAAATACCATAATCATTTATTTACCTTTATGTTACTAACGAATATAATCGTATTTTAATTATATGTGTAACCTTTTTGTTATAATTTTTTTGCAGTTAATTTATGTGAAAGATATTTTTTATTTCCGTAATTGCGAAACATGTAGCATACGTAAGCTTCATGGTGTGTAAGGATTATTAAGGGAAACATATTAATTAAATAAAAACGTATTAATTGATTTAACTAATAGCTTTCCCTAAATGGTATATCTATTTTATATAAATGTATTTTCTTATGTTCATTGGAGATTGTTCACAAATTTATGTACAAGGTATGCAGACAAATGACATCGGAAGTATTGATTTATATTAAAGCAACATATTATCCGATAGAAAATTGATTTCATTAAAAAGGGAAATTCTAAAGGTTTTATACTGTTTAATCAAAATTATTTCTCGAGGAGGAAGAACTGACATTGAATCTGTTGAAAAACGTTCGAATCTTGCCAAATTTTGGAAGACTTCATGACGTTTTTATGTTTTCTTTCTTTCTTTTTTATAAGATATTTTTGCAAAACTTACAGACTGAACCAATGGCAGAACAAGCGTTTGGTTTTAAATTATTGAGAAATATCGAAGCCTCCTTAAATATGCTAAAGAAAAAGATATGTTTTGACACCATTGTTACTTGTGCTTATATTTACAGTTAATAATTGTAGTACACGTGTATTAGACTGAATGAAAGTAGTGAATTATTATTTGATAATTAGAGTTATTTAATTTTCGTAATGTGAAAATTATTATTTTTTAAAGAAAAATCCAGATGAAAATTATTCTCTTTAAACGTTTAATCACACGAAAGATTCATTAAATGTTTGCATTTGATGTTTGAAATTTCAAATCCAAAAAATTTAATTTGTATTATTGCTTTCATTTTCTCTCTGCATCAACAAAAGTCTTTCAAATCTATACAAATATTATAATATAATATTTCGTTTTACTTTTATAAATGAAGACAACGAACACATAATAAAAAGTAAATGTCAATAAGTTCCCTTGTTTTTGAACAAATATAATAAACAAGTGGGATTCATTTTCGGGATTCGAGTTAATTTTTTTAAGCCATAGGAAGTATATTTAATAGTATAAAAACAAAATTTTCGACTTCTGGAAAATCTGTTCGTGGCTCCATTGTCTTCCATGTTCCAAAAATACCTCTTTTAGGGCTGATTTCAAATACTAGGCCCTCATCTGGACTTGGTTCAAAATTAAGAGACCACTCGTTGGGGGCAACGTTGGTCTGCCCAATAATCGCTACCATAATGAAATGAGCAACAACTGCGGCCCTCATTGTGGTCAATCCTAAGGTAAGCAGATGACCCGGGGTATTGAAAAGGAAAAAAATTAACAATAATTGTGTTTTTCGAAAAAATAAAACTTCGTTAGATTTGTTGGTAGATGTCAGCACCACAGCTAATACTGAATATTGTTGTATTTTATTTATAATTTAAAAAATATACTTTTAAATTCAAAAAGGCAGCTCATAATTACATAAAAATAAAAAAAAGCATGTATAACTTCAAGGTAAACTCAAATATTACATATATATTTTTCATTATGTTAACATACCAGTATCTTCAAAACAAATAATAATGCAGTTACATAAATCAGCATGAAACATCGCTGCATTGTTTAATGGTAATGAGTTTTAATTTAAACCATTTCTCCTGTAACTGCAATTCACGGAAATGACTTTTTTTATAGTATTTTCAAACATTAAAATACGGAAATCCCACTTCGTCGATATAATAATAAAGAGAATGGAGTGAGATAAAAAGCGAATGGAAAGCAATTAAAACAGATAACGTATTCATTCTTTTATTTTTCATAAATGATAAAGCTGTTTATAATTGAGAGGGATTTCAAGTTTTTGAAGGGTAACGTTTTGAAATATATTTTATAGCTATATTTATTAATATTCTTAATGAAGATGCGATAACGAATTTTTTTCCCAACTTTTATATTTTCTTTTAATTTAAGAAAGTACGCAGATATTTTATTTTTTTCTGCCATCTAGTGATAAAAGGCAAATTGGGAAAAATAATTTTAGGCTTCGGTCTCCCGATATCAGCGTTACTTTTATGGATCTTTGGAAAATGATGTCAAATCTGTAAGAACGTTCATATGATCGCCGTGGTTTTTAGTGAGCAAGCAGTGAGCGAATGCAAACCCAGCAAACACACACCTGTTGGCGGAGTACCTTGCCAGTGCCTTTCTGCCTTTACGTCCAGCACCGGCCCGGCACTGCAAAAAGTAACTGAATCGTACCAAAAGTGGTCGGCCGAGAAGCACCTTGCCAGAAGCCCGGAAAGGCAATGGCACTGTGCTGGCGCTACTGCATGTGCCGGCCATCATTTACAATAAAGGCACAGGCCCATTAAATTTAAATTGCCTAAAATGAAACGGCGGGGTGCCGGTGATTATTAAAAATAAAGGCACTGGCCTGATAGCTTAACAGTGTCTGTAATATAATGGCACTGTGCCGGCGTAGTGCCTATTCACAGCAATGCTGCTGTAAATGCGAGCCAGTATCGTATCCAGGGGAGGGGTTAGGGGTTTATTCATCAACCCCCCCTCCTTCCCCCTAAAAAAGACATTCCTTAAGGGTAACATTTGGATTTACTGTACATTTCGTTTAGGTAAAATAAGCTTTTATTAATCTCTATCCAATCAATTTATATTCAAGCCATTTTTTTAATCAATAAATAATAAAAAAAGCTGTACTATGGTTACACACACAAACACATAACTTTAGGGTAACATTTTGCTATGTATTGTACAGGTTGTTTAGATCAAATGATTTTTCTTATGTTAGCAATTCTAAATAGAAATTTCTACATCTATACCTGTTGCATAACTACATAATTCAAATTTTATGGAGGAAAATAATTTTATACATTAAAATACGCTATGAGATTATGCATAATAAAAACAGTGAAAGTAAAAATTTACCTGTAATAGTGTTATCCAAGTAATTTGTAGAATCTATGTGTATCAAAAACTAACAGGGTTTCAAAATTGAAGCAAATGCTATTCTTATATTGCTTCAAACGACGAAACTAAATTAGTTGTCTTCAACAGCTTAACATTAACCAAAGCAATTAAACTTTTCGAAAGTTGAATGAGAAACCGGAAAAAATGTGTATCCTAAAAAATGTACTTGATTCCTAATTCATCAATTATAACTCTCTCGTTGCTCAACGTCTGCGACCGAAATTAAAGACAAAAAAAAAAAAAAAAAAAAAGAAAATGTTTGCTGCACCGGAAATGCGCCAAACTCGCCAATTTTAAAAGTATAACTAGAGCGGTCCCCACCCGCACCATATTAACTTCGTGTTTCGTATTTTATGTGCATTATATATATATATATATATATATATATATATATACAAATAGTAATTATTCAGCTTAAAATTTGCCTTAATAGCTGTTATATTAAATTTTATTATATTAAATAGTTTTCCTTTTGCTGTGAAGCTGTGATTTTTGTTTTTCTCAATTGTTCTGGAAAGTGAAGTGCTTCTTATTTTATGTTTGTAAGGAATTTGAATATAATTACACACTATTCATTTTGCCCGAACGTAGCTTATAAAAATTTACAGGGCCCGATTATGACCAACAGGGGCCCCGGGCATTGATGAATTTGGGGGTCCCCATCTATAATTTTTTTTTCTTTTTCATAAAATTTTGACATATAAAAGAATATTTCAGAACAACATTTGACACTGGGGGCATTTTCGAACCGGGGACCCTGGGCAAAGTCCCGATTTGCCCATGCGATAATAAGGGTCTGAAAATTTATCAAATATATGTAAACAAAAGAGTCTGAATATTGTATAATGAATACTGAAGTGTGAAGGTCCCGGTTTCGGATCAATTCGCGGAGCTGTCGATCTAATTGTCTGGAGTTTTGGTCGGTTTTCTCCAGATGTAACGTGAATGCCCATTAGAACCCCTTAAAAAGTCCTCCGACTAAGGTCCCAAGATAGTATTCTCCACTGCATCTTTTCAATAACGAGAGTGAAAAGGTTAAGCATGGAAACGCCGTTAAATGCTTATATGCATATAGAATGTTATTATAAACTCACTTAAACAAATATCATCCCTTTGTACCACCCGAAACGTGCGTACTATTCTTCCGTGAAATTTGGATAATGCGAATTTTTTGTCGATTCCTAGAATTTTTTTATTTATCACTTTTTTCTGCGAGAATATATATTGTTTGGAATTTTTAGTTATTTCGAATTTTTTCTCTGCTCTTTTCAATGTATTATTATGCTATACCATATTATCTATTTTTCCACTGAAAAGTGGGCAACTCACAACTTAAAAGTTTATTAGATCTATTTTATGCCCCTTGGAGTACGAGGTAGCAGCAATTTTGTAAAACTTTCCAGGAGCGACCCTAAGGTACGGGGTGCCCCCCTGCAAACGTAAAAAAGGCTCTCCATTTATACATTTTCCACGTTTTGAGTTCGATATTGCGCCCCTTCGAAGACAGCGCCTCCATGCGATGCTTACTTTACCGTGTCGGACTGCCCCTGAAATTTTCAATAAACTATTAAAAGATCCTTTGAAAAGAAACATATATAATGACACTTATACACACCTCTTATTAAAATAGACAAGCAATTTTTTATTCTCTGTCTTCAAACGCATAAAAAAAATTCATCTTTACTACGTATAAATAATCTGAATTAATGTAGCCAAATCCGCGATAACAGCTCGACGCTTGTAAACTCGAACCGTGAGAAGTTAGCTGAGCACACAAGAATTTCTTGGGCTGGGCTAGCCATCTGCTCTGTTGCGTATATAGTTTTACATATGAGGCCCCGAGGTAAATCAAACATTTAATTCAAGAGCAACGAAACCGCGTAAAGAAAATTAATTCCTAAGTGAACGCATTGCTTTCTATTTTTGACTATTACATGACGGTAGATTTTAAAAAGGGCTTAACGTAGAAAAAATCTTCAAGTATTTTTTTTTCAGGAAAATTTTAGCAAAATTGTGAAAAATTAATATGAATTATAAAAATAATGAATACAGAATATGAATTTTATAAGAATATAAAATTCATATTCTGTACATATTCTGTCATATACAGGGTGGGGGTTTCACTGTGGATGTAGCAAACATTTTTATAGCATACTGAATTCATTAGTTTTATTTTAGTTTTTAGTACTAAAATATTTGAAAGCACAATATGAACTCTTCTCCTTAACCCCCCCCCTCCCTCGAAAAAAAAAATCTTAACTGTGACCCTGCCTTTGGGTGTACGGAAAACACTTCTACACAGTATGAAAGTAAAATAATATTATTTAATTAAAATAACGAAATTTTATGCTAACACTACGAAATATATACAGGCCCATTGCCGCCAAATAGTGTTGGCCCGGTACATTTTAAACAGTACCACGCCGTTAACTTTTTTGTGCATGTCATAGACACATGGCAGTTCGCCGTTACTAGTTATGTACCAGCGCATATGCACTTTTCAGACACTGGTACTCCAGTGACTTCCAGACGATGGCAATCTACCTTGCTCCCGGTATACGGCACTTTGCCAGCACGACGGGTACCCGGTAGAGATGAGTTCGGGCTCATTTTTTGAAGCCCGAGCCCGCCCGAGCCCGAGAACTTTTAATCCGATCCCGCCCGAGCCCGAGCAATATTATTAAAGTTGGAGCCCGAGCCCGAAATTTCAGCTAAAGACAAATAAAATTAACTACTTCATTAATAGGATACAATATATTTTAGAGCTTCACACACCTTCTAGTCCCCCGTGCCGCTATTTTTTTAAATAAGTACGACTATTTATCCCACGAATCACTTTTTAAAATCTGTTTCAAGGAGTATGTTCAACAAAGGAGAAATTTTTCCCGAGCCCGAGCCCGAGCCCGAGTCGGGCCCGGGCTCGGGCTCGGGCTGAGCCCGTCTCACCTCTAGTACCCAGCCGTCATTTTGCGGGCAGTTGTGTGTTTGCTGAGAGCGCTTCGGCAGGGATATACAGTGTGTCCAACAAGACGACACGAAAGCTGCACAACCAGAAACCTCGCTTGGAGTAGACAAAATATGCCCAAAGAACTGTGCTGCTTCGATCCATAATATTCGAGAAAAATGAGAAATGAAAGCAATGACGTCACATCCGGTGCAAGAAAAAATTATTGAAAACATGAACATTGGCTGCTGTTTTAGGCATAGGATGGGGGAGGGGTGATTTTATGATCTCCTCAATCACCAGATCTGACAACTTCGAATTTCTTCCTATGAGGGCACCTTAAGGTATTGGCATAAGGAAATCTAGCTACTTCAAAAATCGATTTATTGCCTACCCTTTATGATGCGTATTTTCAAAAGCATTTCTTACATTTTACTTTTGCTGGCTCCAAGTTGTTGCAACGAAAGCAGTCATCCATTACAAGATACATGCTTCGATATGCACCGTAAACATTCTGTTCATGCTTCCCATTAAGGACTTTTTTTTTGTACACCGGATATGACGTTTTCCTCTTTCCTCGTGTTTTTCTCGAAAACTGTAGTTCGTAGAAGTACGATCTTTGGGACATTAGATAAGTACTCCGAGAGAGAAAGTTGGTTGTACTGAGATTATACGGTCTTGTTTGGACACCCAGTAAAAATGCATGTTGAACCATGGCTTTTTCTTTTCATCTAGCTATAGTGGGTGATGGGGAGACTAATAAATAAAAGCCGATTCCACTACTTTCGATATGCAGTAAGCGTGGTAACGTGACAGCAACGGCAAAGTCCATTTTTGGTGTTGTAATTATTTTGTTAAATAAACACATATTTTAAACCATATCAGCAAAATATAAACAGTGGGTTAAAATAAAAATCATACATTCAAACATAACGCAAAGACAAGTTGAAAATAATTTGGAAACACAGTGAAAATTGGAGGGTACATTTTTTTCCCCATTTAAATAACTAAAATACTTTAACTAATGCATTAGAAGGCAGAATATGCAAAACTAACTTAAAATGTGCCTGGATCTGAATTCGGTCTGTAAAAGGTTTATGTGTTAATTTATGAATTAGTGTAGTTTTTCTCTATGCAAAAAGTATGCCGCTAAAATTTCAATGTCCAAAATTCATTTTACCATTCTTTTCACTCTTTAAGCTGCATGTAGCAAGTTTTAAAGTGTATCACGGCTTAGATTGTCTCCTCCTAACCCAGGAATGGGCAAACTTTTTCGGTCGCGGTCCAAAAATCGAAAAAATAAAGTTTGGCGGGCCAAGATAAATTTTTCTAAAATTTTAAAAACAATATACAAGTATTACAATTTGAATATGTTAATGAGATGAATGAAATTGCGATTTCATTTTTTCCTTATATTGAAATTCGAAGTGAGATGCACTGATTCTAAGGAACAAGGCTAAATGCTCATCTGTCTGTCTACTTCTGAAAGAATTCTTTCTAAGGTTCATAGTTGAAAACACTTGTTCACATATATAAAATGAAGCAAACATAGCACTGATTTTCTGGGGGGTGAGATATTAAATTTGGGAAACTTACTTTCGATAATGTATAATACGTTCGAAACTTACTTTCGATAATAGTTCGATTTCGTAAAACTCTGGCATATTTAGAAACAACTGCTTGAGATGATTGTTAGATTGCAACTCAATTAAATTCAAGCTGCAAATCGGATCTCACTGCTTCACAATTTACGTTGAAAGGCATGGTAAAAAATATCTAATTCTGTTTGAATGGCACTGAAATCTTGAAATCTGCGTTCGAACTCAAAATGCAGTTTTTCAAGCCATCTTCATAATTCTTAATATGGATATATAATAAATAAATAAATAAATATATTTTTCTTTTAATTTCCGTCGGACCGGCAAATTAAAATTCTATCCGCGGGCCGGATAAAACCTTCCGGTGGGTCGGATTTGGCCCGCGGGCCGTAGTTTGCCCATCTCTGTCCTAACCCGCCATTCCGGTTTTAATTCTAGGGCTCGGAATCTTTAAGTTGCCAATGTTCAGAAGGTGTTCGGATATCAGTGACAGATGGCAATACACAAATTTACATATTTTGGTATACAGCTATCTCTAGTCTAGTGTGAAGGACATATAACATATACTTTCCTCCAATGGTTACAGTGGTTGTCATCGTTGTCACTACGCTGCAGGATCAAATAGTAACGTCACAACGGATGGACATGCAGGTATCATAGGATGACCATGTTGTGATATAGCCATGACTTCTTAGGACTCGTATGTGACTGTTTTGTGACTTCAATATGTGATCTCAAAGGGTTAAGTTGCATTGAGCTTGTAGTTGATTAATTTTGTTTAGTCATTTATTGTACTTCGTATGAATTTTATTGGTGTAGAAAATCTTTCCAATTTCAACTGGTAGATTCGTAAATGTAAAAATGTTGTATTAAATATGATATTTTCCTAAAAATGTTGTATTAAATATGATATTTTTTTGTTTTTTTTATGCTGAGTAGCTCATTTTTTTTCTTTTCTGTTCAGAAAGTTTATTTATTTATTTTTTTTGTGGGGGTAGGGTTTAGATTTAATAGTTAAAATTATAAATTAATCCTTTTGATTTCACTCTTCTATCACCTAGAAATTCAAACACATTTTGTGAATCTTTAACTGAAACAAACATTTTAAAGATTATTCATAAAAAAGGGGATAGAATAAAAGGAAGAAAAAAACAGACTCCTTTTAGAAAAACTTTGTGAGATCATGTAAGAATAATGGTCCATTTACTATAAAATTTTTAACTACTCGCATTCTTGAAAAAAAAAAAAAAAAAAAAATTCCTTCCACATTTCAGTGGTCATTCAACGTGGACCTATTTACTGTAAATTTCACATCAGGCAGTTTTAATTACATTGGAAAATAAGCGAAGAAGAGAAAAAGAAATTATGCAAAACTATTGATTTAAAAAGTATTTATAAAAATTTTAGTATATAAACTCCTAAAGATAATAAATACTTCTGATGATTATAGAAATTTAAGAAAAAAAACTTTGTACTTTTATTGATAAAAATTCAAAAACTGATTTCATTAGTAATACTAAATTAAATGAGTTGCACGCAAAGTTGATGCTCATTTAAAGATTTAGAATAAAGAAGTTACAGACACTGTGTTTTTAATGCCTTTGGATTAAAGATGAATTCCAAAAATAATAGTGTGGATTCGTACTCTACACTAATTTTCCTTTAACCAAAACTTTATCACTAGCTTTTTTAAACATAGTAAATGTTTTTCAATGTTTATCATCTGCTTTTAAAATTATGCAAACTTTCAAAAAAATTTTCAACTGAGTATTTTCTTTTCTAGGTGAAAAATGCAGGACATTAAGTAATTTTTATCATTAGTTAAATGTGAATATAACAAAAAGAGTTGTTGATAACGTTTGCAAGATAACTGGTGAAAGTGGTGGCTATTTGAGTGTAAATATAACATATGGAGCTGTTTTCAGCAAGAAAACGTTCGGAAAGTAAACGTATATTCATTGTTTTTTTTTTACTAAACAAAAATCGCCTTGTAGGTAGAATTATTCAAAATATTGTATTCTTAATTACACTGACTGCAGAACAATAAATTGCGTTTTTGCCCCATTTGTTCCTGAACAGCCATCGGATTCTCATAAAAATCCCATTCCCTCCAAATAGCAGTTGACATCAAGAATAATTACACAATTAAGATAAATTTCCCCGCTTATTGAATTTCTTTCACGGTTCCGCTTTCACGATAAATGCAAATCCTTCCAGCAAATGCCTATTTAATATTAATTTTGCCCCGTGATTTTTACCAATACGCCAAATCATGCATTAAGAGACGTTTTCACTAACATAGCTGTTTAATGCAGGAGTAATCGATTCCGATGAACAAACATGTAACAAAAGATTGAATTTATGATAGTTGTATTTAAAGAATTATTTAATTTGTTTCTAATAACATTGGGAATGCCACTAAAGATCATTTGTTTGAAAAGCGTTTTTCTCGATGCTGGTTAAATGTTTTTTTTTTCACTGATTAAATGGATGAAGCTTAATGATCATTTTTAGAAAATAACAGGTAATATTTTAAAAGCTACCATGCGTTAAATAATAGGTTTATTTTTCAGTTTATGCTGCAGGAATATATTTTTTGTTTACTACGAATTAATCAATGAGTAATATAGAAGAATTGAATTTACTGCAATGTGCTTTCAAAAACTTCTAATTTTAGTAAATTAATACTCATGCATGGAAGCATTAGTGTGTGTACTTGATATAAGTGCACATTAAATATTTGAAACAAAATACTTATATTCGTTCAATTTTGTTTTTATCCTGAATAAAAAATGGTCTTATGTCTCTTATTAAAAGGGATTTCGAATTGATTTCGAATGTTGGTGATATTTATTTGGCAGTTTTCCGGTTAGATTTTGATGATAACATAAAAGCATGTTTAGGAATAATTTTATCCTCAACTTACATTTTTATTGACTTGCTTCGTTAATTCGTTCAACCGATACCAGGTTTTAAAAACAAGGGTATTGGGAAGTAATCATTTCCAATTTTGGTAAAGTGTAGCGATAGTGCCTGAATTTTACCAGTTACAATGAAAGAAATTTGGAAATTTCAAATGAGAGCACATTATTTTACACTTCCTTAGGCTAAAGAAATTCAAAACATTACATTGATTGGAAGTAGCATTTTATACGGAAAACAGCAACAGAATAGCTTTGTAAACAAACAACAACAACAATAACGAATTTTACTATTAGGAAGTTTTGGGGTGAACTCATTGTATTCAGGGTTTTCTCAAATTTTCGAGAAATATTGGCGCTGTCGCATAGCTAACTTTTGGCAACGAATTTAGCTATTTTTCGCTAAAAAGTCGTCAATCTTGGCTACATTTGGCTCGTTTTTATTAATCAGGGCTGTAATGTTTGCTTCCCCGCATTAGAATATCGCAGTAGTCTAGTATTACTCAGTTGTATTTCTATCATGCAATCAAGGTTTACGAATAAATGGGATTTTTCTAGAAATGTCATCTCGTAGAGTTGCTATAAATTTCGGAAAGACTATATAAGGAGGCGTAAATCACGCCCATCAATTCAGATCTGCAGCTGCCAGTTGTTGCGAACAGAGAAACGTTGCCTGCTGAGAAATTGCGCTTCGTTGTATGGTATTATAAGTCGTCGTCTCGCTTGTTTGAGAAGCTTATTTTTGAATGTCGTGAATGAATACATCATTCTTGTTTGCTGAGGACTAGATGTCAGTTTCCCTTGAGAATTTTCCCTGAATTTCAACCTGTGGCAGAATTTTATTGTGTGAGGATTACAGCATCTGAGAAAGCTTCTGTATTAAGCTGATTGCTATAAAACGTGTTATTGCTCATTAATTTCTCATAACTGTTTACTGAAGATTATTCGTTGGCTAGAACCAATAAAATTTGTGTTTAGTTCTGTCAACTGGACTGTTTTCTAGAACATTCCATATACACTGGCGACTTTTAAACTGCGAACTCGTAAATTAAACAGCGTTTTCTGCAACAATAGGGAGTCTAGCAGTCAGACCAGCGCTGTCCCTTATGTTCCGGTTTTGAACTTATTTCAGACGGGAGAACTCTCAAATGGATGATACTCCCAGAGTTATCGCTTGAACAAGAAGGACATTAGAGCAACGACAAATTTTCTTGCCCAAGCTCTTTTTAATCGTACATGGCCCCAGAGAAATCCAGTGGAGAGAGATATGATGACCCTCCCTATTGATGATTAAGGTAGGCGCTAGCCGATTCATTCTTGGTGTTTTCATCGAAATTCAGCTTTAATGCTAGACTGGCAGATTTTAAATATAACAAATAAATTATAATTTGTAGAACACTAATCAGACTAATCGATTTTCAAAAAGTAGTTCCTTTTGCGATTTTTAAAAAATCTGATGTGGACAACACATGACTTCCTTGCACGTCTACACTGCAAAAAAAAGTCTGTCAAACTGACAGAAAAAAAAAAACTGTCAGCCAGGACTACAGTTTATTTCTGTATGTACGGACGATTTCTGTAAAATAAACTGGGAATATGTAAAATTTACGGAAGATTTCTGTAAAGCATACGGGAATAAACTGGCGTCCTGGCTGACAGGTTTTTTTCTGTAAATTTGACAGACATTTTTTGCAGTGTATTAAATCAAAAATATTTTCGGCGCACTTCATTGAAACTTATTTTGTTTGAGAGAGATAACATACTGCATTAATACTAAGGTTTAGCGATTTCTAGCCAAAAATTTCCGATATCGCAAACCTGAGTTCAATTTGAAAGATTTCCTTCTGACACTTAATATGACGATATTTCGCAGAAAGCTGACAAAAACATGCGATAGTGTGAGAGATTTTGGGGATAGCCGAAGTAGTAACTGACCACAGACTTTCAAAGAATTGAATGTATCCATACTCCTTAATGCATTTAAAGTCATATCTGTGACCCTGTAAATAAATTTCCCAGTCGACTGCAATCAAAAAAGAGATGCACAGTTAGATGTTAAATAGTTCTAAATAAAAAATTTCAGCATTCTACGGTTAAAAGTTTTGGAGTTATGCGAAATATGAAATTATTTTTCGCACCAAGTTTGGCGATATTTCGGCAAAACTAACCAAGGTCGACGACAAATGCCGAGATTTTGGGCATGGACCAAATGACTGACTATCGCAAATTGGGCGAGATTTCGGCAAAACTAGCCAATATCGACAAAAATTGGCGAGATTTTGGGCATGGATCAAACAATGACTGATTACAGATGTAATATATTGAAGATGTCCATAGACATTAATGTATTGAAATTCTTTTGGGCGATCCTGTAAATAAACTCTTCAGTAGGTTGGAACCAAAAACCGAGATGCACAACTAGATGTTACAGCAATCTTCTTCTATACTATTAAAATCTGTGCGCGTCTGTCTGTCTGTGTGTAGCATCATCTCCTCCGAAACCGCTGGGAGTTGAGTTTCGATCGAGGTGTCCACTTATTCGAAAAATTCCGAGGAAGGTCTTCCGCTAATTTAAATTTCGAAATTCGAATTAGTTTAGGAGATTGATAAAAAACGCCGTCAAAAACACTAATTTTTGCTCTCCGCATCTCCGCGATTGTAACCCCTGTAGTGAAAATGTGAGAAATAAGCATCGAGGTTGCCATGTTTGGCGAATTTATTAAATGATTTATACTCTTGCATTAAAAATAAAGGAAAAAAACCGTCAAAAACGCTAATTTTTGATCTCCGTAATCCCGCAATTGTAACCCCTGTAGTCAAAAATGTAAGAAATAACCATCGAGGTTGCCAAGTTTGGCTATTTTATTAAATTATTTAGACTCCTGCAGTAAAAATAAAAGAATAATGATTTTTTTCATGTTTAAAAGAATAAGGGATTGGGAGATTTCCGAGACTATATGCGTATTTTTTAGTTGTTCGGAAAAAAATGACTGATTTGGCGATTTTGAGAAAGTAGTAGGTTCTACCGATTTGCACAGTTTTGGGCATGGCGCAAATTACTGGGAGCGTAAGGAAATAGTATTTTTAATAACAAGAATTTAGTTTTATTAGAATACGTCGCTATACTTCGATTTTTCATACAGAAATAATGCAGTTATTAAGGCGATTTTAAATGATCTACAGAATTTTCACCAAATTAAGTAAACTGATTTAAGTTAGGGGAATTCGGCCAAATTTCAGAAAATTGAAATTTTCGCATTTTGTACATAGCAGTTAACGGTGATTAAAACCCGTTATAGTTAATAATAATTTAAATAACTGCTACTTATCAATAATATGCCTGCATTAAATTTTGGCGATGGAACCATATAAATGATAGATAACTATTTCCCATTTTGATTGCTGTTAAATCAATGCTTCGAATGATTCTCTCAAAACAAAAAAATCTCGCAAAATGGTGTATGTTGGCATTTGGCGATCGAAGTACTGTGTAAAAAATAATTGATTCTTATTTGTTAAAGCAGCGCAACGGAAGTTTCTTTTACTAAAAGCTGTTAGAAAGGCGTAATTAATACTGTCTAATATATTTTTTGTTTTACGAATTGAAATGTATGTTGATTCCTACTTTAGTACATTTCTGAGCAAAGTTGGCGAAAAATATTCAAATGTAGTGCAACTCTGTACATATTATTAATTCCATTCCACAGTTGAGATGAGCCGATGTCACTAGCGTATGCATAGATATATTTTTTTTTTAAATTCCGCCAAACAGGGTATTGCGAATTGCCTTTCGTGTCAAGTTTAATTTGTGATTTGAGCTATTTGGCATCGACTGGTGGCGTTATTGACACCAATATGGCAGTTCTAGCAAAGTAAACAAAAATAACTCATTTCATGTTCCATTTTTATAGTTTCCGTAGCAACGGAATCCATTGTTGCCACTTAAGTTATTAAATTTAACAATTAAGTGAAACCACTCATTTCTACAGCTTTTAAGACTCGTAAAAGTGAAAACGCATCAAACGTGAAATAAATAGAACTAACTGTAACAGAATTGCACTTTAAAAATAATCGAAGTTTTCATGTAATTCTACATATCTTTAATTTTATTTCCTTCGCGTGTGGATGTCATTTTTTACGCCATTTTTGCTATTTTGCTGGCAGATTATCCGGAGCAGCACATAACCTCTAATGTATTTGCTCATCCGGACATAAGCAAGAGCTTCTGCCCGGCGCGTATTTGTGTAACCCCACTGTGTTAATCAGAATTTTCTGGTGTCAGATTTTTTAGACCATTTTTTTTTTTACTGCGGAGATTCTGATCCTGAAGTATATTGATCACTGATAAATGAAAAAAAAAATCAATTATATGCAAGCAGGAGTAGCCAAAAAATTTTCATGGGAATGTTACGGGAGTGAAGAATATACATTTTGTATGGCAAAAAACTCGGCATGGGGGGTTGTGACCCCCTATCCCCTCCATGGCTACGCCTCTGTACGCAAGCATCAGTTGTCACGTCATGAAAAACCGTCGTAGATGGCAAACTCCGAAGTTGTTCTGAGGGTTATACAAAATTAAAAATTTTACGTTTAGTAAATTTTACTTTTGATACAGTTCGAATATTTGGTTTAAATACATTTCGGCCACGAAGGTAAGATGAAATATTACTAAATAAGGCAACCCAGAATTTTCTTAACTATTGAATTTGACACTATGCAACTACAGTAGATTCCCTATGACACAGTAGATACGTTCCGTGTTATAGGAATCCGTGTTGTACGGGTCCTGCGCTATACTCCACCTGGAGTGCGGACTGCGCGGTGTAATCGCGGCAAAACTTATTTGCGCTCCGTAAAAATGCAATGATGTTTGGTGTTGCCATTCCAAAGGAATGTTAATTACAGGAGCTAAGGCGTCATAATATCAGAACATATGTCTCATTTTATCGTGCTGTACGAGTCTCTTTTAACGTGTTACACGAAAACGATCGCAATGTTTTCGTCGTGTTCTAAGAATTCGTGTTGTAGACCCATGCTATAAAGGGGTCAACTGTAATCTGTAAAAAATGAAAAATGAAATCAGTTATTTATTAAGTGCGAATTGACAGTGAGATAAACGTCAGTTTTATGTAACAAGTGTGATACTGCATTAAGAGTTCAGTAAGGGTAATAAGCTATTTCTCAGAAGTTACATCAAGAACATTTTCATTTACAAAAGCGACATGATTTTCACCGGAGCAGGGTACATTTTTGGCTTTTAAACGTAAATGATGCATCCATTGTTTCATGTAGGTTTTTTAATTTAGGTAAAATTTAAAAGTCGTGTGTAACAGAACTGCGCTAATGCATTGTCCACGCTTTGAAAAATGCAAGATAAAATTGTTGTCAACATTATTTAATGTTATTTATGTGGTATATACTATATATTAATGCTATAAATTAAACCTCACAAAGAGAATTATATGATGTAGAAATCGGGCATTTTTCGAAAGAGAAAAGTTTTGTCTGCATACCATAAAGTTCTTTCTCTTTTGATCGCCAGTCACATTGACGTAGTTTTTGTGTCATGTTACAATCGTCTAAAATTTGCACTCATGACGTCCACTTTTAGTCACGATTCAAGTATTTTTTCACGTTTTGAGATTCCGAATTACTGGGTTTGATTCGAATTATATATGTTTAAGGAAAATATGCGTTTCCCACCGTGCGGAGAACGGGTACGCAGCTAGTCTATACTATTAAAATCTGTGCACGTCTGTCTGTAACATCATCTCCTCCGAAACGGCTAGGAGTTGAATTTCGATCGAGGTGTCCCCGGATTCGAAAAATTCCGAGGAAGGTCTTCCGCTGAATTAAATTTCGAAATTCGAATTAGTTTAGGAGATATTAATTGATAAAAAAACCCGTCAAAATCGCCAATTTTTGCTCTCCGCAATTCCGCGATTGTAACCCCTGTAGTCAAAAAAGGGAGAAATAAGCATCGAGGTTGCCATGTTTGGCGAATTTATTAAATGATTTACACTCTTGCATTAAAAATAAAGGAATAATATTTTTTTTCTTTTTCGAATATTTGTTAGGTTATTTTTTAAAAAATATCGTCTGCGTGGGAAATCAGACCAGGTATTCAATATTTTTCATACGCAAAAGAAAAAGGATTTGTAAATTTCCGAGACTAAAGTGTATAACTTTATAATTTGGCGACAAATAAAATGGCTTAAATGCCGATTTTGAGAAAATAGTTTGCACAGTTTTAGGGCTTGGCGCAATTTACTGAGAGCGTAAAGAAATAGTATTTTTAAAACAAGTGTTGGTTTTACTAGAATTTAGCCTGAAATTTTAATTTTCCGTTCAGAAAAAATGCAGTTATTAAGGCGATTTTAAATGATCTATCTTCAGAATTTTCATCAAGATAAATAAATTGATTTAAGTTAGGGAAACCCCGCCAAATTTCAGAAAATTAATTTTTTTCATTTGTATTGCTAATTCTATGCCCCGATTGAGATGAGTTGGTGTTACGAGCGTATGAATAGATAATATTTTAAAATCCCGCCAAACAAGGTGTAAAAAAATAGGAAGTCTTTATAAATACCAATGCTGTTTAAGATGAATGAGAATATTTTTTAAACCCAGTATGGCTAGCTGGTAATGCCTTTAAATTGTTGCATTTATTGTCAAGTTTAATGTGTGATTCATTTTGGCTATTTGCCATCGACTGCCGACGTTAATTACGCCAAAATGGCAGTTCTAGCAAAGTAAACATAAATAAATCATTTCATATTCTATTTTTAACACTGCTACAGTCTCCGTAGCAACGGAATCCATTGTTACCACTTAAGTTGTTCAATTTAATAATTAAGTGAAACCACTCATTTCTACATCTCTTAAACCCAGAAAAGTGAAAACGCATTAAATATGAAACAAATAGAATTTTAACATATTTGCGCATTAAAAATAATCGAAGTTTTTCAGGTAATTCTGAATATTTTTCATTTTATTTCCTTCGCGTGTGACGTCATTTTCACGCCATTGTCTTCTGTTTTGCTGTCAGATTATCCGGAGAAGCACATTACACGCTAACGTATGTGCTGCTTCGGCGGACATAAGGAAGCGCTTTTGCCGGGTGGGTATTTGCCTAACCCCTCTGTGTGTATAAATTGTAGCAATGAAACTTCGTACGCGTTTTTTTTTTTTTTAAACTAGAAAAAGGCAGATTAACGTCGTTAACGTGGAAGAAGCGATATGGAAAACTATTTAATTGGCAGCCGTAATGGGAAATGATAATCGATTATTAACATGCGCAAAGCACCAAAAATTTCGAAAGTATGAAAAGTCAGGAATATGAAATGAAATCCAAAATAAATCACCAGAGACTATAGGATAAGCATCGTGTACGAGAATGATATTGCAATCATGTACATAACAAAGGCACTCGCAAGGAATGCAAAATATAATATGAAATTAATTGCTCTTTCTTCCCAAGGCGTTTGTGGAATCCTTCCGAATAACGTGATCCGATGTGCTTGGGATATTTCAAATAAATGACTTATATGTTAAAGTTCTATTTATTTTTTCATATATATTCCAGTTACTCCAGTTACAAGACCAAGAGCTCTAGAAACGACTTCAGATGTTGTTTAATATTGAATTTGACACTATCCAATTAATCTGTGTTAAAAATAAAAAATGAAATTATTTATTTATTTAGTGTGAATTGGCAGTGAGATCAACGTCAGTTTTATGTAAAAATGTGATACTGTATTAAGAGTTTAGTAAGGGTAATAAGCTTTTCCGCTTAAGTTACGTCACAAATGTTTTCATTTACGAAAACGACAAGCTCTTCATGGAAACAGGGTGCATTTTTTGGTTTTTGAACGTACAATGTGCATCGATTGTTTCGTGTAGGTTTTTTAAATTTAGGTAAAATTTAATAAAGTCATCTGCAACATAACTGTGCTAATGCATTGTCCACGCTTTACGAAATGCAAGATAAAATAAAATATTATTCAACATCATGTAATGGTAATGTTATTTATGTGGTATGTATGAATGCTATAAATTAAACCTAAAAAACAGAATTATATGATGCAGAAACAAGGCATTTTTCGAAAGAGAAAAGTTTCGTCTGCATGCCGTAAAGTTCTTACTTTTCTGATCGCCAGGGACAATGACGTAGTTTTTGTGTCATCATGTTGCAATCGTCTCAAATTTCCACTCATGGAGTCAGCTTTTCGTCAGAATTCCATTCCAGCAATTTTTCACTATTGAGATTCCTATCACTGGGTTTAATGTGTAAGGAAAATATTCGTCTCCTACCGTGCGAAGAACGGGTAAGCAGCTAGTCTTATCTTATATATAATAAAATCCGAGAATAAACATTGTATGTAGCTATGTAGGTAGGTTTGTGACCACCGATCTTCTTGCGCGCGTCTCTCGGTCACATTGCGTCGAGACGGTTGGTCGCAGACCTACCGAATTTTGCATACGGCTTCACTAGGACAGATACTAACACGCCTCGGAGCGATTTTTTCGAAATTCGAATTAGAAAATGTTTTATTTTACGTTTTGTCCGATTTTTAGCGATTTTTCTCGCTTAATACGTAATAACGCCGGTCATTACACTCGCAAGAAAACGAAATTTACATCATCGAATAGAGGAGAAAATTTTCTTTTAAAAACTGTTTGTTCGGACTGTGTAACATAATTTGCAGATTTTTGGGAATTTTTCAAATAAAATTAAATTTTACGCTGACTTTCGTAAAATATTTTTAAAACTGCTGCATCTTGAATTCTATCCGTCATAACTTTTTTATATTTAGTCAAATGACGGAGCATACATTTCGCCCTCTTTTAAAAGAAGAACGGAGGAAAAATATAAATAAGGAGATTTTTTACGAATTTTTATGTAAAGAAGGATTTTGAATTCAATAAAAGCTGTTTCAAGATTTCGGTATGATATGTTCCGCTATGGTTGTCTGGGAAACAGTAACAATGAATAAAATTGCCATTTGTAAAACATAAATAAAATGACTTTAAAATAACTGAGTTTCCAAATGTGAAATCTACGTCATTTTGATCTAACGAGATTAAAACCTCTTTCGAAACTCAATCAAAATAACGGGCTCACAAACAAAACATGCGCCACGCACGAAATTATTCCCTATTTTATATTACGTTGCCAGAAAAAGAATTGAATGCTGTTTTTTCAACGATGAATTAATTATCCAGCATTATTTTCGATATAATTTTTAAACGTGACACGTTTTCGAATCGCAGGAAATATTTACATGCTAAATACGCCAATCTGACAAGAATTATGCATAAAAATGTATGGAGAGCTGTTTTAATGGCAGCCAGAAAGTGATATGATTATCGTTTATACTAATGCGTAAATTGCAAAGAATCACCAAAGAATAAAAAACTATATTAGTAGCAAATATCTAAACCGTTTCTTTAAATTAAACATTAAAGATGGAAAAAAATAATATATTGGTATCAGTAAAGGATACTATAAGTAATAGTTATTAGATATGCTAGGGCAATATTGATCAAAGCACAATATACCGCGTTAATAAATATTTCATGAAACTATTCGTTTCTTTTCATTTTTCAACAGCCATCCTACATCACAGCTAACTAAACATTAAATAATTCTACATCGCGTTAATATATCCCGCTGTAATTTCAACAAAAAATTCTGTACCTGAACTTTTTTTTTCCTTGGAGATTCTGTTTTGTCACAAGTAGTTATGATCACATTTTAGGAAAATGTTCTCTTCTTCCCTTGCGAAGAGCGGGTACATACAACTATTTAATTATAAAATAAAACGGTTCTTCACATCATGTAGTATCTAAGGTATTAATGGTATAACTTAAATCTAAAAAAGAATATGATGCAGAAAAGAGATTAAAGCTCGGAGCGATTTTTTCGAAATTCGAATTAGAAAATGTTTTATTTTACGTTTTGTCCGATTTTTAGCGATTTTTCTCGCTTAATACGTAATAACGCCGGTCATTACACTCGCAAGAAAACGAAATTTACATCATCGAATAGAGGAGAAAATTTTCTTTTAAAATTTGTTTGTTCGGACTGTGTAACATAATTTTCATATTTTTGGGAATTTTTTAATAAAATTAAATTTGACGCTGACTTTCGTAAAATATTTTTAAAATTGCTGCATCTTGAATTCAATCCGTCATAACTTTTTTAAATTTTGTCAAATGACGGAGCATACATTTCACCCTCTTTTAAAAGAAAAACTAGAGGAAAATATAAATTAAGAGATTTTTTACGAATTTTTAAGTAAAGAATTATTTTCATTTCAATAGCAGCAGCTTAAAATTTTCGGTATGATATCTTGCGGTTTGGTTGTCTTGGAGACAGTAACAATTATTAAAATTGCCAGTTGAAAAAAAATAAACATAATTACTTTAAAATAACTGAGTTTTCGCATGTGAAAAGTGCGTGATTTTGATGTCATAAGTTTAAAACCTCTTTCGAAATTCAATCAGAATAACGGACTCACAAGCAAAACATACGCCACGCATGTGAAATAATTCCACATTTTATTTTACGTTGCCAGAAAAAGAATTGAATGCTGTTTTTTCACCAGTGAATTATCCAGCATTATTTTCAATTGAGATTTTAAACGGGACACGTTTTCGAATCGCAAGAAATATTTTGCGGTGCTAAACAGAGCCTGATTATGGCAAACAAGGACCCCGGGCATTAATGAATTTGGAATTGTTTTATTTTTCATAAAATATGTTTATGAAAAGAATATTTCAGAACAACATTTGAAATTGGGGGCCATTTCGAGCCGGAGGCACTGGGCAAAGTCCCGATTTGCCCGTGGGATACTAGGGCCCTGGTGCTAAATACGCTAATCTGACAATAATTAAGCATACAAATGTACGGAGAGCTGTTTTGGTGGCAACCATAAAGTTAAATGATTATCGTTTATGCTAATGCGTAAATTGCAAAGAATCACCAAAGAGTAAAAGACTACATTCGTGGCAAATATCTAAACCGTTTCTTTAAATTAAGCATTAACGGATGCAAAACGAAAATATATTGTATTGGTATCAGTAAAAGATAGTATAAGTAATAGTAAGTAGATATGCTAAGGCAATATTGATCAAAGCACAATATACCGCATTAATAAATATTTCGTGAAACTAAGCCTTCTATTCATTCTTCAACAACCGTCTTACATCACAGCTAACAAAATAGTAAGTAAGTCTACAAAAAAGACTGTAACATAACTTTTTTTTTTCTTGGAGATTCTGTTTTCTCACAAGAGTTATGATCACATTTTTTAGGAAAATGTTCTTCTCTTGCCTTGCGAAGAGCGGGTACACAACTATTTAATTATAAAACAAAACGGTCTCCACATCATATAGTATCTAAGGTATTAATGGCATAACTTAAATCTAAAAAAGAATATGATGCAGAAAAGAGACATTTTGAAAATTAGGAATTTTCAATGAAAACCGTCACGCTTTTCTTTTCTGATCGTGAATAACACCGACATAGTTTTTTGTGTCATAATATTAACAATGGCCACAGGTCATTACTTATACTAACTTTACAAATAACTAATGAGTAACTTTACGCCAAGAGTCAAATCATTTTGCTTATTTTTAGATTCCAAATCTCTGGAATCAATTCGAACTATACATGTAAGAAAAAGTTTCATTCCCTACCGTGCGGAGAACGGGCACGCAGCTAGTATTATATATAAAATTTCAAATTTCTGCGACTAATATTTCTGAGATTTGAGAGTTAAATACATACACACGTACAAAAAGTCGCCAAGCTTGGTCACTTTTGGTGAGGGAAACATGTGACCGTAATCGGACTGCCGTTGACCGTATTGTGTTGGAAATCTTTTGAGTGTTCCTATAGCAGAACTATAAATGATAAAGTCACTCTTTTCGATGGAGAATTTCATTTTATAACCCTTAACAGTATATACCACTTCTGAGTCGTTTGAAATACCCTAATACCACTAAAATACGCTTTAATGAGTTTCAGCTCATAGAGCGTAATGTATTTAAAATCTCTTGGGACACCCTGCAGATAAACTGCCGATTCGAATGGGACCGTAAGGGGAGGTGCACAAGTAGATGTTACAGCGATCCTAAATATAAAATTTCAACATTCTACGACCAATAGTTTTTGAGATATGCGAGTTACATACATACGTACGTACAGACGGAATGGCAAAACTGGCCGAAAAAGCCTCGCGGTCTGTCAAAGTGGGTTGCACACGCATTTATATGAACGTGCACGCTAGTGTACGATGAGATCCATCGAAAAAATTCTTAAAAGTAAATTTACAGGTAGTCAAAATTGTTTTTTTCGTCGAAATTTGGCCCCCGAATTTTTTTGGAATCACTTTACTTCCTTATACTCCGTACAAGGAAGTAAGTACGCTTTCGATATTATGAATAATGTAATTGAATCCAACTGGTACACTATTGAACCTATTGACTACAATAAACTACAAAACTTCCCATCGGCATTTTGTTTCAATTCTCAAACCTAATGGTCCGGCATCGAAATCCTTGTTCAGATGGCAAATAGTTTATTAAAAAATTAGTGTAAGAAATTACATAAAATTAAAGTTCATACACTTTTTTATAGAATATTTATGAATTTAAAATATAATACAAATGTTATATTCAATATTCATAAAATATAACAGTTTTCTGTGCACAATCGTAAATAAATTCTATTTTCAACTGGCATTAAAATAACTGGCATTTGGAAACCTAATAAATTCCCCTTTTTCTTTATATATTTAAATATAACAAATAAATTCTAGTTACTTGTTATATTTAATGTTCTAAAAACATTTATTTTATTTATTTATTATTTTGATTAAATTAAATTTTTGGAATATCAAAGAAGTCTGTAAAATTTTAGAATTAATAGAAGTTTTAGCATTTTAATGTATTTTTTTTAAATAAAAGACAGACGAATTTCCTTTACGAAAAATTTACGGAATTGATTTTGAGAGTAATGCATCATTTGGGAGAAATCGGCTGTACCGGTTTTGAAAAGCGATATTCTCTCACACATAATGATCTGTATCGTTGAAAACATATTATATAATAGTTCTGAAAACATTTATTTATTTTATTTACTTATTATTTTGACTAAATCAAGTAATTTCGTCGTTAAGTTGATGCCTTTAAGCACCATTTATCTGCGTGTTGTAGACAGAATAAGAGCAAGTTCGTTTGGAATAAAGGGAACCATCCCTATTTTTGATTAATCTATCCATGCAGAAATATCTGAAACCCTTTCCCAATGTCGTAAAAGTGCAGCCGCTGCCATCACACCATTTAACTACCAGCAAGTTGATGGTCGAATGAATCGCTCGGTGCGTGCCACAGAGCTAAGGAACATTTTTGATACAGCCGGCTGTGCCGCGCCGCATAGGTAAGTAAAGCAGTGTTAGGCTATATTACTTAACTTTTTTTATGAGAGCTATAGATTGGACATTATAATTTTTGGATTTAAACTTTTTAAATGATTTTTCTTAGGAACTAAATGCTGAAAAATTTTAAAAATATTATTCCTAGCATACGCAAGCCTAAATGAAGTTACAATTTTATTTTCAGCCAGTTTTTAAAAAATCATGCATTTTAGGGTTAATATTTGATGCTCTTAAAAAACTAACATTTCATAGTTTTGAGTTGATACGAGCATTTTCGTATAAAAATTTCTTTCATTATTCATCATCAGCATGCTATTAATATCGGAAACTCATTCTGTTGTCATCATTTGTAAATCTAATTAATTTACAGGCTTGGGCTAGAATTTCAGGCACCATTTTTTTATATATAAAGAAGGAAACTTTTATAAAAAGAACTATCAATGATTATTCTGGATGAAAATCGAAAAAGATGTTGGCAATTGATTAATGAATCTTTTCTTTTTCCGGGTGAAAACTCAAAGGACTCTCCCCAAAAAATTAACATTTAAAGTCAATTTTTCATGGACTTAAATGTGAGGTTAACACAGCATCCGCCCACCTGATGTCATTATTCTTTTTAAAATTACTTTGATGCATACTTTTGGTTTCATAAAGATATATTTTAAGACAATGACGAAGCAAATTAAAGGATTTAAATTTTGATGACAGGCATTAATATTTTAAATAGATTTCAACAATAATTTTAAAAAAAGACAGTTTTGTATGTTTTAATAAATATAAATAAAATACTATTCCTAAACATAAAAATACTGTTAATTTCTAGTGTTAGCACGAGTGAATTTAATATGTCACATAATAAAATATTTTTATTCTTTAAGAAATCATTATGAGTAGCTGCAGGAGAAAGCGAAGCAGCTACTTTATAGAGCACAATTAAAAATTTTAAAGGAAGGCTGTATAAAATTTAAGTAAAATCAACCTTTTAAGCAGCAGTATACGATTTGAAAAGCTGAATGATGAACATATGGTACAGTATAATCATCAAATTTCAATGAATAGAGATTTAAATACGCCCTATACCTGAAGTAAAATGAATTAATCATTTCTTGAGGTATTTATATTGCTGAAGCTATTATCGTACTATCCATTATACTCTGTTGCATAAAAGCTACGGAGAATTCAAACAAATAATTTTAAATGTAATGTTTCCTTTTTACGCAAACAGACACTAATACTAAAAATTTACTGGCATAAGATAAAATTAATTTATTAGTTCAAGAATTACTTTAACACTTTAACTCGCGGTGTACTCGATGTGAGGACACAACTCTGACATTTTGGCTGTTTTTATTCACGAAAAATAAATTTGATTTCAAATAAATGCTTAAGGAGAACAATTAGATAGACTGCTCAATAATAAAATACAAAGCTATAAAAATTTTAGTAGTTTTATATTTATTTCCATTTAGCAATAAAAGAAGCAATAAAAAATTTGGGTAACAATTTTTTTCAGCGAACTGGATGCATACCCTAAGAATTCATGCTTAGGTCAAAACATGTCAAAAAATAGTGTTGCCACATACATTGTTAAAAACTAAAAATTATTTCCATATTAATCTTATATTTATTTAAATGCATGCTTTAGGCAAATATGCAAAATTTTCCTTTTATTACGAAAAAATTAGAGTGTAGCCAATTGGCTACACTATACACTGAAGGGTTAAATTGTTCCTTTGTTCATTAATTTATTTCAGATGTTATTTCGTTTACCATGAAAGTTTGAGATTAGTACATATGAATCAAAAAGAATCTAAACACCAATCAAAAGCATACATATAAATTAATCAAATAAATTTCTTATTCTAAAAAAGAGAGTATCCAGAAATTATTTCGAAGCAATATGAAATGCAGCTGTGTGTAAATAGATTAAATTCTGCGAGATGATAAAATCTGAAAGTTTATGCTAAATAACTTCGGGGAGTGTATATCCCGATATTTTTCTTTGACTGAGCCCCCGCATTTAAGTATTCTGGATCTACTTCTTCAGTTTTGAGATATGTATGACGTTTTTTTTTTATATAATGTAAAATAATTTAATTTTACATTTTTTACTTTATATCCTCAGAGTAATAATAATTGTGTTATTCTCTAACTAGCATTTTGTTAGATCACGTTTATGATTGGTACTTCCTCATCAAATCTACATTATAACTAGTTTTAAAACTTATTAATACATACGGAGAACGCTGTGTAAAAAAATTATTTAAGTTTGATAAAAGTAAAACACAAGGTTTTCCTGCTTCAAATTCCCTTTTAATGTTAAAGTTAAACAATTAACCATAATTTACAAAAGAAAAATACCTCAAAGCATAATTAGCAGAATTACAACGAGAAGCATTCTGCGTGAGAATGATATTTATGCTTTAATTAGTCACTCAACCGGCAATAATCATTTACCTTTTATGTTAATAACGAATAGGATCGTAATTTAATTGCGTTTTGTCTTTTATGATTTAGTCGGATTTTGTAGTTAATTTAAGAGAAATGTACAGCTAATTTCACAAATGGAAAAGTACCTGGAACTTGTAAAGTTTAATTATGGAAATGAAATGTATTAGTAAAACACAAAAAATAATCATTTTATTGCAATTTATTTTTTTTATTGAAAAGACTTGGCCCACGTGTTAAGAGAATAATACTAATACATTTGCCCTTTATGTAAAATAATGTGTTTTAGAATAATTATATCAATTATTTACAATAGGCGGAAAAATATATAATATTTCCTGTCAGCATGCTCAGATTATTCATGAAATTCGTTTGAACGATATGAATAATTAAAATATTAATAGACATATATTTTGGAAGATAATTTTTATACAACTAGAGATTATACCAAGCACACTAAAATAACATTTGTAGACATTCATTATACATTATCACTACTCTTCGCTGGTATTTCCACCTTGTCGTGGTGATGGAGCTTGTGTGCACCAATAATTCGGAGAGCTACTGCAACCGTAGTTTACTAACAGCAGGACCACCCTAACCGAACAGGTCAAAGAATGGGTGCCAGACTATGAGAGACATGTTGGCCCTCTAAAATGAGGATCTACATAAGGTTGGTACCCTTATCATGTTAAAACAAACAAACAAAAAAATCTGGAGTGACTCCACTCGACTTTCCGAATACTTACGATTAGGATCATTACCAAGCATTTAACTAAATTTTAATCGATGATTAATTCAAACATTTATAACCAATTTGAGCTCAACCCTAGTAGCACAACTACTTCAAAAAACGTTGAAATTACGTTGGGTAAACGTTTTTTGATGTTAAAAAACGTGTTTTAAACGTCTTTTGGACTAATTGTGCTACTAGGGAATCGAATGTACCATTTAAACGCTAGCGCACTTTCAAGAATTTCTCCCCATAGGCCATAACGTAAAAGAAATCTTTGTCGTAGACCTGTAGAAAAACTATAAGTCCTATGCTCGTCAAAATAAATACAGGTCTTGCAACGGTGGTTTATGACATATATACCGAATTTGAGCTCAATCGAATACCCCGTTTAGGATTTATCGTGTTCACGCACGTTCACACAAACACACATACATACATCTCGTAAAAATAGAATAAATGGATTCAGAAGACCTCAAAACGTGTCAATACACCAAAATCTCGAAGTCGAATTTTTTCATGATTACAATACTTTCCTTACATGGTACATATTCGGAAAGTTAAAAAAAAACTACTAGTAGTAAGCTTTAAAAGAAGAATCAACCAGCCGACATTACATAATAATTTATAACTAATGAAATTTAATGCTTTTTCTTGCACTACAGGTTAGAAATATATTTTATTGGTAATCTGCAATAGAGGGCTAATTTAATGGCCAGAGACTTCTATACGTATTTTTAAAAAAGACACTGTGTGTTTAAAATTCATGAAAGAAGATACAGCTAGTATACAAAAGCATGAAACGTTTTTAAAAGTGCTCAACTAGCGTTCCTGACAGTTTTGGGAGTGCTTTTATTTTTAAAATCTGTTCAGTTCAGCAAAGTTTCATTCGATTCTTTTGTGGTTTTATACAGGAGACTAATGCAGGCAGAAGATTCTGAGATTTGGTAACGCATAGTCCTAAATGGTGAACAAGACATCTTCAAAATTTTCTTAACAAAATGGAATGATATTTTTACATCATTATTTTGATGTTATAAACATGGGCAAGAAGTAAAATCATTATTTTAATGCTAAACATGGACAATAAGTAGAATTTTCGTCACATCGTGTTTTTTTTTTTTTTTTTTTTTTTTTTTTTTTTTAATCCAAAGATGCTTACAAGTGCTACTGAAGAAAAAGAAAATTTCAGCTGAAACAAAATACCTAAAATAGCTAAATTAAAATTTTGTCAAAATTTTGTGGATTTCGATAATACCCCTAGTTTTCCAAAACATGCTGCGTGACTGTTTGGAAGCATCTCAAAGACTAGGCCCACAAACGATTGCGAAACTAGAACAGTACACAAATATTTTCAGAACAGACTGACTAAATGCTTTTGCAGATTGTTCTCAATCTATTTCAAGTTGTTCTTGGAAATAAAAAAACAACTTTTAAAGCACTGTTCCATTTTTTCTCTATTGTATATGGATGCTTATAGTATTGTTATTATTATTATTCTTTTAGTTTTTATAAACCTTATTATGTTTATCTTTGGTTTGTCCCTCTCTAATAGACGGTATTTGTGATGAACTTATGAAATGATTTGGGAGTTGTAGGATATATTTCACTGATTTATGAAATACATTTGCATTCATTATTGCAATTTTCTGTAATTAGACTCAGAAATTGTATATTTCTGACATTTCCCGAGCTTTTTTCTAAAATGTTAATTTTGAAAAATTAGAGTCGGTTTTCGGTCACACTATGCAGAGTAGTAATTAGTAATCACAATTGTTTTTCATTTCTGTTTAGTAACTAAGCATTGAAACGACCTAGATTATTTGCAATTATTTCTCTAAAATACTTTTAATCGCCTTTAATTTATATAAAAGGGCTTTCCTTTTGAAATATATAATTTTTACTTGATATCCGCTGACAGACAGACTTTGGGAGCCATCAGGGACATAGCTATGGGGGGCCATCAGGAGCATAGTCATGGGGCAGATATTCGAATATTTCAAGAAAAATTCAGATTAGTTAGCATAAACTCTCAGTCTTGCAATAATTTCGTTTCTTCATTCATGATTTTTGTCATGAAAAAAAAGTATTTTCTTGGCTACGCTCCTACTGGTCATATTACTTCTTAAAGTAACGTGAATATGAGAGTGTGAAAAAGTGTTACCACCGTAACCTGTCTAACTCATCAGCCACTCTAGTCCAAAAAGTTTTTAAAAGCTACTCAATTTCTCACTAATTTTTAAGTATCCATATTGAAACACAGTATTATTTTATTTATATTTTCTTGAAAAAATCCTTTCTATCCAGGCAATCCTTTAATTTTGCTTATATTTTATGTCTGCTTCTGAATAAAACGTACTCAATGAATTTTCTAAATCAAACTACACAAAATAAATCAAGTAAAAATTTAAAGAACTGAGTGGTTATGAAATAAGTACTCTACTTGGAGCTGCCTGTAGTTTGAAGGAACACAATAGGAAGCGAAACCAAAATTGGTACACTTATTAATCGAGAGGGGGAGGGAGAAGAATGGAATAATGATAAAAATAGTTGGAACAATTACCGACAGATGGCATTTCCAGTGGTCACGCCGATGTAATCGTCAAAAAGACAAGCGTCTAGCCCCCGATGGGGGGGCTACTTCGGCACCATTCAATGCGCATGCTCGTAGACTTCATATGGGGTTCAAAATTCGATCCGCTCAGGAAATGAATGGTGTCGCCATCTAGTGATTACTTTTGGAAACTTTGTATATCTCATAATAAAAAGAAATTTTGAAATATTTAGGATAAGCTTTGAACTTGTGTTTATTTTTCCTTTTGTATTATAAAAAAAATTCTTCAAATATTTATTCTTTCTGATGATCTTAGAATTACCAATTGCTTGTTAATTAAAATTATGTATTAAGTAATTTCTACATAAGTTAATTATTTTTTTGATATATTATATAGTAAATAATTTTGCAGATTTTGGAATATTTAGTTTTATATTTAGTTTTAAATAAGAATGGCCTCACACACACAATCTCGTTTTTATTTTTATATCCCAAATGTCCCCCATCTAGTGATTAATTTTTTTGATATATTATATAGTAAATAATTTTAGCAGATTTTGGAATATTTAGTTTTAAATAAGAATGGCCTCACTCACACAATCTCGTTTTTATTTTTATATCCCAAATGTCCCCCATCTAGTGATTAATTTTGGAAACTTTGATTGTATTTCTCCGTAATAAAAAGAAAATATATCAAATAGTTATATTCTTCACTGATAATCTATAATTAGCAATATTGTAGCTGGTTAATATTCCTACATAAGTCAATTATTTTTAAAAAAGTTTATTAAGTAAATGATTTTAGCAGATTTTGAAATATTTACTATTGGCCTTGAACTTGTTTTTATAGCAGTTTTTTATTTGTGTTAAGTTAAAAAAAAATAATACTGCATATCACCTCCTGCCCCCCCCCCCTCCGATCTTTAATTTTAGCACGACATATCCCCTTTCAAAATTTTTTTCTGCCTACGGCCTTGGACATATATGCATTTTCTTGAATTTTAGGGGGGGGGGACTGCCCCCTCCTTTTGTCTGTATATAATATTTTATCTATTCTCCAATTTTATACAATTGGAAATTTGTTGAAAGATTATGAAAAATATCTTTACTTATTAGATGCTTTAGTTTAATCTTTTGAAATTTTAAAACATCTAACACAAAAATTTGCATTCAAAGAAAAATTTATTGAAACTTTTGCAGAACACTTTATTGAAACTATTGCAGAACATAGATCATATAGCTTATCATCAATTAAAATAGAATAAATAATGCACAAGTACTGTGAACACTGGTATAAAACTAAAGCAAATTTAAATTATAAAACTAAAATAAATCAATTATGTAATAACTGATGAAATATTAATTAAAAAAACATAATCCTACTATTGATCATTACTTTTTTTTAGCAACATTAACACTTAAACTCCATTAAACTTACAATGAAAATAAATCAATTTTATTTAATATGTACAATGAAGTGAAATAGTTATAATCATTAAGGGATTCATAGTTAAATATACTGGTAGTCCCAAAAACGTGGTAACATGCTTTCTCTGTTAGAGATAAGTGAACATTGAAATATTTCACAATTAGAGAGATTTTATTTTCCATCACATAAGACCATCAGAAGAAAGCACGTAGCTGTATCTTTAAACTCTACTGAAATGCTATGAACGAAAAAATTTGACTTAGGCCACTCTTTCATACCACGTCAAAGGCTGTTTCATCAGTAAAAACGAACATAAACAAATTGACGGGGGAATTTCTTATGTCAAAAATACATTAATGTTTGTCAATTTATTTTAACACATGAATCTAAAGAAAGCATTATACATACAAATATCATATGAAATTGACTGTGTGGTCCGTGTGTTGCTTTTGACAATAGTACTACTTTTGTGCATTTTTTTGTGATGTATCAAAAAAATACATTCCTCATTTGATAGATAGTCACTATTCACAGTGCTCAAAATTCAATGAATATAACTCCTTCAGTTTTAATGATACAGGTATGCGGTTTACAATACAAATTTAATCGAATACAAATTTAAACAGTGTAACTTTTTGAAAATTACCAAGAGAATTCCTTAATATGTTCTTTTTTCTTACTTTATTTTGAACATTTTTTCAATTTACATTGCCCAGATTGTGTGTGTGAGGCCATTCTTATTTAAAACTAAATATTCCAAAATCTGCTAAAATTATTTACTATATAATATATCAAAAAAATTAATCACTAGATGGGGGACATTTGGGATATAAAAATAAAAACGAGATTGTGTGTGTGAGGCCATTCTTATTTAAAACTAAATATAAAACTAAATATTCCAAAATCTGCAAAATTATTTACTATATAATATATCAAAAAAATAATTAACTTATGTAGAAATTACTTAATACATAATTTTAATTAACAAGCAATTGGTAATTCTAAGATCATCAGAAAGAATAAATATTTGAAGAATTTTTTTTATAATACAAAAGGAAAAATAAACACAAGTTCAAAGCTAATCCTAAATAATTCAAAATTTCTTATTATTATGAGAAATACAAAGTTTCCAAAAGTAATCACTAGATGGCGACACCATTCATTTCCTGAGCGGATCGAATTTTGAACCCCGTATGAAGTCTACGAGCATGCGCATTGAATGGTGCCGAAGTAGTCCCATCGGGGGCTAGACGCTTGTGTCAAAAAGATCAAGAAGGGTCATTTCTTACAGTAACGTGGTACAAGATGCCTCTTAGTTTGCTAGATCATGCTTTGGTTTCAAAACTATTGAACGTCATCAGCTCGAACGCTTCAACATTTACATGAATTTAGGGGGTGGGCAGAAAGGCTGGGAAACCAGTAGCACTCCCCATACAAGAAGAAATTGCCACTGCAATTGAGGATATCACATTATCTGCAACATTTTTCAATAAAATAGGTATACCATCCAATTTTACGTTTTCATTCTTTGTTCGTGTATTACACATTATACATTTAAAAACGCCACCTATCGGTGATTATTGTAACTATTTTTTTTAATTGTTATTCCATTTTTCTTCCCCCTTCTTTATTAGCAAGTGTACCGATTTTGGTTTGATTCGGATTATTCCTTCAGGCTTCAGACAGCTATAAATAGAGGTTCTCATTTTATAATCACCCGGCATTTCTGTTTAAAAGTTAAGCTGTTATATAGTACAAAGTAAAATATGATTTCAAGATTGATTATTAATTATACTAATGATGAAAACTCTTAATAATTTTTAACTATCTTTTAGAAAATTTTGCTTTTTTATTGCAATATTTGGAATTTTGAACAAACTGGCCTAGGCTAAAAAAGGAGGGCAAGAAGAATATTCAAAAGCCCTTAAAATTACAAATTCTTAATTTGATTTTATTATTAATTTTATAATAAATAAAAAAGATTTATTGCCCAGCCTAAATTAACACATAATTTAATCTGTTTCATCAAGTTCTAGGAACAGATTTTAAATAAACTCCCTTTATTTTTTACTTTCGTAAATAGCTCGACATGAAAAGCAACTTAGGTTATCAAGAGAAACACAAATATAGTATTTCACATTCATTATGTCATCCCATCATTATCCTCATAACAAATAATGTAATTACACAAATCTAATAAAAAGCCTTGCTGTTCTTTCTAATGTAAATGAGTTTTAATTTATACCACTTCGCTGATAATTACAGTTCCAGAAAATAGCAATTATTTTTTCTGCCGCGTATTTTCGAACATTAAACTACGAAATCCCACTTCATTAAATTAGCTGTAAAGAAACTGAAACTGAATAGAAAACTGTGAATAGTAATTAAAAGCATACTAATATTTTTCTTATAAAAGTTAATGCCGCATTTTTTTCCCTACAAAATGCTGAGAGATTTCTCTTTTTTTTTTTTTTGGAGCTAAATGTTTTTTAAATATGCTTTTCCGCTATCTGTATTTTCCATAAATGTTAACTTCTTGCTGCTTTACAATGATATATAGAGTGACCATAATGAAAGCAGATGTGTTTACGAGCCCGGTTGTGAGAAACTCTTGGGCCAAACTGAACCAAATTTTAAGAAAACTAGCCGCCAAGGTGACCAGTTTTGCCGTCCCATATCTTACTGTTCTTTACAGCTTTAGCCCAGTGCATTTTGACATTATTTAGATGGGCGATTAATGCGCAAAGTAATTTTTATGTAAATTTCATATTTTTAAGCTGTGAAAAATGTCCGAAAGATCTTGCATTTTTGTGTACCCATTAATGTTATTCTGTAGTCTATGGCTACTGCACTACATATACTTGCTCCATTGGACATCATTGAACTGTTAATTTGGATTTTTGCACATGCGTTTTTGTTATTTTATTAATGTTTACATCTAGCTGTTGCCGTTCGCAGCGTGGAAATATCGTCGATATTGGTACCGCATACGTTAGCGTATTACATAAGTAGATACTAATTAAATCATGGAATTTCGATTAAAAAGAAATAGTTCTGATTTTCACCACCAGGGGGCAAAGAGGCGCTGTAAGGTCCATTTCTGGAGTAAAATAGGCATAGAAAGTACAGAAAATTATCATTTACTACTAGTATGTTGGCGTCATTAACGCGTGTGGTTCTATATGTTTTCCTTGCAGATATTCCAAAAAGTGCATTCTCTGAACAGCATTCCCTACAGAAGAATATGGCAGATCTCCTTTGATTCGCTTGACGCAATGTTATTCGGTACTTCGAAGTGGATAAATTATCCTCATTCTTTTGGTATGAGAAGGAATTTATAAAATCCCACAGCCAAAAGTCACAAGGGTGCAAATTAGGTGAACGGGTTGGCAACTTCATAGGAAACGTTCGACTAATTATTCCGTCTTTAGTAAAATATTGCACTTTCTATGCCTATTTTACTCCATAAATGGATCTTACAGAGCCACTTTGGTCCCTCTGGGGGCAATCTGAACTATTTTTTAAAATGGAAATCCCGCGGTCTAAATAGTATTTTCTAAAAATTTGGTTCAGTTTGTCGGAATAGTTTTCCCGCAATCGGATCTAAACACCTTTACTTTAATTATGGCGAACTTGTATTTGAATCTATGCATTTGAAGCAGAGTTTTACGATTAACAAGTAATTAACTCATCATTGGAAAACATTTTTAACTATTAAGAAATGCTTCCATTCATTGCTTTACACATTGTTATTATTACGAATTTCGGTTAATGTGCTTTAGTTACGATTTTCGAATATCCAATTATGCTTAACGAATTATTAAAAGTCAGAAAGTACTATATATCTCGAACAGTGAAATGACTTAAAGGAAATCAAAAAATAGAAGACGTTTTCATATGGAAAATGTTACCTAACATGTCACGTAAAACAGTTGGTTTTGGTAGGGTAAATTTCTGCTTAACTTGCGTTTAGCTGATGCTGGGTAAACTCAATAAAAATCAATAAATCCTTTTTAAAAAACACGTTTTTATTTAAACCTAATAATAATTTTATTTCCTTATTCCAGAAAAAATTTATTTTTAGCTATAAAAATTTTCTATGATCCTAGGTAAAACAAAATAAATTATGCTATTACTTTCAGCTAGCTCTTTTTAAATAAATTTTTTTCGGGATTTTTGTCTGTTGTACTAAAAGAAAGGAATTAATTAAAACTGCTTATATTTTTACTATTATTTCATTGCTGATTGTATAAAAATGAAAAATATTTGAGTTGGTCATTTAAAATACTATATGATTTTTTCAAGAAAATAATTCTTTAACCACTAAACGGTCGTATTATTGTCAAGAAAACAGTCATAAAGTGCCCATTTTTTATTTTAATTACGAAAATTGTAGAAAAATAAGTGCACGTACAATATATGTATTCATTTTAAGGTTTTGGACATTTTTGAGCGTGAAAGGAAAAAAAAAATTCTAGGAAAAGCCAACATTCAGGGTTATTGTAACTGAATGTGTGTTTTCTAGTAAGCACAGCTTTGCTATGACACAAGTAATTAATTCATCGTTAGAAAGCTGTTTTAACTAATATCATTAAAAAATATATGATTTAAACACTAAAGGAAAATTTTATTAAACTTATTTTAACTACTATTTAAAGTACTTTTACTATTAAACATATTTTAAAGTTTTCTTTTAACATACGTAAAAAAAAGTTAGTTAAGATTGCTCAATTCATATCACAAATACACGTGTATGAGCACTGCTACCATCTATTAAAAAAGAAACTATCTCTGAATTAAGTTAATAATAGTCCTGCATTGTCATCTGTTGTATAAAAGGAGATATAAAATAACCCGTGTTTAAGGAGTGAAATGCTCTTATCTTGCTGGCGTATAACATTTGAACACTATTGTCCGGCAATAACATCATCACGAGAAATAGAAGTTGAAAACTCAGCCCGTCAGTTTGAGAGGAGTGAGGCTAAAGGGGTTAATATATTTATAATATCATTTTTAATAAAATAAGTGACTGCACACATTAGAACTTCCACTAATACAACCTTAAACAAATTCTTAAAAGGCCACACATTTGAGTGTCGTAAAGTTAACCGATTCCTGAAAATGTGTGAGTTATTTTTTTTTTAAGTGACCGTCTGATTTGCAAAAGAATATAGCTGAAACATTTGAAGATTCATTTTTATTATCAACTATTTGAAACAACTGATTTATCTGTATCGCAAATTGGGAAAATGTAAATATTTTTCAACAGTCTCCATTTGATAGATTTAGTAAAAATTACTCTCGATACTCTTCATATCTGCAGAGGCTTTTTTATCATAATCTCAATCATCAATTTTATTAGTATACGTTTGAAGGAAATATAATAATCATGTAATTTTCCTAAACACAAATTACAATTAGATAAAAACAACGATTTACTTTCAAAGATTCAACATACTTTTATCTTGATAACTTCTAACGCAATCACCCAAATCTAATAAAAAAGTCTCTCTGTTCTTTCTAATATAAATGGGCTTTTCATTTTAACGAACATTTAAACAATTTCAGTACTTAAAAAAAGCACTTCTGTAGCGAGAATTTTCAAACATTAAAATACAGAAATCCCATTTAATTATAAATAGAGAAAGTGAAGGGAAAAAGAAAGCAATTAGGAGGTAATTTTATCTGTATTTTCATAAAAGTTAATGCTTATCATGTTTAAAAGGGATTTTCCTGTTTGACAGTAATTGTTTTTAAGATTTTTTTTTTTTTTAATCTGAGTATACCTGCTAGATTTATTTTTTCCTGTAACTCATGGTGCTTCAAATTTATGAAAGAGTTATTATTATTATTATTATAATTATTATTTTAATCAAATGTGAATTTTTGTGCTATCAAATCTTCTGTAATAATCTAAAATAAATCACTTGCAATTGCTGAGTGTTAATACATGCGCATACTAAATAGCCCATTTAGGAGGTATATACAACGGGCTCTAGAAAAACGTTTGACAAAAACATCGCTATACTCAATATATTTTACCTTCGTCTACTTAAAATTCGTCAATTTTTATAATATACCGATATCGAATTTCATGCTCTTCTAGAAACACGAGCAGTTCGCATTCGAACGATTTCGTTTTGTAGCAACAGCCCTTCTTATATCAATGCTTCATCTAGTGGAAATCGTTTTATTTGTGAAAAAAATTAAACTGGGAAAAACTCTGGAGAAACTATTTTACACGAATTCGAATCGAAATTTAACCTTCAAAGCCTGATAACCCTGACGTCAATGCAACTTGCGGCAGCTAATTTTGTCACGCAGATGATTAGTTTTTTTACGCTCAAAAATTAAATAAAGCTGAAAATAGCAAAAAATAGCTTAAAAATTAGGGAACGAATATATTTTCAGATTTTTAATGTTACGCAGATTGTTTTTTTTTTTGTATTTTTGTACATAATTATGAAAAAGTTCAAGCGGATCATGGAAGCGGTGTAGATTTTCTTTCTTTTCTTGTGCTCAACTTTTTAATCTTTTTGGAGTACTCGTAGTAAAAGTTTTACCTTCGAGTGGTTGAGCCGGAATTCTAACAGAGTCATCGGTCAGGTATCAGCGTAACTGTATAGTAGGATTCATGAGTTTTGCATAATATAAATATTAATTTCAGGATGAAATTTTCAATATAAGAATTAATTTTGTTTTTGTTAAATTTTAAAAACATGAATTACGTTAATAAATGCTTATTAATCGTGTTTGTGAATGAAGTTTTAATATATCAGATTATACTTCAATAGTTTTAAAATTACTGTTTGTCCGTAAAATTTTCGTATTCTAACTTAAATTTACTCCCTGACCATTTTTTTAATTAAATTTTATCGTCTGCTTATAATTGTATCAATTCTTTAGTTCTTATCGTTTTGTTTATTTCACTCCCAAATATACGAGTATAAAATTCTATATTATTTTGTTCTTCATATTTGTTGTTGTTGTTGTTTCTAAAGCCCTCTGGCAACCACAGAGTTGCCAGATCCTCCATAAGGGTCGGCGAAGGGCGAAGGGTGCGGCTTCCATTAGACTGTGCACCAGTGGGAGGACGACCGTATTAACACGGAGTACCCTAATTTTGAACCAATTCCAGAGGAGGAACCAACCCCCAGAGGTAGCGGAAGGATATTTTAGTCACGATGGGTTTTACGTGCACCAGCTCCCATTAGCGTATACAGTCCCAGAGCAGTCGAACCCAGAGGGAGTTGACCCTCCCAAGCACCAAACAAGCCGGATGCTGCTTCACTTGACGTGTTCTTATGGGGACGGAGTTTAGCGCCCAGACAACTGCGGGCCTATTCATAGCGAAACGAGTTTATCTCGCACATAGTGTCATCGCGCTACTGGATGCTTATTTCAAATGTAGAAAAACGCAAAGACGTTTGGCAAAATAAATATCCAAATTATGTAGTACCGTGTGAAAATACGTTATATCAGCTCGTTCTACGATTTCGTAACACAAGTGTGGTGGTAGACCAGCTTTTCTGCAAGACACTCAAAATTCCTCAAAAATCCGCAAGGCGTTTGGCACAAAAAAATGGTCGCATCCCTTGGATCGATCCCCTGATCTGTGTATTCGTGACTCTTTTCTGGGGGAGTATTTAAAGAACAATGTTTATGCAGGCAATCCTCCAAAAATAATGCACCGCCATAACTAAAACGAAACAAAAAGTCTCTCTTAGCATGTCAAAACACATGATTAAAATACGCAAACAAAATTCAGCTTTACTTCCGTGAAAAAGATGAACATTTTGAACATATATTATAAATCTAAGCCCTCCCAATCAGTTGTCGAGCACATAGCGCTGTCAACTGGGAGACGGAAACTGCCTGGTTCAAAACCAGGTCGCGTCCGACGACCTAGCCGTTAGGTATTTTCCTTGGTTTTTTTCTGCAGATTTGCATAAATACGGGTTAGGACCCCTTAGAAAGACCCCGCACGGTGGGAATACCTCCCTCAAGCTAGATACCTCGAGTAGATAATCGATCGTAATTCCACTAATCAAATTAAAGTAAATTTAATTCCATTAATTTATCACGCGTGATGTTAAAAGGCCTTTTCTCCATTATCATAAAAATAGTCGTTTATGGTTTGCCGTTTTGTGAATGATAAGTATCTACGTTATGAGTACGGAAACGTTTGGGACTTCTGAATATAATTACTTTACTAACTCCATGACAATAAATTTTATTTTTGTGTCATTTCTTTCGAACAGTCATCGGAATCTCATAAAATTTCATTCCAGTCCGTTAACAGTCGGCCTGAAAATTAATTACATAATTAAGATAAATATTCGGTTACTCAATTTCTTTCCCCCAAGCCGTTATCATGATAAATTTTGCTTAAGTGTAGAGTTTGATCTATAATATATCATATACACTAAATAACAGAGTAGTAGTATGTGGTATATTTGGTTAAAGTACTAAAGATAACGCAGAAATGATTTCGCAATTGTAATTTCAGGCCATTTTTTCATTTAAAATAGATGAAGTGTGCGATTCAAAAATTATATATTATTTTCAAGTGTTAAGTTTAAATATTTCAGAGTTAACATAGCTTTAAAAAAAAATACAAGCTACTGCATTTTAGATTATGCTCACTGCATGGTAATAAAATGCGTGTTTGTCGGCTTATATTTCAATCATCAGAGTCACATTAAAATGTCATTCCATCTTAATAACTGTCAGCATAAAGAAAAATTACACAATTAAGATAATTTCTTTGCTTTTGAATTTCTTTTTCGAAACCATCATGATAAACATAAGAATTCTTCTGTTTTGTTGTGTTAAAGCAAACCTACAGCAGAAGTATCTACCTAGAGGTAGGATGCCTTGGTTTGTTGATTTTTTAAAAAAATCAACAAACGCCGAAATTATATTATTTTATTCCAATAATATAATTTGGGACTCCCAATTTATGTTATTTTATTCCGAAAATATAATTAAGGACTCCCAAATTGTATTATTTTATTCCAAAAATATAATTAAGGTCTCCCCAAGTATATTATTTGGGCAAATTTTGTTCGCCCAAATTATTGAATTTTGCTGAATGAGTTAAAAAAAGTTTTTCTAACACATTTTCAATTTACATCTAGAGAAAAACGTCCAAAACTCCAGAGCACTACAGTCGCGCGAGAGGCAGGGGCCTCGACCTTCACACATCAGACATCTACCGTGATCAAAAACCCTTGTATTATTGTAGTAAAGTCCATAGATGTAGTAAATGTTCAAGTATTCTTGTAGTATATGCCTATTTAGTACTGCAGTACTTATAATTTTACAGATGCGCTAAACAATAAAGTATAATGGCTTGTTTACAAAAAGTACTGTACAATTCACGGTATGGTTACAATCATTATTTCAAAATTAGTGTTAACTTCCTTTTAATTGCCTTTAAAATACACTAAGTATGCTATAAAAGTCTTATAAACCTTCTTTATGTGAACGAATGTAAACTATTTTAAATTATAACTCCTTTTAAATACGTACAAAATACCGTATTCTTAATTACACTGACTGCATGGACATACATTGTTATTTGCGCCATTTATTTCGAACTGTCATTGGATTCTCATAAAAATCTCATTTCATCCCAATAACAGCCGGCATGAAGAATAATTACGCAATTAAGATAAATATCCCCGCTTATATTGAATTTCTTTCACCAGGTCGTATCCCGATGAATGTACGGATTCTTGTAGTAAATGCCTCTCTGTTTAGTATTAAGTTGACCCATAATTTTATCAATAAGCTAAACAGAAGAGTAATGAGAGTAATACTGTATAAATTAGGAATTATTTTATACTTAATATTTACTTTCTTTTATTTACATTTAAAATATATAGAATTTGAGATTAAAGGTTGATGAACATCCGTTGGGGAAGAAAGTTAAATATTTCAAATTAAATTTCCCCTTTCAACATCATACAAAATGCCTCATTTTTAATTATTCTGATTATGATAATAAATAATTTTTCGCCATTTATATTGAGTTCAGTATTGAGTTTAATTTTTATTTACTGAATTCACTTACATTTCATTAAATCTTTGCATTCTCATGCAATGGTCATATTCAAAATTTGGTGCCATTTGCTGACAGTGTATAATTTTTTTTTTTACAAGGTTTCAGAAAATTTAAATGATTTTTACTTTCCGAACATGTACCATGTAAGGAAAGTATTGTAATCATGAAAAAATTCGACTTCGAGATTTCGGTGTTTTTACACGTTTTGAAGGCTTCTGAATCCATTTATGCTATTTTTACGAGATGTATGTATGTATGTGTGTATGTGTGTGTGTGTGTATGTGTGTTTGTGTGTATGTGAGTGAACACGATAGCTCCTGAACGGAGCATTCGATTGAGCTCAAATTGGATATATATGTCATAAACCACCGTCGCAAGACCGGTATTGATTTTGGTGTGTATAGGACTTATAGTTTTTCTACAAGGCTACGACAAAGATTTCTTTTACATTATGGCCTATGGGGGGAATTTCTTGAAAGTGTGCTAGCGTTTAAACGGTAGATTCGATTGAGCTCAAATTGGATATACATGTTATAAACCACCGTTGCAAGACCGGTATTGATTTGGGTGTGTATAGGACTTATAGTTTTTCTACAGGGCTACGACAAAGATTTCTTTTACATTATGGCCTATGGGGGAATTTCTTGAAAGTGCGCTAGCGTTTAAACGATACATTCGATTGAGCTCAAATTCGGTATACATGTTGTAAACCACCATCCTAAGACCGGTATTGATTTTGGTGTGTATAGGACTTATAGTTCTCCTAAAGGGCTACGACAAAACTTTCTTTTATGTTATGGCATAATGGCATATGGGGAGAAATTCTTGAAAGTGCGCAATCGTTTAAACGGTGCATTCGATTGAGTTTCAATTTGGTATATATGTTTGAATTATTCATCGATTAAAATTTATTTAAGTGCTTGGTAATGATCTTAATCGTAAGTGTTCGGAAAGTCGAGTGGAGTCACTCCAGATTTTTCTTTTTATTATGGTTTTATCAGACAGTTTCCAGTAGTAAAACAATAGAATAAAAGCCATACTATTTAATAAAACTTTGTAAAAAAAGAAATGAGTAGAGAAGATACGGAAATATATCTCGCCGAATCATAGAACATAAAAAAATTTTAATGCAGAATTTCGGTCTCAAAACTAAAACTTCTGCCCTGACACGCTTTCACATTTTGAGATAGAGTATAAGCTATATTGTGAAAAGTTTTTTTTTATAAAGTTTTAAGAAAACTACAAGATTTCTGATAATTAGAAATAGCTGTACGGACATTGATGTCATTTCTGTTACCAGACATTATTTTGAACTCTTATAAACAACAAAATTGAAATTTGAGAATAGCAACACTTATTTACCATTAGAGCATGGTCAAAAAAGAAATGTTAACAGACATCTTGAGTTTTTGGCATTTGACGGTAAAAGCAAAATCCTATTTCTGATAAGTATTTTTATTGCATGTCATGTCTGTTATCTTAATTATTTGTACAAAGTATGTTTATTTATTTTTTAATTCAATTGATTAATTTAGATCATTAGGTTTTTGGTCTAAATTAATGTCTTTTTTCATGTTCTTGTGGAATTATTTAGACTCATGAATACTTGTTCCTTGAAATGTCATGTCTGTTACCGGTCATGTCTATTATTATATTAAATAACAGACATGGCAAAAAAACACTTACAAAAGAAAATTAAAACTTTTTTATATAGAAAAGACTATATTATATGGACAAAAGGACGCTATACTTATGTAATATATCACTTTGCATTATTTTGTACTAAACGTGAAGTTGTCAGCAGAATTTCAGAAAGAAAATATCCGGTCAACAAGAAAATTTCGAAAGACTGTCATAACTCCATTTCATAGTGCATGATAATACTCAATAATGGCAAACAAGGATATGTTTTATATTATGCGAAAGAACACTCATTTCTTGAAATTGTACTTTTGCTTCTTAAATTTCCAAATTGCACTCAATTTTGAAAATGACGCCAAAATTGAATTCCATCCCAATAACAGTGGGCGTTCTTCTATATAATTAGTTAATGTTCCTTGACGACTGTCGCGTACATTACTAAATGCCATCAAATGCAGCCTTCTGTTTCAAAATATTTCCAAATTTGTCGTTAATATCATCCAAATCCCCAAAATCGCCGCCAAAAATTGATTATAGCCTAGCGACATCTACTTTACGTCACAAAATTCCGAGGTATCTCTAGTTTCGCTGGTTTTGAATTCCTCCGTGAAAGAGGGATCACATGGTTTCTATACCCGGCACGTGCTGAAGATTAACGTCTACATGCGGGGAGCTTGCACCTTAAAATTTTTCGGTTAAAGAAAATCAATCATGTGAAACCATCTTTCGACTTGAAACGATGTGGGTGACGAAACGCTTCCTTATACTTCCTGGAAGCATTCTATTGAAAGCATTTTGAAAACATGTGGTACGATAACGCTCCTTATCTTCCTGGAAGCAATGTCATGAAATTGACATTTAATTTGAATTAACCGTACTATACTTGATTACGGTATTTGACTATATTCTATAATATAGATGGGACATAAGTCAGCAATTCCTCAAGTAAAAAAAAAAAAAAAAAATCCGAATGTAGTCAATCAACAGTTTACTTGAAAATAAAAAGTTTAAATTGAGTATTTTTAAATTGTAAAAATTTGTTTTTTTTAAATTATTTTTATTTATTATTTTACAACACATTTATTCTATCACTATCAAAGTGCTTACACTAATTACAAATATCCATTGGAGTGTTAACCACCGATTCCACATCAAGGACCGTCTACTTCATTCACTGCTATATATACTTCTCCGTCTTCCTTCGTTGCGCAGTTCTGTATGTACGCTGGCCGCCCACAGCGTACATGCACAACTGCTGACCATCTCCCTTCTCTTCACCTGGCAGATGTGGATGTTACACTTTCCCTCAAGTGTACATGCACAGCTGATGGATTTGAACTAGGATGCTAGTGCATTCGGCTACACATCCAGGACTTTATAACTTGCGGGGCTGTCCTTGCCCCAACAGTAAAGGATGATAGCGTCTATAAAAAGTTTTGTCTATTGTTGTGAAATTCGTAATACACGGGGTAACAGAATTGGAGTAGTGCAACAATGCTTTAATCTGTGTCTGGGATACTATCATGGCCGAGTGGATAAGACACTGTACATGAAAGTTGGCTGACGTTTGAAGGTCTGGTGTTCTGGTCTACCGCGAAACTGTTGATCTAGCGGTGTGGAGTTTTGCGGCGGGTTTTTTATCTAGATGTAACGTAAATGCACATCAGAATCCCTCAAAGAGACTTCTGACTAAGTGTTGAATTGCGCCAACACTTTTAATATATGTTGAAATTGTTTGATTTCTATCACCGATTACTGCTACTCGAACAGAATCAGTAATCTATTAATGGAATAGTGAACATTCGCGATTTATACTATTCGAATAGTATCCGTGTTTTTACTATTCGAACAGTATTCGCGATTTCTATTGGAATAATAGTTGCAATTTTCACTATTCGAATAGTAATTGCCATTTCACTATTCGAGATTTCGAATGCATTCTGTTGAGCTTTCCAAATCGCGAATGGCCTTAATAAATCGACTAATTCGAGCTGTTTCAGATGAAGGCACCTAATAGGAGGGAATGTATGCCTATGCTGTAAAACTACTTTTCCCGTTAGAACAGTCTGTCTGCCGGCAATCAGCGGTTACGCTCCGCTACGCTATGAAATGACGAGGGAGTGAAGTCTAAATCCGCGACCTTTGATTGCAATAAAAGAGGAAAACTTAAGGACTTTTAAATCTGTTCTTTTAGGAAATCATGCAACTTTTGAACAACTCTCTAAAGTATTTAATTGCGCTAGAGACATGAATAAATTTTAGAATGCCTCTTTACAAGCTGCACTGTGAGCTGTTGCAAACAATAAACCTACAGCAGATTCGAAACACTCAGGGGACAAAATGCTAAACATACGGAATTTTGCAATACTTCCCTAACCAGGTTAACGGCTTGGCCCCTTTTGGAATGCTGTTTTTGTGCTGATGAATTTTTACCTGAAAGTTGCATGAGACGTGCAGCTTTAGTAATAGTGTTGTGTCTTTAGTGGATTGGGTGGGATTTAGTGGATTGGGTGGATTAATTTTTCAAGTTTTTAACATCATTGATTTACAATTAAAGTTGTTCAAACGTTCTGTGGCGGGGATCTCGCTTCAGATGGAATACCCTTAAGGTGTTTCTTTTAAAAATTCCTGAAATTGATTCTTTTGAAAAATGAAAGTTAGCACGAGAGTTTTGAGCTGTTTTAATAACAAACCAATGATGTACTCGAAAAAAACTAATAATCTTCACTAACAAAACTATGTTCCGTAATAGTAAGCTAATGTTAACAGTCAAACCATATGTCTTAATGTTTAGAAAAAAAAATATGAGCTTAAAAATGGCGTCCTAAAATCGGATGAAATGTTACGCATTTCGGGAAATATTGCAAAACTAAGTATGTTAACAATTTTTTCCTGAAATGTTTTAACTCTTATTGGTTCATTTTTTTCGTAATAGTTCGCAGCACAACTTCTAAAGAAAAAATCTAGATTTTTGTAGTCCCTAGCTCAATTCGATTTTTTAAAAAGCTGTTCAAAAGTTGCACGATTTCCAAAAAGAACAGATGTAAGAAATTTTAAACGCAAGGGAAAGTTAGTATTCACAGAATACTAACTTTCTTGGAATAAGTTGATTGCAATTCACGGAAATCAGCTAGAGATTTTTTTTTTCAAATGAATTTTTTAATTCTGAAAAAACAAATTACTCGCCTCTTTAGGTAAATATCAGCCTTACTGAATAAAATCCGAAGAAGCGAAAATATTTTATGAAATCTATGATTTTCTTCTGAACGGAGGTTGCTGTTGTACGTGAGGTGCAGTGGCAGACCTAAACAGTTTTTTTTTTTTTTTTTTTTTTTTTTTTTTTTTTTTTTTTTAAGTAAAACTTCTTTAGTCGCGACTAGGGGGTAACTCAGATTTTTTTTCTGACGGAAGTAACGCTCAGCAAAGGAAGTGACGTTTATGTCATATACCCCACGGCAAGCGTGCTTGAAAAAGAACCGCGGAAAATCCCACATTTTCGACCGCTCGCTCCTTGCGCTGACTTCATTGTTGAAAATGCATTATCCTTATTATCATTATTTAGTTTTTGTTGAGATGGCAACGTGATCCACAAAATATGTATTTAAATATCTCGTTTTGCCGATGGCAACTCGTTGTAAAATTCTATACTCTCTGAGGAGTTTGTGAAGATTTCCGTGGGGAAATAACTTTTGAATTAAATTGTTTTTAAGAGGTCTAACGTTTATTTTCTTGATTGTGTATCGTTAGATTGTGGCTAGTACTTATTTTCAGACATAGAATTATTACTGCCGTGGTGGTATTTGATGAACATACAAATGCCAAACGCGTTTTAAAATAAACGACTTGGTGCAGTGATTAATATTTGGCGTCCGCTTAGAAAGCTGGGTTAGTATTTTGATTAACTCTTGATACGACATTCATTGTGTAAAAATACGGAGAACCTGTTAGGGAAAGGAACGGCGAGAAATCGCCGTTTCTTTGAGACATCAATCTTTATTCATATATCAATAAGCGTTTTGACGGTACATCCAACATAATATTTTACATGTAATCCCAACCTCACAGGAGGTTGTCGATAATCTTTATTTTTAGATGAATAATATACAAGGAATTGGAAAAGAACAAAGAAATGGAACCTGTCTGCAATCGAACCGGAAAAGTTGTTGGAAACGTCAGTTTAAGAACACTTTTCCTGGATTCTAACCCAACTTCAAGACAGAACAACGGTTTGAGAACAAGGAGATAGAACACCACAATTAAAGGGACAGTGGCTGCAAATGTACCTAAACAGCAGAGGGAAATTTTCGTCTAAGAACACTGTTGGAGGATCATACTTCGATCCCACGAAGGTAAATTTATAGGAGGGGGCACTTCGCTTAGAAAGTTGGATAAGGCCATTGTTGCAAACAGATGGCGCTACTCACACTGGGTAACTGCGCATCTCAGGTTGTTTATATTTCCATCGAGGCGAAGTAAATGGAGATCCTTGAATTATCAAAACTTCAAAAAATTAAATACATAGACTTATGAGCGTGATATATAGTAATTACTGGTTTCAGATGTGTTTTAATTACATAATTGTCTTATAAAACTATTTCGTAGTGAATATAGGCAATAGTTTCGATGTGAAGTGATATTATTTTTTGTCAAATGCCAGTTGCATTGGCCGTTAGGCCATTAAACTCCTAAATATTATGTATGTTGTGTCCGTTATCATTTTGCCGAAAAGATGTATTTTAAGAAATGTTAGTACGTAAGAAACGGACCCTGGCTGCAATCAATCCCAAACAATGGACAGAACCTGCAGTTTAAAAACATGGATACAGAATAATAATTCGTAATCTACTAGCAGACGAAATCAACGCTTAAGAACACTGTGATAGAAAAACACAACAAAAATTACACTACCTGCTTTCGAACCCCACAAACAGGGGAAAACATTAATTAAAGAACACAGTTAAAGTATAATACTGGACTACGGACATTCCTCCCATTCATACCCAACCTCCAGACGGAACAATGGTATACGAAAACAGTTAAAGAATAATACTACAACATGGACACTTCCTGTATTCTAAGTAATTATCATGAATGACCGATGATTCTTACTGGAGATTTTAATGTTAATTTTCGCTCTCAAGAATCTCAGTCGTTAGTTGAGTTTTTAAAAGAAAAATTTTATCTAACTATGAATACTTCTCGACTTCAATCAACAACGCTATTGTTTCGGTACAACGATAGATGCTGTATTTTCAAGAAAATTACACAAATTTAGAGAGTTAAATTTTTGTTTCACATTATAATTACCACAAACCTATAATCTCATACATAAAAAATTATGATGACATCCAAGTACCTATTTCCAATGAATAATATGAATATAACATTTATATAATCTTTGTAAAGTACATGAATAATAAATATAATTAAATTATAATATGATATTTATTTTAAGTTTAATCATTTCACTGATATGTGTCGTAAACGTGAAAGAAGTTTTACTTCAATCGCGCGTAAAGATTACACGCATACACTTTTTTTTTATGTTGTACTGTGAACTCTTATGAAAAAATGAATTTTACAAAATACTCAGGAAAAAGTGCTAAACGTTGGGGGAAATTTCACGATATTTCCCCAAACATGTGTCTCCTCGGTCCATTTTTGAAGACGATTTCTGTGCTGTGCTTATGAATTTTTTCTGAAAGTTGCATGAGACATGCAGCTTCTCTGCTATTACTAGTATATTGTGCATTGGGTGAAGAAGCGTAATTTTTAATTTTTAGAGTGTTTAACATCACTGATTTGCTTTTGAAGCGTGCTGTGGAGATGATCGATCTTCAAATGGAACATCCTTAAGTTGGGATTCCTCGCTTCATCCTTAATTCTGCGGTGACGTTTGCCTGGTACTGAGTATATCAGTAGGCGGGTGAGAAGTAGCCCCTTTTCAGGAAATGCTCCTAATTGTGGGATCGCCCCTGGAAGGTACGTAGACCTACATCCTAAGGTAACAACAACAACATTTAGCATGAAGTCACGAAACACTCATTTTATTATCCAACGGAAAATTAATTTTTAAATATTTAGCACATAGATTATTAATTTTAGACTAAATCTTAGAAGAGAAGGTTCTCTCGAAAAGTTATAACACCATATTCTTCTGTTTTATCTTTGAGTAGGAATCCAAAAGCATTGAGTGTTTAGTGCTCGTTGAATTTGTTCCCACAACGGGATTATTTAGCGCTAGATAAACAAACAAACAAATAAGATATGTATGATAAAGATTAAACTATGGAATTCCTTTCTCATGGTATAGCTCTCAATGAAATATAATATACTTTTATTAATGATTTATCATTAAAGCATAATATTAAAATCCTCCTAAAATAGTTCGCAAAATAGCAAATTTCATAGCAGGATTAGATAGGTATGGTTCGGTTGCAGCTACTAGCGCCCGTTGCATTTATCCTCACAACGGGTTAGTAGCATTAATGAAGAATAATTAGAAGAAATGTTAAGAATAATTAAGAAAATAAAATAAATTGCCCTCTTTTTTCTCAGCGTGGTGTCCTCGTGATAAATGTGAATGTAAACATTTTGCTGTAAATATCTGTATATTAGTATTAAAGTAAAACACACAAGTTTGCATTTGTGGACAATTAACAAGAAATAAGTGATATATTCTTCAAAATTCTCCGTAACCCAGGCTTCTCGAACGTCACTTGACGTTAAGAGAACATTGTCGTGCGGACTGATATTGAACAAATTATAATTTTTCTATTTCAATTGAAACTATTCCACAAGTATCACTAACCATTTTACGAAAGATTAAATATGTAACGTACGCTGCATTACACCTACAATTACATACCGTCATAACATAAATTATTTCTCGAAGAACTTACTATGAAGTAAAAGCCCATTTCTTTAAATTATTGTTCTTTGTAAAAGTACAGGAATGATTTTTTACAGATAAACTAAAATGCTCAAATTTAATATGATTTTGGAAAGTAATAAAAATAATAAATTTATAGCTTAGAATTATATGTTCTGAACAGAAGAATAATTTTTCTCATTTACGCAGAACACTCTCATTGAACAGGGATATATTTCATTCAAGGTTTTTAAAAAGGAAATTCACCCGAAAAGTTGACGCAGAACTAGAGACAATTAGAATACATCTGAAGAAATAACAATCCAACACGAAAATATTGTTATTTTTCCAAACTCTTTTCTTCCATCCAGCGATTTCTATATATAATGTTTGCGGAATCAGAAATCATTGGACCTTGCAGAAGAAATCTGTATCTTCTAACCTAATGCTAGGATGAATAGTCACGAAGTTAGATTACAGTAAACTCCCGAATATCCGGCCTAATGTGGCGGGAGGGTAGGCCCGATAAGAAAAAAGCTGGAGTTCTATAAACATTTACTCACTTTCTGCCCCTTCCACCCCGCTATATTAAAAACAAATGTTACACATTTTAAGGTAAACTAACAGCCAACATTTTATGCTATTTTTAACAGACAGATACAGACGCACACACATTTTAATAAAGTCGATTTTATATATACATTAAATAGTTTCAAAATAAGCAAAACCCAGGTCTGCTCGGATTTTGCATTCATGGAAATACATTTTTCATGCGAGGAATTCTCATTTTAGTGACTACGTGTATTGCTTGTGCAAAATTTGAGTACATGGCACTTAAGACACGGCCGCTAACATTTTTTTAAACAAGGCCGGATAGTCGGGAGTTTAATGTACTTAAAGAAATTAAAAATACCTCGTGCCAGGGGCGGACTGGATGGCTTAAAATTTTGGTGAGAAAAAGCTGTTACCAGTCCAGCTCTTAAATAGAAAAAGGGTTTTTTTTGAGATGAAACGGAAGGATATGATAGAATTTTTAAAAACGGTATAAATTGTATGCGTGCCCTATGTGCAATTTCCAAATTTTCCACTTGTCCAGTCCGCTACTGTCTAGTAAACTGGAAAAAAAATCCTACAGGTGGGACTAAAAAAAATTTTCGTTGCTTGGCTATACTGCTGCTCCAAGCGATTCTGAGCCCTAGTCAGCCGTCTAGTTTACGTACATGAACATGATAGTTACTACATGTTCCTGAAAACTTTTACACCGCATTGGTATTTTACGATAGCCCCTTATGCACTTCTTTCAACCAGAATTTTGACATAGACAGACATCGTACGCTGATAAGTCCTTTGAGGGAGGAAATCTTTTACAGTCGATATTGTTGGGCTAGAACACTTAGGTGGTGCAGTTAACACCTAGAGGCTAAATTTCTGTTATACTTATTTTTCAGCTGAATGTAGTAATACGTTATTTTATTTTCGACTTTGTTTGCAGATTTTTTTTATTGTGATGAAGTTAAAATATATTTTGTTCTATTCTATTATTATATTTTTATACATATATCATGATCCAATCTCATTCATATTTGGTGCATAGGAGGACAATGATGTATAATCATTAGCCTCTGTAATTAAAGAAAGCTGTAAATATTAATAAACTTAATATGTATTCAGTGTATTTCCTAACCAAATAGTATATAGTCACTCAAATAATATATATATATACTAGCTGACCTGGCAAACGTCGTTTTGCCATATAAATTATTCCTAGGATTATTTTAGTAGAAAGAAATGACTAACTTATTGTAAGTTTGTGAGGATGTGGTATATGAGTGGAAGAGGCATGGAGCGCTGTGAACGATGCTGGAATATAAAAATAACACAATACCAAACATATATTTTTAATTCATTGTAATTTATTCTTTAAATTTATATATATCGCTAATTACAATAATTTTACTAAAAAATAATATCAATCCCTTAACGCAATAGAGTATACAATATTTTTTGTTATCCCATCTTTAGATAACACAAACAAACTGGATGCCCACTGTATGGTTTGCCCACTCGAGAGCATGCCACGTATAACTGTCCGTGTGAAAAACATGGCGTGCTCAAATCTAATCCACAAACAGACATAGTTTGGCCTTGAGACTTATTGATAGTCATTCCATAAAAAATTTTGCCCCCCCCCCCCAAAAAAAAGGATGAAAATCTGAAACACTTTCAGATTTTAAATACGCACTATAGTGCTATATATTAAAATCGTATCATAATTTATGCGTCGTCCCTATTTTTCGTCCTTATTCCATTAAGTTGGAAAGTGTTATCATTATTCATGACTGTGCTGTATTTTTCTTCCTTATTTTATAAAACCCTTCTTTGGAATCGAAATCTATCTTAAAATCGCCTACTAAAACTATTTTACAATCTTCGCCAAGTATATCACAACTATACTTCACCGTTTTATATATTGTTTCCTACTTTAACGCCTCGACTCTCGCCAAGGAGGCGATGATTAAACATATGCAGTTACCATGACGATTTTTTGCATTTATGTAGAAATCGTAATTTAGAATTAAAATGGCGATTTGGAACAACATGTAAGTACAGCATGCCGTTACATTTTTATTTATTTTGGATTACCAATTAATGTAGTTTTAATAATTAAATGTCTTCAAATTCCTTAACTGGCGCGTTTATCGCTAGTTTGTTTACTTTAGTTATCACCTAGTTCTTTTGGGTGCGTTGAAACGGTACTTACGTATTATCCCGGAGGTCACTTCCGCCAAACTACTTTTTCGTAGATTTTAAATACGTTGCCAATCGTATTCCAAACCATCAACAATTTCATGTGCCCGGCATTTATCTTGGTGAAAAATTGCTTGTCTTGGCAGACCGCCGGGATAATACGTAAGTACCGTTGAAACTTGTGCATAACTCCCAGAGACCCATGACTGCAAAGCTCGCCAAAGTACGGGGATTTTTTAGGTTGGCGAGAGTGGGGGCGTTAAAATAGGAATCAACTCTTTCTTGTACCTAAAACACATCTTTGGAATCGAAATCTATCTTAAAATCGCCTACTGAAACTGTTTTACAATCTTCGCCAGGCATATTCTTCCTGTAGGCATATTCCAACTATACCGCAAAGACATTTTAAATGCTGTTTGGAATGGGCATCATAATCCACGAGTGTACCGTGTTTTCCTTTCTTGTTCCACAGAGCACTTCTTCGGAATAGAAATCTATATTAAAATCGCCTAATAAAACTCTTTTACAATATACGCCAGGCGTTTTCTAACTATACGCGAAATATATTTATAATAAATTGTCACGTTTTGGCACCACATTTAGCGATCCATTATCAAAAATTGCAAACCTTGTGCGACTTTCAACATTTTATTAACGCCCCCCCCCTCTCCACATTATCTGGCAAACACATTTGAAAAGTGACTCGACACGCTAATGTCTACACAGAAATCCTGATTGAAATTAATAGGACTCTGGGGCTAAACATTTTGGGGTGGACCGCCCTTATGACTTAGGGGTATGAGACATAGTTAAAAACCTATTCTCAGACCTAACGAATATTCATAGAAAATTTCATTAAAATTGGTAGAGTGGTTTCGGAGGAGTTAGGTGACTAACACTGTGACAGGAGAATTTTATATATTAGATATATGTGTGTGTGTGTGTATTTATATATACACAGGGCGTTTCGAACATTGTCTTCATGTACCTTATAATAATCACTTTAGAAAAAGAGTTCAAGTGGTTTGGACTACGGTTTCTCAAAAACTAATACATCTTTCACTAATTGCACTTGCTAAAAAAATGTTATTTCAGATCTTTTTTATTACATTGATGAAATTGTCGGAGGAGAACCCATTGTTTATGAAACTTGGTTAAGAAATTATGCGCAACTTCAACAAAAGTATTATGAATATGCTTCCCTTTTTCCAAAGGATTATTAATATGTACATGAATACGACGTTTACGACCCCATATTGCTGTGTGGTTCTGAACTGTCTTGGTGTGTCCTACTCCTCCTAGAAATTTGTTCTTCTATTTTTGGAACACCTTGCAAATAATAAAGCAAAAATCTCACAGCCTATATTTATCTATGAAAGCGATTAAAAGATGAGCTGTTAAATGTATACATCATTTCGATTTTATTTTTAATATTTAATAGAGTATAAATTTTAAATTAAAAAAAAGAGTTTTTTACATACAGTAGTGCTTTTAAAGCATATGTTATGGCTTTCAACTGCATAATATTGTTTACATGATTCTTGCAGTAGTTATCGTGCAAGATATTCAATCATATCCTCCAGAGTTTTATTTAAAATTAAATTAAATTTCTCTGTATTCTAGATATTCTAAAACATGTAATAACTATACTTTTATAAAACTTCACGAAAAAAAAAACTTACAAATAGGAAAGAAAGTTTAGAACATTAAACGTTCCTTTTTCAAATTTAAAAACAGTCATTTTCTCTTACAGAAAATTTCACGTATCGATTTTAAGAATAATTTACCATTAGGAAGCATTCAGTTATATGTTTTCCAGAAAAAACGATATTGCATCAGTCATAAGAAACTGTATCATTAAGAAAAAAATACATACACATAATGACTATTCTCTTCTACACATATGTTGTTTCTTTCCTATCTTTTTATATTTATCGAATAATGCATGGTACGTCATTGTGCACTCTGTAAAACACATCTGTAAACTTTGAACAATAATATTTATAATAAACTGTAAACAGCTAAACTAGGCTTCATAAAATTTCAGGAAATATACAGGGTGAGCGAAAAGTCCTCGACAAATTGCAAAAATTCACAGAAAAGCAACAAATTGTTGTATGAATATGCGGTTCGCACAATAAAGTTTCTCAGAATCAAGAATTTATTTTTCCACCCAAACAAATTACTTCCAAAATGTGTTCATAGATGGCCCTGCAGCTACAGTTTTCAGTAATGAGAGTCAATAGGGATTTTTTGTGAGTTTCAAACAACACTGATGGTGCGGGAATATTCATTCTAGCTAACGCGACTGCAACTGAGAAAGCGCATTGCGTAGGTTGGTATTTCGAATCAAAATCCATAACTACATTTCAGAGAAAGTTTTGTAACATGTTTAAGAAAAACCTTCAGAGTCGAAACAGCAATTTGGCCTGGCATGAAAAGTGTTTAGAGACTGGAAGCGTTTTAGACAAGGAAAGAAGTTGTCGGCCACGAAGATCGGATAAGACTGTACAAGACATTTGGGAAGCTTACTGTGGCGGTACAGCGCCACCTATGATCGCAATTTGGAAGTATTTTTTTCACGATGTCAAAAAAATTTCATGAATCTGTGAAGTATTGTTGTGAAAACTGCATAGTCATACGATTATTTGTTGATTTTCTATGAATTTTTTAAATGTGTCAAGGACTTTTCGGACACCCTGTATATTTATTGTAATCATATATGAAATCTTACGTGTGTGTGTGTGTGTGTGTTTTGTTTTGATTTAGTTCTAAAACATTTAAGTTCGTTTCAGAGAGAGAGAGAAAACCTTATATTTATTCTCTACTCGTCCTACGTTTGTAAGCGAAACTTAAGGACGAAGTGAAAATTTATCATAACAGCAAAATGGCCAGTCAGATCAGACCAAAACATCAATGAAGAAATTGAAGAAGGTTAGGTACTGTAGGACATGCGAGAGTAGGGGAGACTAAGGTACTGATCAGACAAAGTCAGTTATGCATAGACTAATACAGGGTGATCAGTGAATAAGCCCTGATTTCAAAATTAAATATCTCTACAACAAAGATCTATAGAATTATGCGGTAAACAGTACGTTTATTAGCAAAACTGTAAAAATGGTGCACAAAAGTTTAGAGAATTTAGTTACGAAAAATCGTCAACAGCTGGCGCTCTGCGCTGAAAACTCTTTACTTATAAAGTGAAGTGTCTGATTGCATAAAGTCTTTGCAATCAGAGTACAATTTTTCCAGAGTGTTCATCGTTCGAAACAATGAGGTGGCGTAAACGAACAATGAAATTTGACATCACGTCACGGTTTTGAAAACTGCGACGTGTTGCCGTAGGACTGTGTTGTAATCGGTGAAATTCCAGTACCAAAAACACACGTTATTTAATGGAATACAGTGAAAAACCGATCTATCGTTCCCGCATTCATTGTTTTCCCGCATTGATCGCTTTATTTCTATGGTCCCTGCAGAAATTGTATTTGAATAACATTAAAGAAACCCGCATCTATCGTTCGCCAAAAAGTGACTTTCCCGCGTTCATCGTTGTAAAATTTTTCTCCTGACCAAAATGAAAATTAAGGTTAAGGGGATCCATATGTCATACAAACTGTAATTGTTTCCTGGTGTTATTTCTGGGTTTATTGATGAACAGATGAGCAGTGGTTGCCCGTTGAAGATGTGTATAGCGTGAAATTTAATGATTATATTTCCATTAATCAAGATGGTGAGGCATGCGGTATCCTAAACATGGAAGAAACGTGTGATGATGCAAAAAATGAAAATAATTGTGAAGCAGCGGATAATGTTCATTCCCATGAGGCTAAGCCTGCACTAGTACGAAGTTGGTTTGAAGCAATAACGCTATTTGAAACTATATGAACTTTTTATACGAACATAAAATCACATAAGAGGACCAGAAAAATATTGCAAATCTTGAAAATTTACTATTTAATTTCCGAAATTTCAAAATTATGAAAACCCCCATATAAAATTACGGATTTTTTAAAGTAAGTATCACTTACTTCTCATCTTCGATTTATTTGTTTCACAGTTTGTAAGAAATTAGTATTGGTTGGTATACAGTCATTGTGTATATGCATAAAGATTGCTTTCTTCGTATTTTGACTAAAACCCGCATTTGTCGTTTTCCCGTATTCATCGTATTTTCCTAAGCATCCCATGAAAAACGATGAATCGAGGTTCTACTGTACATTATTTCACTTTCTACGTTACCCCAGTAGCACAGCAGTTTTGGCCAATATCGCCACGATATTGGCCAACCTCGTCACACGCCGGCATAAACCGGTCGCTCTGTGTCGATTTTGGCCGATATTGGCCAGTATTGCCCAGCATGAGTGTTGCGGCATTGAAAGTTTTAAAAAGTATGTTTTTTAGCTTTCAAGTTGATATTATGTTTATTTTCCTATTGGTAGAAGCTATAAATCACATATAACAATATTTTTATTTTGATTCACCCATGGGAAAAAAAGAGGTGTAGATCGGCATCGGGCAATACTGGCCGATCCCGGCTAAGAACAGCCGGTCAAACATCGCTGAAGTCTGCCATAAAACGGCCGTTTTGTTGCGATCTCTGCCAATATTGCCCAAAGGCGGCATTGCGATAAAGCTGTAAGTACAACTTTACAGCCAATCAGAGACGAGCATTCCTTTCGCGGAAGAGAGCACCAGCCTCCTTTTCCTCAACCTCACTCACAAGAGAGGATATACGAGCTAAGTTAGAGCTGTTCCGTCATTGTTTTAGTTTTAGTTTTCTGAACACCAGTTTTTGTTTTACTTTTCAATTGAATAGTCTTATAGAAGGTAAGTAATTTTTCTGTTGTTTTAATACTTTATTTATGCTTACTTCTTTATATACTTCATTTCTACTAAACTTAGAAAATGTACTCAGACAAAGGAAGTGACTGTAATCTGTACAATAGGAATAGGCCAAATTCTGTTTTTCAGGAAAGGAAGGACTTTTTTTGAACAACGAAAGAACAGTCTCAAACGAAATTTGTTTTATTGTTTAATCTGAAAACTTTCAATATGAATTTTTGAGGGATTTACAAATAATATTTCGGACGATACATTTGAAGCCCGGCTTTCTTGGCGGTAGCCCTAGGCAAAGTCCAGATTTGCCGATGGCTCTGCTGTCTGTGCGCTGGTGATTAGTGTTTAGCTATTGTAAAAGCCGGTATTAATTTTTTTTTTTTTTTTTTTTTTAATGGGTCACAGTCACATGGGCTTTTTTTCCCCCTCATACTCGTTTATATTTATTTTTACTTACGCATTTTGCATGCATTTTTAGGTTTTTAAGTTTTTCTTTAATCACTGCCCAGAACATACAGAACAAAGTTTCTAAAGTTATAGAATTCATAGAAGGATTTAAGGGATAGAAGGATTTAAACTGATTATTATAAGTCTTAACCAGTTTACACTAAATAAAATATGTTTGAATTGTAAAAATTTCAGCATGGGATATCATGTTTTTCTCTTTAGCTATTAAAAATTTTTATTGTTAGGATTTAAAGAAAAATATCCAACAAAACAAAAGAAAACAAGGAATAAAAAACAGGCATGGTTACATTTAAGATATTTACCATTATTTAAATAAAAAATCATATTCTCTCAGACATAGTTTTTACCATATTTTGCAGGGTGTGCTGATTTAAATCAGGTTGATTAAAATCACTTTGATTTTTTTTTTTTAAATCATTGATTGGCATTTATAACCAGGAGTTGAAAAAAGTTGTAAATTATTAGGTATTTTATGTACACTTGAATTTGTTTATTAAATTCATCATGAAAGATAATAGGCAACTGCAATTTTGTAAAAGTGTTAGTTGGTGCCCCATCCCGAGTTTTGCCTATAGTCAAGAACTTTCTAAATTGGGCCATGCTTAGAACACAATAAAATTTGAATTTAATGAAATGATGTTATTTCTCATTTCTCTAAACTTTAACCTTTCAAAAAAAAAATCTTGAATTTGTCTTTTACTAATAATAAACTGTGCATAAACCAATGTGCTGTGCATTATGTATACGTTGGTTTCTCTTTTAATTAAAAAATTACTCCCCAAAAAGTTTCTTTTCGAGAAATTTCATAATTTGATGTGATATTCAAGAAGTTTAATATGCACATTTTAATAATAACAATAAATAATAATGATAATAATAATAATAGATCTTATATGCTTTTAAGTTATTTACCCCCATTTTTTTGGGGGGGGGGCGGGGGGATAGAATGCACTTACGTTGGCTAGTATTACAATTTTAAAAAATGTACTTGTATTTTTTTAATATATATATTTTTTAAATTATTTATATTTATTGCTTCTTATATGTATTCACACATCAAAAAAAGAAAAAATAGCATGCTTAATGTCTAAATCTAAAATTTATTTTTAATTGAGTAATTTAAATAAAAAAAATCAGATTTAAAAAAAAAATCAATTTTTTTTTTTTTTTTTTTTTAAATCATGCTTTTTTTCACACCCTGATATTTTGGAATGATACAGAATCTACACGTCTCCAAATCTCTGTACTGCTCCCTCCCAAAATTTGTGTTAACTTTATGCTTAAAATCAAAATACGAACCTTGTATTGATGTATGTTTAAAGTTCAAATTCATTAAGAACTGTACTTGCCAATTTAAGTCAGTCTGGGGGGGGGGGGATGAAAACCAGAATGTAATAGTTTATTCTATTCATGCAAAACTATTTTCATATTTTTTTCCCTTATAAATCATCAAGTGGGAAACAACTATTGTGTGTTGTACATCTTTGATATTCTAAAATCAAATCTCACTAATCAAACCCCTCACAAATTTCACAAATAAGAAAAGAGATGTTAAATGTTATGTGTGTGCTTATAATTCTATGAGCAAGAACTGTTTTCAAAACCGTATTCTTAAAAGTATAAAATAGACACACACACACACACAAAAAAAAAAAAGCATGACGTGTTTAGCTGCTTATATATCATATAATTAAAATTGGTAAGCATCTAAAGTTGTCAATAATTTTTTTTTTCTGTTAAAAATTTGTTTAGTAATGTTATTTTTGTGATTAAATAACCTAAACTGAATTTGTTTCATCCCTACTTTTCCAGAAATGCATTCTCATAAAAGGTCAGCAAAATCCAAATTAAAAAGAAAAGTTTTAAAAGATTTACATGAAATTGATCAGGAAGTAAAAATAAAAAAAATTCTTCAAGGGCCTGCTACTTTTACTACTGAATCGTCATGTAAAGTAGTAGTAACACCAACAATAATTCACGATGTTGAAAGTTCACAGAGTTCAACAGAATTAAATGATACTGAAGAGTCTTTTGATATGATTGATCAATTATCAGAGTTACAACCTGCTAATCATGAATCAGATGATCATCTAAATGGCTTCCAGAATAATGATTCTAGCGACAATTACTATTTTAGCTCTGATAGTGAATTTTCTCAAATTGAGAGTGAATTAACAACTAATGATGATAAGGCATGCAGTGAAGATTTCAGCCTAAAGCAGCAATTAACGGAATGGGCTACGCTGTATAATATAAAACATAATGCTTTGTCACACTTATTAAAAATACTGAGACAAAAACATCCTGATTTACCTGCTGATAGTAGGACATTGTTAAACACAACGAGAACATCAGAACTGGTGTCTAATAGTGATGGTTCGGAAATTTGCCATTTTGGATTGGTCAAAGGTTTATGTCAACAGGATTTAAAAACATTATGTGGGGAAAAAAATATAATATCTCTGAAAATAAATATTGATGGCTTGCCAATTAGCAAAAGTACCGGAAGTCAATTTTGGCCTATATTGTGCCAAATTGTCTCTGATCATACAGTGTCTCCATTTTTAGTGACTTGCTACCATGGCAATGCAAAACCAAAATCATTAGATGAATTCTTGGGACCCTTTATACATGAAGTCCGTACTCTTCAAGAAGAAGGGTTCGACTATTTTGGCACAAGATATTTTATATCTGTACACAATATAATATGTGACGCTCCAGCAAGGGCTTTAATTAAATGCATCAAGGGACATGGCGGCTTTTATGGCTGTGAAAAATGTGTGCAGAAAGGATTGTCTATCAACAGAAGAGTTGTTTTTTTGGAAAGAGAAGCTGAAAAGCGAACAGATGAGAGCTTCAGGTTAAAAGCTCAAGAAGAGCATCACATAGGAACAAGTCCCTTTCTTGATTTAAATGTTGGACTAGTTATGCAAGTACCACTTGATTATATGCATTTGGTAATTCTTGGAGTCATGCGTAAGCTATTGCTGTACTAGCTGTACTAATCGATAAATATAAAGCTACAGAATTACGGCAAATTTTGCTCTATACAGGTCCTGTAGTTTTTCACAACATTTTGTCTGAAGAAGTATATAAACACTTCTTACTTTTGCATGTTGCTATTTCAACTTTAGCGAATAAAACAAAATCGCATGATGAGCAACATGTTGCATATGCAGAAAACTTGTTGAAATTATTTGTCCAAGAAATGGAGACGATTTATAAAGAAGAAGCAATTGTGTACAATGTACATAATTTAACACATCTAGCTGATGATGTACGCCGTTTTGGCTGTTTAGATGATTTTAGCTGTTTCCCTTTCGAAAACTTTCTGTATGAACTGAAAGGTATTTTGCGCACACCAAATCGTCCCTTGTCTCAGTTGTGTCGCAGAATGTCAGAAAGAGGAATGGGGAAAGCCTTAAAAGTTACCCCTCTTATTAAACTGCACCAGCCGCATAATAAGGGGCCATGCCTATCATTAATTGGTGAACAGTTCGAAGAACTTATTTACAATGATTCAAGAATAAGTGTTAGAAACACAAAGGACAGTTTTGTGCAACTACACGACAATAAACTAGTAAAAGTTTTAAACATAATTAAAGCCCATGATGACCCAAACTCCATCTTTATAGTGTGCAACCCATTTTATAATCATGGAGCTACCATCTAATATAAAGGTAAAGAGGCTTTTTTTTTTTTTTTTTTCTGTTACTGACTTACATATACCATCAACAACAGACACCAGATGCCATTTTCTCAGGTTCAACATTGAGTATATATAAATTATAAGCTAATAAATTTAAAGAGCATCAAGTCAAGTTCATCAGTTAAAGGTGTCCTTTAATTATTGGGATTAAAGAACTGGTTTTGTAAACTTTTGTTTTAAAATTTTTCATTTTTGCTTCAGATTTTTTTTTTTTTAATTCATACCAGTTTATTTCATTAATTATTACTTTTTTTAAAAATCATTTTTATAGATATTAAAATTTCTGTAGGAGCGACCCTTCTTGGTCCTCAATTAATTATTCAGCTGTTAACATTTTTTATTGTTTATTAATGACTATTCATAGAAAGCTACTGTCTGTCTGTTATAGAACACAATTTTTCAAAATTATTTAAAGCTTATTATTATTATTCTTATTGTTATAAGTAAAGCTAGAAAACCTGAAGCTTTTTTGGTTTTTTTTTCCTTCACAATTTTTAAAAGGTGACATTGGTGTCTGAAAACTGTCATAATTTTGTGTTAAAAGAAAAAAAAAAATCTTAACTAATAACAGTTTGATGTTTACATAGTTAAAGAAATTCCCAACCAATATTTTTATGTGTCTTTGGATGGGTGTAAAGTAATAAAATTATAAAATAATGAAAGGTTTAAGCTCTTATTTCTGCCTTTTTTATACTTGAAAAAATAAATTAATAATAATCTTTAAAAACTACTACTAAATAATGGAACCATAAAAGTTGGCCTTGCAGTAGATCACAAATGCTAGATGCATCCTGTTTTTTTCAGCTAGGTTGAATCATCAGTTTTACTTATTTCAAAGAAATTTTTAATCTTTTTACAGTCAAACTGTGTAAGCAACATCCATTCTTAAGGTGTATACATGTCTGCAAGTATAGGTAAAAATTAGGGTATTTGGTTAATTGCCAGTGGCGAGTAGCCTCCGTTTTTTTAATCGCCACTTTTTTGAGTTAATGGCCACACACCAACCGGATTTTTTTAGTATCATTAAAAACCAATTTAATTAATTACTTTTACTATCAATAAAAATTAAATTTTATTAAAAAGTATAAATTTATAAAAATAAACAACCTTTTATTATGAATATGAGTGTTAAATCAGAATCATTAAAAGAAATCAAGATATCTTTGAAATCGTGCAGAATAATACATATCTATATTAACTTTATGTTTGTTTAAAAAAAGTTTCAAAGGCCTAGATCCCTAGAGCAGATAATTGGCCTTAATCCCACAACACAATAAAATGTTTTGAATATATTTAGATTACACATTTATTCTTTGTTTTATTTTGCTGAAAAAAAGATATGACAGTAGGAGAATGGCGATTGAAGTGGCGACCAATGGCAGTTTCTTTTATCGCCACTTGTGGGCATTTAATTGGCGAGTGGCGACCGCTAATCTTTACCCATATCTGCAAGCCAATCCATTTACATCGCTGGCTATGCTCCCGTCAGATTATTAAATTTTTCTTCAAAATTGGGAATATAGCTAAATTGTAATGGTTTCTGTTAACAAATATTATATTTTTACTTATTTAATTTTTTAACATTACAGAATGTCCTAAAGATGAAATGGGGTTTTATTGGCAGGGTAAACTGTTAATATTTTCTTTTGTTTGCTAAACTGACTGACTTAGTTTCTTATTTTTTTTTTCATTAAATTCAACAATTAGTTGTAATTGATAGCCTACTATAGTAGTTGGTTTACTTTTTAATTATTTGTTGTGCTTATTTTAAATAGTTATAAATATTAATTACTCAAAGAATCAAGGCATACATGTAATGTAATAGGTTTAATTAAATATGAAGTTAAATAAATAAATAAATAAACTTGATAAGAATTTCTTAATTTTTTTAAAGAAATAAGCTTTAAAATATTTGCTAGATTTTGAATCTTTTCGGCCTGCTTAAAAATATAACATTGTCTTAGTGTGTCTTTGTTTTTAAAAATTTGATCACTATTTAAAAAAAAAATAATAATTTTTTAGAAACAACATTAATCAGCTATTGTCAGGATTCAAGATTTATTTAAAAATTTCTAGATATTCACTTTTATTTTGTAAAAGCAATATGCTATTTTAAATACTGTATTTCAAGCTATCTTAAAGGCAATAGTTATTATTTTAATACTAATACAGGAAGAATTTTTTGCCATACAAAATGTATATTTTTCACTCTTTTATCTCACACACATATACATATATACGAGTTGCAGTAGTCGTAACCCCACTCCACCATGGAAAATTTCTGGCTGCGCCACTGATCAGAAAACATGTTACTAAAATTATTTAAACCATTCATGATTGTTGTGTGCAGACTTAACTAAAGTCTGTCGCAGATACAAAGTGTGATTCAGTTCATCACATATCTTGTAATGTTTGGTCTTCTATTTCATTTTATTTATCCATCTAGTTGCTGCATGCATATGATAAGAATTTACTTAGCCGAGCTGTGAATTTGTCTATATCATTCAATACAACAATCATTCACATCAATTTGTCTATCATTTTATATTTTTTCTAGCAAGTATAAAAATGAAATTTGAAGATGCTGAAACAGCTGCCCTCACCAAAAGGATTGGCAAAGTTCTTTCTGGAGCGTTAGATTGGGATGGCAATCGTAGTGAGAGGAGGAAAAAAAAGAGACAAGTTGAGGAGAATGATGTAGAAAATGCAACGGAAAATTTAGAATGCTAATAAATGATTGTTTGTGTTTGAAATCTTAGTTTTTGTTTGTAGAATTGTATGTTTCAACATTACTTTGTAACACCTAGTGTTCAATCCACCAGTTAGTAAAATTGGCAGGAAATAGTAATTAGGTGTGACGGAATTACATCCAAATAACAGTGGAAACACAGAAAAAAAAAAAAAATCCCACTTAAATCACCTAGTACCCAAAATAGCACTGTAGTAAATTGAACCAGTAGTATACACATCTGGAATAAGGCTAACTAAGCGCTGTGCACTATAGTCTGTTCGCAGAAACGAGAGAACGAAAGTAATCAAACAAGCTACCAAAGAATTACATTTTTTGGTTCCAGTCCCTAGTTTGGCAAATTAAACCTTATTTATGTCTGAGTAAATGGAGGAAAGCAGAAATTCAAACTGTCTGTTTGACACTTTGGCAAAATACCAGGTTTTTACTCATCGGCAGTTTGCATGTGCAATTGTTTATTTTCTTTCTCTCGATTCGACAAATGCACTATAGTAGTTTTCAATCTATGTGAAAAGCAAGCATCCTACATTTAGTGTGCTTTAATTAAACAGTGCTATTACTCATATTAATAGATTTAAAAAATAATCCAAATTTTTTTTATTATTGTTACTGATAAGGTATGATCGCAGCATTTTTTGTAAGCTATAATTTAAGGGTCAGTGTAAAAATAACGGCAATGAATGCTATAATTTTCACCTTTAATTTGCTAAAAACTTTTTTATTTATTTATCTCAAGCAGAAAAAATTAAAAGGTTATAACTCAAACTTAACATTATTTATAATAACATCATAAAGTGTCAATGTCCTTATATCAATAGTATATAAACAGTTGATCCACTAAGTGTGTTACATTGATTAATTTAAATACATAAATTAAAAAGAAAAAATGAATATTGCTTTTTTAATATTAATGCAGCAATATTTATGTAATTTGATAAAATAGCAATGTTTATTTTTTATTGATAACTTCATCAGTTGTGTTCTACTTTGATTGAAATTTTCAAAGGACTAAGTAGATTGTGCTGAATAAAGTTTTCTCATAAGCTGGGTGTCTGGTGACTAAAAAGGAGACTTCTACTTAATTAAACATAAGGCGACTTGGGCTACTTTTTTAATTAAAAAATCCTCATTTCCATACTATTTTCAAGTATTTGGCAACTTTTCCTGTACTCCACAGTCAACAAAGTTGGAAATCAGAAAAAGACAGAATTTTTTTGTTATTTGTTTTCCTTTTCCCAGCATGATACATTCCACTGCATTTGATTTCTTTATTGTAGAACTGTCAAGGTCATTCTCTCCCTTCCGTCTGCTGGCTATGGCTGACATAAAACTAAATAACGTATGTTTTGCTTCTTACTCCAAAATTATGCAAGTGCTACTGTCTGTCGGCCTCAAGAATAGCTCTTGCCGATAAGTTTGTGCCCGTTTGTTGTCGTGCAAACAAATATCAGTTAACTTTCAACTGATGAAGCCAACAGAAGGGTTGTCTTTCTTCTAGTTCGCCCTGTCGCAAATGGACAAAAGCTTGTTTCTACGGCAACAGACAGGCACAAACTTATTGCCCAGAGCTATTCTTGAGGCCGACAGACAGTACAAAGGCTATTAAAATTTAAAAAAAGGATACTATTTTGTGTATTATTTTATAAATTCATAAAAATCTACTTTAAACTGTTGTGAGGCTGCTTATGCTACTATTTTACCTTCCTGACAGTGGAAACCTTCCATATGTAATGCACAAAAAAAGACCACACAAAAACAGGTTTAAGTGTATTGTCCTAAACTGAAGCACAATATTGGCTACAGTTTACTTGAACAATATCTCAACATTAGAAACAAGCTTTGACTAATATTATGGTTTACATAGTTATAAAATACAGGCTGCAACATCAGTCAACGCAGGTGATCTCTTTTTTTTGGGGGGGGGGGGGATTTGGGAGACACACAATTATCGAGATCTATAGCTCTATGGCTGTTATCTCAGTTGTTCATAGTTTGTTAATCAATTATAATACAATTTATTCAGCATATATTCGCCAACCACGTCCAAGCCAGGAGTCGAACCCGGGCCCACAGGACTGTAGGATGGTGCGCAGACCACTACACCGCCTGGGGTGGCGGTGGTCTCTTAATATCGAACAAATGTTTCCTTTTCATGCCAATCCAGCGTGCATTATTGATATTGGTACCCAAACCTACTCGTAGATAGTGCTCCAACGAAGTAACATGTGTATTTCTTCTGCTGCTGCTGATGGGTTGATATTTTGCCTAAAACATGCGTACAGTTTTTATTTTACTGTAGTGCGTTTCATACAAAGTATTTTATTTAACACCAAGGCAATACAGATAACAGGCAAAATATCAACCCATCAGCAGCAGCAGAAGAAATACACATGTTACTCGTTGGAGCACTATTTACGAGTAGGTTTGGATATTCTACTGCTGAATGAAGAGTAGATATTTTACTGCTTGAAACGTGTACAGTTTTATTTTATTAAAGCCCATTATCGGGTAGGTAATCCAGACTGTACCGATATCGGCCAATGCCGCATTGCCAGTATCGGCCAATATTGTTAAAGATGACATTTGATATTGGCCGGTCCAGACTTCACCGATATTGGCCGGTCCAGCCTTTCTCGATATTGGCCTGTCCAGCCTTTCTCGATATTGGCCGGTCCAGCCTTTCTCAATATTGGCCGGTCCAGCCTTTCTCGATATTGGCCGGCCCAGCCTTTCTCGATATTGGCCGGCCCAGCCTTTCGCGATATTGGCCGGTCCAGACTTTTCCGATATCGGCCAATGCCGCATTGCCGATATCGGCCAATATTGCTCAAAAAGTTGCCATTTGACATTGGCCGGTCCAACTTTTACCGACATTGGCCAATATTGCAAACTCTCTGTTTTCGACATTGGCCAATATTGCGGTGCTACTGGGGTAGCCTCTTTTCACTCCAACAATCGTACTGATCGCTTTAGACTTCGAAGCACATTTCAAAGGCTATTGATAGGTCATTGCGATTAGAGCGCCATCTGTTCAAAATTTTCGTAACGAAATTTTCTTAACTTTTGTGCCCCATTTTTACAGTTTTGCTAATAAACGTACAGTTTACAGCATAATTCTATCGATCTTTATTGTAGAGATATTTAATTTTGAAATCAGGGCTTATTCGCTGATCACCCTGTAGTTATGTGTTCAAAATTTCAGTAATATATGACAGTAACAATCTTACACCAGAACATGCATTGAACCACCTTTTTTTTCATTAGCAGTTTGCTGGAAGAAAAAGCAAAATGTTTCTAATCATCCTCGAAAACTGCTGTCAAATCGTAATCCACGATTGCATTTTAAATACGTTGTCTAAAAATTCCATCATTTACGATTTAAAAATAATTTATTCAGAATATCGGCATTGATATGCTTAATCTGGTAAACTTCATATTACTTTATTTATTTGAATCCCGTGAAAATAAGTTAATGGGGTCAGTCTCAGGAGATATTTCGGTATAACTGGAATTTCGAATTGCGAATTTAGTCAGATTACGGCGTAATTTATACTGCACAGCTTATCATTCTCGCTCATTTTAAAAATCTTAATGTGAGACTTTTAAAGGAAAAAAAAACCGCATCACTTTGTATACTATTACATTCTACCGGAATTAGTTAAAGTTACGAAAACTCCCTAAAAATCTGTTAAAGTGCGGATATTCAGATTTTTAAAGTTGCGCGCTTTTTCTTTCCTTTACGAATTCATTCAAATGTTTAACCCTTTGAGGCGTAACCCTTTCCCAATGCTGAAAAAAGGGCAGCCGTTGCCATCGCTCGACTTAACTACCAGCAAGATGGCGAACGATCGAAACGTTCATCGCGTGCCACAGACCTAGAGACCCTTTTTGACGCAGCTGGCTGCGCCTAGGCACAGCCAGCTGCGTCAAAACCAGTAGTTACACACAGTAATTACTGGTTACTGGTAACACACAGCCAGTAGTTAAGTCGAGCGATGGCAACGGCTGCCCTTTTTTCAGCATTGGGCAATCTATCCAGCTGGTCTCGCATTCTTCCATTTTTCAGCAGATGTCAGTGCTGTTAAAAATAATCGTGATCATTTTTTTACGCGAAATGACGTGCTAAAAAGTAAAGGATTCTCATGGAGCTATGTCACCCGCAATTATTTTTATAGAAATCCAATCTATTCTTTGTGACTGGAGTTGGGTGTTCCCAGAGCGGGATCACTGCACTTTAAAGGGTTAAGCCAATCGTTCCATGACTGTGGATCTATATGATATAAATATGCAAACAAATTAACTGAGAAGCAAAATTTCATTTTTATTTATGTGATGAACTATAGTTGTAGACACAAATCTCAATTGTTATTATTTTAAGGTAGATTAGTCACGGATCTGATAGTTAGTGAAGTATCTTCATTAAAAACAACAACTAGTAGTTCATTGTGTTTCAGTTCAACAACAGTACAGTTGAACAACAACTAGTAGTTCAACAGGGTGATCAGAAAATGAGTATAGATTTGAAAAATTAGTAATCAACGGAATAATACAGGTTGAGAAGTAAAAATTGACACACATGCTTGGCACATGACATGGGGTTTTATTAAAACCGCAAAAAACGTTCTAAAAGTGACCGATATATGGCGCTTCATGTGATAAGAAAAGTAATAATTAGCATAATAAATAAATTAAGGCAAAGCGTAGACGATGTTTTTCAGAACAAATGAATAATTCCTCAACAATAGCTTCACGCATAGCGACTTCACGAGCGCTGGCCTTCCCATGCGTAGTCGAACCCACGACAATCTCCATTTCTTCCTGAACTCTCTAAGCAGAATTAGTACTTGTGGTCGATCGGCCAACGACTAGAGACCGTCGCTTACACAACACGTGGCTTCGAACTTCAAGATCATTCTCTTCAAAGCTGAGCCTGTGACAGGACCTTTACAGGTTCGAATACCCTTCCTATGGCGATAGAATCGTATAGCTGCAGTAGCAGATTCCCGATTGTGATTGTACAACTTCAATAACAATGCCTTTTCTGGTAACATGAACATGGAACATGCTGCGATTGCTGGTGCATCTGATTCTCTCTCTTATGACAGCACCTTTTATACAGGATTCTCATGCAACGTCCCTGACGTTTTGCTGTCCAACGCCATCTGTTGGCCATTTTTTAAACTTTTTCTTTTTTGAGGTTGTAATAAAACTCATTCCACGTGTGTGCGTCAATTCTTACCTCTCTACTTACATTATTCAGCGAATTATTAATTTTTCAAATGTATACTCATTTTCTGATCACACTGTATATATATATATTTATTTATACCCTATAAAATAGTTATTTTCACTATTTGTTTAAGGTTCTTTGTCGTTGGTATCATACAAATAATTCATTTTATTTTTACTTTTAACTCAGCGGCGAATCTTTGCGTTCACTTCCAAGCATAATAAAAAAAAAAAAAATACTTTTTTTCAAGACGACGTAGAGTGATACATCAAAAGAGCATCTTGGGGAGAAAAAAAAAGTGGTCGTTACATCATGAAGGCGGATGCTGTGTTAACCACGCATTAAAATCCATGAAAAATTGACATTAAATGTTAATTTTGGGGAAGTTCTTGGAGTTTTTCAACCGAAAAGAGAAAAGATTCATTAATCAATACCCAAACTCTGCTGGATATTTTTTTTACCGTCCTGAAATAAGCACATTCACTTAAGTTTGTTGCAGAATGCTAATTCCAAAGACTCTTTTATTCCTTGCGAAAGCAAAATGATACATGGGGAATTAGACTTTGATAAAATCTAAATTAGGTTAGAGGTAGTGAAAATGCCATAGCTAAGAACTATTTTTTTAATAAGGAAAGCACAATACTTGAAGTTTTAGCTGCATAAAAAGTAATTGCTTTCTTTAATTAAATTATACAACTTTTTTTTTGGAAAGGGATATAAAATTATAATAAATTCTAGGTATGTTTCAACGATACAAGACTTATACCTTTCTTCAGAAAGATAAATTAAGCATTTAATAAAAGGACGTTCATTATGTAGAAATATTTCGGAATGTGGATATCATTGTGTCTTCTAATTCATAATTTGTATTTCGTCACTCAATTATAAACGCATATTTACTGAAAATACTCTCCAAATTATTATAATAATTAGATGATGATGATGATGCTCGGTATTTCCAATATCTTAATATGAATATTTTGAAATATGTATTTCATGTTAGACAAGTACACATTCTGTATATTGGTCGCTTAAATGTTGCTTTTTTTAGTAAATATTTTTCTTCCAATTAATAATATACCTTCAATAAATGTAGCTAATACCTTCATTAAGTTATACCTTCAATAGTGTATCAATGTTTCAGGTATTTCTCTCTCTGTAAGTTACAAAACTTCTCTCGTTACCTCTAGTAAATATAAAATTCGCTACTGAGACTGGAGTGTATTGTTACGAATTTTCGGGGCAACCTGCTGTTCTCGTGTTTAAAAGAGTTCAAAATTTGTATTCTACGCTTCAAATAATTAAAGTTTGCTTTTAGTTGCATCAAAATCAGTCAACTAGAACCGGGATACGGTTTCCCATTGGTTTTTCTATGGCGGTTCTAGAAATTTCGAGAAATATTGGTCATAGGCCTTCGATAACTTCACTTTTGGGGACTTAATTTTTGCGCCAAATTGGGCGAAATTTCGCCAAAAGTCGCCAAGCTTGGCGATACTTTGGTCATTTGGCGCAATTTTCCCAATGGAGGCTGTAAAGTTGGTTTTGCTGCATTAAAATCGCATTATAGCCTAATATTTCTCTTCGATGACGTAATCAAAATTCCCGCCTTATGTGGAATCTTCGAGAAATAGACTTTTCTGGAAGCTTCTTGTAGCTTCTGTGTCGACTATAAATATAAGCTGCCAGAGGCCCCAGTGCAATGTGTAAGTTAGCACACGTCGAGAGTGAACCGAGCGTCGGAGGAGCACGGCGCTTTGCTCTGTGATAGAAGCGGTTTTTCCGATTGCTTTTTCGATGCTGATTTTAAAGTGATGTGTGTAAATTTTTTATTGTTGAGTCTTGAGCTAGTGTTAGAGTTATCCTTCGAATATTTCCACTGAATTTTTACCTGTGGATGTGTTTTATTTTGTGTGAGAATTGCAGCATTTGTGAGAGCTTCGGTACTGAGTGGATTGTTATAAACGAGCTGCTGGCCGTTAGTGCCTGTGAATTTTTTACAGTTGATTGTTCGACTAAGTTCTAGGAGCAATAAAGTTTGCATTCCCTCTGACAGGTGAATTTTTACTAGAACTCTCTACACCAACTGGACTTTAGAACGGCGAACCCAGGAATAGCAGAGCATTCTGCTTGGAATCAAATCCTTAATCTAGGCAAAAGAGTGTTCTATTCTTAAAAAATTATTCTGACCAGTACTGATGCTTAACCTTCAACAGCAAATAACTAATTGCGTTTGCATACGAATACCAACTAGGACAGTAGGCTGTCTGAAGACAGGTACACATGCTTGTAGAACGCGAATAAAATGACCTTCGAAGAAAGATGTCAGGTGGCATGTGGAAGTAACAGCCTCCCTTTAGACATGCGCAGTTTGAGTGAATTGCAAGGTTACCAATTTAGCCACTTTGTGGTTAGAACTGGCCAAATTTGAAACCTAACTAGCCACAAATTTTTAAAAAGGGGCTAGAGGCTATTATAGCCACATTCTTTCTGTTCTTCATTCATTTCTGACCATTTTTAGACATATCCAGCTATTGCTGATTCTAACTGTTAACTTCGTTTGCTCATTCATGCCGTTCGCTCATCCAACCCAACCGCTCGCCACCATTTCTGTTGTAAAAGGCCATTTATTTTATAATACGAATGCTCAAACTTCAAGCTATGAAAATTAATTCCGGTGCTCGTCTTTTTAAAAACGTAGACTATGCGGCAAAGTAATAAAACTTCGCCAACAACTGTATTGATGCAAACTCCTTTGTGTTCATGACACAATATATCGTGTGCCTTGGAAAACAAATTACGAAAAAGTAAAAGAAATAATAAACTTCTTTTAGTTGGTGTCAGTTTCTTGTGCGAAGTTATATCGAACAGTTTAAATTTTTTCAATTATGTAAATTTGTTTTTATCTTCACAAACGTTCGTAAGTACCATCTGCATATTAATGTTATTTTATGCTGTGCTTATTTATTTTTGAATTCAAAAATGTCAAAATTTAAATACACTCAGCAGTACAGAACTAGGAAAAAAAATAACTGACTTTAAAAATTGGATTAAAACTGTTGCAAGTGACAATGCCGAAATATTTTGCAAATTGGAAATGAGAGCTAGTATGTTTGACTCAAAAAACACTTGCAGACAAATATTTCAGCAGGAAAGCCGTTTAAAAGTAAACGCCAATGAGAAATCTATTTTTCTCTAAGCTTGAAAACATATTTGGCCATTTCTAGCCACTTTTCGCTTTGACTTCAGCCACTTTTCGTCCGGCAGAGCTGTTAACATTGGTGCAGTGCGTTTATCCAATGTATTTTCATTAGCGGAAGTATGGGGACATATTATGAGACTATGATAAAGGCAATTAACCCGAGATCAATCGCGCTCAGCAAAACAAAAACTCTCTGCATAAAACCGGAAGCTAATGATCCCGGGTGTACGCAATCGAAATTTTTAGGTGCTGAATAAGTGATTCCTGTATATGGGGAAGATTCTGTTGATAGCTCTACTGTGTAAATAGATTTGTAATAAAATTTCGTGGTTGCGAACCTGAATGAATACATCCTTTGTATCGAATCAAGAATTGCAGTTGTGTCCATGGCCTCTATTACGTGCTCTCGAGTGTTGCGATACTTAGTCCTACATTAAAGTGACCATCTTTCTTCAGTTGAAATACGGTACATTCACTTAAGCGTGAGGAGTAATTAACGGAGGGGGGGGGTTAAATTTGTGAAAATAACATTCTTTCAATTTTGATTTCCTTTTTAACGCAAATTTTAATCAGTAGATTATAGAATTACGAAGCACGCACACAGATTTACTTGTAGACTGCTAACGCTAATCACTTCCTTTAGAGATGAATATGAGGAATATTTGGAAAGTAAGTTCCGTTTTGAAAAAAAAAAGAAAATTTTTTTTCAAGCCAATTTTATTTTTACATGAAAGAAATACCTTAAATTATTTTTCTACATAGTAGCTGGTACATAGTAGCTTTTCTACAAAGCTGGTAAGCCGTACATAGTAGCCGCCAATGTTTAAACACTTGTCGTAGCGGGTTACCAGCTTTTCTATACCTTCTTCATAGAAACTTTATGCCAATGACAATAACCACGACTCCACAGCACTTTTCATTTCATCGTCGGATTCAAAGCGCTTGACGCCTAGCTCGCGCTTCATGTCCAGGAGCTAGTGGTAGTCGGACAGCACCATGTCTAGGCTGTACGGAAGGTGATCGAACTGCTCTCAACGAAACTGCCGAATCATCTTTAGAGTGTCACCAGCAGTATGAGGCCGAGCATTCTCATGGAATAACACAATGTCTTTACTAAGCATTCCTCTACGTTTGTTTTGAATTGCACGCCGCACAGTGGGGTGAAACACCCGATTTCGGGAAAAAAAACCTAATCGCGTAAATTATGACAAGTTTGAGATAGTTTCACTGTAGAAACCTACCTTCGTCCCAAAACTCGGTGAATTATTGCATTTATGCATTTTTCTCCTTTTTTTTTTTTTTTTTTTTTGCTAAAAAGTGTTTTTCAGTTCTTGTCCTAAAAAAGTAACTCATACTTTTTTGAAGACAGAATTTGCTGAGTCTGAGGGATGTTAGGGATCAGTAGAAGTTCCAGAGATATCTACAGATCTACCAATATGGGCGGTTAAAAAAAATGTATTCCTAATCGCCAGGGGGGATTTTTTGATGAAATGTCAACTACATTCGACTTCCGTAAAAATTCGACAAATTTATTAAATTAATTCTTGTTCTATAAGTAGTTTCATATTTGAAAATACTAGATTTACCTGGTGCATATCGTCACTTTAATATTTTTTAGCACCTATCACTTTTTAAAAGAAACAGGTATAGATAAAACCTGATTGATTCAAAAAATAAATTTTTGGAGTGAAGAAGGCCTGCCTCCACTCGTATCAGAATGAATAAACAAAAAGAGAAATTCCAGAATAAATTTAAGATAAATGACTCAAGCTTTTCGGAATAAATCTCAGAATAAGTAATCAGTTCAAATTAATTTCAAAATAAATCTCTCCCCCCCCCCAAAAAAAAAAAAAAAAACTCAGAATAGATAAAGCATTTTAAAAAACTCAGGGAAAATATCAGAATAAATAAGTAGTTTAAATAAATTTGAGAATAAATAAGCAGTTTATATAAATTTCAGAATAAATCTAAAAAATTTTTTGAAAATTCTTTAAAAAGTTGTTTTTCACTTTTCTTTTTCGATTGTTTCACTCATCAGTTTAAGGTACCTTCAAGAAATAACAATTCCTTTGCCCCATCACTTAGCGGAAGGATTTTCTTCTTCGGAAGCGGTGTTAAACTAGTGATTATTGGATCTGAAGATATCATCAAAATGTTGAAAATGTCCGTATTCGTCGCAGTACGAACGAAGACTTTTTACTATTGTCTACCCAGATGACATTATACACTTTCCTAGTTCAAACAGAAGCATGTTGAATTAATCACCTGCCCTTTTCCCCCCTCAAAACAAGTGTGAAACAAAAACACTGAGTCGCGGGTACGCGGGAACTGATTGTGTTCCTGCCAGAGAGAATGAGACGCGGGCGGGGCCTATTACTATATTCAAAAATTTACTGTGACCGAATAGGGGTGAGAAGGGGTCTGAAACTTTCAGAGATCCTTTATTAGGGTCAGAACTTCAAGAAAAAAAATATGACAAACCAAAGGAAGGTGAAGCTCGATTTGTACGCGTAACTAAATCCAAATTCCACCAAAAATCCGAATTTTGACTGATTTGCATGTCGAAACTCATCTTCAAATTAACTTTTGTATTTTTTACAGATACTGTAGGACCTATACTCACAATATATATCATTAAAAAAAAATTCGGAAAAGACCTATGAAAAAGAGATTTTTCAAAATTTTTCCTTGTAAAAGCTAAAAAATTAAATTGCTCACGTTTCGACTTTAATTTCATGCTAAACAAATACTGTAACCACAAAACTATTACTACAGGCTGATTCTGCAGGTAATTTACTGTAAAAGTAGTGGAGCTGATCAATGAAAAAGCGACTTTGAAAAATTGACTTTTTTCCACCATTACCCCACTGTGCGCCGTAGCTTTCTTCGCCGCAGTCGTGATTATCGTCGTTGGCTGGAATCTTTTATGAAGCATAGAAAAGCTGGTGATCCGCAACGACAACTGTTTGAACCTTGGCGGAAACTGTGTAGAGAAATAGTTTAAGACATGCTGTTTCATGTAAAAATAAAATTGGCTTGAAAAAACATTTTTTAAATTATTTTTTTTTTCAAAACGGAACTTACTTTCCGAATACGCCTCGTAAAACCTTGTAGAGCACACATAAAAATGTTCGGACGATCGTTTCGTCCGAAAAAATAATGGTGAAAGAAGCGGGGTGTTGACTGCTGAAGATGGCTGAATATTTTTTCGGCAGAAACGATCGTCCAATGCGATAAGTAACTTTGTTATGTGTTTTATAATACAAGGTTTTATTTATTTTATCTTTTAACATCAGTCTCTTTTTGAGTGCTTTTTGTCACTACCTTTAGACTCTGAATGTTCAGTGAGCAGGTGAGTTTGTTTTGAGTAAAGGGCAGGAACACCACCTTAGGAGGGAACTTACGTAAAACAATTTCCCATTTAATTTACAATTTTTTGGATTTGCAATATTTTTGATTTATCGTCGGTGTTGTTAAATTAAAAGGGGAAAACAACAGTGTGAAGCGAACCAATTTATTTTAAATTGGTTGGACATAAAAATCTTAGTTTTAACAAAGTAAGGCTAATTGTTTTTTATGATGATCACAGGAATACGGGACAAAACCTCAAACTATGGGGCTATCCCGTATAATATGGGGTGGTTAGTCACTTAACCTACATACACACCTTCATCGATATTATACAGCGGCAATCTAGAGGCAATCTATCGTGACTGTCTCAATACGATGTGGCTCAAATTTGTTACCTAGTGTGTACTAGGTCTGAGTATGACAAGATTACTTTCAATATTTTTTTAAGTTTATATTTCTAGTTGAAATGCTAATACAAAACAAAATATTATAATTTTCTTTATTTCACATTGAATTTAATAAAATTTATTGATACATCATAACAGACCAATACTTTAAATTTCAATGTACAATCATGTTATATACATTACAAAACGTATAAAGTTTTGAGAAGAACGTAAACATGTTAAGTAAATTTTTAATACAATCAATTATTAATAAATGTAGTTAGCTTTCTTCATAAGAAAATATGAATGTGATTTGCACTTTAAATATTAATATAGTTTTACTAAAATTTCTGAAATTTCGCATTTGTATTTTAAAATAATATATTTAACAATATGTATTTTAAAATGATTAAATAGGACAGTGAACATTCAAAATCCCCATAGTCTAATTTAATTTTAGTTTTTTTTCCTAGTATGGTAAAACTTTCATGTAGAAATCATATAGTATATCTGTTAAATTAAAAGATTTTTTAATTAAAAGATTTTAAAGATTTTTTACAAATTAGCAGTCTATACGTGATTTAGAAAATTAAAAATTTATTTTTAATCAATAATTTATATATTTCATTACTTAAAATTCGTAATTCAATAGAAATAATAGGGATGATTCAAAGTGCGTAATACATAATTAAGTTAAATACATCTAAAATGTTCTTATTTATGATAGTTTCAGTTTTAAATTTTTGTATAATTGATACATGCATTAAACCATAAAATTAGTGCAACGACATTATTATTATTTTTTTATGTTTCTGATGAAAAAATTAATACAAATTTGTCAAATGTGTACTATTCAAAAGAATAGTCTTTCCATACGTAATGGCACAAAATTTTATTGATTTTGTTTTTATTTTAGCGCATTAAAAATTGTTAATCTGATTTGAATTTGAAATTTTGTTTCCAAGCTGTACTGCCTTTTCGTAACTTAAAAAAAAAAAAATATAAATATCAACACAGGTTACAAGAATGAAAAATGTAGACTTTAGATTGCTAAATAAAAAAAGACAATTTTGACAAAATGATAATTTTGTAAATGACAAGGTAATCGAAACAAAAACAAACAAACAAAACTGGTGCCTTTTTTAAAAACTTATATTTTTGTTTACTCTTTAACGGTCGAATTCTCATTTAATGTTCTTTATTTATTCCTCATTGAGCAATTAGTAGAAAAAGTAATTAGGGATGGAGTTTAAATGTTCAAAAATGGCAACACACAGAGGCTGTTTCGGGTAATTGTTATCAGATTACTTCTGGTTCAGTATCTTGTTTCAGAAAAAAAAGACTCCTTTGCACTTAACATTGTTCTTTATGGTAAATGTCCCACTCATTTCCTTCTTTTTCTGCTACTTCTCTTTTTTGTTATGTACACATTTCTTCTGAATAATATTCTTTTATTTACGAGAAAACTTTCACAGTTGAAAGTAAAGTAATACTAGAAAAGCCCAGAAAGGCATCCATGTCTGCATATCCAGGTTCCGTGATCCTGTAAATTAGGAAAAGAAAGGTATGATTACATGAAAAGAAAAAAGAATGCATTTGAAACATTTTTCTTCAAATAAATTTCAAAGAAAGAATAAAGTAATTTGGAAACAGAAATATTGCAAAAACTTATTATTTGAGTTCTTCATATCAGTTTAAAAAGTTCTTTTATATTTCACGAGATCTTGAGTAAATCCTAGTAAATGAACACGTTAGCAACTTTTTTTAAAATAGTATCTTATAGATGCTGTTTCTTTCGTGTTTATAGCATCATTTATTACATGTACATAAAATGCATGTATATAAAATAAAAATAAATCTAGGGAAGTTTTTAAGTTATTGCATTTGACCTTTTGGAGAGATTCAAGAAGAAAAATGGCAATAAACCAGTGAAGAAACGGACATTTGGTCCTCATTGGTCTGGAAACTTCAGACGATTATACAATTTTAGATATCAGCTAAGTTATAAAAATTAGAGTATTAATGATCAATAGACAGAGAGAATCCAAGTACAAATAAAATATATTTTGGTGAATTGAACAGAACTTTGTTGAATCAACAAAAATTTGTTTGGCACCATTTCAATCGAATACTTTGGTTGATTTTAACAATATTTTCGTTAAAATAACAAAATATTTCGTTGAATTAACAAACAATATTTTGATTCAACAACAACATTTCTTTGAAAAAGATCTAACCAAAATTTTGTTGAATCAACAACGCATGTTTTCAGTGTCGGAGTTTCACAATCACGTTCAGACCTGTTCCATACCATGAAAGGAAGCACTTTTCTATGAGCGAATCAGGAAGCATCTCTATTGACAAGACAAATGTCTCAAAATTTCTTTGTGATTGTTTATTAAGGAAACTACATGTTTTTGCACCTAACTTTTGGTTACAAATGTCCATTCATTTTTATTTCTCAATAATGATGAAACATCGGAGTGGATGAAGATGAAACATCGGAGTGATGAAACATCGGTTGCGGAAAAAGAACTTTTGCATATCACATTCAACAATGTCACTATTGAAGTTGAAAAATAAATTTATTTTGTTTCTTCTTTTATTTAAGTGTCCAATAAATTATTATTTCAAAGAAACTTCAATCAGATTAAAATAACAGTAATTTATTTCAATTATTAAAACTATGCTAATGATATGATATATATAAAATAATTGATTTCTTTAAAATGATCTTGCCAAAATACTTCCCTTCAAGTCATGCATTTTTTAATTTATTTGTACTTATTTCAAAAGGCTATTGAACTTTCAGAACTTATTAAAGGATTACTAAAGTAAGTGATAATGCAAAACACTAGCAGATACGCTTTCACAATATCCTTTATTAAGCATTCACATTTTTCATGCCTGAAGGATTCATATTTATCAACTCATTTATAAATATAATTAAAAACAGTATCGCTAAGGCAATGTAAATTCTGTTTAAATATGCTATAATTAAAAGCAGTTTTTAAAAATCACATTACCTGTAATTTGAATACAATTACCTTCTTTATGCATATCTGAAAATTCAATTATTTGTATGTATGTGCAGAATTTTAGCTTTCTGTGCTCAATATTCAAAATAAATTAAAATTGTTTCAGTTTATTATAATCGAAATATTCATTAAAATATTAACTGTATTAAAATATGTGTAATTTTTCAAATCTTTATTAACCAAATACTTCAATGTTTCAATCTTCTGATTTTATTTATATGCAAAAATGTTTCATTTAATGTAGTGAAATAGCAACTTAGAGAAAACTGCATATCCTGAATGCTTCTTTAAACTACTCTACTTGATTTTTATAGTGAAATCTAGTTTCCCTCAACATCTTGTTTACTAACAGAAATGTAAAAGAGTAATTTCACTCTGGTAACTTCAGATATAAATTATGAAATTTATTTCTATAATATATGTGATTTGCTGCTACTTGTGCTGTATTTTATACATAAACGAAGAGTAAACGCGAAATCAAAACACTTTTGCTATATTTCTCACAGGAATTTTTACATACCATGTTCGTATGATATAGACAAACTAGTAAATGATATTAGAATGAAAGCAACAACTGGGTAGGTGACCCCCTAAGAACAGAATTTTTTGATGGAATACCAAACCCCTTGTCTGTTGATAGTTTGAACCATTAAAAAGCTGTTGATATGTATTTGCTTTCTTCTTCTGTTGCTATATGTATATTATATTTCGGACAGTATAAATAAGCCCTGCGAATATTTGCGAGTTTTACAATTTCAAAATAATAAATATTAAAAAATACAAGTTTTTTATCCTTAACCGTAAAAAATACCTGCATACGTACATCTTGTTTAAAAAGATATGTTTTTAAAGTCTGTAACATGAAATAAAAGAGGGAATCTATTAACATTTATTTTAAAAATTGAAAATCCTTATGGCAAAGCCTTTTATTTTCATGTTTATTTGACTAATACAACTTAAAATATTCGCAATTTTACTCATTTAACAGCATACAAATTTTAGATCGACGAAATCTAATAAAATGTTTGACTATTGACTGTGCTTTTTTAAGTTACTGCATGATTCGTATATATTCAGTATGGGTATAATTTATCTTTAGTAATTTCTTTTATTCTATTTTTTATTTTGTCTTATAACTGTCCTCTTCCTTTAAATGTAGAATAAAACCAAAATAATTTTTAATCGTTGAATTGTATATTCTGAGCTTTATATATTAATGTATTAAAATAATGATTGTAAATAAAATTACTAAAGTATTTTTGAATCAATGATTATAATAAATAAAATAAGAAAATAAGATTGTCTAAAGCTTGTTTGAGAACTAAAGTTAAATAGCTAAATTACTAATAGTGATCTAGTATGGGAAGGCTTTAAGCCAGTGCTTCTCAAACTTTCAATATTTGCGATTCAATTTTCAATCATATTTTCTTCGCCTCCCATACAGTAACAAGGTATTGAATGCAATAACAATGAACTTTCACAAAAAGCTACAGTACGATATTAATTATGAACAGTACAAATTATCAAGAAAAATATTACATATATGAATATTTAGCAACACCGATCCACTGCATTGGCAAAACCAGAATCGATGATTCTCCATCACATATGGCGTACTCACGGACATTTGCGAGAATTGTCCTCATTTATAAAAATATCGTATCAGCGGAAATGTGTATTATATTTTTTATTATATCAGAATGTATTTTGCTTTTGCTTCCTTTCAGTAAATTAATAATTTTACAGCAATCTTTTATTTTCACCTTTTCGATATGCTCGTGCCCCCCATGTAGAGGTATCACACCTCCCCTAAGGGGGGGGGGGGGCTCCGGTTTAAGAATCGCTGAGTTAAGCAAGTAATGTGCAGGTTAAGAGTTCTATTCCGTTCTAGATAGTTCAGATTTCTTACTCTAATAGTATTCTTTCCTAACTTTGCTGCAAATATGCCTGCTTTTTTGAGAAATAAATAAGATTTTAGAAAAAAATTATATAGAGCTAATAATTATTACACTGTATGTTACACATTTACAATTATTACAGTGAAGAAAATGGGAAGCCTTCTATCAGATACAATCTCGAACATGCTACGTAAGTATTAAACATAATTTTTTTTTATTATTCTCACCTGCCGCTCTGATCTCTTTGACTGTCTCTGAATGTATGTGCTTTAACGTAGCTACACATTTGAGAACAACTTTCCCGTTGTGGAGGACTTCTGGTTGCAGACGAAACCTCAAAGCAAGACTGGAACTCTCCAACTGATCAGGGTACACCACTGTTTCTTGATCTGAGAGTTCAGAATGTGCCTACAAGTATTAAAAGAATAAGTCTTTTCGTCAATGCTTGAACGGAAATTCCCAATAATCAATGAAAAATTTGTACGATATGATTAACAAGCAAAACGCATCTTCAATTATTTGTACAACAGTCCAAGAGCATGGTAAAGCAAACGGCATATTGTCGCTGTCCATGAAATGGACTTCAAAGAAAGACTTTAAAGAAAATGTGAATCACGCCTTCAAGAATAATAGCTTTTAGGCTGAAGTCAGCATTTAATGAGTTTGTAAAAATCTTTGAGGTTCTTCGTTGAGCAAAAGCTGCTGTTAACGAAAATACCCAAAAAGTAACTGGTGTTAAAAAATGAGATAAATAAAACTTTGCAAAATAACATTCATAAAATGGTACTTATCAATCTGTACGCAAGTTTCGGGCAGAAAATGTTCGGTTTTCTTCAGAAGAAGTCAACTCAGAATTTCGCAGAGAAGTTGGGACGACAGAAGAGTGGGGTCTTTCAGTCCTTACTTTTTGCGACACTGTACGTTGACTTCTGCTGACAATGGCTGAAAAGTTTTCTGCCGAAATATGAGTTCAGACTACATTATTTTACGTTTTAAAGTTTTATTTATATCAAAAACTGCTGTTCACAAAATGAGCATCATTGTAAAAGAACAAAGTAAGGAGAAAATTTCTATCGTTGCCCACCAATATAGTCATTTAATTTTAGATATTTATATAAGACCAAATACTTCGTGCATAATAATGTGCCATTGTAATGGTCTAAAATCTTACAAGGAGGAGACACGGCTTCAAGAAAACGGATTTTAATGATCTTTGGCACATTGGTAGTATACCATGTGAATATACTACGTGCAAAATACTAAGACGCAATACTCAAAAACAATCGAGAAAATTAATATTTATTTTCGAACCACTTCACCAAAACATTAAAGATAAGTAACGTGCAAATGTGACTGATCGGCGTTCCAAAATGGCTCGAATGGTGGACCTCTACTCTTGTGTCCCAGGCTCGAATATCGTACTGTGCAAGCGTTTTTTTTTCTACTCCCTTTTTTTAAATACATCAATACTGATAATTAATTCATTTTTTTGTCAAGCAAATAGTTTGCTTAGGTTTTTATTCGTTTATTTATCATTTATTTATTTTTGCTAATTACTTATTGATTTTTTAAATATTATTTAAATTTTATTTCTACTTGTAAAATCTTTACTTTGGAATTATTTAATTAGTGAAACTTATTTTGAATAATTATATTACAGTTAAAAATGTTCCATCAAGCCAATCAAGTTATTATTGTTGTGATGAAAAAGCTACTGATAGAAATGTACGAGCTACTGTTTCTGCAGTCATATCAGAAATAGGAAAAGCTTCAGGCCAGCGGGTAAATTGGTCAACACATGTCAGTAAATATGACGAACCTTCCGACGGAGACAAAGGACCAACCAGATCAAGGTGTACGTGGTCGAATCTCTTTTCTGGTACTGGAAATAATTGAAGTGGACTCTTCGTGTGCCGCTGCACTTTTGATCTTTGGCACGCAATGCAAGAACGTGTCCATTGAGTGATGTCACTGAGCATCGATGGGCAAACATACCGCTGCTGAATTAGCTTCTTAGTAGCACGGATTCCAGGATGTGCTAAATTGTGAAGTAGCTGGAACGCTTGTCGGCGAAAAGATGCTGGTAAATAAGGACGGATCATTCCTTGAGAAGTGTCGCAGAGTAAAGTAACTGGACTGTCCATTTTCAGGGGTTGAAGTTTGAGTCCGCTGTTAGTAGAGCTTGACTGAATGGATTTTAGTTCTTCGTCACTCTGCTGCGCCTCAGCCAGCGATGAGAAGTCAATGTCGGAGGGCATAGAGATATCATTTATCCGAGACAAACTGTCAGCGACGACATCATCTTGACCTTTAACATGCATAATACTTGTCGAAAATTGAGCTATGAAGTCTAGCTGTCGAAGTTGTCGCGGAGATGGATTAGAGTTTTTAGCGAAAGCAAAAGTCAGAGACTTGTGATCAGTCAGGATCGTAAACTCTCTACCTTCAAGCAGGGATCGAAAATGTTTCAAAGCAGCGTAGATCGCCTGGAGTTCTCGATCGTACGTGCTGTATCGAGTTTCTGCTGTTGAAAGCTTCCTTGAGAAGGCAAGAGGTCGACAGCCTTTAAGAGTATGCGCTTGCAGCACAGAACCAATGGCTGTATCCGAAGCGTCAGTTACAAGGGATAGCTTGTCCTCAGGCGCATGATATGCTAAGGTAGCAGCGTTAGCTAGGTCATCCTTGCACTTTTGAAAAGCATGGATAGCTTCTTCAGTCCAAGTAAGTAGTCGATTGTCCTTTTTCTTGCTGTCTTTAAGGTAATGAGTCAGAGACAATCCTTGATGGCAAGAAACGTCGATAGAAGTTTATTATTGCCAGGAAACGACGAAGTTCAGCTACGGTTGTAGGCTGTGGGAAAGTACGGACAGTTTCGACTTTCTCCGGAAGTGGGCGGACACCGTCTTCAGTGATAAGAATTTCACCTCTTTCATACCAAAGACACACTTAGAAGGGTTCAAAGTGAGACCAGCATTTTGTAGTCGCGTAAATACTTGCTTCAGATGAGATACATGCTCTACTTCATCAGCTGAGCATATTAAGATGTCATCGAGATAAGCGATACAAAAATTTAGACCTTGAAGTACGTTATTTATATATCGCTGAAAAGTTTGACCTGAATTTCGCAATCCAAATGGCATGTAAACGAATTCCCAGAGACCAAGTGACGTAGTCACGGCTGTCTTTGGAATGTCCTCGGGAAAGACGGGAATTTGGTTGTACGCACGGGTGAGATCTAAAGTAGAAAAAATTCTATTCCCAGCAAGCATTTGTGTACGGTCTTGTACATGAGGAACAGGATACCGCTCTGGTATAGTTACTGCGTTTAAACGACGGCAGTCTCCGCAAGGTCTCCAGTCGCGAGACTTTTTCGGGACCATGTGTAGAGGGCTCGCCCAAGGGCTCTTGGATGGACGAATGATGCCCTGTTGTAACATGAATTTTAACTCCGCTTTCGCAGATTTTAACAATGGTGCACTTAAGCGTTGAGGCTTACAGAAAACTGGTGGACCTGTCGTTTCTATGTGATGATACACTGCAACATCAGAATTTTCCTTAAATCGGCCGGATGAGCTTAGAAGTTGAGGAAATGATGACAAAAGTCTGTGGTAATCCAGAGAGCAACGAAATGCGTCCGATGGACGTTTTGGTCATCTGTCCTGTGGTTGAAATACTTGTAGTGGAATCAAGAAGTTAACGACGGCGAGCATCCACTAGGAAGTTGAAATGGTTCAAAAAATCCATTCCAGATAATGGGAGTAGATACATCGGCAACAATAAATGGCCAGGAAAATGATCTTCGCAAGCCGAGATCCAGCGTTAACCGTCTCGTACCGTATGTTGCTATAAGTGAATTATTGGCGGCATATAAAGTTAATTGACCTTTTTCACACTGATGATTCCGAGGGCGAGGAATAGCTGAAACGTCAGCACCTGTATCGATGAGAAACCTTATATTTGAATTATTGTCGGCCACGTAAATTCGACGATTTCCTCAGTCATCCACGGTGGCCACTTGGGACTGCGCGGCTAGTTTTCCTGACTTCGGTAGTTGCAGGGCTTCTTACATTTGCGAGCTGCATCACAAAATTTAGAATGGTAAAAGCAGATTTCGAGTTTGTTTTTAGCTGTCTTATGACGTGAGTTGCTACCCGAGCGTGTACGCTTATCATAATGTCTGTGCTGAAACGGTGGTCGAGTCGACAGTTGAGAAATCTGTTGTGAAAGAGCATCAATTTGTTGCTATAACGAAGCATAATGCGTTTTTTGATAAACGGATTGGATCTGTAGCGTATTTGGCGACAATTCATGAATTTTATCAGCCATCTGCGCCAAACTGCTTAAGTTTTCACAACTGACCGCCAGGATCGCCTGCATTTGGCTAGGTAAACGATTAAGCCAGAGAGTTTTTAGCGCCATTTCTCCAAAGTTGGAACAAGTCAATTCGCGCATTTTGGCGAGTAATTGAGAGGGTTTACAATCTCCTAAATGGGTGTCTTGTAACAAATGATTAAGCCGTGCAGTTTCAGACTCTGCAAAATGTGAAATCAACCTTTCTTTTAATGCGTCATATTTCTGTGCAGCCGGGGGATTCGAAATAATATCGCTGACAAACTGTAGTACACTAGTATCAATCGCAGAAATTGCTGTGTAAAACTTAGTTTCATCATTTGCGATAGAACCTAAACTGAATTGAGCTTAGAGTTGAAGGAACCATGTTTCCGGATCTTTCTGCCAAAATGGCGAAGGTTTAACGGCGACGCGCGCCAATTCAGAGGCTGCAACTGCTGTGCCTGGCAATGCTATATTAAATAACGTAAATAAGCGTAAAGTCCTGTAGTAGTTAATTCAAAAATAGCTTCTCTGTTCGCTCAAAAGTAAAATAAAACATTTTTTTGCGTCCAGATAAAGAAAGTTAAAAAGATCTTACCACGGCAGATATTACGGTGAATTAAAGAGTTGGCGGAATATACAAACGGAGAAGTCCAACTTGAAGAAAAGATCGGGTCACCATTTTTATGTGGTACTCGAATCATAAAATACCACATAAATATTAAAGAATTGCTTTATTGGATGTATATACATTCTCTGGCACAGAAATAAAAAAATACCACATCTCGGATGAAAATTTTAGAGAGGAGTGAGAAAAAGAATAGCAGCACGAGCATGGCAAACTGCGTGTTGCCACAAGTGTATAGAAGAAAATTTCGAATCAGTTAAGATAACTCATCTGATGACTGGGTACCAGAGGGGGGAAAAAGAAATTCAAATAATCATAACTATATTATTGATTATAATTATTATATTCAAATAATAACTATAATCAATTGTAGAAATAAAACTTTTTAAAAATATATAAATAAGTAATAAACAATCAATTAGTAGTAAAAATAAATGAATTAATAAATGAAAAAGCAAATAAATATTTACTGGACCAGAAAATGAATCAATTAGCAGTATTGATGTATTAAAAAAAGGGGGGGAACTAAAAAAAAAAAACGCTTGCTCAGCACAAGATTCGAACCTTGGACGGCAGACCAGTCTACCGTTCCACCCAATTCTCCATGCCGCTCAGTCACATTTGCGCGTAACTCATATTTAAAGTTTTGATGAAATGGTTCGAAAATAAATATTAATTTTTCTCGACCGTTTTTGAGTATTGCGTCTTAGTATTTTACACGTAGTACATTCGCATGGTATACTACCAATGTGCCAAAGATCATTGAAATCCGTTTCCCTGAAGCCGTGCCTCCTCCTTGTTAGTCAGAGAAGCTAATAATACTGATCGATAAAAAATGTTTCTGTATGAATACTGCTAACCTTTATTATAAACTTAACTTTAAAATGTTGTAGGCATCAAAAAATGGTTATAACTTATTCGAGATGATTTCCTTACTTTTGTACGCCCAATTTCGATATTTTGCTGCCATACCTAAGAACCATCCAGTTTTACCTTTCTTTTTATGAACAATAAATTTCATTCCCACAGTTTGTTTAGAATTGAAACTGTGGCAAATTAAAAAATATAATGCTTTATTAATATTTCAGAGTGGAACATCGTTATGAATCAAAAAGTTTATTTTTTACAAAATTAAAGCGTTTAAGCAAGAGCAATCATAATAACCATCATTTCTCCTGGTCATCCTCGTGGAAGAATGATCGGAAGCTGGAAAAGAAGAGACTGATAGCTAATACTGACCATAATTTTAACAATATATGGACTATCGTTTATAGGGAGTGGTTAGCATTCCATATAAGTGTAGTGTATAACATGTACATTGGAAGAGATCATATTAGGTGTAGAAAGTAAGGTTCGTACAAATAAAATTAGTATATTGCTATTATTTCTGAAAAGAAAAGCCAAATCAAAGTATTCTGGGAATATGCGGCAGAATTTTGAAGTATGCTTCAGGAAATCTGTTTTGTATACTTTACTATCGACACGTTGCCTTAGCACCGTTCTGCATTATGATGGGACTGATGACGCCCTCTCAAACAAACACTTTTCAGATAAGAATAGATACAATCTATCGTTTAAATTCTGAGGTTGATTGATGTGACGTAACATTTAGAATCCACATCATCAAAAAATATTTTGGGAGGAGATATATATGTGACTTGCAATGCATGATTAGACAGACATCATGGTCAAAAGTCGCAGGACTCTATGGGCTTGAACAAGAGTCCATAACTTATGGACATTGCGTTGACTTGTCTCAACAGAAGGCACGGCATAGTTCAATGCTGAAGATTGTCTGTTGCAAGTATTGTGCTTTGTTTGTATACTGATACATTTAAGCACAGTACGCTTTGCACAAAATTAATTTCTTAAAACATCGTGTGTACATTACATCAACAGTATTTTTTTATAATAAATCGTGTTGAACAATCTGCCAATAATGTTGTTTGTCTCAATCTACAAACACCCGTTGACTCTCACGTATTTTACCCATTTATTCTTTGTTCTTCCCTTGCCAGGCAGTTCTGTAAAAGTAAACTAATAGCCCCGAATTATTTTCTTTAGAACAAAAAAAAAATTCAAATTTTCAATTGTTTTATTATGATATAATAAATAATTTAAAATGAACTGATTGGCATGTTATGAATTTGAACCGCGTGTAATATGCCACTCTATACTTAGTTTTTAGCTGTTATCCAAAGAATGTGCTATGGTTTCTTGAGTAAATACTTATTTATAAGCATCAGTTTGTTTATGGGAAACTCTAGAGTTCAGATTAATTCATAATATATAAAACTGTAATTTATATGTAAAATTTAGTTAAATCATGCTGCCTGAAAATGCTTGGATATAAGAAGTAGACTAACTAGTTGGTCGTTGATGTACCACTTCAGTTCCGGAGCTGGCTTAGCTTTTCCGGAATTACAAAGGATGGAGACATTGTCACCAAGCTCATACTCTGATTTTTCCTCCATGAGAACAGGTCCGTCTGAAGGAGGAACTGAAATAAATCAAGAAAACAAGGAAAGTATGAAAATGAGACGGGTTCTGAAATTCTACACTTCAAAAGATTACATTTAATAAAATACACCATAATTTAGATATTTATTGCCCAAGATTTTTACAGCGAGCCTGGTATAATGAAATCGCGTATATAACGAACGAAAATTTTCGTTTAGCCATTTTACTGTTGTATCTTTTAATGCAGCAGACATAGCGAAGAAAACTTGGTGTGAAGTTCGTTGTATTGAGGTTCGTACAACTTAGTTCTTTTACAGAAAGTAACGCTAACTTTCACAAATTGTAACAATTTTTTATCATCCCTAAATTATGAGTATTTATTTCCTCATGCATCTTATTTGTTTTCTGTAGAAGCGCTGTATACGTAATATTCAAGGCCGGCAAGAGGTCGTGATTTTCAGCAATAAAACGGGCGAAAGTTCAGTTCACCAAAATCACCGCTAGGGACGCTCTTATTTCCTGGCCACGTTTGTGCTTTCTGGCTGTTTGAATGTAAACAATGATCATCAAGCCAGTGGCGGCTTGTGGGTCATTTAAATGGAGGTTCAAAATTAAATATGCAGATAAGACGCGACTCACACGTTGAAATATATTTGCCCTTTCAGCAACTAAACAATGCATGCAACTGAAAGAAAACAAGAATATTTGGTTTTACATTTCGTCACCAAGATAAGTATTAGCAAGTATTAGTTTTAAATTCACAAAAATCCAGAAATGTTCTTAATTTTTTTTAATTTAATTTTTAGTGTGTTTATGTTTTAGTTTTTCTTTTGGGGCTTCCCGTGTTCATGTGCCCAAATGGAAGAGCCGCCACTGGTTCAAAAAATTATGATCAGTTATTACAGGAAAAAACAGCGCCATCTACATATTCCCCAACGTTGAAAGCCGCATTTGTATTACGTAGGCAACGGCAGAATATATTTCTCAAATGTATAATTTTTCCATTTATATATTTTACATCTCCTACTTTTTTCGAATGAAATAAGAAATTTTAAAAACCATACTTTCACTACACTTATAAACTACTGTTTACGCACGTTAGTATGAAATTACTCAAAAGCTTCCGTTAACATATTTATTTAATTTGTCCGTTAAGAATGAAAGAAAGTTGGATGAAATAAGGGCCATTCTCAAGTTTTTTAAAGTTTACAGTCAAAAAAGTGTTAAGAAAATTTACTTTTTCTGGAACTTTTAATTATAATTGACTGGAAAAATATTTGATCTAGCCAAATTTAACTAAACTCTCACAACTTTCACACAGTGAACGATACTGTTTATTTTTTAGCTTAGAAAAGATGACAGAAGTTCATATAGTACATTAAATTTAAAAGAAAAATGAAAGTCCAAACACACTTTAAGTTTTTACACATATTATTTAGCATGTAACAAATATCATATATGTCCTATAACATTTAAACTAGCACAACTTTTCAATAAATTTACTAATAATTAAACATTTACTGTGACCCGGCAATACATTTTTCTTTAATTTACAAATAAAAAGAGGGATTATTATTTTACAAATGCTAGTTTATTGTACTCTATGATATAAGTTTTATGAAAGTACACCCTATAAAAAAAATCAGTGCAAGTCAATTTTGGTGTATCGGTCCATTATAAAATGTTATTCTTTATAGAAAGAAGATTTTGCAGTGCATAATAACAACTGCAAATATTTATTTTGAGCTACTTGTTTTATTGAAATATTAATCAGCACACCAAAATAAATATAGAAAATATCTCTCGTACTCGAATACTTTTTTGAATGGATATACATCTATGTTTATTAAAGCATAAATAACAAAAGAAAAAAAAACAATTTCATAAAAATAAGATTTTTGTAAGATTTTTTTAGAATGACAAATGAAAAGTTTTTTACGAATTTGTGTCGCATTTTCTAAATGCTTTAGTGTTAAAACAGTGAAACTATATTTAGAGAATTAATATTTGTATGTGTGTGTACGTGTGTGTGTGTGTGTGCATGTATGAGTAAAAGTAATGTATGGACGAAATCAAAATACTTCAAACTTTAACTAGGGACAAATTCTTAGTAAGGAATTCAAAGTGAGAGATTCCGCTTAGTAAACATATAATCTTTAGTTTTGATATCTTGAATTAAATGTAAATGCTATGACATTAATTATATAACCAGAAGCACAGCCTGGAGTTATAGCAATATGAGAAATTTAAATGAGAATTTACGAATTTGTTGCTTTGCATAATAGCGTTATTTTCATTTTCTGAAATAACTTAAACTCTAATTAAAGTGACTGCCAAAACTATCTGCAGCAAGCAGCCTTTCAAGAATGTAAATTCCCATATATACAACTATGGATTAATTTTTAATTACATTGCACTTGTCGTTTAGAATATTAAAAGTTTCAAAGAGGAATTTCATTTCAAAGAGGAATTTCATAAGCAAAAACGAGTAATTCTGAAAAATATGGGAAATCATGGTTAGCCCATGATTTAACTTTATTTCATTCAAAGTTAAACGATAAAGAAATATTAAATAGCAGACTTTTTGCAAATTATAATGCAAAACAACACTTTGAATTTAATCAGCTGATACGTGAAGTTTTTGACGACACTGCAAACTTTTTCTTTACGTTTTCTTAGCAACGGAAAGATAGAATGATTCTGCTATAAAAAGTAGCATCTTGCAGAAGCACTTTGCAAACGAATAGATTTGTTTTCAAAACACTGCTTACGTTCAGTTTGATCTCAAATATCGTTGACAGTTTTTGTTTTATTTTGTAGTTACGTCAGCATCTGAAGTAAGTATCTGTAAGGCAAGAGTCAAATAATTTCTCACATTTTGAAATTTCGTAAGTATGGAATTAATTTCACTTATATGAATAAGAAAACATTTGCGAAGAACGGGTACGCAGGTACTAAATATTTAAAGAAATAAGAAAACTAAAGGGAAGAAAAAATGGTGCTTCCTTACCGACTACTTCCATGTGCTTTGTCGTTTGTACACATCTGAAGTGCGGTTTGTCCGTCGACACTTGACATGTATAGTTGCCGAAGCTCTGAAGACTAAGGTTGCGAAGGTAAACAGTAGTTTTGTCCGAGCGTGACATCTAAAAAAATGAAATAGGCAAAATTTAAAAATATTAAAAAAATAGAGGAATGGTGAGGTAAAATGGAAAGTAGTATAAAATGGGTATGTAATTCTTTTTGAGAGAAAATAAATTGCTTTTAAGTGATGTTTCTTTTCTAGCCTATATTTTCAGACATTAATTTGAAAGATTTATACTCACTGAAAAGTTTATTGCATCTGGAAACAAAATATCAGCTTTTAACTGCTTATTAAATGCATATTATTTTATTGCGTTGCCAAAAATTTTCCAAGAAACTAATATACTCTTAAAAACTTCAGTTTCCAATTTTTTTGTTTTCAATTTTAAAAAATGTCTTCACAGCTTATGGTGCGAAAAAAAGATATTATAAAAGTATTTTTCTTTTTATTCATATTTTAGTATGGTGGAGTAAACTGGTGTGCTGTTTAGGCTGTAAGTTAATATCATGTTTCCATGTGCTTCTAATATTTTCTTTAATGAATATAAGTTTTGCCTACTAATATCTGGAAATATTGGCTTAAAATATCATTTTAAAACGAAAAAATTATACTTCTGATCTAAAAGAAATGCCTACTGATTTTGTCCCACTTTACCTTCCATCAAGGAACTGTCGGAATACAACATTTATATACACCCATGTCCAAAATTAAGGTTATACACGAAATCTGTAATAACTGAAGAAATAGTTTGTTCATTGTAACAAAATTGGTCACAAATATCCTATTACAAGCGATAGCATAAAGTGACATTATCATAAAAAAATTGGATTATTAATTAATATACAGATTATATCACAAACGGAATAACCATGATATTTGATATTTCGTGGAAACCTCACCTATAGGGAGTTGCCATCGTGCACTGTTATACAAGCCTTACAACAAGCCAGCCTACTGTGGAAGAAGGTGTATTTCGTTACAAAAAATCATAAAATAGGGACTTTGAAACAGTCCAACAAGCTCGAAAAGCGACTGTAACACTTTATTTGTCAAATCGAAGCACAAATATCTCACAGAAAAATGAAAAATGATACATGCAACATCAAATCATTAACTATTACAGCAATAACACTATGAAAATCACAATATCAATCGTACCTCTCTGGCTCTCTATATACACAGTCTATCAACTGACTCCTAGCGAGAGACTCCCCCAATTATAAATTTTCTAGCAGGTCGTGACGTCATATCTCTCAATTTTTCTCATAACTTTTTTCTGAATTGAGATGCAGACAAAATTTCACTATTTTCGAGAGCTTTCTTTTACTTGCCAAAGTCGCCAAACTCGTCATCAAGTTTATCGCCCAGGTCAAGGGGTCACACACTCATTTCATTTAAAGGGATGCCTGTACAATTCTATTGACAGTAACACACATTAATGCGAGAAAACAATATTACAATTGTTTAACACTATTATTTAGATTGTGCCATCTTGATTAGACAACATTTGCTATAACCTGTATTTAATTAACAATTCATCTTTTTTATTGTTTTATTATATGTGCTTGTCACATAATAATACGCATATTTCTGTGCCAAATTTGTTACAATAAGTTATGAATTTCTTTAATTATTACAAATTTTTTGTTTGTAACCTTAATCTTGGATACCATTCTTTATTTTAATTTATTTGTAATCCAAGATAGGAGATAATTAAAATTTGATAAAGTGTAATTTTTTTAGTTTTGTTTTAATCTAATACCCATTTTGCCCCACCTGTAGCCCGATTTACCTCGCCATTATGGGGTAAAAAGCTTAATAAAGTTTAATATTTTTACATTTAAAACTAATGTAGTTACATAGTTACCTCTGTAATGTATTAAAAATTTAGTTTATCAGAAACACATTTGCGTTCCTAAGTTGTATATTGCTTCCTATAGACCTGTGTGTTCTTAAACTTATGTGTACTGAGAACCCCTCCCCACTCCCTCTTAAGCAATATTTATCTTGCAGACCCCTTCTCAACCCTAAAGGTTGTGCGTCGTTCCTGAATTTTAATTTCTGGGTCAATTTCGTGACGAGCAGGATCTAATACAAATTGGCGAGAGCATCAATTGGATAGAGCATATTGCCTCCTGGTCAGTGGCAATGTACAATCATGGAAAAACTCAACTTCCGTGAATTGATCAAAAAGTTGAGCATCAGTATAAATATTAAGTAACTTTTAATCGATATTATATATTAAATAAAAATGCGTAAAACCCTCATAGCATAATAGACTTGTGTTTTATCTAACGCTTTTAAAGTAATTTTCGTTGCTCTGCGATTCTTATCCTTTTTACCGAAGTTTTGAGTTATTTGTAATCAATTCTTGAACCACGGTAAGGCTACAAGGGCCCCTAGATGTTCTCGGTTAGTTAAAAAATACCTATGCAACAAGCTATGATTTTTACGAATTATTTTGTGTTCTCCTGTAAAAGAAATATAATTTCTACATGCACTATTCACTCTGTGGTCGATTCTTTTATAAGATTTATATAATAATTTCGTTTTCCAAATACGTTAGTACGACGAAAATGCACTTTCAACAGCTATAGTTTATATATCCTGAAGTAGTTTTACACTGGCCTCCAATAGTTAAGGAACAACATGTTTTTCGAAGCTCACCATAAAAAAAAATGATACTAACAATTAAATTTATAGTTTATATAAATGATAAAAATGAACTTTGTGCAAATTCATGCAAAAATGATAGCTACCACTTTTTTTTTTAATAGAAAAGAACAGGCATATATGAGTGAGAGAAAAATATGCAAATATCAGGCTTCCGTAATTACGCGTGTAAATTTTGTTGATTAACAACTTTTGCTAGCAGATTCGATGACAATAGGCAGTAGGGATGTCCGCAATGTCTGATAGAAGCCGTTTGCCCCATTCGTTAAGGTGGTGGGCGGTCGGATGGATGGAAATGGGGTTGTCACAGGCTGATGCTGCTAGGCGTCTTCATCTGTCTCGCAGTGTGGTGGACCATCTCCGGAATCAATATTAAACGGAAGCTTCTGTGTCCAGAAGACATGTTCCAGGACGACCACGAGCAGCTACAACACCTGCAGAAGACCGCTTTATAGCTTTTTCGGCCCGAAGAAGAAGAAGCACTTCTGTGCCTCAAGTTGTTGCAGACCACTCTGTAGCATCAGAGAGAAGAATATCCGCTGGTACGGTGCGAATGCGTCTTCACAATGCGGGTCTCTGTGCAAGGTGACCAGTTGTGTGTGTGCCCCTCAACGGACGGCAGAGAGGGGTCAACTTATCTTGATCAAGAGAGCACGTTTCCTGGACTAGACAGCGATGGGCTTCTGTACTCTTTACAGACGAGTCCAGATTTACACTGGGGAGAGATTCAGGACGTCTGTTGATCTGGAGGGAACAAAGCACCAGATACCATTAATCCAAATCTGTAAAGACACAATTATCGAGGTGACGGAATATTGGTTTCGGCAGGGCTCTCACTTGGTGGTCACACTGACCTGCATTTGTTCCAGGGAAGAACTCTGACTGGTGTGAGATATCGGGATGAGATCCTAGATCCATGTGCTTACCCACATGCCGGTGCAATTGGCAATGATTTCATTCTGATGGATGATAATGCCCGACCTCACCGAGCTGTGCTTGTTGAGGATTATCTTGAGAGTCAAGGTTTGGAGCGAATGGAATATCCAGCTCAATCTCCAGACCTCAATCCGATAGAACATGTTTGGGACTACCTTGGCAGACAAGTAGCTGCTTCAAGCCATCCTCCAATATCGTATCATGAGCTGGAACAAGGACTAATCTGTGCGTGGTCTTCGCTCCTTAATAGGTGTCCGACAACTTAATTAGCAGCATGGAGAATCGATGCCGCCAGTGCATTGCAGTTAGGGGTGGACACATTCCGTATTAGAACTCATTTTTGTAATGTTTCCACAAAAAGCTTTGATAAACTTTTTTCTCCAAAAGTGAACTTTTCTACCAAAAGTGTTCTTTTGCTTTTACACCATGTTTGTGTTGAATTTATGTAAATTTCTATGTCGTACTCAATAAAGAACAATTTAGTGCTCAGTTAGTCCAAATTTTTTGCTTCTATGTTCATTCGTTTCCATATTATTCACAAAAAACAGGCTGTACCTTAACTTTTGGAGGTGTATTTTAATATGTGCTCCTGTAGATGAATTATGCTTACTACTTACAGCATTTTCCATAAGATACACCAAATAGAACGTTTCAAATAACATATTTATATTTCTGAGCACTATATTCATATTTACGGCAGAAAGAGACGAGCAAATCGAAATTAATTTCATTTTTCCGTTACATTTGAAATGCTTAAAAGATATAACGTTCCTCCGTATATTAGGTTAAATCCTAAATGTATCAAAAACAGGTGTGGGTTTTAAGGGATGGAAATATACCCTGAGTAATTGCGTTTTTACATGCCAAAAGAATACATTAAGTTGGTTTACGGAAATGCCACTTAAATAACATGTTTGCTTGAGTTATTTGGCACTGAGCAAGATGAATAGGGAAGATATTCCGTATTCTGAATAAGATACATATCTTTATGGCAGGCAACATCACTTTTTATATTCATGAATCGGGACAGACTATGTTTACACCAGCGCATATATTTTGGTAGCAAATCTAAATCAAAACTAGTGTAGCAAATATAGAAATACTCTATTCATACTGGAAATCAAACTTCGGGGATTCAGAAAATCTGTCCATGTGAAGGATATTGTGCTTCGAAAGTGGAAAACTATGCTTGCATTTGGGAAAACCATGTGTGTTCTGTAAAATTTAATATTATATTATGAATAAAATTTAAATATCATATTTTAAAATTCAGTTACATCCAAACTATTGGTAGAGGAATTTGGTATATTTATTTGAAATTTGAGCGTCGGATTTTGAAAAAAAAAATATAGAATTTTATAGAATCTATAATTTAATTTGAAATCAAACAAGGGTTACTGCAAAATTTAACTATCAGCAACACGCAAATTAACCAATTTAAACCCAACAAAGAACAAATAATGTCAGTTTCGGAGAAAAATAATTTTATGCAAAGCTTTAGAAAAGCAGATCATATCGCAGTTTCATAAAAATCTCAACGACGACGCTCTGTTGAAAAAGTAAATTTGAAACTTCATATTTTTCTTTCAAAACGCCATAGAGTATGTCTGTAAAGTGTTCATCAAATTCCTAAAAATCGTATTTTTACTTTCAGAACGTATAATATGTAAGAAACGTATTGCAATCATGAAAAGATTCGACTTCGAGATTTTGTGTATTTACACGTTTTGAGGTCTTCTGAATTCATTTATGCTATTTTTATGAGATGTATGTATGTATGTATGTGTGTGTGCATGTGTGCTTGTGTGTATGTGAGTGAACACGATAGCTCTAAACGGGGCATTTGATTGAGTACAAATTGGGTATATAATGTTATAAACCACAGTCGCAAGACCTGTATTGATTTTGTTGTGTATAGGACTTATAGTTTTTTTACAGGGCTACTACAAGATTTCTTTTACATTATAGCATATGGGTTACGTGACCATTTATTTTTTCTTTCAAAACGGGACATCTAATAATTTTTTGCCAATAATGTATTTATATTTTCTTCCTCATAACGGGACATCTACTGTTTTTAAGGTAATAGTGTAGAGATACTGAAGTTACAGGTTTGGGTATCTTTTAGTTGTTATAAAAAAATCGAGCAAAAAGTACTGGTGTAAATGTTAATATCCAAATAAAATGAAAAAAATATTGTTAAAACACACATATGCTATAAAAGATAGTACGTTTCGGGTGGTACTTGGGGTTACCCCTTCTTCAACTTCAAACACACCAACCCGGAAAAGACAAGAAGGTAAGAAAGTGAGAAATGTAAACAAAAGAGCGCAGAAAAAAGGAAGATGCCATTCGGAAGGAAAAAAATCTTAGAAAACCAGAGTGAAAAGAGAGAATAAAATGGAGAACGGGGGGAAGGAATAAACAAAAGAGGAATATAAGTTAAAAAAATTAAATAAATTTAATTAGTTGTCGAAAAAAGAACATTAAAAGAAGAAACTCGTAAACAATACATCCCCCGCCCACCCAAAGATCATAAGGAGGTGACAGAAAAGGGTTTACGAAAAACAGTACAGAAAGCGTTAAGATTTTTAGAAACAAGGATATCAAGAAAAGGTAAAGAATTGTTGCACTTTTCTTCAAAGGGAAACTGGATAGAATAGACATTAGAGTTAACAATACAAAGTAAATTCTTGATTCCTGTTTACGGACTGTTACAGTACGTCCTGTTACCTGTCCTTAATGGAAGAGTGGGGAAAGCGATTTCATTCCTTTTAACTTTTAGCGTTTTCTTTCAGACGCTGCCGTTGGATGGTTTTAGATTTTTTAGCACCCTTTATTGAAATTGTTACCGTGGGCTGTTCTCGTTCTAAAAACGGGACACTGCGGGGAACATTTTCTAAAAACGGGACATTAGACGAAGCTGCGCTTAGGGACAACAGGATAAGCCACCTAAAAACGGGGCGTATGGTCACCTTACCTATGGGGGGAAATTCTTGATAGTGCTCTAGCGTTTAAACGGCGCATTTGATTGAGCTTCAATTTGGTATATATGTTTGAATTATTTATCTATTAATTTTTTTTAAATGCTTGGTAATGTTCTTAATCGTAAGTGTTCAGAAAGTCGAGTGGAGTCCCTCCAGATTTTTTTAAGTTTCTAAGACAAAAGAATGATAGTAACGAGGAATAAAGGGGGAATAATCCTGTTTTACTTGTTGTGTGGGTCCTGATGGTATAACTGACTCTATAATATTCTACACTCTATAACAACAACAACAACAAAAAATGACGTACCAAGAAGGAATCGTCCGAATGCGATAAAAATGGGTGGATGCAAAGAACATACATAAAAAATCAAACGATTAAATTTCCGAACAATTGAATATTTTTTTTTTGTAGAGTTTGACCATTATAAAGGGAGGAAGTCAATGAGGCGTTGGTCCACATCTGGCCTCGATGCAAGATGTCACCCGACGTGGCACAGTCCGATAAGGTTCCCGGATGGTGTCCTGAGGAATTTCTTGCAAAATGTGTCCAACCTTTTGATCTAAATCAGCAACATTTTGAGATGGTTACAATCACCTTCCCATAATGTCCCAAATGTGCTCTATGGGAGAGAGATCAGGCGACCTAGCTGGCCAAGGAAGTACAGGGAAAGCCTGAAGACAATTCATAGCAACACGTGCCGTATACGGCCGGGCATTATCGTGTTGAAAAATAAGTAAAGGGTGTAGCAAAAGGATCAGTAAAACAACCGGTTGTAGGATGCCGTCAACGTACCGCTGTGCTGTCAATGTGACCGAAATTACTATCAAAGGGGTCCTTCTCGAAATCTTCTCGAAAATCTGAAGAAAGAGGAAAAAAATTTCGTTGAATAAAAAAAAATCTACTTCAATTGACCGGAGAAAAAAGAAAGAGGTATTCTGGCAGCACTGCTGAAAAATTTTCGTGAATTGAAGGAACAATTTTGGAGAGTGTGTGGGTTGTGATTTCGGATCCAGTCATGTGTGCGATGCTTTTTCAATTGACAATCGGTGCCAAATGTCTTCGCTATCGTCATTTTCTCTTATCATACCGTGGGCGGTCGAGGTCCATTGTGCATTAAAACACTCATGTTCAATTCACTCTTGTGTGCAAGAAGAAAAATACTGCGTATTAACCCGTGACATCTTGCCCCTGTTGTGGTGTATGTTTTATGCCTGTGGCACAATGCTCTTGAAAGAGAAAAACTGGCACTACAAAGGATATGAAACCACAATACACGGTCACATTTTCTGGCTTCTATAGTACTCAAAGTCTGGGTAAAAATATTGCTAGTTGTCAAAATGAAAAAAAAAAAAAAAAAAAAAAAAAAAAGAGGGAAATAACAACCTCACCGCACATTTTGCGTGAAATATATCACATTTTCCCATAAAGTACTCTCAAGGAAAGTCCATCTCGCATGATTAAATACATTCACTCTTCCAGTGGTTAGATACTGTTTCCCTCCTTAGTGAGTACTGAATCTTGTTGATATAGAGTGCACTTTAGAAGACAGCCAAGATGCATCAGTATAAGTATTTAATTTCCGAGCAGTACATTCACAAATCACAGAAAGACCATTAATATGTGTTAAAAACGCACTAAATCTGTTGTTGTAAATTATTGAAAAAATGAATGTACGTCTACTTATGTAGGCTACATTATGTAGCTTTCTAGGAGAACTATCACTGATATTGCAAATAAACAAAACAACAGAAAAACACTCAAATTACTGGTGTTAAACGATAAAGTAAATAAAAAACACCCATAAGATGTTATAGGTAAGAAGATACGTAAGTTTCGACCAAAAATTGTTTTGGCCTTCGTCAGTCCAAGCCCTTCGTCACCTGTGTTCCTTGTGACGAGGGGCTTGGACTGACGAAGGCCAAAACAATTTTTGGTCGAAACGTACGTATCTTCTTACCTATAACATCTTATGTGTGTTTTTTACAAAGTTTATTATTTACTTTATCACGGATATTCTTTTATCTAAATTCATCTGCCAATTTTCGCACAGTACTTACTAAAAGGAAATATATCTGTACTTTAATGTTTCGAAATATAGAAAATTTATGCAAAAATCACTTATCCCAAATTTATTTAATAGACTGTATTCGGTAAAAAATGATCGAACTAAATTACGCATTTTAATTTAAGATTAAACTCCTTTCATTTTGATGGCGTTATGATTTTTTTAACAGTACCAAGCAATTCGATATCTTAAGCAGTATTACGAGATATATTCTATTAAAAGTCAAAGAAATAAGGTCCTAATACCGCCCAAAGAAACACATATTATCAAAAATTCAACGTCATGTAACCAAAGAGCAACTCGCGGAGTTAAAAAAAAAAACCTTCTCCTTTCAGTTAAAGAACTAAAAAGTATAGATTTCTTTGCGATAACATAGAAAATGTACTCCTAGCAAATGTGGATTCCATTTACTTTTTGGAAATAAAGTTTGAATGCCATGAATGTGTGTTATTTTTACAGCGTCAACAAAATGTTCGTCAGATATTAAAGATATATTTTTTTTCCGTTAAAAAAAGAGTAAGATATTTTAGGATTAGTTGAAATGTAGCCTCATGAAGTAGAAAAAAGTATATACTATATGCGTATGGGGCGTGTTTATTCCAAATCGAAGACTCGGGAGCGAACCATATTAATGCATAATTAATATTTATTGCAAGGTATTGGTGGAATTTTTAAAGGTGTAGATTCAAATAATATGAGATATTTTTTATACCAGAAAATACAGAGTTTTGAACGCTGGTTACGTAAAACAAGCAATTACAATTAAAGGTTCTTCGTTGTCTGCTACAATTTGTTTATAACTCGGCACTATTTTGTTTCATTTAAACACAAGTAGAATACTGTAATATGCACGAAATAAACATACAATCGTTTTATTTAAATTTTTATTAGTTGTCATTTATACTATTTATATATTGCTATACCTTAGATTGCCATTTGACTAGATTCGATCTGTTAAAAATATGTTTACTTCATTTTTGAAAGTTTTACTTGCTGAACACCTAAAGTATTAAATATATGCATATGGGAGTTTGATAGTTTCTAAAATCGATAACTAAACATAGATGTAGATTTTTAAAGGAAGCAAATTTTTTCTGTACACAGTAGACCCCCCCCCCTCATAATGTTATAGATATATTCCCTGTTACATGAGTCCCTTCGATTATACAAACACACGAACAACACCTGCATGCATAGCCCTTTACACAGTGTGCTAACAGGGTACGCAGAAACATATGTTTCATTATTTTACAGTGTTAAACTTTTTTTAGCGTGTTATTTGAAAAAGGTCGCAATTTTTCCGCCATGTTATAAGAATCCATCTGATAAGAGGAGGTCTACTGCATAGCTGTTTTTCAGGTGCAAAGTTTCAAGTCGATTGGTCGATTAATGTCTGGGATGCTTTCTTCATAAGTTCAAAATTACCAAAAAATATTTTTAAAATATTCAATGGATACATTTTTAGATTTTCAAATTGGTAATGTTATTATAATTGAATTGCAAACTTCGAAGAGGGCTCAAGTCTGAAAATAAAAATTGTGGAGACACAGAAAACTGATTTTCTGTTGAACCATTTGACTGATTGAAACAGTTTTCTTGTGTAACATTATTGAAAACTGTGTACGCCATAAGAAGGCAAACTTGTATCCTCGAAGAAAAATTTGAAGCAGTAAATGGTTGTTACGGTTTTATGAGATGAGTTCTCGAAATTCATCCGAGGATTTGGTCTGTTTTAGAAGTAAGACGGCATTATTTTACAACGCTTGCTTTTAAAGAAAGTAAAATACAAAAGTTTTCTTTTATATTTCACTATATTGTTAATACAAAATATCTATATAAATAAAATTAGACTTTTGTCTGTACATTTCTTGGAATTCAAAAATTTTGCGATTTCTATCCGTTTCAAGCACCCGGGAATCCAATGCGACCCTAAAAAAAAAGTTTGTCTGTCTGTCATTCTGTCCTTCTGTCGTTCTGTCATTCTGTCATTCTGTCCGTGACGCTTTTTTTTGTTTAAGCATCACGTAAAAACGGCTGAAGCGAATGATATGAAATTGGGTGTCATGATAGGTGGTCACTCAACTTAAAACATAGGCGTCGAATTTTTAAAAAATATTGATTAAATTTTGAGATTTTGCGAAAATCCTTTCAAACTGCGCAAATTTGTGTTCAAGCATCACGTAAAAACGACTGAAACGAATGATATGAAATTAGGTGTCATGATAGGTGGTGACTCAACTTAAAACATAGGCGTCGAATTAAAAAAAAATCTTGATTAGATTTTGAGATTTTGCGAAAATTGTTTCACACTGCGTATTGTGTTCGCACATCACGTAAGAACTGCAAAGGTGAAAAAATGGTATTTGGTGAAATGATAGGCGGTCACCTTAAACTATAAGCATCTAAAAAAAAACCGATCAGATTTTGGGATTTTGCTAAAATTGTTTCAAACTGAGTGAATTTTTGTTCACACATTACGTAATAACGACTAAAGCGAATTATATGAAATTGGGTCACATGATAGGTTGTTGTTCAACATAAAGTATAGGTGAAAAAACACTCAAAATACTGGTGTTAAACGATAAAGTAATTAAAAAACTTTGTAAAAAACACACATAAGAAGTAAAAGGAAAAAGGAGTTCAAAACAATTTTTGAACGAAACGCGTATCCTTTTTCCTTTTACTTCTTATGTGTGTTTTTTACAAAGTTTTTTAATTACTTTATAAAGTATAGGTGTCCAATTTTTTAAACTTTTTATTAGATTTTGAGATTTTTTGAAAATTCTCCCAAAATGCGGTTAAATTTTTTCAAGCATCGCGTAATAACGACTAATACGAAATTTGGTGATATGATAGGTGTTGATAATTTTAATTTATAGGTGTTGAATTTTTAAAATATTTTGATTACATTTTGAGATTTTGTGAAAATCGTTTAAAAATGCTAAAATGTTTGTTCCAGCATCACGAAATAAAGGCAGCAGGGAATTAAACAAAATTGGGTGACATGATAGGTTGTCACTCAACTTAAATTCTAGGCTTCCAATTTTTCAAAAATGTTGATTAGATTTTGAGAATTTGCGAAAATTATTTGAATATGCGTAAATATTCGTTCGCGCATCCCATAATTACGACTAAAGCGAATGAAATGATATTACTTAGTTACTCTCTAACCTGTAATATTTTAACAATACACAAAAATTATAATTGCGCTTTCTTTACTTTGGCAACATACTACATCCATTCTGTGTACTCCAACATTGCTGACGAAAGTTCTTGCTTTTAGAAATTTGCATTCAGTACTAACCCGTCAACGACGGGTACTTCAGTTAGTTGTTAATAAAAGAAATCCTATCCTATAACTTTTTCATTAAAAATCTTCTTTGACGTCCAGCTGTGATGCCGCATCTGTCGGCCACTGAAGAATACCTTCATAGTAGTCTTCAAAATCCTCCATTATGTATCGTCTTATCGTTTATAGGTCTTTCATTTTTAAGTCATTGATCGGCAGTTTAGAGGAGTCGCATGGAATTAAAGATCTACATGTGTACACGAGAAAACAGCGTAAAAGTCAATTTTGAAAAAACTTCGAAATAGCCCCTTTTTGAAATCTGCTATTCGGTATTATAATTTTATTTTTATTTTTATTTTAATCAGTCGCGCAGGTAGTGTAGTTCCAAAACGAACCGCTCTATTATTATTTTTTGTCCGTATACGACTGGGACGTGTATGTTAACTCGTTCGTTTCTTCTGAGGGGTATCGTTGGCCACCTAGTGAGTGCGTGATTTTTATTCCTTCGAAATAAAAACTAAAAGCAGCAAGAAAGAATGAAGTCTCCCAAGTCTCTCCTACTCTAACAGTTGAAAATTAGAAAAAAAAAATAATAAAATTTGGAAAACGAAGACTTTCATTTTTAAATGATTATAGAGAATATTTTTTGTACGATTTTTCAAGGCAATTGATCAACAAGGGTATATTCGTATAACCAACATAAAAAAAGAAAATAAAAACTTGGTCATACATAAATGTAATGGGTAATTCAAAATTAGGGGGACAAATTTGTAGGTTGGGTCGGCTACACCTAGACATTCAGAAATACATAGCTATGTAGGGTCCGTAGTGTCTTCTTGGTGTACATTTTGGAAGAAGTATTCGAGTATTCGTCTAATTTCTTAACCATCGGCTTTTCTATGAGAATTTCATCACTGTAATGGTGCAGCTTTTGTAAATTATCCTTTTTAGACAATACTTTTAGTGAAAGATGAGTTATTTTTTGACAGTCCATGTTCGCAAAGTTCACTGTTACTTTAATACTCCTTCCAATGTGATTACAGGTACATAACGAAGACGTTTCTGACTACACACTACTGTGGGATTCTGAACTAACCTTCTGGGTGTATCCTACCCATTCTAGAAGTTTGTCACTATAATTTTGAATCACCCTGCATGCATAAAACATGTTCTGACAACACACTACTCTAGTATTCTGAACCAATCTTCTTGGTGTGTCTTACCCATTCTAGAAGCTTGTCGCTCTAATTTTGAATCACCCTGTATGCATAAAATATGTTTATTGTGCTTTTTATTTGAAAAACCGTCTTCAATATTATTATTCATATTTGGGTGTATGCGCTTGCGAGAAGACTATTCAATTTTTTCTTTAATGTCGGACAAAATATAAATAAATAAGTAAATAAATAAGTTATAAAGTTTCACTAACAAAATTGAAATACAAAGTCTGTAAGTGAAAAATATTCTCTAAAAACGGAAACCATACATTTTATACCAAGTGTAATCTATCCAATTTCATCTATAAAATCCGTTATATTCCCCATAAATACTTGGGCTATAAACAAAGAAATAAAAAAAGTACACTTGAGTATCCTCTTATATTTCAATTGCTTAATGCTGCTGTCAAAATGATTTATGATGCAATTTAATATAAGACACCAGTTGCTCTATTTTTATATGTGTGTTATCCCGTAACCAGTGTACCGCAACAAACAATATACAGTTTGTCATAAAAATAATTGCAATGCATTAAGATGAAAGATTCTTCCACGAGAAGATGCTTAAGTCTTAGGAAATTGATAAAAGTCTGGATTCCATTCAATACGGCAAAAAGAAGAATTTGAGAGTCAGCTTTAAGTCTGGGGTTTCTGCTTTTGAAATTACTTCATACAGGCATGAGAATTAATAAAATAAAAATGAATAATAATGCATTTTACTCTTTTGATTAAGTCATTACAGAGGATGCTTTTGCACTATTAGTGTATAGAATGGTGTCTGAAGGATCAATAAATTTATGGTTTGTTTTGAAGAGTTACAAGAAGAAAAATAAATCATCCAAATTCCGTTGAAGGATAATAAAACGTTTCTAGAATGGAGTCTTGACTTACGCGAGGGATACGTCCCAAGGCCCTTCACGCAGTGGCGTAGCCAGAAATTTTTCATGAAGGGGGGGCGGGTTACGACTACTGCAACTCGCATATATGTATACGTGTGTGCAATAAGGGAGTGACGAATATGTATTTTGTATGGCAAAAAATTCCTCATGGAGGGTGTTGTGACCCCCTATCCCCAACCCTTGGCTACGCCACTGCCCTCACGTAAGCGAAATTTTCGAGTAATGGAATAATGTATACACGGTGTCCCAAAAATACCGCCCAAACTCTGCACAGCCAGATTTCTTGTTGGTAGTACATAAAAAGTGCCCAATCCAGACAGAACAGCAAACTTGCATCAAACTTACAGCAAGCTTGATTTATCAAGTCAATAAACTTCAATTAAGCTTGAAAATTTCAAGCGTGTAAGCTTAATGCAAAGTTGAATCAAGTGTTCAAGTTTACACTTGCCCAACTTGCATTAAGCTTAACATAGCAAGCTTAATTTCAAGCTTAAAAGAATTTTCTAAAAAAAAATTCTTAAATACACGGGGCGCCCGTCTGCGAACTCGCCCCACATATTTTATTTTTCTACGCATTTTCCCTTCCATGCTGAAATTTCAAGTTAATTTAATCTGCTTCCATCAAGCGTCCGCGATAGAACTTGGGACCTAAGGGTTGGAAGGCCAGCGTCCTAACCGTTCCGCCAATCTGCCTCGCGCTGCCAGGACTAAAGTTTGAAGTGACTGTCATGGTTGTCACGCCGTTTTCTGGCGAGATCGATCAGTGCCTGATGCCGATTTCTTTCATTTATTTTCCCATGGGATGAATCAAAATTAAAATAATGTTACGTGCGATTTAGAGACTCTACTAATAGGGAAATAAGCATAATATAAACTTAAAATCAGAACACGTTTTAAAACTTTCAATATCGCGACACTCATGTTGGGCAATTCTGGCCAAAATCGAGACAAACGACTGATTTTGATATCAATTTCGTAGTATAATTGTATTTTATTTTGAAGAATTTCCATATTTGGAAATATAGAATCTTTTTTTTAATTCTATGGTCAAGTACATTTATGACTGATGATAAATTATTTGTTATGTGGATGTGGCTTTTGAACTGTCAAGCTTGTATTAATACGTCAAATTCAAAGAAATGTCAAGCTTTATTAAAGCTTATGTGCTGTCTGGGAAAGAACCATAACTGTACGTCCCGTAGTTTTCAAGAACAATGCGAGAAAAAAGCAGGAACGTCATTTCCGGTGTATGAAAAGAGCTTTTATTGGAATCCTGAACATAGGTTTTTTTTTTTTTTTTTTTGCATATGCTTTCATAAAATGATGCTCAAAATGTCCACCGTGCATACTGAGGCTTGACTGAACATCTTAAAAAGCTTTTCACCCAAAGCACCACACACAAGGCCCCACAATAGAAAGCTTCTACATTTAAAAATTGTATTTTTACTTAATTTTTAAAGAAATCTCTAGGAAACAAAGCTCCCATGTATTTCCTTAGTAATGTCACTACAGAAATTCAAGTATGGCCAGATACACTTCTATTGATATACTTGGCTTTCTCTTGTAATAATAATGAGAAAACCCATGGAAGCCTTGATTACTGGAAAATTCTTAGTAGTCGACTGATTTCTGGTCTTGAGAGTCAACAGAAGATGACATCTCGAATTCACATCATTTATTAATCATGAATACTAGCTTTCTGATCACTGTTTCCAAAAAATAAATCAGATGTTTGACAAACAAACTGTATTCGATATGATTGATTAAAAGACTTGACAAAGAATGTTATTTGATATCGAACGATGCCATTATCATTTATCAATAAGTGTTGTTTATAGAATGACTGACGTTTGAACAATTTTGAAATCCATAAAAATCTTGCAAGATTTTCATTGCAAAATATAAGTGACAAGCATTTTTGTTGAAAAAATGCAAAATAATAACGCCATGTTTTTGTTCATTATCATAAATGCGAAAGACATTTTAGTAAATATTTTTATTTAAAGTCTTAAATAGTTTACTGAATGTGTCCATTTAAAGGTACCTAAATTATTTCAAAGCATTTATGATAATATTGTATTTTCTCAAACATTTTGTTAATTTTGAAATTTTCTTTCATTCATACCATATTTTTACGAATAAATTTTTATTTTATGCCTTTCAGGGATCCACAGTAAATTTTTTTAAAATTGTATTTTTGTTTATTTTTTTTTAATCTCTAGGAAACAAGGCCATTTAAGTGTACCTAAAGTATTTCACACGTAGTATTTATGAGAATATTGCATACTTTGCTCACGCGTTGTTGAAAAAATTCTAAAATGTTAGACAGATTACTAAAATATATTACTAATTGGAGTGTTCATGGTATTTATTTTTAAAACTTGATTAATCTGTCATTGGAAACTAACGCATTACAAAATTTTTAAAAACTAATTATTTCCTAAGAAGTTGGACTGCTACGATGCGAGCCCAATAATAGCACGTTAGTTAATCATTTAGTTCATTCTTCACCATATTTTGTGAGAAGGCCAGACGGAAGATTTCATTCAGTTTTGAACTTTACTTCTTTTGGAAAAATATGCTTTAAAACAATAAGAAATTATCCTATATTTATGTTAAATTACAAAGTTCTTCAATATTCTTTGACCTAATAGCCCATAATGAAACACAGCTTCATTTTCTGAAGACTTTACAATTTTACTGAATTTCAACCAAAAAATATTTTCGAACATCACAAAAGCAAGCACCACAAGAAAATTATACCTTTAGTGAAGAAACTATTGGAAAATAATCATTCTTAGACAAGCTCCATATTTTTCCCTTCTAAACTATCTTCAATCTATAGTAGTTTAGTATTATGCTGTTTTCATACGACTGAGACTATACATTAATATTGTTTCTGCCAAAAAGTGCCGTTTTTTCTTAAGTTATCGGATAATTACTACCAACAAGAGAGATAAATCTTGCTACATGCAAGGAGGACATGGACATGTTTGGAAAGTGTTACAGGCCATGTAACACTTTCCAAAACAATTATTTTTCCACATGTATTATTGAATAGTGAATTATTAACCCTTTAACGCGCAGTGTTCCCGCTCTGGGATCACCAAACTCTGACGTTTTGACTGTTGCCAATCACGAAGAATAGATTTGATATCTATAAAATTAGTTGCTAGTGACATAGCTCCACGAGAATCCTTTACTTTTTAGCACGTCATTTCCCGTAAAGAAATTGTCACGATTATTTTTAACAGCATTGACATCGGCTGGAAAATGGAAGAATGCGAGAACAGCTGAATAGATTGCCCAATGCTGAAAAAAGGGCAGCCGTTACCATCGCTCGACTTAACTACCAGCAAGATGGCGGACGATCGAAACGTTCGCACAGCCAGCTGTCGTCAAAAAAGGGTCTCTAGATCTTTGGCACGCGATGAACGTTTGGATCGTCCGCCATCTTGCTGGTAGTTAAGTCGAGCGATGGCAACGGCTGCCCTTTTTTCAGCATTGGAAAAGGGTTGCGCCTCAAAGGGTTAAAGAAAATTATTGAGCAAAATGGAATAATAAATAGTTATTTCAAAAGCTACTATATTCAAAAATTTAAGGTTGATTTCAGAAATAGCTATAAATATCCATTTTTAGTTTAAGACATGGCATGTTGATGGCATGCTCTATACGCTTGAGATCAATGGCTGTCATGTTGCCCAGACGAATAATAGAATACTGCACAAATCGTTGAAATGTAGAGAACCCAATACTAATTCTCTAGAACGTTTGATTCAAGGTTTTGATTGTTGCACCACTTGAACCAGTTTTTTTTTAGCTAACTAGGGGCCAAGGCCCCCAGACTCGCTACGCTCGCTTTTCGTATGAGGCATTCGGCCCCTAATTTCTACGAATAATCGTAAAAAAGACATAATTTCAACAGACAAAACCCGAAGATTGGATCAGATAGAATGTTACTGAGCTAAGCTACACATTGCTTAGTTCTTGCATGTTCACTGGTACATAAAAATTTAAACTTCACACTACAGTAGATCCCCTCCCCCTCATAACACGGAAGATATTTTCTTATGGGAATCCGTGTTGTACGGGACTTGAGCTATACTCCACCTGGAGTGCGGACTCCGCTTATAATCGCTGGAAAAATTATTTACACTCCTCAGAAACACAATGATATTTAATGTTGAGATTCAAAAGTTATATTAATTAGGAGCTAAAGCGTAATAGAATCAGAAAACCTGTTTCAGCTGTTTCTTTAATAATGTAAAACCTATTGGACACCTTGCGAATTTGCCACCCATGGCGATTTTTCATTATTTTGCGACTTGCGTACATGTAAAGTTAATAAAAGCTACGGAACAGATAGGATAGCTTGCCACCAATGGCGACTTTTCATTATTTGGCGATTTACACATGCTTACAACCTATAATTACTGTTCATTTAAGGTTACCGGAAAACCGTTATCCATATTTTTATTTACATAATCGTTTGCAGATTGGCGTACTTAGCACCACGAATTATACCATCACGTCGCGCTAGCAAATATCCAAAGTGTACTGTAACTGCTATAATGGCATAGTTAACGCCGCCAAATATTTCTACTGGTAGCAAATAATCCAGCTGGACCGAACCGGTTTTAAAATAATCTGCATTTTAATTATTTTTCATTTTCAAGATATTATTTATTCTGTTTTGGAAAAACGGATAATCGCTAATTCTAAACTCCTGTTCTCTAAGCGAACTTACTATTTGAAAATTGTCAACTTTGTGTAACATATTTTGAGTTACTTATTTCATGTAGTTTTTATTTTGGCGTAAAATGGGTGTATTTCTACTTCATGTTTGACAATGTCACGTGATACTACGTACTTGGAAACGTTTTGTTGCAAAGGAATGAATGATTTTATGCCAAATCTGGCAACCATTCTGTTTATTTTTACAGTTTTTTATTAATATCTTCTAAAATAATTCGATTTTCGAAATTTAAGTCAGCTCATCAAGTTCCTCGAAATTTTTCGAAGCTGTCAGCACCTTAGTCGAAACTTAAATCCCCACGGTTTAGGAGGAGATAGGCCAACAAGCTTTGACAGCGCCAGCGGCCTTTACTTTTTTTAAAATAGAGAGATACCCAAATTAAATTTCATGCTGTTCTGGAAACTCGCGGAATCTTTTCGCAATCGAAAGATTTCGTTTTGTGTACACAGCTATTCTCATGTCCATGCAAACGATTTATTTGTGAAAGAAAAAATGATAATAAACTGTGTAATCTGGAAAAGCTTTTTTAAATGAATTTGAATCCCAATTGTATGACGTCATATTCACTTGAAAAGGGTAATTTTGTCACGCAAATGTTTTACTTTTTTGACTCTCGGAAATAAAATGGTGCTGAAAATAGCGAAAATTCGCTTAAAAAGGAGAAACGGGTGGATTTTCAGATTTTTAAAGAAGCGCAGATTGTTTTCTATATTTTTATACATGATCATGAAAATTTTCAAGCGAATCGTGCAAACGGTGAAAAAGTTATCAGGCTTTTTGTGTTAACTTTGTAAATTTCACGCGATTCTAGATACTTGGAAACGCTTTGTTGCAAAGGAATGAATGATTTTATGCCAAATCTGGCAACCATTCTGTTTATTTTTTCAGTTTTTTATTAATATCTTCTAAAATAATTCAATTTTCGAAATTTAAGTCAGCTTAGCAGGTTCCTCGGAATTTTTTGAATCTGTGGGCACCTTAGCCGAAACTCAAATCCCCACGATTCAGGAGGAGATACGTCCATAAGCTTTTACAGCGCCAGCGGCTCTTACTTTTTTTTAGAATAGAGAGATAATTGGTGGCGAATTTCCTTTGAGCTGCAATATGGCTATTATTGCTCTAACATTAGTCCTTGAGGATCGATATCTATTCAGAAACAATTTATTTCGAAATTTTCACTTAAAATATGAACAGCGGCAATTAGAGTTTGCATGATGAAAAACAATTCTCAACATGCTCTGCATTCGACCGCGAAGTTTTAACTGAACTTTATCAAAGGTTCAAAAGTTCAAGATTTCTTTTCCATTTAGTTCAATAATTGTCACCCTATTCACGCAATTAAAGAAACTTTATTCAATAATAGTCCCATCGTAATCTAAGAAAATCCATAAAGCGTGACCCCATAAAAGAGCTGTAAATGCTGTGAGCACAGCATTTACAACTCTTTCGTATTTCTTCCAGTATGTCCTTAAAACACTTATTGCAATATGTATTCGACCTGAGCTGTTTTAACATTCTGAAAGTGCTTTCTACGTTTAAATACTCAAATGAATATTCATAATGTGGTCTTTAGCTTCATTTAGAACCCAGAACGAAGCATTTTCCTATACATTCTATATAATGCCTAGCTGACTTCAAGAAGTAGTTTAACTTTTTAATACCCAGCAGAGAATTTTGACGATATCAGATCCTCAGTCCTGTTTTACATGCACTCCTAAAGCAAACAGCATTTGAAATTCGAATTCTCGTTACATTAAGCTGTAGGAAGGGAAAGACATTCTCTAGGGAGCATATTTTTGAAAGTTATTGAATTTATTGTTTGAATAGTATGATGCTCATAATTAAACAAAACAATATCTCGTAGAACAGTTCATTTACTTCTGTAATCAGAAGTGTTGTTTGAAAAATTCCATGAATACTTAGAATGTATTTCTCTGTCTGGTGATTCTACAAACCTATCATTTTCAATTTACTAAAGATGAGTATTTTGCATATGGGGTAAAAGGCGTAGAAAGTTTACTTAACTCCAAGACGTATAATCTTGCTATTTCTCCTCATATTACCATAATATGTAATACTTTTTTTATGTAAAATAAAAACAGATTGCTAGGATTATATTTCATGATTCTTAAATGTCACTTTTATTCACGCTTTTTTTTGATCATTTGATAACTACCTGTAATTAAGATAAAATATTAAGTAATAAATTATTGAGTGCATTTTATTTTTATCGCAAAATCTTTAGTGCAGTCAAACCTGCATCTTGAGTGCAGTAATGAAATAGCCAGCTGCACCAAAAATTATTGTACTAATTAACAGGGATCACCCTGGCTCTTTAATTATTACGTTTGATGCATTGAAAATTTTATACATTATGAGGGATATTCTTTTAACCGATATTCCATTAAGTGGGCTCTACTGTATCAAATGTTTTGCCCAACATTGGGTTTTCTGCAGCAAGTGACTTCGAGTCAGTTTCTTCTATGCTAATAACGGACATGACAAGAACTTATAAGTACTAGTCTTTTGTATCAAAGTATAATTATGTCATATTTATCATATAGAAAGTTTTGCAAATTTGGTAATTGCCTATACTGACGGCTCTTCCGACTCTAATCTTGATAGCAGAGGTGCGAGTGTTTACATTAAGGGTCCAGACGAAGAACACGAGTGTCACAAAATTCCTGTGGGGAAAATCGCTTCCAACTACACATGCGAACTTGTTGCCATCAAAAGTGCGCTGGAGATTTTTCTCACTGAAATCATCCACAGATCCAGCGGCATAGTTATCCTCTCTGATTCAACATCCGCGCTGCAATGCATTCAGAAAGGCAAGTGTCAGATAAGCCATGAAATTATCCAGTCCATTAACAAAGTCATCGCAGCCAAGAGATCTTGCACGTTACAATGGATTCCAGCACACGTTAATATCCTTGGTAATGAGAAAGCTGATGTGCTTGCCAAGGAATCCAGATCTTGCCCTCAATCATCGAATATCACAACTTTAATTGACGCCAATGCTGTTGCCTGCCGCAGACTTATCAACAATAATTTTAAATACTCTATTCCAGCTCTGGATTGTAATCGTACAATAACAACGATAATAACCAGGCTACGAACGAAGCATGTTAAGGGAATGAGAATCTCGACTGACGGACAAAGAAGTTACTCAAATCCCTGCCCAAACTGCCCTGATTTTTAACTGTCTCTTCAACAGATCTTCAGCTGCCCTGCAATTCAGGCCAGGCTCCTCAAGATCGGCCTGAAAGATCCGAACGATTTGATTTTTTCGGACAAAGCTGTGGAGGTCGCCGAGGCTGTCTTTGACACCTTCGGAATGATCTGAGGCTTCCCTTTGCACAACATGAACAAGACATCAGCAACAACAACAGAAAGTTTTGCATAGCATTTTTATAAATTTATTTATATTTTTCTATCTCCAAGCAAGAATATATTTTCAGGGTTCCTACAGATCCTTAATTTGCTGAAATTCCGAAGTTTTGTAAAATTCTCCTAAAGCGTCCTAATTCTTGAGATGCTCGAGAGAAAATTTTCCGTATTTCATAAAAAACAGGACCACTTTTAAAATATCAGACTATTTTAGGACATTATTTCAAAAGTTCAGAATTTTAGTAAATCCAGGATCCGTATGAACCCTGTATTTCACTTCTATCATGCGATAGGCATCAACCGCGTAGTAATGAATAGATAAATTTATGTGTCTAGATGAGAAATTGTACCATTTGAATTCATGAGCACATGCTCTTGCATGTACGTGGGAAGAAAACAAAGTCGCCAGCACACACTACAGTTTACAACGCGAAAGTGTGAGAAAAAAGTAAATTTATCATCCTCTCACGTGATACCAGGTGATTTTGCAAATTCATGTTCATCTTCCGAAAATGTTGTTCGAAAACAACCTATCCACAAGCACTAGAGAAAACGTTTATTTGTTTTTGTCACACCGCAGTTTGAATGTTAGCTGTCAAAATGATTTATGAAGCAATTTCATCGACAAAACTGGTCTAAGTCTTTTTTTTTTCTTTTCTCTCTCTCTTCTGGAGTTAACCACGATGTATTCAATCACTTTCTTTCTTTTTTTTTCTTTTTGGTATTAGGAGAGGGAACGTAATCGAGAAGTGAGGGGGGTGGAAAGAGAAAAGAAAAATGCGAAGAAATGTGGAATACATTTGAATGTGGTAAAAAAATAGAATCTTTCCCCCCCAGGTAAAAGAAAGTATATCGTTTGAAAAAATACAAGTTTAATTGTACTTAGTACGTCTTCACTTTCCTTTTTTATCTTCTTGCATCAGAAGTGGTGAAACAGTTTGTCGTTGTAAGAGGAGGTCAATTTCAATAAGTTAAAGAGAAAAATCTGCAGAATAACAGATTAATAGACATTTTTGTGCTTGTTTTGTCCTGTGGAAATTCACTAGGTGAGTGAAAGAAACATAAAATATAAGGACTTAGCATCCCTTTAACTTGAAAATTACAATGGTGAACTAATAAACTTCAATTCATTTCTTTTCCCATACATGCTATCCAGATTATTTATCTATAGTTCATATTAGTACAATTTTATGAGAGAAAATAAATGAAGTTTGTAGAAAGTATGGATATTTCATTTTGCTTTAATTCTTGATTAGTAGAGATTTAATATGGTTTAATACAGATAATGTATTTAAAAATTATGGGATAAAAATTAAGGGGGAGGGGAATTAGTTTTTTATACGTTACTCTCGAAAGGTGTGTGCGGGAAGCCAAATATTCCGTTTTTTGAAAAGAATAAGTAATTTAATAGTTTTATAAATTATAATGATCTCAGGAAAGACTTTGAACATTAAGTTTCTTTCCCAAATAAATATGATATCACCAGAAGTGATTGCATATTAAGTTTCTTTTCTAAAGAAGTAAAATTATGATTTCAGTAAAAGTGGTTTAATATATCTTAAGTTTTTTTTTTCGAATAAATAATTATAATAATATTAGAAGACTAGGGCGAGATTCAAGTGAAACGCGTGCGATCGAGTTCGAATCGAACGTTTTTCAGTCCAAAGTTCGAACGTTTTGGCAGAATGCTTCCAATGAACAAACCTATCGCGCTATCACGTGATCAAAACACGATTCGTTTGTTTCAGTGGAATAAGAAACATTGATATATTTCGAAGTTTCCCCTGTTCGACGCGGAAAACGTTCGAATTGTGTTTCACATGAATCTCGCCCTAAGTTATTCAAGACTGTTTCTTATGAAGGTGTATTATTAATGCCTACTTAGTGCTGTTTTAATTATTTTTAAAATGCGAAAATAAAAAAATGTTTTGGTTTTGTTTGTGAAAGGAAATAAAATGCTTTTTAAATTTAATTTGAAAAGATAGTACTATTTCTTTTAATTATAAAGAAGAGAGATGGAAAAGTCCAATAATTAACGTTAATTTTTCATTAGTTTACCTGATTGTTTTTAACTGATTGTTTACTACGTTGCAGGCATAATTATGTAAAAGTAGCAAGCATAATATTCAATAAAACTATTTAAAGTGTAAAAATTAAATCGGGTTTTGGGTGCTTCTAACTTTTCCGTAATAAGTAAGCTGGATACCACTTTTTTCTTAACCTCGTGCCGAGTTTAAATCGGGGAAATCCCATAAATCCGTCTCTAAAAGTTGTAAAGTCTACCTATCGTCTATATATATTGCGAAGGTTGAAGGAGAGTTGACGCATTCGTAAATGCGCGGTGTGGAAGACTCCCGTAAACAAACACAGACAATAATTAAAAATACCACGTAAAGATAGCTTGAATATAAAGCCTCATTAACATATTAAACTATAATCAACATTCCTTGGAACGGGACTATATAAGGGATCTGATTGTTTAATTGTTTAGAATAAACACACTCATTTTGATAATTCTTCATACAGGGTGCTTATAAGTAAACTTCCCCAATAAAATGATTTCTACAACTGAAACGGGTGAAAGAATTGCAACCAAATGGTACACTGCAAAAAAAAAAAAAAAAAAGTCTGTTAAACTGACAGAAAAAAAAAACTGTCAGCCACGACAATAGTTTATTTCCGTCTATTTTACAGAATTCTTCCGTATTTTTTTCCTTATACGAGGATTCCTGTAAAATAAACTGAGAATCCATAAAATTTATGAGAGACTTCTGTAAAAAAAAAAAAAAAAAAAAAAAAAAAAAACGGAAATAAACTGGCGTTCTGGCTGACAGTTTTTTTTTTCAGACTTTTTTTTTTGCAGTGTAAATTTACTATACATGAGATACAATCAAGAAATTTCGGAAAGTTTTTTTTTTCGATTCGAAAAAAAAAACTTGGTTCAAAAAGTGTCCACTTGGTGGAGTTTTGCATGACAAAACAACACATTTCAGAAGGGAAATAGCTAATTCGAAATGTACAGCCAATTTTTAAATTTATTCAATGGTTTTCGAATATTTATTAATTAATTCCGGTATTCTTTTTAGCTGATTTTACCATGCAAAGTGCTACCTAGATGACTTTAAAAAAAAGTCGTCAAGGTTAGTCGTCTATGTCTGATTGAAAGGTTGCACTTTAAACCAGATTTTCTTTAGAGGTTCCTTTTCAAAGATGGCGCGTCGGATATTGTGGAATATTAGGTAATACTGCAATGGATTTCATATCATCAATTAAAGAAGCGTGAAACAAAGCTCCTCAATGCATCTTCTGCGACGGGAAATTCTCTGATCATTGAGGGTTAATTTGGATTTAAAGCTTCAGCTGTCCTGTGGGATCTCACTTTACCGGAGAACAGAAAAATATTATAGTTCTGACTTTTGTAAAGAGATTCGGAGCAGAAATAATTTTCGCATAATTTTAAAAATAAAGCTTTTGTAGTTAAAAATAATTATATTTTTATGAATTCGAATAAATTCTTTAATGGTTTAAACCGCTTATTCCATTACCCGACTACATATTAACCTCTATTTGCAACTCTATTCTTATTTCCTTTTTTAACAACAAAATACATTTTTTTTTCAAGAGAGTTTATTACAGTTCGTTATAGTATATATTCTTTATAATATAAGAGTATATAAGGTGTTGAGGGTTTTAGGTGGTTAGATGTTTGAGGGGTACGCCTGTACCCAGGACGCGCCTTATTTTGCAAACAGACATTAAATTTGTGAGACTTCAAGTGTGTTATAAATCTTAAAAAATAATACATTGAGATGTTTTTTTTTCTTTTTACAGTCGAAAAAAAACTAATGTTCGAAAAACTTTATATTTTATGTAAAAAGTGATTTATTTCTTCAAAAATACTTTTCTTGAAGTTGTACTGTTTCTATGAAGTTGTACTGTTGTACACAATAATTTATTTCCCCACTTGAAGAAAACGAGTTATTATTAATGAGCATACAATTTCAGAAAAATGTAAATAACTACTCTTGCATTCGTACGTATATATTTATGTTTAAATTAACGAAACAATGTTCCATTTTACAGTGAAAGAGACATTCTCTGCAAAATCGATCATTTGTAACAACTAGGAAAAACGTGCAGTATGACTTTTTACAAAGTATTTATTATATAAAAATAACAGTTCATTAGATAAATAAGAGTTACTTTGAAAATAATAAACCTAATGATCATTTTTATATATTAAAATGATGTACATTCTCTAAAAGGTATGAAAAAAGCCATTTCTAGAAATGTTATTAAAAAAGCGATATTCTGTTTAAAAATTTCATCAAAAATGTACTCATTGCTACAGTACACGATTTATTATTTATGTTCACGAACATGTCTTCGTTATTCTAATAAAAGTTCTTGTTTGAAATAAATTAATGCCAATGTAATTTGTCTTGGAGAAGAAAAAGAATAGAAGTGCTTTTAAAAAAACTGTATAAACTTAAAAAAAGTTAAGATAATTTTTTAAATTATTAAATCATGCATATTGCTTTCAGATCCATTAAAGTAAAGGGATTAATAAATCATGAACTCAGAAAGACAAATGATTATTCTTTTTTTCAGAAACTAAGAAAAAAGCAACAACGATTTTTATTGTAATTTTCGAACAACAAAATAAGAATAGATTTAAAGCGAGAGTAAAAATATTAAGCTTCTACAGAGTATGTTGTTTTTTGAAAAGATTTAATTCTTATTTTTTTAGTTCAATATATATATATTATCAGCTATTTTAAAACCAAATGCATTTTTTTTACACATATACTATTACACATAGATGCAAATTACTTGAAAAAATATTTTTGCTATCAAATACATTTAATAAACGCGCTTCTTTTCAAAAACTTTCCAAATCACATAACATAAAATTTTAAAATCTTTATCCTTTTCAGCACCCCCCCCCAGCTTTAAATTGCACGCTTTTAGTTCAAATTGTATTTTTCCAAACTAATACGCCCGCTGCAATAAGTTATATACGAAATTAAAGAAAAATATATCTAGTTCTTTTATTTTTTATTGACTTAGATATATTTTTCTTTAATTTCATATATAACTTATTGCAGCAGGCGTATTAGTTTGGAAAAATATAATTTTTGAAAATCCGCTCATATGTGCCAACCTTGTACTGATAGATTTATTTAGATGTAACCAAAGTGTTTACGAAGCACTTTAAATTGACTCCGCATCAAGAGCGTGCCCTCCGCAAATAGCAATAAATGATTGATAATCTCGTTTGATGGACATTCGAAATTGTATGCGAATGCTGCTGTTGTCATTGCTATAAGTGGCGTTTAGAGAATGTATACTTAAGCATGTGCCTTATCCATGATTAAATACGTCATTAATTCTCACAATTTTATACATTTTCTGGAAATACTAAATATTATATCCATTTATCTACAACTAAATCTCTGAAAGTATTTTTTTAGCAGGTAAATAACTGATCGTGCAAAAGCTATTTCTTTCTAAGCATAGTTTACATGAAAATTACTTTTCAAGTTCTTTATTTATTATCTTCGAGTCTGGTGAGGAAATGCTAGATGGTACTTTATGCAAATACTCAGCTTTATTTTATGAAATTTACTTTTTACCCTCTACCAAAGTAATGCTCTTTCAAAGTAATATACAATTCGCAACATTACGAATGAACAGGGTGTTCATTAAATGAGTGACCCATTTTGAATGTAAATAAGAACAACATGGTTTGAGATACAAATGCGCCGTTTGCAGCATTTTTTTTACAAAACCAATAATTTCGAAAAATACACTGTGTTCAAATAGTTCCAAATTTTACCACTAGATAGGGTGGCAGTCGAAAAACTAAGTAGCAATACTCTCAATATAGCCGCCCTTTGAAGCAATAATATCACGTAGTCGCAAAACAAAGTTTGCACATACGCGTGACAATATCTCAGTCAAAATGCCCTCACATGCAGTGCAGACGTAATGTTCCACGTCTGCAAGAAATTGTGGATATTGCTGGTACGCCTCTCTTGAAAGTGTCCCCGCAGAAAGAAATCACATAAATTCAAATCCGGCGATTAGGGGGCCCAGTCTATTCATGTTCCCGTATGGTTTATTGAAGTTTAGAGCAATAACACGATCATTAAAATGTTCCTGAAGGAATTCAAATATTGCAGGTGTACGATGTGGTCTGGCACCATCTGGCATAAACCATGATGAACCATGTGAATCCACTAATGTAGAGAGTGTATGGCCACAAAGTCATACAAAATTCCAAGATATCTTGCTGCTGCTTCTGTCTGGTGTAGAAAAAATGGCCGTATGATTCCTATTGAGGTTATGGCGGCCCGTACCGTGACTTTTGGCGAATGCAATAATGATCAGAGAGATATAGGGATTTTCCTTTCGCCAAAATCGCCAATTTTGCTTGTTTTCAAAGTCGTTGAGGTAAAAATGGGCTTCGTCGGTAAACCAAATGGATTCCATATCCATCTCGCAACCGATCTTTTGAAGCAAGTCGTTCATGAAGGTCTCTGTTTGATTGGGAACGCAGTCATTTAGAAGTTGACAAGCCTGAATCTTGGGTAGAAACAGGTGTAAAATTCCTTTCGTGATTTTGTGCGTCGAGGATTTTCGAAGTCCATACTCAGCAGCAACTTTTCTGACAGACGACCCAGGTTGCATTTGGATCGCCTGTTGTACTGCCTGGATGTTTTCGTAGGTGACCGCTGCGGTACCGAACCTTTCACATTGTACCTTCCCCAACATAGATAACTTACGATGGCGCCCCCCCTCACATTCCTCAGATTACATGCAGTTTTTTATTCTTCAACAAAGAACATTTAGTTGGCTTTTCTATGAAGTAATGTTATAGGTGAAGTCTGAATAAGCATTTTGAAAGAAATTAGATATGTTTTGGAGTAAAAATCAGACTAAATAAGGCGATAATTTTAAAACATGAATTATCAATTGAGTTTTGCTTATTTTTATCGCGCTCCGCCTGCAAACGCTCCGCACCCCTCAAGGGGGACGCGTCCCACCGGTTGGGAACCGCTGTTGAGTTATATATAATTTACCTAAGGTGAAAGTACAGTCGTATGTAACTCCCAAAATCAAACGAAATGTCGGGAAGCTTAGTGACATTTGAAAGAGATTGCAAATTTGGACTCAAAAATAAGTATCAAAAAAAAAAAAAAAAAAAAAGCTTGCTATTAAATACTCTCATTCTATTTGGAAGAGATACATAACAAGTTAAGCATGATTAAAAATTTTGTCTAAATACACATGCATTTTTTAAGCACTACCTTTCTAGTGAAATTCAATCATCATCAAATTTAATAAATATAATGATTCATAGTAAAAACTGAACATAGATATCAATCTTTTTTTGGCACCAAATAATTAAAAAAAAATCTCTAGAAATTGTACAATAGCAATAATTTTCATTCTTCCGTGGGCGAATCGAAGGTGCTAATACGCAAAATCAATATGCGACGGTTTTAGTCATTTGTCGAACCGGATAGCTTAAGCCAATCGGATTGAAGGATTAAGTATCACTTCTACGGTTGATTTGTTGGGAAGAAATTGGTGAGAAATGACGTCACCTCATTAATTTCAATAAGTTTTTCGGAGAAAGTGAATTATATCTCCTGATTCTAATTAGACAATAGCAACATATTGGTTTGCCCTTTTTTAGTGGAAAATCTGCACTTTGAATTTGCTTCTGAAAGCTTTATGTAAGATTGGAATTCAAATCGGCAAAATACAGTTAAATTATTCCTCCACACCAAGCCCTGATAAATTTAATTTGATGCCAACGACATCAGTTCCCCTTGTTATGATTTAGTTAAGGTATCAGCCTACCCTGAAAGCATCAAATTTAGGCCAAAAAATCAATAATAAAATTATTTGCAAATCTTGTTCGCTCTACATTTCTGTTTCTAACACTGTTTTCTTTTTTATCCTGCGACGATTGGAAAGGAAGTTATAGCCATTTAGAAACACATTATCAGCTATGAACTAACATTAGCTAAGAACTTTAAACGCATTTTTCTCAGTATTTTGTTTTTCGCATTGTTATTTTACTATTAACCCTATAACTTCTAGAATAAAGATTTTTTGATGAAATTAACAAAATACGTTTAAAATATTATTATCTATGAAATGACCTAGAATATTTGTTCTCACATAACTATTTGCTTCTATTTTAAGGTTTTTTGTAAGCAACAATTCTTAAGTTTTCTCCTTTTACGCGTGAGACGCGTAAAAGGAGTCACACACGAAGGTGTTTTTTGTGATGAAGAAGTCACACGAAGAAGTCTTTCGTGATGAAGGAGTCGTATGAAGGAGTCACACACGAAGGTGTCGCGTAAAGGGGCGCCTCACGCCCCTTTACGCGTCTAAATAAGATGCATATTTAGACGCGTAATTGTTCGTATTTAATTTCTGCATTAAAATTTCTCTTAGTTTTTACGTCATTTCAAATATCATTGTTATATGTACCTCACTGTTAAAAAAATTGATTCATTCAGTACAGCAGTACGTACAGTGTAAGCCGTTTTGATAAATTTTTTGTGAAAATTTACTATAAAATCCCCAATTTCACAAAATGTATGACAATTATAAATAATTTTCTGGGTAATTTTCTTTTCCTCTTCTACAATTTACCTGAAAGTTATTTAAAAAATCTAAATTGAACTTGACACACAAATATTGTCCCGAACGCAGGCGGATACCTTAAATTGATTGTGCTATAGTAACAGTGGTTGAAAAAAGTATTGTTTTTATTTTTATTTAAGGCCTATAAACCAAACGATGTTCTATAATCTTATTTATGGAGTTTGACATGGTTTATGCATGGCACAAATACAGTTAAAAACTTACATTTGATGAATGTATCGGTAAATATTTGAAAACTTTATGAAATCACCTCGAACAGTAGTCTATAAATGAAGATTGAATAATGATATTTACACGAATTGAGAAGCTGTGGAAAGAACATGTGCTAGAATGAACGGGAAAATTGAGATCTCTCACGTAGAAGCTGAAAAAGATCTGTGAATACTCTAAAAAGTCAGTTTGATAGAAAATCTGAGGCCATACCACGACGCTATTGGAGAGTATCCGTGACAAACAGTTCTCGCGCACAGATGGTCAAATTATTTGGATAAATAGCCGCGACTCTCCATTTGGTGCTAGCACGATCAGTGTCGAATAAAAGTATTGAGAATTTTTCCAACCAATCAAAACACACTGTTTTTTCTCCTTTTTCTTAAATGAAGGCACTGTCTTCAAAATTTCCGAGGGGTTAGGGGGACATCGATCATGGAAGAGGTGTGCTTTTTCACAGAGAGGGAAACTTAAGCTTGCCCAAGGAAAGGAGACCTTTTGTGGGAGTGCTTAACACTCCATAATGCACACAATAAAAATAAACCATCTATCTTCTATTCTCCGATATCGGAAAACAAGTTTTCGACTTCATCTACCCCGTCGTGAAAAAACAGTATTGTTTCTGAAAGTGATTCCGACAGCTTCGTGATTGTACACAGAGATGTTTTCTCGGATTGTGACGTCATGAGCGCTTGATTTATCCGCTGTGGAAAATTTTCCGACAACGTCTTGGTAGGGCCCCTGAACTAAGTTGGCCGTCTTGTAGGGTTAGCGTTGAAATTAATACATGTGTCGTGTAATTGATTAAACGAGTCTGTTGTTACTTCAAACAGTATCGCCTAGTATTCTAATAAAAATTTGGAGATTCGCAACCCTGAAAGTTGTGGAAGTGTTTTTAATTTAATCATCTGCTGGTAAGGTGTCAAAGTACTCAGCGTGAGGACTATGAGAATAAAAATAAAAGCTAAATATAAACATCAAATTCTTACTAATTAAATTTTAATGAATATGCTATCTGATGTCCGGGCAGAACATTTATAAATGAAGTTTACGAAACTATTCTCTTTGCTACACGTTAGCTCAGAGTCTAGTACACTGAAAATTAATTATTCTAGAATAATATATTTACTGACGAGCACATACTTTGGATCAAAATGAGAATAGTTAAACTTTAACTAATTATGGCTACATAAATAAAAAGTGAAAGTACATCTCCTCAGTATTAATTCATATGTAATATTTAAACTCTGAGAAATGTAACCGTCTATTTTTAGACAGGCAATTTATCTCACTTTCTGCGAGTATTTATTTGCGTGATTGAGTGGTGAAAGAGAAGATTTTTATTGAATGAAATGTTATTTTTTTTTTAATCTACCAAAAATGTAACATGTTTGAAAGGACAAAGACGCTGCGAAGCAATTTCTTCTAACTTTATATTATATAAATTACGTATCTGAAATTGTATTTAATAATTAGGGTAATTTTTGTGTTCATTTTGGGTTCTATGCATTGTATATTGTAAGCTGTGCAAGTTTTCTCATAGTTTAGAGGTTCCTTTGTAGCAAGTCTTTACAGTGCCGGCAAAAACCACACGTAGCCATTTTAATTTGGTAGTAATACCGTTGACAGTTAAGTTGTGCACCCCGAAAAACTAATTCGTGTTTTCATGAAACTGGAAATGGATCATGCAATTAATTCGGATTATTAGGAGGTTTTTTGGATATACAGTTTTGCCAGCAGTCAAGAAAAACTGAATATCCTTGAAATACACTCGTGCCCTATAAATAAAAGATAATGCCAGTTCAGGCAAATCGAGTCAAAAAGGAAAATCAAATGCGACTTGTTCATTAAAGCTCATTTATTTAACAAAAGATAAAGAACATAAAAGATGATGTATGTGTGATACACTGTTCAAAATATATCTGTAAATTAACGAAAAAAGGACTGGCAGCAAAGTACCCAGAAAATGTCCGTTCTGTTTATCATTTTTCCGTTTTCTGGACTTGTAACTTTCCGTTTTAGAAAAACTGCGGAATAAAATAGGACGGCCATCGCCAGGATCGAACCCTGAACCTACGTATCTGGAGACGGTTGCGTTAACCACTAGACACCACACGACTGGTTCTGGCTTGGCCAAAGGGTAAAATAAAGGTTATATTAGTTTTCTTGCAGGAGAGGAATTCGTGCGTTTCATGATTTAAAATTCGAGATAAAGTGTTGTCCAGTTATTATCAGCATAGTCAAATTATTGGATTAGCAAGAAATTAATTTCAATTTTCACAAATGTATGTAGTTAGTAAAAACATTTACTCTTTAGCTATTTGTCATATCGATTTAGATTTCCAGACAGATTGCTGCAAACACTGAAAATCGGGAAAGAAATACATTGGCTGCTAAAAATATAAAAAAATACACCTTGATTTTTCGTTTTGAGTTTGAAGTAATATTAATAATAATCACTTAAATTATTTTCTAGCCAGTCCTGTACATTTATGAATGTGATTTGAAATACTCTTTTTTATGAAAGGGAATTCTTCTTTAAAAAATAATTAATTCTAGTTTAAATTTTAATTACTCATTATAGTTTAATTTTTAATTACTCATGAGAATGCGTTTGGTGTCAATATTTTTATCCATCTAAAATGTCCAACGAAAATCCATTTCTCAAAACCACTTACAAAACTTACAAACTAAACCAAAAACGGAAATTTACCGTTTTCACAAGAAATTTCCGAAAGTTGCAATCATTTTTCTTCGTTTAACGGAAAATTACCAATTGTTGGGGAAAGCAGACATTTTCCGGAAAATTAAGGCTAGAATTATCCTGAATTTTCAGATTATTTTTAACAGTGTACCATTCATAAAAACTTCAATTTTTCACTCTGGAGCAATTACAAAAAATACCGCCTTTCCAAAAAATTTACATTACATGGTTCGTATGATGGTTTATACATTGTATGTGTCCTAGACGTTGAATTACAGTTCGTACACCGTATTAGCATGCAGAGTATTCAATTATCGGTCTGATCTTAGGGAAGGTTGACCCACTCACCAAACAATGCTCTCTGAAGTTTCGGTACACAAGTAGGAGGTGGATGACGAGCTGCAACGCGTCTTTTAAAAATGTTCCGCACATGCTCTATCGGATTCAAATCAGGTGAGAATTCAGGCTATCACATACAGGGAATGTCCTCCGATTGAAGTCATTCGTTTACGATTTTTGCACGCTGAAGACGTGTGTTGTCATCCATAAACACAAATTCTGCGTTTATCGCACCCCAAAACAAACGTGCATGTTGTTCCAGAATGATGTCCCGCTAAATTTCGCCTGTCATGGTTCCGATATGAACTTCAGATTTGTTCTGGAGCCCAGTATAATCCCCCACCCCAAATGAGCAATCCTGCACCTCCATAACTATGTCATTTAATGAAGTTATCTTGGTGGTTACGGATACCTGATGCTCTCCCTACGAAAGTCTGGCATAAATCAGATTGCAAGCTAAACCAGGACTGGTCAGAAAACATCACAAAAGCCCTCTCTTGCGGCGTTCACAATGCATATGCTCTATTCCAGGTTAACCGCTGGCGACAGTGAGTTGCCGTGAGAGGAACACATCTGTTAGACCTTCGAGCGTATAGACCAATATGCTCGACAAACGATGCTATCCCAAATGTCTGTACACAGTCTACCTTGAAACTGAAGAGACGACACAGATCTAAAGTTGTGCTCCTTCTGCTTTTTTTGGCAATTAATACCAAATACCTGTCCTTATTTGGCGTAGTAACTCGAAGGCGACCTCTACTGTAACGTCCAGTGGTATTTCCATCATCTTGGAATCGTCGCCAAAGTCTAGCGATGACACTTTGGGCGATACAAGCTTTTCGGCTACTTCCATCTGAGTACGCCCACATCCAGCCGGTCGGAAACTCTACCACTTAAAAAATCATCCAAATGCGTCCTCTATGTCATAACTATTCGGTTGTACTGAGCGGCTTACAGAACGCTTATGAACAATTTTACTTCTTTGTAACTATTCCTTATATACCCTCCCTTACACTCTCGTGATTGTGGCGTCCTATCGGTGCCATCTGGTGGCTTCCTATAATTTGAATATTATTCTTGAAGATGTTTGTGATAATTTTACGGGTGAAATATTTACTTAAGAATTCCATTTCCGTGGATTTTGAATTATACTTGATTGATGAACATGAGTGTAGTAACGAAACTTTACTATAGAAGAAAAAAGTCCAGGAATGCTGCAAATTTTGGCTATTAATCTGGAAAATCTTGAAATGCGACGTGGAAAATTATTTGAAGTCTGAATTTATTAATTTAATTTTACATTTAGCGCATGCCAGGAAAAATAAAAAATGACGAGATGTTGGTCCTCAGAAGGGGCGGATACGGCAGTTCCTTGGTTCTTTCATCTTAGGAACCAAATTAAAGTCAGAACTGCTTAAATTTTGAAAGTATGGTGGAGGTCTGTTACATTTTGGCGCCCTTCTTTGAAGGAGTTTACCTACTTTATATTAGACCGCCAGGTAACAGGATGTTTCTTTCATCTCGCCATTGCGTATGAGCGAGCTGTTGGAAGGAAGACAGCATTTGCACTGAGGTACGTACCTGCGGTACAAGCGACTTTATTTAGCTAATGTATGGCACCTCTAGAACAATATTGCTTCTGTTTAAGTTCCAACCCTAGTATTTAAGTAGGTATTGTATTGTTTGTAAGAGGGTATTGTAAAATGCACTGAGATGCATTTCTTTATTAATTTTTGTACTGTTATTTGTGATAAACACTCGCGAATGGATTTTTTTTATTAATGTGTGTTCCATGAGTGAAAAAGTTGCTTCTTAACAGCTACTGATATTTTAAAACAATATTTTTACTATAACAAACTCTAATAGTAAAATATAGTTTGAAATATACACAAAAACTACGCTATATTTTCCCCACGAAAGCCAAGTGTAACAGAAAAGAATATTCTAAAATTCCTTCTGAGACCTCTGTTTTCAGCAGAGAGTGGAGTGAAAACGTCCATTTTTTTAAAACCCTTTCTGACTCAACAAATGGTGCTATTTGACAAAAAAGGCACTAGAAAAAAAAATCCCAGTTCAACTACTCATAGTCTTTAGCCCCATAGGGGGTCGAAAAAAGGAATGCTATAGTAAAGTAAAAAGAATTTTTTTTAAAATTTAATCATTACGTTTATGTTAGATTTTTATTTTGGACTCAAATGATTATCTTTCGGGAAAAAAAACACAACACCGCAATGTGTCATAGTGGCATCGCTTGTTATCCCCAATCAAAAGTATTTCTCTTTCCATTCAAGTTCCGAGATGTCACAGATCACAGTGTAGGGAATCACGAAAAAACAAATGCACGTTTCAATCCTTTTATTCTTCACATTAATTCACACAAGGTATCTTTTCATAGTGAATCGATGATGCTCTAGAACTTTGTAAATCACTTTTTTTTCCTTATCTCGTTCCGTTTTCCACAAGGTGACGACGTAAACGGTTTCATTTAGTAGCGAACGGCTACTTTACTATAACTAGACACCACTTTTATGAATATAACAGCAGCCGTTCTGAACGTAGAGGGTGACAAAGGATTTTTATGGGATCGTGGTTTTCGATAAAAATAGAAAAATCAAAGTATCACGTAACATCCAGTGCAAGGAAAAATAATTAGAAACATTTAATTGGATACTGGATTGGACATGAGGAACTCGTTTTAAGGCAGATACACCCATTGCATCAAACACCTTTGGATTCCTTTCTATGAAAACTTTTGAAAGAAATGGTTTATCGAAACCTAATTACAACAAAAAGTGATGCAGTCCTTTCCCTTGATCCTGTGCGCATTTATGTGTACATCAGTTTGATGCTACGTGAGCAGTTAGCCATTACACGGGCGGCGCACGCATTATATTCACGGTGTACATTTTAAACATCATTTTGTGAAAGCATAAGCGAAAAAAGTATAGTCATGCTTCCAATAAGGGCTCTTTCCGTACACCGGATATGACGTCTCTGCTTTTTTCTCGCAGTTTTCTGGAGTTTCGCAGTTTTCCTGTGGGTCGTTCTGATTGGTTCTTTGGGCATTTCAATGTTCTCCCAACGAGTAATCTCGGTGTGAAGAGTTCGGACTTTTTATAGTATAATGTGATATAGTATAATATAAGTATAGTATATGTATAAGTATTGAATAAGTATAGTATAACATAGTATACCATAGTATACTTTTAAAGTATAATATAGTATAGTATGAAAATAATAAATAATAAACAAGTAAAGAAGTTATATGCTGAAAACGCATTTATAGAACTATGTATAATAGAAACAACTTAATTTAACAACAGAGTTTAAATATTTCGTATGGTAATGCGCAATTTAAAACGATTTAGAGAAGTTTACAATATGAATCATTTAAACATTCATGAAGTCACTGACATTCAATCGATAATTAAAAGTAATGTCATTTTCTTTTTGAATAAAAATAAGAAGTACGGCATTTTGGGCCGGGAATTACATAAATTATGGCCCTCGAATTTCCCTTCTCTATCAATAGTCAATCTGATTGGGTATACCTACATTTAATTACGCGCTCCATTAAGATTAATTTATGAGAAATAAAATTTATGAATGCAGGCACACAATTAAAACTCAATTAACTGTTTCGGAAAGTGTAATAGGATTTAGTAAGCTTAGTGCAAAGTAGTTGAGGGAAAATATATAATAACAGTGCTTATCACAAAGTACAGAATCCAGTGTAGATAGGATATAAATATGTAAAAAAAAATGAAAATATGTAAAACTTTAAAAAATTACTTTTGTAACAAATCTTATAGTGTCAAATTGCTTTCAGCGTTAGAAATAGTACCGAAATTTACAGAAATTTCAAATTCATGAAACATGATAAAATTTAAATAATCCAAATGTATTTAACTAAAAAATTATAATTTTTAGCGTTAATGCTGACATAAATGATTATGTATTGGTGGATTTTCGAAACGATCTAAAAGCTAAATAAATAAAGATTTTAGTTTTTAAGCATAAAGACACCACCCAAGTGGCAGAATACCGTCTTTTTACCATGTCCTTTCCCCGGAGCGCAATATAAACATTAAAACATCCTCCACTTTCCACGGAAAAACACGTTAATTGTTATCCTTAATATTAACTGTACATAATTTTTACATTTTTTCTACTTTATTTTTTAACGTAATTTTCACTTTTTTATCACAATTTTCAATTATGATTATAATTAAACTGTACTTCATATTTTTAGCTTATTAGTAAACATAGTATTAATATGGAGTAAATATTTTTTCTTGATAAAGGAGAAAATATTACTTGATCCAATAAGGAATATAATGACATTAAGCATATATAAATTCTATTCACAATAATAATTTATTTACTAAACTAAAAATAAAAAATAACGATTAACTGATGCTTTAATTTATTGACAAAAGTATTTTTCCATCACCGAACATAGGAATTATTTATATTATTACAACTTTTGAATTACTTGCCTTCTCCGGTGCAGAACCCCTAAACTCCGGACTCCAGCTTTTATGCACTGGACCGTATTACCGGCCCTAAGGGACTAAAGATTGGAAAGGTGAATGATTTTCCGAATAGGAATTATGTTCTGAATAGAGAAATTATTTTCAAGATAACTTTAAAAAAATAATGAAGCGTTTCGTAATAGAGTTTTGATATTTATGAAAGTAAAATTAAAGTATTACATCATAACGAATTTAGGTCTTTTATTGCAAAATTACAAAATATATTGATTATAGTTCTTTAATTAGGCATTTAAGGATACAAGAAAAAAATATAAAATAAATGTTTCATCTAGCGTTTTGAGAATGAAAATTTACACTCAGTTCAAAAAAGAATTTAACAGAATCAAGATTTTTCACCCACTCCTTTTTAGAAGTGCGCCACTGTATAGAGTCCTTTTGTTCCACTGTTGGGATTTTCAGATAATGTGTACGGAGCAGATTATCAAGGAATCTTTAAATCTTCTGTCCTTACTATGAGTAAAAGGTTACTCATAAAGAGGAAATACTTGACCACACGCACCTGTTTTAAAAATAAGGCAATGGGGAAAGAATTTTACAACACTTTCGGCAACACCGCCGGCTTTTGGCGAGAAACATTTAGTAAGGAGATGTTGTCACTTTATAACTTTTATTTCTTAGAATTTGGTTCCGCGATATTGTTTTTTTTTCAGAGCTGCCAAGTCTCCGGCTTTTCTCGGGAGATTTCCCACCACTAATTTTTATTTACAAATTTATGCTTAAAATAAGTCCAAATATTTAATGCAAAATAAAACTGTCTAAAAATTGTGGTGGAAAATCTCCCAGAAAAAGCCGGAGACTTGGCAGCTCTGTTCCGGTATTCAGTATTTATTTTATCATAAAAATCTGAATTTCAAAATAAAATTTGCCTTATTAATTGCAAAATTGACATTAGTAAGATGTAAGAATTATGAAATAGACAAAAATTAGACATTTTTAATTCCATATTCATTTCGCAAAATTGAAACTTTCACAAACACTAATTTTAAAAATTGCATTAATGAAAAAAATTGTATACATATTTTCTTAACAATATTTTGTCGTTTATATATGATTAATTAAGAAACGATATAATATGAGTTTATAAAATTAGACATTTTGTAACGCTATGTAATTTTTAAAATTAACGCACTTTAAATTTTACTTTTTTTAATTTAGAGTATTTTAACAGTGTTAAACTGGGGCAATATTTTAATAAAAAGTTTATTATTGACTATATAAATAAAACTGTTAATGTGACTTAGCCATTACGGTAAAAAAATAGTAAGCCGCAGACTACTGTTAAAATAACAAAATATCTAGCTTTTCGTATATTTGTCCGATAAATTTTCGTCAGCCTAACGTTTCTCCGACGCTCATTTTAAATGTAAAACTTGTTACGTCAAATTAACACATCCCATGAGCGCATATTAAACGTTTATTTTGCGTTAAATTTGCGGAATTAAAACGTTGCCAATTTCCGATCTTAGTAGGGAAATCTAAACGGTTTTTAAACGGAAAAAAGACGCTTAGAATTGACGCTTTGTCTAGAGCATCTTAAATTAACGTTATTTTAACGATCGATGTTACCTGGGCAATTAATGTCTCTTTCATTTAAATTTTAAAAGATTTTCCAGATGCATTACTCGCATTCAAAACAGAATATATTTAATTACTCGAAAACATTTCAGAAAACATAATTGGCATTTTCAACGCTGAAACAAAGCACTTGCTACTGCTACAGCTTTTTTTTAAATAGGAATACAAAATATAAAAGATTTATTTTGGAAATAGCTTTTGAAATTGATGCATATTTTGAAAGATGCACACCAGCATTTTACGGGGGGGGGGGAAAATATTCGCATAAAAAAATTGAGAGCTGTGTAAAAACTGAAGTTATTTTACTTCAAAGGCAGGTATTTTTAAAGTATTGTTTTTAAAGTGAAAAGTACAAGCTTAAAAAAAGAGCTAAATTTAACTCCTGAGGATTTGAAACTGAGGCAAGTTTATCTCGACTTCCAGTAATCAGGAGCAATTTTTAAAGCGTGTATATAGCTTAATGTAAAGAGGAGAAAATATCAAAATCGCACCCCAGATGTCATTTTAAACGCGGGTGTCAAGAAATCGCAGTTATTGATAAAAAAAAATAAAACAAAAAAATCCACCAACTTAATGGCACTGGATAAATGTATTTTTGTGATAACATTCGATGAGGCACAGATATTATCACCCATATATTAGGGCGGGCCGTAAAAAAATGAAATTAATTTTTTTAACGCAAATTACCACGAAAAATTTGCGAATTCGGGTGACCATAAAATCGGTCCATATTTTCGGGACAAACCTCTTCTCTAAAGTTAGCCGAAGCTTTAAAAAAATTCCGTTTTTACAGCAATTTTTAAACATTTTTTTTAAATTACCCTGACTGTGAATGTAATATCTCAAATTCTTGTGTATTTGAACCAAAAAAAGTAATGCTCAAACATTGTTTAAGTCCACCAATAACTTCATGTCGTGCATTGCCTACACAGTTAATGACCCTTTGATAAAAGGTACATGCAATGGTAGATTCCAGTTAAAGTGAACAAAGAAACTAAATGACATATTTCTTTCCTTACTGAATATAAATGTCAGATCCAATTTTAAAACATTAGTAATATTTGTACAAACATTTTTTTTATTCATTAAACTAGCTTTTATATGAAGATTCATAAATCCAAGAAAGCACTAATATTGAATACAACTGAACATCTTAGTTTTCATTCTTAAGGCGCTTTGAAATCTAGTTTATAGCTGAAATTACACTCAGTTCATATTCCCAGCCTTGTCATTCTTATAAAACTATCTCTAGACTCAGTTCGACGAAACTTTCTTGGGGATTCTGCCATGAGTTTTACATACCTTACGACATCCTGTGCGTAACTGAAATACACATCATGTCCATAACTGAACCATAACTGATGTCCATAACTGAAATACACATCTTTAACAGTATTGTATACAAATAATTTCCTAAATACAATTTTAAACCCCAGAAAACTAAAACATTTATTTCTGTCACATGGTTATTCATTTATCAGCTTTTGAAAACCGTCAATTTATCGGGCATGCCGTTCCTAAGAAACTTTCGTTATTCCATATCAAACTTAAACGAATAGCAATTTAATGAACTCTTTCGTGGTATGCCATTTAATCAATCTGTATTGATTTATTTAAAATTAATGTATTGATTATATTTATAATTTAATTAAAATTAGCGTTAAATATTTAGTTAAAAGATTTTAAACAAAAGATTGCTAAGCAAAGTATTTATTTGATTTTCGCTTGCATATTTGTGGAAGACGAGTTTATAATTGTTTAAAGTGAAATTCCATTGTCAAAGATTAGAAATAAACAAAGAAATTTTATCTTGTTGATAAATTAAAGTAATAGAATTTTAAATAAAGAGTTATTATTCAATATAGAGAATTTTAAAAGCTTCGAAAATTCAGCGATATCGAAGCTCGCTTTTAGTTGGAATATTTTTTTTTAACTTGTGCACTAAAAAATCATGTCATCCGACCTGAAATCGCTTTCGAGCCATATAGAGTTTGACAAGAATAAAATTTTTGTTTTCTTATTTATGTATTCTTAAAATATAGTTTTTTTGTAAATTAAGAATTAATACACTTAAATAATTTTGCCTTCATCGTCTACTGTAAATCATTACTGTAGGAAAGAGGCTTACAGCTCGGATCCCCTGTTTAACATTCAATGAAGCATTTTGATGATTTCATGCGTATTTTATCAAACGTAAACGGACATTCCAAATATTTAAAATATATTACAGATACAAATGCGTTCATTTACTGTTGAATAAAACGGTATTTTAAAGGGCCAAATCACACGCCGTGAGATTACTGTCGATGCACTAGCAAAGTATTAAAAAAAGGAGTAGATTGAAATAAAATTGGGTTTGTGTGTTTATTATTTAGAACCAGCAATTTCGCTTTACCTTGAATCCGGAATTTCTCTCGGATAAAGTATGTATGAGTTATTTTGCTTATGACATACGTTATTTTCAATTAAGTTCATAAGCACCATTTATACCACCATGTACCTTATTACTTAAAGAAACTTTATCACAAAACGTGCCTGTATGTGTGGAAAAGAAATCAGTTGTCATTTTCTCATTCTTCAGGATATGAGAGATAAATATATTTTTATACACAATACGTTGAAACATTTAATTAAATACACAATACTCCAGGCTTTTTAAATGACTGTTTTACAAGGAATTGATTAATGATAAAATTTGGCGGAGCTTTGGCTGTCTGTTCGATATTTTACTACTTTTACGGTAAATTCAAAATGATTATTGAGATATCTTTCATCCATTCGACAGTGACTTTTGATATTCTATTTATAAAGTTTCGTCAATGTATTGCACTTAATGAATCCTAAAAAAATATTAATTGTTGTTTGTTTACATTTTTCTATAAAATTGTTTACTTTCCATGTAAGCGTAATCTCTTTCATTCTTCAAATCGTAAAAACCCGAAAACATGTGTTAGAATTGAAATCACTCGCCACGTTTTCCAATCAGCATGTACTAACAGAAATATTTGTACAAGTATATATATATATATATATATATCAGAAAGTTATTTTTTGAAAAGCTGTTCATCTTATCCATTCTCATCAAGGCATTTAATAAAAGAAAATACGCATATATGGAATTTTCGTGTTGGTATACTGTTTCACCCTGTTTCCTGATTAGTTTTCAGATTTTTAATAAGGAGAACAATCCAAATAATATGAGAATATTTTCTGTTGGATGCATTTATATTTGGTGGTCCGGAAAGTAATGCCTTTGTTTTCTTTCTAATAATACGAAATTGGGCATGAACGTATGATTTATAACATAGTGCTAGATATTAGGGAATTTTACATTTGAAAAGTGCCACAAATGATTACTCCTTCGCACTCGCTGCGCAGCGAAGATCGCAGTTCCAGAGAAGAATGTTGCGAAGATTGGAGGACGGTTTCAAGTTAGTGTACCTCTGCTGATGGACAGCTCCCAAATGGTATACATCCGCTGGTGGACAGCTCCCAAACGGTATACATCCGCTGGTAGACAGCTAGCTCCGAAATGGTACACATCCGCTGGAGGAGAGCTCTCAAATGGTATACATCCGCTGGTAGACTGCTAGCTCCCAAATGGTACACATCCGCTGGTGGACAGCTAGCTCTCAACTGGTGCAACTCCAGTGGTGGACAGACATGAAGTGTGTTGAGCCATACGACAGGAGGATAGAATACCAAAGCATTTTTCTCATATATTCCTCATCATTTCAAAGAATAAAAAATATATTCATAACATTCTTGTTGCAAAATATGACACACACGACTATCTAAAAATCGATTTCAAAACATTTTGAAATTTACTCTCCATGGAAGGTAAGCTTTTTTTCATATTTTTCTTGAAGGAAAGAGCAAAAACCAGTTGTCTATGCAACTGTTGCTTTAAAATGGAAGAAATATGAATTCTACGTTTTGGCATTCTTTTGTTTGCATTAGACAAACTAACGATGTTATTTTCAGTACAACTAATATCTACAATTAAGATTCCTAAATGATCGCATTATATTCAATCAAGGTTCTTGAATATTTCACCTGATCAAGTTAGATCTGCCAATATTCAATTAACAAATTTATATCCTCCTGTGGCTCCTAAATATTTCAAATGCTTACGTTACATTGAAAGAAGCTAGTTCTCAACTTGACATCTCTATATTTGACCACAGTTTTGAAACATTTCAGTTGTGTCAAACCACAAAGCCTAAATATTTCAAATGATATTGTTATAACTAAACAAAAATGAACTTTTGATTGATAGTGATTAAACTGACTCACACGTGCCTGTCTTAACACGATATGTACTTTCGGTTAAACAATGTGACCTCAGTAGTATTACTCTTGTCTAGTTTCCAAACAGCACACCCAGGTCCTCTGAACGTTGAGAAACGTTCTAGAGCGCTACAGAACGTTTTGTGAACTTTAATAGATGATCAGATAACCTGTTTGTGTGGACTGACTCAGCTCAGTGGACTGCTTTACTTCATTAATATTTAGATATAAACTTTTAAAAAATAAAATAATAATAAAAACATTAATTAAAATAACATAGTGGGATGTTTTATTTTAATACATATATGAATTTTATGTAGTAAGTACTCAATAAAAAGAATTAATTTTGATTGCTGTGAATATAGACAATCTTAAAGAAAAGGAAAAACCTAGAAATTCAGTTTACGACGTGAACTAAAAATACTCATGACAGCAAACTGTTGAATCTTTTCATGAAAAAAAATACATAAACGCTTTGAGAAATGTCTTCAACCAGTAAATACCGTATGCTTATGACAGTTGAGTTACGCTGTCATTATTTTGTGATACTTTTTTTTCACAATTTCGTTGCACTTCCGCCCCCGCATGTACTATTTTATCCTGTTTGTTGCAATAATTTTTTTAGAATCAATTTCTAAAACTAGTTATCAACAGAACGCAAGCGAGTCATTCTGAATTCTGTACAATCTGTGGATTTCAATATTATCAGACTTGAATATAAGGCTCATAACACAGAATAAATTCATCGAATAGCGCTATAATAAAAGTACATGGAATCCACATGCAAATGCCCCTCGAGTGTTGTTTCTTAAAAACAAACAAAACCTCGTAGTCAGCTCATCTTCAGTAAAAACAAAAGTTCTGCAGCCAAGAGTATATGAGAGTAACACAAAAAAGTTTAAATGAGTTCAGTCTGTTTAGTGGTGCCATTTATCGACAACCTTCATCAGTCAACTGTCACTGAACAATGCCTAAGTCATCGATTAGCACATTCCAGTTGACAGTTTTATATGTCTAACTAACTATACTTTAAAAAAAACAATAATAATTCTTAAACATGAAGAAAATAATTAATGCGAATAGAATGATAAGTATACCTTACAAACCTCTAATTAAATATAAATACACAAAATAAATTCTTATATCTAAAGGTAATAAAAGACGAAAAAGCCTCTAAATTTAATAACTGAATGTAATGTTTTAACTATTCAGTTTTAAACAGTATCTGTATGCTTTTAAAAATATGTTGTAATCGACATGCATTTGACGCGAATACTCTCACTTTTTCTTCATTACTAATTAAATTGAATTAAATTAAGAAAAAAAATAATAATCTGAACAAAAATATTGAAGTCTTTATAAAAAAGTAAATGTTGATTTCAGTGAACGTTAAAAAAATAATTTAGGTAAAGAGTTTTCTTTTTCCAGTGTAATTGAAATTTCTCTGAGTACTCTAAAGAGAAATTAATCATTTTTCCCATTAACTCAATTAAACTAAAAAGGATTATAATCGATTCGCCATAAATAGACTTCTTGATTTTAGAAATATAATTAGCTTCATATCAATCTACTAAATTGGAGAATTTGAATAAAAATGGTTTCAATAGCGATGTACATTTCGGTGGTTTTTCTTGCTTGATATAAGCCAAACTTTGATTAATCAGTAATTAATGCGTCATAACAAAGTAATTCTTTTTTTATGAAAAACTAAGTAGTCAAAAATTATTTTCATTACTAGGTTATTGAAAAAAGTTTTGCAAATTCCATTGGCAGGACTCAGGTAAAAATACTACAGCATAAATAAAATACTAGAATGTCTTAATTCTAGGGAAATCATCTTACGATTCTGTAACGACATATTTGATAACGTTTTATTCTATTGACTGAGTTAAAATCATATATGGGATATCTATTTATTTATTTATTTGTGAGAAATCTCTCTGTTCTAAAAAAAATAACTCCAGCTGCAGCCGCCACTGTCAAAAGCTTCTCATACTATCTCCTCCAAAACCGTGGGGATTTGAGTTTCGACAAAGGTGTCTACGGATTCAGAAAATTCCTGGGAAGCCGGTAAGCTGACTTAAATTTCGAAATTCCAATTATTTTAGAGGATTTTAATAAAAAGCTGAGAAAATAAGGATAATAGTTGCCAGGTTTAGCATTTTTCGCCAACATAAAATCCTTCATGCCTTTGAAACAAAGCAATTTTAAGTATGTACAATGGCGTGAAATTGTGAAACATGAGGTAGAATTACACGTATTTTACGCCAGATTTTAAAAGTAAGTGGAATAAATAAATCAAAGTGCGTTACACAAAGTTCACAATTTCCAAATAGTAAGTTCTCTTAGATAACAGGAGTTTAAAATTACCGATTATTGGCTTTTCTAATACAGAATAACTAATTGTAACTGATTCATAAAGCTCCATTTTGGCATAAGGATCGATCTGGAAAAAGATTATCTCTCCAAGCAGGCTGAATCTAAATACTGCGTGTGTTCCACAATTTTAGCGTCCAGTATTTTGAAAATAAAAAATAATTCAAATGCAAGTTATAGTAATGGCGGTTAGGTCCGGCTTGGGTATATGCCACCCGTAGAAATATTTGGGACGTTAACTAAGCCATTATAGCAGTTTTAGTAAATCTGGGATATTTTCCAGTGCGGCGATATGATATATTTCAAGGTGCTAAATAAGCCAATCTGCAAAGGATTATGTACATGAAAGTATAGATAATTATTTTCACGGCAACCTTACATAAGCAATGATGTAATGAGCATGTGTAAATCGTCACATAAAGAAAAGTTATCCTTTGTAGCAAGATATCCTAGCTGTTCCGTAGTTTTTATCAAACGAAATATATGAAGCGTTGGTTTACTTAGATATAATTGTTAATTATATGCAAAGGTAAGTTGCCAAATTATGAAAAACCGCTATGGATGGCAAATACAACCAACATGGATGGCAGTTCCATAGGTTTTACACAATTAAAAATAGTGTGAAGTTCAAATTTTTATGTTCCAAGGAGCATACAAGAACCAAGCAATGTGTAGCTCAGTAACATTCTATCTGATCCAATCTTCGGGTTTAGTCTGTAGAAATTCAGTCTTTTCACGAATAAGCCTAATTAGGGGCCGAATGAATCGTACCAAATGCGAGCGTAGCGGGTCTAGTGTCCTTGACCCCTAGTAAATTTAAAAAAAAAAGATTATTTTGTTTGTGATTAAAAAAAGTATATTTTCATTCTGAAAGTTTAACAGTTAAAAACTCAACAAATTTATTAAAATGATAAGAAAATTTTAAAATAATGTTTAGTTTATAGTAAATACCCATTGTGATGATACTCATTACAAAGGTGTATCCAACATGGTAATTGTTACGATTAAGCTTAAAGAAACACTTAAAAGATTTGGTGTTAGATAAAAGTAAAATTAACATTTTTGTATAAAATATATATAAATTTGTGTTTTGAACAAAAATATTAATGCATGTGTTAAGCTTGTTTTGTATTTTTGTACAGAAATATGTCTTCATATTTTCTCCTGCTGTTACAATAGTAGGGGAGAATAAAATAAATAAAACCTTGGTAAAAAAACACACATTTAATGATACTTCTTGTTATAAGCATCATTTTATCTGTGTTTTTTTCCGTAATAGTAGGGGAGGCTAGGGCATATTTTTCAACTTTTTAAAACTTAATTTTAGTACTTTTATTTTTATATATTTTGAGGTAAGCAGGATATCACTGTATTTACTACGCTTTTATCCATAAACTTCCGTAAATGTAAGTATACATTTTGGAACAATAGGTTAAGTCAGATCATTTTAAGTTGAAAAATGTGATTCGTAGCAAGAAAAGGTTTTTCAGCCTCTTAAAAATGTACAGAACAAAATTTTCAAACTATAACTTATATCTTCCAAGCCTGGTTAAAAGTTTTCTCTTTAAAATCACCATCCTCATTATTATACAATAACTTATTTTATAATAATAAGGATTTAAATTGTAATTTAACAATAGAATAAAAATCCTGATTATTAAATTTTCGAGAAAAACTGATTCTTATGAATGTGCACAACTTACGACATCTATTCGGTACGATAGTTTATGTAAGTTTTGTGCCTTAAATTGTGGAGGCAGGTTCTGAAAGGGTTAAATAAAACGCAGTCGCAGCATTTCGGAGATGTATTAAACTTTCGTAGTTGATGTATGCTGTGTTAATACTTCAGCCAGTTTCCCCTCTGGTATCCTCAAGCAGCCCTTTTAAAATTAATGCAGGCAGGAAACATGCTCCGATGGAAAATGTGGCTCGATCTCTCCTACATACAATGGACCTAAGTTAATATAGTGACGAGTTAAAATGTCATTTTTTTTCTTTGTCTATTAAGAGCATGAAAATTTTCAAGGCATAATTCTGTATAATTATTCAAAGCTCGTTGTCGTTTTTGTTAATTACAAAATTTTAAAATCAGTTCAGTAAATTTTTAAGTAAATAAAAATTCAACATGTGTCGGAATAAAATTCATTTAGATTTGTTTAACAGTTTATTTGAATGATAGTTGAAGGAAATGTATGCAATTATAAAGCTAGATTGCTTAAAATAATAATAGTTTTATATAAAATTTAAATTATAACACATTTTACATTTAAAGTTTAAAGTACAATTATGCATATTTATATAATTTTGTTTCTGTAAGAAATAGTTTCAGTTTAATTAATACTTAATGTTCTGACATGATCTTCTTGAGAGATATGGTTTATTTTTCAATGCTAGAACAGGAAATTTTTTTTAGTTACATGACGTTTCAGCGTTTCTCTGAAAACAGAAATAAAATAAAAGATACAAAACTTTATGCATAAACAAAAAAAAAAGAAAAAAAGATTATCCTCCTTTTAATTTCTATAATACAATGTCACGCACACAAATCATTTCAGGTTTACTTGAATAAAGATTTAATTGCTAAATACTTTTTCATTAAAAATCTGTATTTCAATATCGTTTTATATCTAATCTATTTTGATCTAACAATGCATGCATAAATGGCTCATTAAATCAAGACACAGTTTAATTATTGCTAATTAATTATCATAATTAAACAAGGATATTGTCATTAATGCTTAGTATAGCAAGGTCATTATTAATCAATGTGAGGGTGAAAAATTTTAAACGTTTGTTTCATCACGCGAGTGAAATAATGAGCTTCTTAATTGCATTGTTTTATGTACATATCTGAAAAGATATAATGAAAAAGATTACGGAAAAACATTATACGTTTGATAATGGATATAGTGTTTTCGTAAATGCAACACATTGTATGTATTATTTTCTATATTTTTCCTAAAATCTGTTTATATGTATAATTTCCAGTGATAAGATCATTCGAATCCATACATCTTACGAGAACACAAAAAATTATCACAAAATTTGTAGTGTGATATCATATTAATTTATTTTTTTCAAGGCATCATATGTTAATCTCATATTGACATCATATTTTTGAATTCCTATGCTTGTAATAATTTAATAACACTCAAAGATATTTCAGTAACATGGTACTTTTTAATTTAATGATTTCCTAGTCAAATATGGTTTATATGATATCATAGTAATTTTATGAATTAGAAGGCAAGCCGCTTCCTTTTCAGATATTTTTCTAGGTGGACTGACTTAATAACGGAAGATTTATGGTTATGGAATTTCAACTTTAAAGATAAATATAAAATATATTTAGTCTCAGTGTTAGTAACACGTGAAATGTAAGAAAACGTTCGAAACAAAATATTGATATAATTTAATTTCAATTATTTAATAAATTGATATTAAATGTAGTTATAAAGAGATAAAAAATAAATGTAATTAATTTCAGAATTAGTACAACATGCGAAGTAACCAAACTTTTCAATAAAAATCATCAAACAGTATAAGCAATAATGTAATAAATCCATTAACTAAATACAATTTGATGGGTTGAAAGTGTAAATTTTTAGGTCTATCTGTTTCAGTCTATTTAAAAATTATAAAAAGAAGGAATAAGTTTGGTACTGTGTTTTCCGACGAGACATGGTACCAGAGAGATGAACATTGTGTGCTCAGAATCATGTCAGTATATTTTTTTAATATCTATGATCCTGTCGATTCACGGCTGCTATGTCCCGGGATTAGAAATACTTCATAGTTTTTTTTTTTTTACATAGCATGTAATATCTATCGCAATATGCAATATCATAAAACAGTTGTGCAATCATCAGTGAGGTCAGTTAGTTTAAGCAGTTTACATGTACAATAAATATGTTCAACAGTAATTTATCGGTATTATGTATATGTTCAATGGTAATCAACGGTCAATTGATATATTGAACCAATAAACTACGATTGTTTTTTAAAGAATACAAAAGCAGACATTTTCAAAAGGCAATCCGCGTTGTAATTAAGATTAAAAAGAACCTGATTGTGAAAGATTACAATGGACAAATCAATATACAGAAAATCTGACTCATGTACAAATATAAACAATTTTTTAAACGAAAATAAAATTCATTACGAAATAATAAACATTACTCATCTATTAATAATTTGAAATTCAAACTATTTCCGGTTCGAATTATTTCACACTATTTCGACACATTTCATTCCTACATCATTTCACAAGGGTTAACTTACTCATAGGCACTCAAGTATACAGTTTAACTTACTCATAGACACTGAAACAACATTTAAGCCATATACCCCAACACACATCTCTCTAAAAGCTATGTATGAAGTGAAGGTACTGTTTGCTTCTGGATGGCCTTTACGCATTTGCAATGTCTGCGAATTAGGTATGATCCAGAAAGCGTTTCAATATTCAGAGTTATTAGGAAGTATACATATGACCATTCACACATAACTGTTAGGTAAGAGTATCTTTAGACACTTAGAGTAGGTACAAAGCTGATCGGATGAGTTGGAGGTAATAAGCAATCAACTTGGATAATGGTAAAATAGGATGTGTTGTTTTAGCTTAACATCAAGCTCAATCATTTACGAACAGAAAACAAGAGACCTGGTTATTGAATTTACTGCCTTTTTAACCTTTGAGGCGCAACCCTTTCCCAATGCTGAAAAAAGCGCAGCCGTTGCCATAGCCCGACTTAACTACCAGCAAGATGCTCGCGATTTGACGCACATGGCTGTGCTCGCGCACCGCCAGCTGCGTCAAAAAAGGGTCTCTAGATCTGTGGCTCGCGATGAACGTTTCGATCGTCCGCCATCTTCCTGGTAGTTAAGTCGAGCGATGGCAACGGCGGCCCTTTTCTCAGCATTGGGCAATCGATCCAGCTGTTCTCGCATTCTTCCGTTTTTCAGCAGATGTCAGTGCTGTTAAAAATAATTGTGACCATTTTTTTACGGTAAATGACGTACTAAAATGTAAAGGATTCTCGTGGAACTATGTCACCCGCAACTATTTTTAGTGATCAAATCTATTCTTCGTGACTGGCAACAGTCAAAACGCCAGAGTTTGGTGTTCCCAGAGCAGGAACACTGCGCGTGAAAGGGTTAACTTAACATCAAGCTCAATTATTTACGAACAGAAAATAGGAGATCTGGTTATTGAATTTACTGCCTTTCTTAAATCTACGTTTAACCACTTAATCAGACTGTTTCAAACACGCAACCTGAGAGATTCCCTTTTGTGTCCAGTGTTACTTTTCAGCCGGAATCTACGACTGTCCCACTCTGAACCAGCATTTTGCAAATACAACGAATTAGATTGTTTAACGAAGAAAATCATGAAGCAATATTCTACTGAAAAATGCGGTATGTACTTCTAAGAGTATCCTGGGCGCCAAACATTTAATTCCAGTATGTGTAGATCTTCGTAGTGTATTTTTAATCTTGTTTTCAATCCCCGTACATAAAGGGCAGGGTTAAACAATATTTTAGAAATAATAGACTTTAATATCTTTGACTGAAAATGATGGCTAGAAAATATTCTGATACTTCTATTTTTGTATTTGAATGCATGAGTACACCCATTTCTGCAATTACATAAATTTTAGCAGAATACTTTATCAATTAAGAAACATCCTGAATAAGAAACTACGGGTATTCAGATATCAAAATCTATATATTTGTCTCACATGTTTATTTTATTCTTAGTATTGGATTTTATCACAAACTAAATTAGCAAACAATTGAATTATTTAGCATCGAAGCTCTTTGTTTTATTTTAATTTGATATAACTCTGAAAATTATTTTTTCAAGGTTTATTAAGAATAATGCATTGTTACAAAATTAAATGAATAAATATTGGAGAATTCAACACTAATTTGCCTAATTTAATTAAATTAGAATTCAATACAAATGTCCCACTCATTTTCAATAAAAATATTAATCCTCTACATACATAAAAAGAATCGGTCTGTAGCAGGCGAAAAATTAATTTAGCACGATCCTATTTGTGCTTTACTTCTTCTACAAGCAAATCACATTAATTCTGAACATATTTCAATCGTTTTTTGTTCGGTATTCATAAATAAATGAGTGAAAATTCAATCATTATTGCTCTAGCTTACGAACACTTGTATAAATTAATTGTGGGCAAAAAAACTTGAACCGTTAATTTTAAGAATACACGAAGAAAACAACACGTATATATTTTTGAAATGGAGATTTCCTACAGAGAATCAATTTGATATTGTCGAAAATATAAAGAATCGTTGCTTTTATTTACGTATTTCGTTTTGATACATTAATTCATTTTCCGTTAAACATTTTGAAAACATTATTCAACGATCCAAAAAAATATAATTAATCTGGAAAATTCCAACGATTAGTTCTCTTATTAATTATTGTTCAATAATAACTATTTACGCCATCATATTGTGTTTAAAGAGGCAAACTTGGTCAGGGAATATCTTTTTTAAGGGAAAGTACCTAGGGTGGGGGACTTTTCAAGGGGTTCTAACACGCATTCAGATTACATCTGGTGAAAACCGCCCACAACTCCAGAACGTTAGATCGATAACCGTGCGGTAGGTCAGAACCCTGAAAACGTTTTATCTATGTACAATGCTCAGTGTCTTACAGACTATGGTATGGTAAGGCAATACCACATTCAATGGCAGCCGTTCAAGGAATTGTAGTTGACTGACAATCACACATAGTAGCAAACTAAATTACAAAACAGCTTTGCAACATCATAAGCCAATTGTTAATTTTTAGTTTGAAAATAAATATACAGACATAAGACAACTCTTAAATTTGATATAATAAATAGTCACACAATTTGGAGTGATTGAACGCATTGAATTTTATAAGTAAGAAAGGTGTAAAATGAAATGTCCAAATCAAAATTTTGTTTTCACAAATATGGAACTCGAGGAAGTTGATTAGGTGCATCCTTTTACACACACAGTTTATGTTAGTTATAAGTAACTACGTACGGCTTGAGATATTATTTATGATAAACTAGTTGGGGGGAAAGCTTGTTCTTCGCACGGGCACTACAGCTTTCATAAAAAAAGAGCATAATCTTTCATGAGATATTCGGAACCGTAAATCGCTAAATTTCTTAAGCAAACACATGTTGTTAAGTTTCAAATGCAAGATACATCAGGAAAGATGAATTGGTGCTCCTCGACATCACATAGAAAGGGGTTGCACTCATTTTTCCCTTTAATGGAGACTGACAGCGCATACTGTTAGAATGTGAACACTTCGATTTTACTTGCATCTACATATATAGTACTCTAACATATGCGGTACCAATATCGACGATATTTCAACGCTGCGAACGGCAGCAGCTAGATGCAAGCATTAGTGCAAAAACATTAACGTATGTGCAAAAATCCGAATTAACAGTTCGATGACGTCAAATAGAGCAAGCATATGTCACGCAGTAGCTAGATTACAAAATAAAAATAATGGATACACAAAAAAGCAAGACCTTTCGGACTTTTTCACAGCTTTAAAATATCGAATTTACAATAATAGGCGCATTCATCGCCCATCTAAAAAATGTCACCATGCATCGGGCTAAAGCATACTTAAGCCATTTGCTGTTTCAACATCGGCTTTTATGATGACACCCAATATGTGTAGCAACCCTAACCTAAATAAATTTGGTGACAAGAAACATGATTGTCATTGAAATGAGAATAGGTATGAGGCGGCGAAGCTGGCTGCCTTGCGGCTGGTTTAAATTATTTCACTAGGTCATATTTTATGGATCATACAATATTTGTCGAATGATAAGCTAATGTACCGTTTACGGCAAATAGATAAACAGTAATATTGCCATAAAAGGCAAACCTCATTTGACGCTCTCGAAAATTAGACACTAACCGTAAAATCTCAAAATCTTTAAATATACACGAACCACACAAATTCATGGTACCACTATCTCCAATATCTTACTATCAACAGATTACTAATATTTTAAATAACAGCCAATGTTTCAAGTATCAACAACTTATTTATAGCGGCTAGTTTGTTTTAAATTTTATTTATACCTTATACTGCTCAGTAAATTTGAATTTAGAGCAGTTTATTGGTGTTGAATTTTTTGCTACAGTTTCATACCATTTTGAAAGAAAGACGAAAACCTGAATCATATTGGATAATACTGCCAGTTTTCAAGTTAGAACGTTCTCGAATATGGCTTAAATATTTCGAAAAAAAATATTCAAGCCATAAGCTACCGATTGTCCCAAATATGGATTTTGAAAATCAATAAAAAAAAAGACAGAATGCGATAGAGATGCATCGTTTGCGTGCTTATGCTTAGGAAATCAGGCAATTTTATCCCACCAAATTTCAAATTTAGTTAACATTTACACCCACAGGTGGCGCTGAAGACTATGAAAAAATAAAAACCGGTATGAAAATTTTGCAATGTTTGTTGCAAAAAACTATACAATGACATTTTCGATGTAACCCCCATTTGCTGCAACAACGTGGCGCAGTCTAAGGCAAAAATTTCAAGACATCCGTTCAAACATGTCACTTGGAATTGTCTCAGGCAGTACAGATGTACGGCTTCAGCTCCCCAATTGTTTGTGGAGTTTGGCGGTATACCAAATCTTTCAGGTATCCCCAAAGAAAAAAGTCGCAGGTAGTTAAGTCTGGCGAATAAGGAGGCCATGCCATGCCGCTTCCTTTATGTTTGTCGTAATCCAAGGCAATTACCCGCTCACTGAAATGCTCGTTCAAGAAATCAAATACTGCAGACGTTCGATGTGAACGAGCATCATCTTGCATGAACTAGGAGGCATTCGAACAGTCCTCCAAAGCAGTATGAATCCCCGCAAATTCTTCCAGAATCCCAAGATATCGAACAGCATTTATCGGTTGCTCTCGAAAAAATGGCCCTATTATTCCTTTGGAGGAAACCGAAGCCCATACCATTATTTTTGGTGAATGCAGGAACGAAGGTTCAGCAAGTGACAATTTTTGCTTCCCCAAATTCGCGAGTTCTGCTTGTTGATATATCCATCGATGTGAAAATACGCTTCGTCTGAGAACCATATGTTGCCAACATCGAGTTCAGCGTCATCCGCAAGTTGCAGCATGGCATTCGAGAAATTAGAGCGTTTATTAATGGCAATTGGACTGAGGGGTGGTGAGTCTGGATTTGGTACGGGAACATGTGAAAGCTGTGGCGCATGAGACAGTGAGTACTCATTCTTCGGAGTCCAGTACAAGATGCAACACGGCTTTCGGAAGTCTGGGGCATTTGTTTCATGAGAGATAGTGCATGTGCAAGTTACATTTTGGCCCTTACAGGGCCCAGTACAGGTGGCAATTTTTAAAAATCCTGAAACTGTATTTTTTTATGTATATGCTGAAGTAATTAAATTTTCAATTGCTTGAACTGAACTTTGCTCGCTACTTCATATTGAAAAAGTAGTGCGAATGCATGCATACAACTACATACTGTGGCAGAAAACTCTGCTTAGTTGTCGGGTTCGTGGTTTGAAAGTCCAGTGTATGGGGAAAGTTCTGGTAAACAGTCCATTTGTCAGGATGGAACACGAATTTTATTGCTTCTAGAACTTCGTTGAACAATCTGCTGTGCAAAATTCGCAGGAATTAATAAGCAGTAACTGGACTGGATGCAATAAAGTGCTTAAAATCAATAGTTTATAAAAGAATCTTCTGATCCAACAACCCTGGTATATGCGGTATATAAAGATTATTTTCCAATCCTGGTATTATCTTATAAAATAATTTTGAAAAAAAAAGATGAGAGACTTAGCATATTTATAATTAATATTTAAATAATAAATAAATTCTTAAATACCAGTTTACTTAATTTCATTTAATTCCAATTCAATATAAACGTCCCACACAATTTAAATAAATTTATTGATCCTCCACAAACCTTTAAAAAACTTGTTTTGTAAACTGAGAAAAATTAATTTAACACGATCTCAATTATGTTTTCTTTCCCCTAAGTGTATGTCTCATTAATTCTAAACACAATTCGATCATTTTTTGTTCAATATCCATAATTAAATGCACAAGAATTCTGTCATTATGGATTTCTTTCATAGAATTGGAAGCAATTAACTAAGCGTAAAAAAAAGCTCGGATCATTTATGCTTTAGGATATACGAGTGAAACAACATGTTTTTTTAAATATTTTTTTTTTAACTTAGAAGTTTAATGGAAATAATGTATGTATATATATATATTAGGTCGTAACGAAAGTTTCCCGCCACCGCAGATATGATCTCAGCAAACAGTTCCCGATGACCTGTTTCCTTATATTTTGTCAAATGATTTTTGGCATTTATAAGTTATGTTTTTGGTCTCGCACCCCCATGTTTCTGGGCCGAAGGCTTTGAAAAACTACCAAAACGTTGGCAGAAAATCATAGATGTGGGGGTGATTACTATCCGCATTAACATTTTGTTGGCGGAAAACTTTCGTTACAACCTGATACATATATTAGGGTGGTCCTTATTTTGCAAGTTGAATTTATTTTATGAAGGGCCCCCTCAGTTGGTTTCTTTGTATAAATAAATAATTCCTGCAAAATTCAAAATTAACACGTTGAAAACAACACGTGCCCCAATCGGCTCGAAAATACAGGATGATCCACAAATTCGTAAACATTTCAAACATTAAAAGAAAGGACAAATTATTATTTTCAAGTGAAGTTTTCACCGATGATCTTATTTCGACGACGTTTGTTTTTGGCATCATAAAAAATGTTAGTTCTTAAAATTCGCCGAAGGGGACGCTGTATAGGCTACAATATATTAAAAAAGCACAGATATGAGCATATAAAATTTATTAATTCATTTTTTAAAAAACTAATTTTGCAGTTTGAAAATAAATTATTCATTTGGGTTCATTTCAAACGGACGGAAAATACATTCACACAAGAAACATTTTTTTATTTTACTGTAAATTTTTATTATTGTTGTTGATTTAATTTTATTAAATTCTTACTGAATATTTTCAATTATTTTTATAACTATTTTCAAAATTTTATTAGTAAATCATACAATACATTAATTGTGTTACTTAAATGTAATTTAAATTAAAAAAAATAATAAAAAATATGTAAGCATAATTTATTTGCGTTACTTAATCATTCGCTAACTATATGGAACGATGTTTGTCTATGAAAAATGATTTAAACAATTTGCGTAAAATTTAAATATTTACTTAAATAAATTACCGAATTAAGAAGCAAAGTTAGTTGATTATTAATGTTTGAGATATTTAATATCTTAGTTAATTGCTCATAAAATTAATGAATAACGAATTTAAAATCTTAACATTGCATGTACAGTTAATTTTAAGATATGTACTTCAAAATTCCAAAAATAAAACACTGATTATTAACACTAATTATAAACACTGATTATTTTTTAACAAATTCGTATGGTAATTGTGAGTTTATTTAAAACAGAAACTAAACCATTTAAAACTGAATGTAAAAATAATGAGAATCTACACGGACATAGTAAAAATATAAAGGTCACGAACGTATTTAACATGTCTTTTACTTTAGAAATTATTCGTAAACTATTTAAAAAGAATTTTTTCTAAGAGCAATGGGGTGAATATATTCATTAGTTAAACACTTGTAATTTTAATCAGGCACTTAACTAAGGCAGAAAGAAAGTAATTTTATTAGGAAAAATTTTATCGCTATTTGTGATATAATAAGCTTGGTTAAAAAACACTGAAAATATCTAAAAAGCTAATTCATTAACCCTTTAACGCGCAGTGTTTCACCTCTGGGAACACCGAACTCTGACGTTTTGACTGTTACCAGTCACGCAGAATAGATTTCATTTCTATAAAAATAGTTGCGGGTGATATAGCTCCACGGGAATCCTTTACGCCGTAGAAAAAATTGTCACGATTATTTTTAACAGACGATTGTCACGATTATCTGCTGAAAAATGGCAGAATGCGAGAACAGCTGGATAGATTGCCCAATGCTGAAAAAAGGGCAGCCGTTGCCATCGCTCGACTTAACTACCAGCAAGATGGCGGAAGAACGAATCGTTCATCGCATGCCACAGATCTAAGACCCTTTTATGACGCAGCTGGCTGTGCGGCACAGCCAGCTGCATTTTCGCATTCAAAAAAGACTTCATATCGCTGTGAACATCCCCTTTTATATCAGTGTTTCAGGCAGAGTAAATCATTTTACTCGTGAAAAAATGTTAAACTGGGTAATCTAGAAAAACTATTTTAAACGAATTGGAATCTTAATTTTCCCTTCAAATCCTGATAACCATGAATTCAGTAAGACGTCAATATCACTTGCGACATTTTTTTCGCACAAATGATGAAATTTTTTCTCTGTCGGAAATAAAATAGAACTGAAAATAGCGAAAAATCGCTTTAAAACGTTGCGTCGGTTTTCGGATTTTTAAAATAGTGTAGATTATTATTTTCATTACATAAACATGAAAAAAAGTTTAAGCGGATCGTACAAACGATGTAGATTTTATAACGTTTTTTGTGCTTAACTGTTTAATCTTTTTAAAGTAATGGTAGTAAAACTTTTATCTTGAAGTGGCTGAATCGTTACAAAGTCAGTGAGTCAGAGATCAGCGTAACTATAAGAAGGATCATGTACAAACACACATATTTTTTGTACATTTATTTTACCTTCCACGAGGGACACGAGAACAAACTGACCTTCTTACAGCTCTAATTTTTCAGAGATAGGTAACTCTTTTTCTTCACTCTCATCACAATCAAACTCACTTAATTCATGTATAATGGAATCATCAAGTGAAATTCAAGATTCTGATCAAGATTTTCTAGCTCTGCTTGAGTGCATGGCCCTCTGCCAGTTACTGGCACAAAAGCATGTGCTCCACTACTTGGTCCCCTCCGCCCACTTCTGAACCGTTTGTAAACCATTGATCTAAAAGTGGGCTATGTATCACAATCCATAAATCATTACTGTAATTTCATTAAATGATAGCTTATAATACATTCAGTTCTGATAATCAAGTAATATTTTGGTTAGTAGAGACACGCAGTAATGAGACTTAAGCGACGAAACAAACATTTAATTAACACAACTTACATTTACATAAAATGTCATTAATATACATGCAACTTAGCGTTCGCTATTCTCTATTGTTATATGCACCGTTATAAAAGCAGTCCTACTACACATTCAGCTGAGATAATCACGAGGGGGAAACGTTACGTGATGCCCAAGGATAATAAGAAGCAGTGTGTATTCCTTTAATTCCCCATCACAATGCTTATTTCCAAAACAAAAAATTTACGTATTATACTTTTTTACTTAATCCTATCAGTTTACAACTTGTGTTTATGAGCGGTAAGTGCTTTTGCTAAAATGTCAGCAGGCATGACCTCTGATTTGACATCTATTCCACCATCATTAACCCTTTGAGACGCAACCCTTTCCCAATGCTGAAAAAAGGGCAGCCGTTGCCATCGCTCGACTTAACTACCAGCAAGATGGCGGACGATCGAAACGTTCATCGCGTGCCACAGATCTAGAGACCCTTTTTTGACGACAGATAGCTGTGCCGCACAGCCAGCGGTCGTCAAAAAAGGGTCTCTAGATCTGTGGCACGCGATGAACGTTTCGATCGTCCGCCATCTTGCTGGTAGTTAAGTCGAGCGATGGCAACGGCTGCCCTTTTTTCAGCATTGGGCAATCGATCCAGCTGTTCTCGCGTTCTTCCATTTTTCAGCAGATATCAGTGCTGTCAAAAAGAATCGTGACAATTTCTTGACGGGAAATGACGTGCTGAAAAGTAAAGGATTCTCGTGGAGCTATGTCACCCGCCACTATTTTGATAGAAATTAAATCTATTCTTCGTGTCTGGCAACAGTCCAAACGTCAGAGTTGGGTATTCCCAGAGTGCGATCACTGCGCGTTAAAGGGTTAAACGCATCACGAACAAAGTGATGTCGAATGTGGATGTGTTTAGTACGGGAGTGATATACGGATACTTAATTCGGATAATACGGATAATAATAAGCAGTGTTTATGTATTCCTACAAATATAATAACAATTGATTTTAAAAACAAACATAATGTGTGTTAAAAAACTGTTCGCCTTTTCAACAATTTAGAACTTCACGGACTGCTAACGAAACTATCTACAGTATTTGTAAATTACAGTATTAGTCCAAACATAGCGCGCCCTTAAAATGTTTCATCAAGATAATTAGAAAAATTCTGTATATTTAGGCTTCGAATTTAGCGCGAGACAGGTTTTTTACGGGAAATGATCAGTGAAAAGACATCGTGTTATATTCGGGCCAATACGGTAGTTCATCAACCGTTTGCCAGTAAATTTTACCCAAAAAGAATAAATTAACATCCAAGCAATTTTTTGTAACCAGATTCCACCGAAAAAGATGAGAAAGAAAAATAAAAATAAATATGTGCGGAACAAAAGCAAATAACAAAGGAAATTTTCAGCATCTGATTTCCTTCAGCCAAGCTGTCTGTTACAAAATTGTGCAGACCATAACTGTACATTTTCATTGCTTTTCGAGAGAAAAGAGTATAGCGGAATCATAAAGTAAGAGAACAGTAATCTCACTTGAATTTCAAAAGTGAATTATAGCTTCTAAAGAAATCTAAGATGCTGAATTTAGATCTAATAATTCTTACATCCATGGTTCACGTAGAAAAAAATGTACAATGGCTAACGCATAATAACTACGCAACTTATCCGAGGTCACTCGCTCGAGGTGTTTTGAACACCTAAGCAACAGAAAAACGCTTCTATCTTCCCTAATAGAACAAATGATCACAAAAGAGTCTCTGTGACGTCACAGAGTGCCACAATCGTCACAGGACTGTCACCAACTGTGATGATTATGACGTGAGTGATGTGACTCCACTTGTGGTCACTGTAATGTTTTATTTGTGACCAGTCACAAGGTGACGTCGCTGTGAAGTATTGTGATCGGTCACTTAGTCACTCCACTGTGAAGTCACTGTGTGATTGCTTTGTCACTATTGATTGTTGGGAGTACAAAATGGCGTCAGACTGGCCGTTTGTTGCGGCTTTGGAAAAAAACTTATTTTTTCAAACATATTTTATTTAATCATTTCTTTCGTCAAACATTTAATGAGTAAACCTGAAAATAATAACGAGTAATTGAGTAAAATCTGTCGGTTGAAAAGTAATGAAATTTAGTTGAATTTATCAATTTAAAAAATTATTTTTAAAATTTTAAAAATTCTTTTTTAAATTATAATTCTATGTGCGATTTCTTTTCGGCAAAACATAGCAATAAATAAATATATAATAAATAAATAAATAAATGAAAAAATCTTACCCTCATACCTAAATATAAATATATATATCAGCTACGCTACTGGTGTTTGTAACATCAGGTGAAAACGAAATACATGTGTAATAATGATTATTAAATTCTGGACATATGTCGCACTTTATAAGTTTATTTCTCAACAGCAGAAAAAATGTAGAATAAATCAGTAACCTTTCCCAAAAAATTATTTAATAAAACAGCGCATTACATCGTAAATAATAATTTATGAAAAAAGAAAGATTTACAAGATTTTTAATTTATATTTGCTAATTATGTTATTTTTCCTCCATTTAAAAAGTACTCCACAAAAATTTTAGTTTTCGGAAACTTTTTCAGTCAAATTACTTTTTAAAGCAATCGCAGCAAGATGAGCTCGGCGCAGAGCGTATCGTGTTGAGCTACAAACCGGTGTTCCGAGAGCTCGCGAAGCTGGGAATTTCCCCTCTCTTTGTAAGAGGTTTGGTGCTGCCATCTACCTTGTGTGTCCGGAAATAATTTTTTCTCTGGAATTTCTCTCTAGTTGCATCAGTGTCACATTGAGACTACACTGAGGTAGCCACCGCGGGCGGACAGCCCGCGGTGGCCTACCACCGCGGTCTGCATCTGTAGCCACCGCGGGCGGACATAGGGACCGTATCGTGACCACACAGTGGAGTCCCTACGACTGTTTGTAACTCTATTATGACTGTATTGCGTGGTCGCATTTTATTCACAGGCGATGATCTTGTTATTAGGGTTTTCAAGCATGCTGTTTAGAACTGCAATTTTTTCGGTAGCTGCATATTATACGGATTATGTTGTATTGTGGGATTACGGTCAATTATCTACACGGGTGATCTAGGCCGACTGCCCTTAGTGGGGGTCCTAATCCGTATTTGCGCTACGTTTCGGAGAAAACCACGGAAAACTCCGAACGGTTAGGTCGGCGGACGCAACCTGGTTTTGAACTACGTACCTTCTGCCTCCCAGTTTAGAGCGCTATGCTCTCGGCCACTGGTCGGCCTCACGTTATACAGTATTGAACCTTTAGCTCTCTGTCTTTCATTCTTTACCAGTGAATTTGTATTGCACGAACGTTAAAAATTTTGTCTGGTGCTGTGATCATCAAGTGAGGGATTGCGTTATTATTTTTTTTCCCTGAAGTATAAAAAATATGGAACTTAAAAAAAAATATTTCTATTAATATTTTATCGATATCCATATCTATGTATATATATTTTCTTATTTACTATTTATTTACAAACACAATTTAGTAAATGCTTTTTTTTAAGCATTTTTCAGATATTATGGCAAAATCTCTGTGAGAGGGAGGAAAGCAACTCTATACGTACTGTACAATACTTTAGCTGATTCTGAGTTGAACAATTCTGAAGAAAATATTCATATTTATCATAAGGATGAAGAAGAGCGCCATATTGAATAATCCCATGTTGTTGTTGTTGTTGAGTGTGATTATGGCAACGCTACACTAGGGCGATCTGCCAAGGGCGGGTGCCTTGGTAGGAGGACTTTCTAAGGGGTTCTAAGGCGTAGTCACGTTACATCTGGAGAAAACCTACCAAAACTCCAGACCGTTAGATCGACAGCCGCGCGATGGGACCCGAGCCCGGGACCTTCACACCTCGGCCGTCTACCATTTTCTACCATAACCACTGTGCCATGGTGAGGTCTGAATAATCCCATAATTTTACTGATTCGGAACAAGAGTTTGAACCTTTTAAACAGGATACATCTGTTTTTTGCAATATGTGCTTGAAACAAATCTCCTCTGAATGTTTTGAAGCTGACTAAAATACTATTTTACAGTCTTTAACCATCCTTAACATTATTAACAAAATTAGTTTATTACTAAAAAATGTGCTTTAGTTTCAATTTATGAAAATATGTAAAATCATGCATTTCAAACTGAAAATAGCGTTCGTTCATTTGATATGGCGTTTAACCTTATTTGTTTTTAATAATTTTCATAGGTTAATTCAATAAATTCCTTCTAATTTTCAAAAAATATATTTACTTCTTCAAAACTGCGTCATAATAATTCAGCGGCATGCACACATCTGACTGCCATCCCCATCAAGTAATGGATATGTCCATTTCCTCCTCTAAGCCGGATGTTTACGATTCTATCCAATCCGTGGTCAAATAGTACCAGTACTGTTAAAAATAATTTTGAAATCCATTTTACAAGTAATTCTGACAATTTTTACCAGAAATGATGTGCTAAAAAGTAAAGGATTCTCGTTGTAACAATGTCACCCTCCTGTATTTTTATATAAATCAAATTTATCCTTCGTGACTGACAACAGTCAAAACGTCAGAGTTGCGTGTCCTCTCGGCGAGGACACCGCGCATTAAAGGGTTAAGAAATAGTGCAGTCATAAATAAGATGGCGGTGGAAAGTATTTAACAGTCAATACGTGCGGTGCAATTAATCACTAATCCTAATAATCAATATGATTTATCTTTACTGCTTGTAACTTTGTAGCAAATATGTGAAGAGTATTACAATTCATACAATAAAAAGTAAGAAGATAAATAAAACTGTACTCACATCTACGTCTATTCCATCTTGGGGGAATGTTTTGAGGGGCGGATTCGCAGCTGGAACGTACCGGAAAAATTCTCTCATATTTCTGTACCACTTCAGAGCGTACAGTGTCTCGCTGCCGAGATCGAACACGCACCTAAGGATAGCACTGTCGCCTGTCACTGCAGGACTGGGCACGTGCACGGAGTTTATGCGAATTCTGGCTTGTACCACGTGACCTGTAACGACATTTGACTTGATGAATATTTTGTGCATGTAAACCGGAATTTGCAAACTCTGTTATTGATGGTATTTAGGTTCACCCGCACGTAATGCAACAATAATGGTAATATAAGTGCAATTGATATTTGATGCATATATTTCCATAGTAGTTCTGAACGGAAATAACGCATAGTTAATTATATAACGCATTTGTACTGAAATAACATACATTAGCTACTGAAATTACTACGTAAAGTTAATGTTACGGAGAAATGTTGAAAAAATGCGTAAATAACTTATTTTGCACTCCGGCTGAGGCGCAAAATTCAATTCAATAAAAACCAGTTTCCCTGCAACTCTCCAACATATGATATTAACTAAAAAACAAACACTTATCATCTAGTAGGTTAAAGTTATTTGAAATTGTTGTAATATTTAAAACTCAATTACTTTACTACAGTTGGTATCTTTAGCCACATTTCTATTTTTCATAGTCTTTTTTTTTTCATTTAAAAGCGGATGTAATAGTATTTCTTTTTAATTATTAGCAATACACAATAACAAATTTAAATACATTTGAAACTAGATGCTTTTAAGGAAACCTTTTCACTTTACTTCAAAAGAAAAAATAGATAAGTAAAAATAAATAAAATAAAAATAAAACAGCTAAAAAGTCCTTTATTCTAAAACAAGGATTTTAATTCATAATTAAAAAGTTTATTGGAGTTTAAGAAACATTTAACAAGAAATCGAACAACTAACTAAGAAACAAAAGACGTGGTAGTTGTAGAAAAGTTTTACCTATGTATACGTCTGCTATGCACTTAAAATAAAGCTAATAATATTCTCAGTATGGTATACGGGGGGGGGAAAAACCAAACACTAAGTTGCTCAGCATCATTCATTTAGTAGAGAATAAATAGCTTGAGCACATCAACGTGCATTATAATGGGCGCAATAATAGTACGGATGGAAAGCGTAAAATGTACATTTTTCGGGTCGGTTTCAAAAACTGCACTTACCTGGCATGAGATTCTAGCTATTTTTCATGCTCAAATTGTTCTCTGTCTGCAGAATATAGGGGAAGGGGGCCCAAAATGATCCGAACGGGCTAAACGACCGCATATGTTTTCGTAGATACAGGTAGCGCTATTTACCGGGTAGTACATAAACTTTGTTGTGCCAAGTGAAGAAGAAACAATGGCAGTATTACGCATTTAAATGGAATTCTCCAAAAAACTGGGTTTATAACATCTGTTATAATATAAGCACTACCTTTCCTATTTATTTAGATACACAGTCTTTGATGTACAGAAATATTACTTGTTTACCTGAATAGAGTACATTTAGATGGGAATTACATTTTTTTTCGCTTCTCGGCGTCATCCAGTAAAATGACCTCCTGTGAGCAGCCATATTTCCGAGTAAAATGATCCATCGACTAAAGAAAGTACAGGACCGGGTACTAACCTTCATGGTAGCCATTTAACCGTTCTAAGAATGCCTGACTCCCCATTACATTACTTAATTTATTTCTGCGTTTATTTTAGTCCATAAATTTTGAATTATAATTTTGAAATATTCCAATCTGTTGTTTGTGACACTTTTTTTATTTTAATTTTTTCATAAAATAAACTAGGCATATTATATGATAGTAAAACTTATTTTATTTCATTATGTATAGTCATAATTATCTTTACATCTTCTATTTTCCAGATAAAAACAATTTAAATTATTTTGGAATGAAGAATCCATTTGCCCTTTGGTTGATGGTAAAATGAGACTTTGGACACTTTTTCAAAATTCTATTTTTATCATTTCTCAATGTGCTTTTAAAATAGTATTAATATATGTTCCCTACTAACAATTTTGCTCGGCCTACCATCGGCCAACTACGAGGCCCGTGGTAACCCGAGGAAAATTGCTAGTGGGATTTATGATGCAGAATAATGTGTAAAATATGACATCGAAGGGCTACAGTTTTATTTAAACATTTATGCCATTTTATAGAAGTATTTCCCTTAAGGGGATCAGTTTAGGCCACCTTTCCCTGCATTTGAACTCTGGTCTGAAATTCCCCCTACACACCGTACAACACGACTGAAGGCAAGCTGGCGCAAATGCAAGTAATACGCTTTTATCCCTGGCATTTCACTTTTTTTTTATTACTAATGTACGCAAAGTACTTTTTCTTATTACATCGATGATGAACAATTTTGACTTTTTTCCCCTCATCTCGTACTGTTTTTGAGGTAAGAACTCTAACTCCAAATTTAGCCGCCAGATGGCATTGTAAGCGGTTCTTTTGAGTAGCACATGGGCACTTTACTATACACAGACATCACTTTTATGAATATAGCAGTAGCAATTCGGAAGTTAGCAAAGGACTTTTAAATTTTTGTATAAGAATCACACATCATAATAAGAGATTTACGTTTTATTACGTACCCTAGGGATCCGCGGACCACAGTTCCAAGAGGCCTATGCCTCATAGTATCAAACATGATAAATATTGAGATTTTAAAATATTAGAAATTTAAAGCGAATAATGAACGCATAAAAACGTGGATCAGCGAAATGCTAAAAAATCGTTATTTCTTTTTTCTGTTAACATTTAATGTTTGTTCTATGACTCAGTTTAAATATTTCTAATGTTGGTGATTCTAGAAAGCATTTTCGATAAATGTATCTTTTCTAAAGCAGCAAAAGAATTGCATCCTCTTAAGCATAAGAATGATGGATTCATTTCTTAATTTTAAAACGTTTGAGAATCGCTGCAACAAGCTACTTCTTAATGAATCGTCGAAAAAGGAATGTACAGAATATTTCCACTAACCAAAGAACAATAACGGCAGCCTCCTATTCGTAACAAACAAAGCGTTCTTTTAATATATTTCAGTGGACTCAATCCAGTGTTGGACATGGATAAACAGTATTTAGTTTAAGTTGCTGTGCGATTTCCATATCTTGTATCTAAGTAAATATTCAACTTTGATTTTTTGGAGGTACATAACATTTCAAATTGTTTAAAAAATAATTTTTTAACATCCATATTCTAGTAATAATAGCATTGAATAAAAATTAGTGTTAAAACTAATGAAAAAATTTGCGAATAAGATGCATAACAACATACTTAGTAAGTCGATTGTTCCGGATGATACAAATGGTCTACACTCCTTCAGTCGTAAAGAAGTTCCACCATTTGCACAAGCTGATTCACTATTTACTAAATCTTCCTACCACTGTGCTGAACTTTTTTGTAAAAAAAAAGGATGGACATTTGTACTACCCAAAACAATTGTATCTTTATCCTTAGTATTTTTATATGTGTGTTATTATGCAAAAATTTTAATTAGTTTTTATACGTTTTCAGGTTCAACACAATATATATATACATTGGCAGATTACTGCAGTCGTTTGTCACTCACATGAAGTATATGGTATGTAACGCCATCATGCTTTGCACAATGACTTCAGTAATCTAATATGGTTGGTTAATAAAAGCAGCTGATGTTGACTTACTGGTTGTCACCGACATAAGCAGCAAGACCAAAATATTCTCAGCAACGTATGCGATGAGAAGGTCTCTGCTCATCTCTCATTTAGAAGGTATCAGAAATTACGGTCAGCAGTAGATCTGGATATCCTCAGCACCATCATCCACACAGAATTCATTTACTCTGCAAAAGAAATTATACAAAGGTTTCAATCTAAAACAGTCAAAGATTTGGATGATCTTAAAGCTAAGTATGATGAACTGAACTGAGACTTAGAACACATATGAATAGAAAATCTCATTGTTACTGTGAAAATAGTTTAAACACAATGATTGAAATATTATGCGAAGGTAATTTCAATAAAAGGATCATCGATAAAATGATTCAACTGAACTGGAATTGGCTGAAAAACTCGCCCAGCATACAAAGTAAATTTTCCAACTTAAGATCAACCGATTTAGCCATTTGCTGTCAAAATATATATTTATTTTTTGAAAGATAATTGTGCTAGCTTATAGATAAAAGTATAGGAAATACAGTTATATCCTGTTTACCTTAAAACAAATAAAAATAAAAACAAGAATTAAATCTCTCTGCACACTAGCACAGATTTTTTTCAGAAAATAAATAAACAAATATCAGGTTATCTGGCGTTTAAATTTCAATGGCTTCTGTAATTCTTATATTTGGAAGCAACTAATAATTTGTAATTATGGTCACTGCACGAATGAATACATTTTACGTTAATAAAACTATGATTTAATACATAATATTTTGAGCGAGACAATTTGGAATGGGGATTTATATAATACTTGTAGATTATAACGGCCGTTGAGATTGATTTTTCACAAAAAGAATATACCAAGATAGCAGCTATACTTTCTGAGTACAAAGTCTATAGAATTGAAAAAATAATTGTTAAATTTCTCAATCTCCATCCCAAGGGGGACGAATATCAGGTTATCTGGCGTTTAAATTTCAATGGCTTCTGTAATTCTTAGGTATATATTTTATTTTAAAATGGTTATGTAAGTTTTGTATTGTGATGGTTGAAACAGTAAAAATATAATATTATGAGCTTCAAAGTGTTCACAGACTCATTACAAAAGAGTATTATAATGTTTTCTAATAACGGAATTTTTTATTTAACAATCACTATAAATCAATCATTATCAATCACTATAAAAACTTTATATAATTCAAGTTGTATGATTTTCTTGAAATATATACATTAATTTTTAAAAATTTTTCTTATTCCAAAAAATTATCTACTCAAGTGTAGGTAACTATAAGCAATTTTTCTACCTCTATACATAAATGACTAAAATTTTTCATAATAAATAGAAGAATAAAGGACATATGCAAAAAAAAAGACTTCTAACATTGCTCATGCGTTTATTTTTTTAATTATAAACATGCAAAGACAATTTTTATTTCTTTATAATAAAAATGCTACACTAAGTCTAAACAACAGCGTATAAAATACACATATGTGAACTATACGTAAAACAATAGTTGATTAAGATTACATTGCTACAAGAAGTAAGCAATAACATTGTTTCAATCAGTGAGAAATGATGCATTATTGCAAAAAATATGTAATGATCAACAATAGATTTCATTTCTAGCTAAATTTTTTTAAATATTGGAAAGTTTTGAGATTGTAGTTGCGATATTACTTCATCTTTGAGTAGTTTTCTTTATTGACCTATCGAAATAATTATTTTCCCTTTGCAAATTATGATTTGTATTTTCTTACTACTGCCTTCTTTCTGCGTTATTATAGGTCTACAAATCTACATCTTGAACTAACACCCCTCTTAACGTTATTGTTAATTTTTTTACGAAATTATAGGGTCTGATGAAGAATATTTACCTGCTAGTTCCGAGAGTGAATCTTATGTTACAGCAAGCAATGAATTTTGCGTAACACGTCAGAGACAACTCTGTCATTCACACGACTTATTGCCTCCGGAATGTGAATATTACGACTATTCAGGTATCTTGGAACTAATGCACCGATTTTCCGATGATTGCATAAATAACCGTCTCTTAAACTATACTGCAACGTTACTGGATTCTGACACTACTAAATTTAAACGCCTCCTTAAGTATCCGGTCATAAAACACCTCATCATTGGAGATCATGTAAGTTCAGATCAGTGAAGTTTACATTTCCGTTTATTATCTGTTGGTGTAAATGCTTAATTTCTCGAAAGCAATTGCCATATTTCTTTATAATTTCAAGCCAAAAGTGCACGAACTTATTTACCAGTTCTGTTGTAAAATTTAATTTGTTTTTAAGAGCTTGAAGAATATTTTCATTTCCAAACATTACCACTGACTAAATTATAAGTATCCAAAAACAATGTTTATATCAACATTAGCATCGACCATTTCTCACTGTACCTAACTCCTCAATAAAAACATTTACAACAACATGTCTCCATCTTCCATAAAATATAATTAAGGATTTTTATATCTTCTAATTCATTAGGTTTTGTAGTATTTAAAGACTATCTATGTATTTTTAAGTCAAAAATCGCTAACATCTCAGCTATAAATATTTGATATCAATGTCGATTTTCATTTCTACAATAATTTCTCTGAGCTTCTCGAAAAAGACAATTACAGTTACATCTACTAAAATCTGAAAACGATCAGTCTTGCCAGTACCTCCGTCTCCATCCATTGAAATCCCAGCTTCAATCAGAAAATTTCAATTAACCATCGAAACGCAGCATCGCAAACTTGCTACTGCCATTGCAATTGTGCATTACCAACAGTGGATAATAGAATACTGGATAATACATTGCAAAATAAGAGTGTCAAATTTGCAGAAAAAAAACTGTCAGCCAGGACACCAGTTTATTTCCGTTTTTTACAGAAGTCTTCCGTAAATTTTACAGATTCTCAGTTTATTTTACAGAAATCTTCCGTATACGGAAAAAAAATACGGACGACTTCTGTAAAATATACGGAAATAAACTTGGCTTCTTGGCTGACAGTTTTTTTTTGTCAGTTTTATAAGCTTTTTTTTGCGGTGTAACAAGACAATTTCAGTCATCCGTGGGAAAAACCTATGAAAACTATTTTAAAATTACACGCTAAAACATGCCTTCTCGAAATATTACACAAGATTGGAATGACTGAGATAATTTACTTCAAAAGTGTTCCACCATTTGTAATCCTTTCAATCAGTTTTATGCGATTTACAATTATGATATAATACGCACTTAATGTAATTTTCATATTATTTTATTAAGATTTGCACAAGAGATATCTTTTGCATAATAATGTATTGTGACTGGAAACGTACTACTTCGATAAACTTCAAACAAACAGCTGCATTGGATCACGAACGATCAAAAAATGGATGACGAAAATTCAAAAGACACACAGACCGAAAGAATAGCGAATTTGAAAAACACCCTTTAAAACCTGTCTAGTCGAGCAACGGCCCAATTGGTTTATGCTTGTTTTCCATAAGAGCATGGAAACTGAAACAGAGTCGATCTGTATTAGTGCTTTGGAGCGTGACAATCGTTAACAATCTCTGACTACTGTGGTACCGTGTACGCTAAAGAAAGTTGGTGTAAGTGACATTTGTTGTGGTTTCAATTTCCTCTATATTCAAATGATACCTCAAGGGATGACAACTTAGAAGTTGGTTTCTCATCAAGAACTGGTTTAAATTAAGTCGGTCTTCCTCCCTCAGGCTCTCAATAGTGTAGAAGCCACTCCTTCCTTTCAATACTGTCCTATATGGAGAGTTGACTGCCGCTGCCGATCAGATATAGGGAATAGAGCGAGCTTTGGCAACCCAAACTTGAGGTATCTGTTCCATCAGCTGATTTGTGGCAGATTTCACAAGAATATTTCTTGTGCATCGAACTCGCCTTAATTTTCAATGAAACATATTCGGCCAGCCAGCTAATTTCCTTTTTCATTGTTATGTTCTTAAGAAAAGGTACATATAGGTACTCGGCATATGAATGTAAATCATGATTTGTGATTCATCCTGGAATAACATTTCACCTTTGAAATATCTTTTTCATGTTCTTAAAACGTGCTTTGTATAAATGAACGTCAAGTCTTCATTGTACCCACATCCACTAAACCATGCGATAATTTTTTGCCCCAAGAGGATTTGTCATACACTGCAAAGAAAACTCTGTTAAACTGACAGAAAAAAACTGTCAACCAGGATGCCAGTTTATTTCCGTATATTTTATAGAAATCTTTATTTTTTTCCGTATACGGAAGATTTCTGTAAAAAAACCCAGAGAATCTGTAAAATTTACGGAAGACTTCTGTAAAATAAACGGAAATAAACTGACGTGCTGCCTGACAGTTTTTTTTCTGTAAATTTGACAGACTTTTTTTGCAGTGTACGTATGTTGACAGTAAATTTATCTCTTAGTTTACACATACCACTCCGCAAATGTGGCTTACAGAAATAAAGCTTATAAAATACAGATATAAAGCTAAGTATGTAATAAAAAGACGGTCGATTGTAATAACATTATGTTAGAAAAGTTCGAGAACATTCTCAAAATATCAATATTGATAGCCAAAAACTAAATTTTCAATAATAATTTTTTCATTATTTCTATGGAATATTGCATTGTTACAAAACCTTATTGTTTTGTTAGTCGCCAAAATTAAAAGTCTTTTCATAATTTGCGATAAGTATTCCGTCAATAACACGAAGACAATAACTTATAGAGAACTGATTCTTTTTTTCTTCGAATAGATTCGTCTTTAATTAAATTTCATTAAAAATTCAAACACTTATGCTACGCTCAAACTTTTGTTTATAACTTTTTTTAAATAAAATTTTGACACAAAGTTTGCAAAAATAATCTCTTCAAAATTCACAAGGGCCCGAAAAGTACTTGACGTTTAACTTTAATCTTTTGCTTAACATTATCATTTGTCGACTTTCTTTTTGATTATGTCTATTGTTTCAACAAAGCGTAAAGGGTAATTATCTTTGCATGGTAATTATTTCAACAGAATGATATGATCTAAGAAGCGAGATCTTATAATAAATTAGTCATTTACAGTACCGGATGAGAATTACTGAAGAAGAAATATTTCAGAGGGTTATTTGTAAAAGGAAATAATTATGCAAATATGAAACGTCTTCGTTTTAATTAGTTTACGAAACTAGGGCGTTAAGTTTATAGGAAAGGTATTCTAAATTCAGAAATAATAATAGAATTTGACTCCTCTCTAAAACTTAATTTACGCGGGATTCTAATTAATGGTAAATGAAGTTTAATTTTTTAAAAATTTAGGTTATGTTTGTTTAACAAAAAGGTTTAATCTATAATAAACATACCACATCTTGTTTTTGAATTTTTTTTAAAATCATCAACTGACGAAAAATATTTTAGCATAAAAATATACTGCACTGTTGTTTTTAAATAGTATACAACTTGCTCCTGAAAAAGTTTGAAAAAATGCAAGAAACATAAAGAAAGAGAATGTATCAGAACTTTAAAAATTTTAATAAGGAATTGGAAATGAATTTTATCAAGCACAATGAACACCCAGAGTTGCCTCGTCTGAAGGTGGAAGAACGAGCAGTGGTATTTTTATGAAAACATGTGAAAGGGAGTCTAGACATCGATTTATTAACCCGGACCACAGCTATTTTTTGCTCAGAATTGCGATATGAGAATCTCTGAGCCCTTATTTTGACTCTGACGTACCCAATGTGTAGATATTAATAGACAGCAAATGCAATACTTAAAGGGTTGATCACGCATCCTGGATGAGTTGGGTTATGATATCTTTTCCTGATTTACCATGTCGGCCTTCTTCCCAGTTACAAGCTTCTGAGATACCCTTCTTGTTTTTAAGCAGGGCTAATAACTCTTGGAAGATCCCGCTGGAACATGCAAGTTACACCGCTACTTGCCCTGGATTATCCACGCAGTGCTTCTGCCCGAGATCCGCTCAGACGGCTTTTTCTAGAGCTACGATTGACACCATTAAGAGTTTAACCTTCAATGGAAATGAGAAGACATATGCCCATAGTCAGTGCTCAGCCATCGCGAGTACCTCTAAAGTCATTGAATGTACTGGTGCTTCTGTGGGGAAACTATTGAATGAAGAAGAGACTGTTTACGGCTTGTTGATGCGTGATGATCATTTAGAGTTGGTTTAGGGACCAAAACTAAGCGGATGAGTAACACAACAACAACAATATTTTAAAAATAATTTTTCTGATAGGTACGCATTGGAGGAAGACACTAGCATTCACCTAGCATTGTGTTTGTACATCGATAACTGATAGCTGTAACCCTACGAAACATGCAAATTAAGATATTCAGTTCTATTTTAAACTATGTAAAATTAAGTGTTGTTAAATAGTTTTTTCAAGATAATGTTTCTTTTAAAGACGCGTTGTTTCTGATACCTTAGAAAAGAATATTCTCCAAACTTTACATTATCATAGTCTGCTACGTATTAATGAGTCTACGCAGTGTCATGCAACATTTCTAGAATTGTCTTGATATTTTTGAATGTTTTGCCGCAGTAATAAATATAGAAAGATTATTAAAATGTTCTTGAAAGCTTTATGTGGCTGGCCAAAAGCTTACAAATATTATGGTATTATCTAAATGTTTCATAACTGAAACATATTGTGTGGTACTGGACATAATATCTGTGTTCAAACTTTAGTGGGGTGTAATCCCTACGTTTCCCGTGTCAGGCTGTCTGAAAGTTTTCGATCTCCAAAAATTACTTTGACAACCGTGTTAAAAGTAAAATTTCAAACTATTTTAGTAAAAAGAAGTTTGAAAACAGACACAGATAATAAATTGCAGTGGAAAATGAGGTCTTTCGAAGTATGGCTTGGGTATGAAAATCTTTTATTTATAATACACTAACATGACGTGATACGGGAAAAGGACAGCAAGTTTTACAAGAAGTTGGAGTCGTGGAATGTGGAAGAGCGGGAGAGAGCTAAATGCGCATTTCATTAGCAATGCAAAAAAAAAAAAAAAACGTGTAACAAAGTCCGTCTTATCTGCGGCCTAGACTTTTTATTGTCTAGTCATTTTCCCAGAATATTCCAAGCTCTACTTCTGAACAGTATTTGAAATGACGCACATCTCACAATGCTCTGCTTTGACAGGGATATTGTGACGTGAAGCTTGAGTGGCTTGTTTACTTTGTTGTCATGGTAAAATCTTTCGAGAAGTTTCTTATGATTTTCCCTGAAACAGGATTTGATAATAAATTTTCTTGTAGGGGGGGGGGGTATACAAATTTAAAAACTGTAACTTTTCGAAAACTAACGAGAGGAGTTTTTTCATAGCGTAAACTTTTTCCCGATCTGATTTTGAACATTTTTGCAATTTACATTGCCCACTTATCTCTAATAGATAAAGAACTAAAGAGCATTACCACTTTTTTGGGACACCCTGTATATATATAGATATAGATATGAAACGTCAGATATTTCAGTAAAGTTCCAGAGTTAAGGCAGGTAAAACGGTTTATTAAACATTATCTTTAAGTTACAATATAGAGTGAGAAGAGGAGAGGGGAGACGGGTACAAAAATCAGCGTGGACTAATTAAGCAGTTCCAGTGGCAGAAGTCTTTCGATTTTAGATGTACGGGTGTATTTACACTCACCACACCACGTGGTTTGCGAAGACATAACTCCGCCTCTCTCTTATCTCTAATCGAACCACACACATTTACCAACATGACCCGCATCCGGGGCTACAAAGGCGTGGGGACACGTGTACACTCTAAAGAACTCCGAATCGACGGCCTGATGTCTAACAAATAAAACATAGCTCCAGAGCGCGCGTGGCAAGTAAGACAGAAAAGCAAAACTTACAGTGAAAGTACCGCTTGAACAACACCAAAACTAGTAAAACCCAAATTACCTTTTTATACATTACATATATATATATATACATATATAGATATAGATATATGTAATAAACAGACGTTGTAGTGGTTTTTCGCAGTCGGGTCTCGGGTGGGGCGATGCCGGGCAGAGCAAGCGAGGCGTAATATCACTGTCGGTGTTTGAGAGGAGGAGACGGCGCGACTCGGTAAGGTAGTGGCGTAGAGGCCCCCAGGCCGGCCGCTCTGGAACTCGTATTCGAGCCAAGAAAAGTAGATCTTGCGGGTTTACATTATTTATTGGACAATTTGATAGATGTTTCTTAGGCAGTTGCGGCCACGCGAAAGGTTTTATCTCTTGGGCCTCGTCAGCCCTTTTATTAACTTTTGAGGTCGTGTCATACGACCCGCCGCTCACATTGCAATTTTTGGCCGATCCCAAAATCTGTGCATCGGTTTTTCAAGATTTGCTGTTACTTTTAAGACGCCAGATTGACTGGGCGCGGGGACCGTCCACAAAATTACAAAGGAATTGCAAGGGACTGTGTATTAGTTGTGGTTTTTGAAAGCGAATTCCTTTGTTCCGAACTGAATTAAAACTGCGCAGTTCCAGAAATTTGGGATTTTAGCGGGCCTTTGATTTATTCTGTTATATATATATAAAGCAGTCAGAACGAAGTGAGCACAATAGTAAACCTCCACTTTACTAAGACCACCTCTTTACAGTGACCACTTTTATAAAAATCTCACTTTACAACCAGCACACTCTTCTATCTTTGCAAATTTTTGTCATTAATGTCCAGGTGTGATAATATTAGGCGTGTACTTTTAAATATATGAGTTATTAAATTCCATGTACCGGCATTCCTTTTTCACTGAGCCTACATCTTTGGGTTGTAAAAATAGGTTTAATTGTTTTTCAGTTTGAGACTTTAGCAATAGTGTTAAGAACTGATTTTGTTTCAAATTTAGCTGTTTCTATTAAAATTTATTTTCATATCTCTGAAATTGCCTAAAACTATCATCAGTAAGGAATTTTTAACTATGGTGGGGCATACATTTTAAATTTTAATCTTGAATCTAGTTCTAATCTGTCATCGTTGCAAAGGCACAGCCACGAATACATTTTTTCTTTGTCCTTCGTTTCATTCTAGAAGGGACCTTTAACAGTTCTGAGTTGTTTGAGTTTGATGGAAGTGTAAACAGCTTTTATTTTCACCCAGGACGTTCAGAGATTGAATGATTTGCCAAAAGAATCGACAATATTCTTCCACCATTTTTTATTTAATCTAGTTAAAAAGGTTAACTAACACTTCAGTGGTATTGAGTAGTTAGAAAATCATCACTCTTAAAAAAATAATCAAATTTTCTCTCTTGTTATTGAAGGACAATGTTAGTGATAAAATTACATGTTTAGTTTTACAAGACGCATATACTTAAGCATAAGTTCAATTGTCTTATTATTGTAGTCCTTCAAAATAGTGAAAAAGAAACGCTCATTCCCTTGATTTACGTAATTATCGGTTTTCATCATTAAATCTTTCCAATTACCTTTGAATCATAGTTAGGAACAAAAGAAGTAAAGACTTATTTTAATGAGACGATAATTATTACTCTTGGATAATAGTTTGTATTTGTTAAAATCAATTAAAAGTGAATGCACAATTCAAAAATGTAAGACAATTTGATAAATGTTTCAAAATATATTGAGAAGTTTCAGATTTTTTAACATACATTAAATTTCGTTTTTAAACATATTTTCCATTTTAGTTTTCTTTAACATCAATGATTTATTAAATGAAAGCTTTTTGAATAATAATTCTATCAAACCAATTTCGCAATTTTAAAACAAAAGGAAATAAAATGTATGAGTTCAATTAAAAAAAAAAAAAAATTGTACTAAAACAAATATTGTAGCACATTCTTTTTTAGCACAAACAAGATTTTGCGTAAATTTATTTTTAAGTAATTTAAGTTTTTACATCGGAATTACAAACGGAATAATTATTTTAAGTAATTTACTGCCTCCTCTATTATTTTTATTCAAACATCAATTAGAAAAATTAGTATTTATTATCCATTTAAAATCACAAACTCTTAGTAATACTAAGCTGAAAGGATAATCTTGACTGCTCATTTTTATTAATTCTAAACCTGAATTTGTAATTAAACACAATAATTTATTTTACTTTAGTCACATTAATTAATTTTACTTTCGCTTTGTAGATAGTATATAGATCCCATCATGGCCGAGTGTAAAGACACTGAACATGACAGATGGCTAACGTGTGAAAGTCCAGGATTTAGCCCTGATCGCGCGGACATCGATCTAACGGTCTGGAGTTTTGGACAGTTTTCTCCAGATGTACGGTGAATACACGTTAGAACCCCTTAAAAAATCCTTCACCCAATGCACTCTCCTTGTAGGCAGATGTCTCTAGTGTAGGATGAAAATAAAGCAAAACACACAAACAAAGCACGATTATACAAAATTGTCACACAGTAATGCTAATATAGGTACGTCGTCGAGATTATAATTTTCGAAATATATCGCATTTCAAAAATTCCTATTAAAAATTTCCCTATTCTTGTTTTTGAAACTAGAAGGGGAAGGTGGCCCAAAATAATCCTAGCGAGCAAAACGATCCACATATGTTTTTTTCACATAGGTAGCGCTATCACCTAGGTAACACATAAACTAGTTGAGCCAAGCCAAGAAGAAGCAATTGCGATATTTTTTAGCAATCGGTCTATTATCAGTCTGAGTAGAATTCATAAAAAACTGACTTTTATCATATCTCTTATAAGGTAAACACTAAATTTACTATTTATTTAGAAATACAGTCTTTAATATGCAGAAGTATGACTTGGATTACTGAATGGAGTATGTTTTTAGATGTGAATTGTGAACTTGTTTAGTTTGTTATGTTTCTCAGCGTGTTCCAGTAATATGGCTTAAAGTGGGCGGCCATAGTGACGAGTCTCCATCGACTGAAGAAACTCCAGCGCCGGGTCCTATTCATCATGGCAGCCCTTCAGAAGTTCTCAAAATGCGTGACTCCCCATTACATTATTTAATTTATTTCAGTGTTTATTGTAGGCCATAATTTTCAAGTTATAATTTTGAAATGTTCCATTTTATTGTTCGTGACATTTTTTTAAATTTTACATTTTTCATAAATTAAACTGTGCATACTACATTACAAAACATATTTTATTTCATTATGTATAGTTGTAATTACTTTTACACCTTTCATTTGGCCAAGAAAAACATTTTACTATTGCCCTTGGGTGAGGGTAAAATGATCTTTTGGACTCTTTTTCAAGAATTATACTTTTTCGTTATTCAATTGGGGTTTAAAATATTATTAAAATAAAATTATGATGCAAAATATAGGGTAAAATATTTTGGTAAAGGGCCAAAGATTTATTTAACATTTATATTATTTTGCGCATCTTTTCACCTTAGGGAATCATTTTGGGCCACCTTCCCCCCATAACAATTTTCGTGTTTGTAACGTTTAAACTGTTCACTTTCTACTCAATAGTAGTTTAAAAGCTAAAAACCTGGAGCTCGTCATCACCGACATGGCAATTCTAACAAAGTCTAACATTTAGAAGCGTAGATTCAAAACCCCATTTATCAAACCGAATGCAACATGCATACGAACAACAAACTTAAATCGAACGCAGAGCTTCCCTTTTCATACCAAGTCTTTTCAATAGCGCACTCAAATACTAATTAATCTATTGGACAACATGAAATGGATTTCTATGGTTTCGGGATATCGAGCAGTCATTACAATTACCATTTCCATTGAGAATGGTTGTTTCCATCCACAATATTTGCTCTAATATAAAGACGACAACAATTCTCCTAGCCTGATCGTTTTTAACTCCTTTCTACATCCACAGAAGTTCGATGTATTTTATGAAAATATTAAACCTATGAGAACAAAATGACAATGTCGGAATATGTAAATGCATTCTAAGTAAAAATACTATCATATTTGAAATCTTAATCGAATCCTTCATAAACGACACACACACACATATATATATATATATATTTGAAAATAGTTCAGCATGTTCTGGGAAATATATTAAAAGGGCTATTATGTCACATTGTCAAAAAATTTTCCTTAAGAAAAGAGAGGCAAATAGAGATTAAATTATTCGCAGTGAAAAATTTTACACCGTTTTTAGGATATAAGAAGCTTACTTTGATTTAAGAGCCTCAATTCCCCTGTAATTATATCCGTATTATGTACGTGTATCAATGAAATACTAAACAACGATTTATAGTAAACATTCTAAACTAGATTTTCTTCTAATGTCATATTTAAAAAATATATATATGCTAGATAGTATAAGTCCTTCTGAGTTTATTATTATTTTGCAGAAGGCAAATTATATTTTCTCAGTCTTACGTAAATAACAAATATTAACTAAATTAAACCTTGTGAATTTGGTGGGAATGTTATAAAGAACTATTTTATAAATATCAAATAACTATAATTCAGATAAAATATAAAAACATATTTTATTGGAGTAGAGGCAAATTTAATTGAGATGAGAAATCTTTCAATGCTAATCCTAATTCAGTTAAATGTATAGTACATAGACTTTTTAATAAGCTAAACATGTTATAATGTACAAATTATTCAAAATGAAAATAAATTTAATTATATTTTAAGATATCTGAGACAAGAATCTGAGACGGAATCTGAGACAAGATATCATTTTCAAAATTTCCCGGAAATATTTTATATCAAAGAAAAAAATGTTTATACATATACGTGCGTGTGTATCAGTGTTGCTTATGTTACTGATGAATTTTTGTTTTTTATTATTGACTAGCTGAAGTACCCGTCCTCGACGGGTTAGTGAATGCAAATTTCCAAAAAGCAAGAACTTTCGTCAGCATTGTAGGAGTACACAGAATGAATGTAGTATGTTGACAAAGTAAAGAAAGCGAAGTTATAATTTTTATGTATTGTTAAAATATTACAGGTTAGAGAGTAACTAAGTAATACCATTTGATTCGCTTTAGTCGTAATTATGGGATGCGCGAATGAATATTTACACATACTGAAATAATTTTCGCAAAATCTCAAAATTTAATCAACATTTTGAAAAATTGGAAGCCTAGAATTTAAGTTGAGTGACAACCTATCATGTCACTCAAATTCGTTTCATTCCCTGCAGTCTTTATTTCGTGATGCTGGAACAATTTTCAGCATTTTAAAACGATTTTCGCAAAATCTCAAAATGTAATCAAAATATTTTAAAAATTCAACGCCTATAAATTAAGATTAGCAACTACCTATCATATCACTCAATTTCGTGTCATTCGTATTAGTCGTTATTACGTGAAGTTTGAAGAAATCATCATTGAACGTATTTTGAGAGAATTTTCACAAAATCTCAAAATCTAATAAAAATGTTTAAAAAATTGGACTCCTATAGTTTATGTTGAGCAACCATCTATCATGTGACCAAATTTCATATCATTCGCTTTAGTCATTATTACTTAATGCGGGAACAAAGATTCACTCAGTTTTAAACGATTTTCGCAAAATCTCGAAATCTGATCAATTTTTTTTAATAAGATGCTTATAGTTTAAGGTGAGTGACCACCTATCATTTCACCAAATATCATTTTTTCACCTTTGCAGTTATTACGTGATGTGCGAACACAAATTTACGCAGTTTGAACAGATTTTCGCAAAATCTCAAAATCTAGTCAAGATTTTTTTTTAATTCGACGCCTATGTTTTACGTTGAGTGAGCACCTATCATGACACCCAATTTCATATCATTCGCTTCAGTCGTTTTTACGTGATGCTCGAACACAAATTTACGCAGTTTGAAATCTCGTAAAATCTCAAAATCCAATCAAGATTTTTTAAAAATTCGACGCGTATGTTTTAAAATGAGAGACTACCTAGCATGACACCCAATTTCATATCATTCGTTTCAGTCGTTTTTACGTGATGCTTGAACACAAATTTACGCAGTTTGAAAGGATTTTCGCAAAATCTCAAAATCCAATAAAGATTTTTTGAAAATTCGACGCCTATGTTCTAAGTTGAGTGACCACCTATCATGACACCCAATTTCGTATTATTCGCTTCAGTCGTTTTTACGTGATGCTTGAACACAAATTTACCCAGTTTGAAACGATTTTCGCAAAATCTGAAAATCTAATCAAGATTTTTTAAAAATTCGACGCCTATGTTTTAAGTTGAGTGACCACCTATCATGACACCAAATTTCATATTATTCGCTTCAGTCGTTTTTACGTGATGCTTAAACAAAAAAAGCGTCACGGACAGAATGACAGAATGACAGACAGACAAACTTTTTTTTGAGGGTCGCATCGGATTCCCGGGTGCTTGAGACGGATAGAAATCGCAAAATTTTTGAATTCGAAGAAATGTACAGACAAAAGTCTAATTTTATTTATATAGATATCTTATTTTTTAATTTTTCTGCATTTTTGTTGATTTTATTATTTACCTTATTTCTTTTTTTTTTTTTTTTTTTTTTTGAAATTTCGTTTAATGGTTTGTTGTACCACATTTTAACTTTTACACATTCTTTTTTATTTATTTATTTATTTTTCTGTTCTTCCGAATGGCAACTTGATTCATGTTTACTCTTAGTTCTTACTTTTCGAACAGTGTGTGGGGGCCACACAATGGCAAAGTGGTTATTTCATTGGAAATGTTAGACGAGCGAAGTGTGAAGGTCCCCGGTTCGGGTCCCATCGCGCGGCCGTCGCCCTAACTGTTCGGAGTTTTCCGTGGTTTTCTCCGAAACTTAGCGTAAATATGGATAAGGATCCCTTAAAAAGACCCCTACCCAGCAAACACAGCCCTATCGGATAAGTTTTGGGCCGACACTGGCATGCCGGCGCAGAATGTGCCGGGGCGACATCGCTCACGCGGTACCGAAAACGACAAAATTGCGTCCGCCTGGGCGTGTGTCGGGCCGAAAGGATGGGGTGGTTCTGGTTCGGTGTCGGCAAAAACGATAACGGCGTCGGCCCAGCCCTGTGCCACTTTTGAACCAAAACCATTACGTTTTTGGTGTGGTATCGGCAACGACAAAATATCGAAAACCGGCCAGCACCTTATTGATTCCCAAAATACCCTAATTAGCTCCGTAGTTAGTTCTCTGAAGTATTAATCAACAAATTAAAGAAATAGTAATTATTAATATATAAATGACTTTACACCACTAGGACTAAATTTATTAAAAATACCTAATTGGCAAATTATTTTGTTTTTAAGAAAATATTTGATGAATTTAAGAAGGAAAGCTCTTTTTAAAATTAACCGTATTACTTTTTTATGCATCAACCAATGGTTTTTATTTTTTTAAACGTGTTACTATATGTTTATCAGACCATATACATTTTTTAAACAACATATTAGGCTCAACTAGACAATGTTCCTTTTTCTCTTCCAAAAATTTTTTAGAAGCCAAGAAAATTTATAATTTTCTAGAACCAAAGATTATAAATAAACATTCATGCAATGCTAAAAAAAGAGAGAAAAAAATATTAAAGTTATACAACATGCTTTTTTAAAAAATATTTTAATTTATTTTTTTGTTAAGTTATGTCATAATACAAAATAAAGTTGACTTTTGATTTTATATATATTGTTTTAAAGAAGAATGTAAACAGCATACGTTAAAAGAAATTAAAATATTGGCTGATTCTACAAATAAACGGTTAATTTCATAAAAACGTTTTCTCTTCAAAATAATTAAACATTTTAATATACAAACAAATTATTTTGTTTATACTTAATAACTAAGTATTTTGTATATTTCAAAATTAGCCCCAGTGATGTAAAGTAATTTATATAATAATAATAATTATTTTTAATAGGTTGATTAGTGCTAAACTATATATGAAACTAATAAGTATTAATAAAACCATGTTTATTATTAGAAGATACTTACTTTAAGTAAATATTTTATATATTACTGAATTTTCATAGGATTATCCTTTAGTAGAAGAAAGGAACTTTCTATAACAGAATATACTTATTTTTTTCTGTTGTTTTGAGTAATATGAAATTAAGTAAAGTAAATCATTTTTCAATGCAGTATGTAAGTTATTTATTAAAAATACCGTCCTGCTTGTTTATTAATAGTTTCCAAGTTTGCTTACTTGAATTATAAATTTCATTTTCGCATTATTTAGAAATAATTAGCAGTTTTGAACTACATCTTATTTTAGTAGTCCCTGAGATAACATAAAAAAATTTTATTCATCCCAGTGTCTATCGCAGCCACACAACCCACACCTAACACACACATCCATCACGAACCCCCCCTACGGAGTGCACCCCCACCTTGTGTTGTCCTTCTGACGAGAATTTATAAGCGGTCTTCGAGCCAACTACACAAATCCGATATACATGTTCACAACAATAACAACAACAGTGTGTGGGGATAAACCAAACACACAAATCGGAAAATACATGTTCCAACAAAATACAATCATAAACAAACTGTGCGGTTGGTGGAGTTTTTTGCAAGTGATTAAGGGCTGACCTTTTGCGAGTTGCAGTTGAAGTTGACGCCACAATGGGCCCGTTTACACGCACACAAATGCGGAGTAAATGCCGGAACTTTCGCTGCTTTCTATCCCGCTTCCCCTGCATAGGGGAAAAAAAATGTAGGGTAGAAAGATTCCTAGTCGCTTTCCCATGATGCATTGCGAGTTTTCCCCTAGACCTGCTATTACCCGGGACTTCCATTTCCCATGTAAACGGGCCTTCTGTGCGAACCTACATTAGAGTTTGCCATCAAATGAACCATATATTTTATCGCCTCATCCAATGAGCCATACCTGATTTCAGCGCCGTCTTAAACACGACGCCTGGAGGGAGAACACGTTCCCCGTTTACAACCTCTAATTGTAGCTCTGACTTTTTGCACCATCTATAGTGTTTGTACTCTTCTTTGACCCTTTATAAGGCCGTGGTAAGAATACTTACCCCCTACGGTCTATTAAATACAGAAATCAATTATCATTAGTGAATTTTCTGATTTTTGTTCAGTTATATTGGATGTATATTTTTTCCATACATTTAGATTCTAAATTATATTTGGCTTATGAACTCTTCTTTCATTCGTAATTTTAAAGAAAGCTCAAATAATTACTCGAAAATTGAGCATAAGAATCATCGCTTTTAATTATATATTTTTGCGTTTAATTCCGTGTACAAGCAGCGGGTAGTTTTCAGACTTTGATTTTGTGAATAATTAATGTATTCTCCTGCAAATTTTCTATGTTTGTTTAATGCTTGTTTCTCCAATTTTCACATGGGATATTACAGTAGAGGGAAAATATATGAATTAATCCTAAAAAATGGGCCAGAAAAATCCCAAGCACTTTCGACTCTCTGCACATAAACTTGCCTTATAAAGGGTTAAATACACTGCTTCAAAAAATTCTTAGTTAAGTATTTAAACATCAGTTTCATTAGTTTTCTTATCGTCAAAGATCTTGTTAATGAGATTAATTATTTATTTCATACACCTAGTTAAAGTGAACAGCAACTTTGAGTACTGTCCGTCTGCCAAAAGAACTCCCTTAAATGCTTCGCCGGTCTTCATATTTTGAGGGAATTCTTTTTGTAGACAGACAGTATGTAGCATTTAGAATAATGTCTATGACAACTCTTCCATAAAGCACTTGGAAAAGTTGTGTGAATTCTATAAAAGAGAAGCAAACCCAAGTTCATGCTATTTCACGTAAAGCAGACGTGCTATGCAAGGACATACACGACGAAGTCAGTATCTAAATAACTTCTTAAATCGGGCTAACGATTCCCTATGTATATATAGGCATCATAATTCACGAGTTAGCCTGTTATTGCTGATACAATATAAATAAAACAAAAATATTTCGAAGAGATAGGGGAGACGGGTGTACAGTGGGTCAATTTTTAGAATTCTAAAAATATTATAAAAACAGATTATCAAACTAATGTATTGCGTTTTCAAAATTACTATGTTAAACTAATGTATTATGTTTTCTGATCTATTGGCTATCCTAATGAATTTTAGTTCAATTTTAAGAAAATTTTCGGTACAATAAAAAAAAACATGGTTTTAAAATACTTTTTGTTGACCCACTGTACCCAATAAAGGGGTACACTAGGTCAACAACGTCGTAACGCAAGTAATAACACAGTATATAGAAACAGTTGACGACAACTGATGCTGCCGGAGATAGTAGCACCTGGCACATATCGGATTCGGGAAAGGACCGATTGCATTACTTTCTGAATATGCTTTGTGTACTTAGAAGTAGTAAATAACGCGACAACGAATATATGTTCTACCCAAGGGCGGCTCCAGTGAGGGGGCCATAGGGGCCATGGCCCCCTCCGAAATTTTGTTTTACAACTTTAGATTCGCATATTTCACGATTTCACACGTTCAATTTGCATTTTGAACAATTTATAAGTAAGTAAAACCTAAGTAAAAAGTTCGATGGCCCCCCTCCGAGAATTCAGTCTGGAGCCGCCCTTGGTTCTACCACGTTTGAGTATTTAACAATTTAATAAGAGATCCATCACATAAAATAATTCAATTATATTCAAGTTTTATACATTTTATATGAATGACAATATGCATGCTCTTACACTCTAAAACAAATTTATTGGATTACTAAGAAATATCTCGGAAACAAAGATGCCATAACTTTTCTTAGTATTACTGCTGAATAAAGCCATGTAAATCAATTGACATACATGGCTTTATTTAGTAGTTATACTAAGAAAAGATTTCTTAGAGATTTCTTAGAGTAATCAGCTGATTTAAAAAAATTATTTTAGAGTGTAGATCATTTGCATTACAATATAGACATAAATGTATATTGAGAAGTAGTAAATACTTAACGAAACAGTGGTGCAACAGCCCACTTGGGCCAAGGTCTGTGTGCCCATCCGCGTCTTCGTGAGAATGGGCTCTGGGTTACAGAAACATATGCCCGGGCAAGTGGTCCGTCTGACGCGAAGCTGTCAGTGTTTAGTCACCAAGAAAGTCTGATCCACATTTTATCGACCTACACAAGGCTTGAAAGTTTGACTCAGCCTTGCTCAGTCCTGAAATCGAGCCCTTCTCCTGTGTAGCATGACAGTGCTATGTGCTAACAATTACACTGCTGAGAAATAATAAATAACATGACGAATAAGTTTTGCAAAATAAGTTTTGCAAAATTTATTCAACATAAGTTTGCAAAATAAGTTTTGTCATGTTTAGTGTCTAACGATTTAAAAACAGAATGACAATATAAAACAACGCAGTTATATTTAAGTATAATGCATTTAGCATAATAACAATATATGCTTGCCTTTAGAATTTTCGCCCCTTTTTATATATTTGTTTAACATATTGTTACGAAAATTACGCAGATAGCGTGTTAAAATAGACCAACAAGCTAGGCAAAACGAAAATAGCCCTTTATTGGACGAATCAGAGCACTATATGTTACAAAAAAATACTGCATTCAATAACACATTCAACAACAAATCATTAAATTGCACAGAAATAGCATTATTCAATTCGCAACATCAATCGTATAGCTGTGCTTTCAATATCCGCAGTCCGTCACACACTAACTCAGCAGTCAGAATGACTCCTTTATTTATATACTAGCTGAAGTACCCGTTCTTCGCACGGGAATGAATGGACTTTTTGATATTAATATTTGTTGTGATTACTATTTATTGTAATAAAGAGATATAGCAAAATGGATATCGCGTTATATTGTGTTCAATAATCATGCATACTGAATTTCAAGGCAATCGTTTTTACTGTGCAGAAGGCGATGCGGCGTAGCACAATCTAGTGGCGAGTTTTAGCAAAGCGGATACAGCAAAAATATTCTTCGCATTCAGATATCGATGTATACGAATTTTCATGACGATCGGCTGAATAGTCTTGAAGTTCATGTGTTGACGCGACATCTAGTGTCAAGTTATAGGAAAATGGATCGTGCCAAACTCTTCCCCGTGTTCAAATATCTATGTATACCTATTTTCATAGCGATCATTCGCACAGTCAAGAAGTGATACACTGCAGGGCCATCTAGTGGTTAATTAAAGTAATGATTTGCTACAGCGCAGTCATGTGGCGAGTTATAGCAAAATGGATAACGCCAAAATATTCTCATTGTTCAAATAGCTATGTATACTGATTTTCATAGCCACCGTTTGAATGGTCAAAAATTTGGCCTGCTGCAGCGTCATCTAGTGGCGAGTTAAAATAATAATGCATTGCAGTGCCATCTAGTGGTGAGTAACATCAAAAGTAACGCAGTTAGAATATATTCTTCATTCTCAAATGTGTAAGTATAAAAAATTTTATGCCGATCGGTCGAACGGTATAGAAGTTGATGCGTTGCAGCGCTATTTAGCGGTAAGTTACAGCAAATGGATAGTGAAAAATATTCTCCGTGTTCTAATATTCGCGTGTACCAAATTTCATCGAAATTGGTTGGACGATATTCGCATAGCAAACGGCTAAACGGAATAGAATTCGACGTTCTGCTGCGCCACCTAGTGAAAAGTTAGAGGAAAACGGATAGCATAAAAACCTTCTCCATGATAAAAGACTTAGGTGAACCAAATTTCATGGTGACCAGTGAAACGGTGCTGGAGTTTTTCAACCTCCTACACACATACCAACATTCATTTTTATCTATAACCAGTCTTATTATAGAGCATTTCGACATGACGTCAGGGCAACTTTTTGTAGGACAACTCGGATATTTAGAGGTAAAAAGACGAGTATTCCGCCAATCACCGTCCTCAAACGAACGTTAGTGTGTCCTACAGGAAAGTGTTACCAGGCTGGTTGCTATGATCTGACAAAATGCAGTGACGTAGGTCGAAAAGCTCTATACGTATATACCAGTCTCAAGTAAAATCCAGTTTCAAATCTAAGCCTCGCCAAAGTGCCAGCATACGCCATTTTGCAAGAGTTTTTTCAGGGAATCATTCGCAGCATTGACTTAGCAGCAATCAAAATGGGAAATGGTTCGACCGCCAGGCATTTATTTGAAAAGTGGAATCCCTTAATACAGCCGCATTTTTTAAATTATCAACTATAACATGTTTTATTCATCGTTACCTCGATGTACTAAATGCGAAGATTTCAATTTTCTGAAATTTGGCGGATTTCCCCCAAGTTAAATCAATGTACTCAATTGGCGAGAATTCTGAAGCTACATCGCTTGAAATGCCCTAATAACTGCATTATTTCTGCACGGATAGTTAAAATTTAATGCTGTATTCTAAGAAAACCTATACACTTGTTTTCAAAAATGCTATTCCCTTAAGCTCTCAGTAAATTGCGCCAAAAAGCCTAAAACTGTGCAAACCGCTAGAACTCACTCTCTAAAAATCGGCCTATCAGCCATTTTTTTTTCGCCAAACTAAAAAAAATTACATATTAGTCTCGGATATCTTCGATCCTCATTGTTTTGCGTATAAAACATTTCATTCCTGCTCTCATTTCTTATGCGCACACGATATTATAATTAAAAAAATAACTTAAAAAAATAAACTAAAAAAATCATTATTATTCTTTTATTTTTACTTTAAGAATTTAAAACATTTTATTCGGCAAAATCGCCACACATGGCAACCAAGATGCTTATTTCACACACTTTTTTCACTACAGGGGTTAATATTACGTAAAGCTTTCTGCGTGGAGAACATAAAAAATCTCTTAAATTCCGGGAACGGAAATTAAGAGAACGATTCAGGAGGAAAACGTTTTTAAGTGGAGTTTCAAAGTTTTAAAGTGGACTATCATTTATTCTATATTAATTTACATATCTGTGTAAAATTTCAGGCTGACAGGTCCATTTTTGTGATAACCAACGCTTGGTTTTAAAAATACCCTCTCATTAAATTGCGCCAAGCTCTAGAATCATAGAAAATCTGACACACTTTCAGATTTTTAAATACGCACTAAAGTGCTATATATATAAAGAGTTATAATCCATGGGTCTTCCCTATTTTCGTTCCTTCTTTCATTAAGTTGGAAAGTGTATCATTATTCATGAGTGTGATTAAACAAAATTAAAATTGATATTTCTAACATCCTTTTTTTCTGGATGTAATACATTAGATGCAGAAAAGCTGCTCAGAAAAATGCACAATTCCAACTGAATGAAAATTTCAAAAACTTATACTCAGGTGTATTCATAACCCAAATAGCAGACGATTAAATTACCATAAATAGCGCCAAGCGTTAGAATCCTCCTCAAAATCGCGAGAATGCTGAAGATAGATGGCTTGAAATCCCTTAATAACTGCATTATTTTCGCACGGATCATTAAAATTTAACGCTGTATTCTAATAAAACCTTTGCACTTGTTTTCAAAAATCCGTTTCCTTAAGCTCTCAGTAAATTGCGTTAAGCCGGAAACTGTGCAAACCGCTAGAACTCACTTTCTCGGCGTTTGAGCCATTTTATTTTTTCGCCAAACTAAAAAATTTTAACATATTAGCCTCGGAAATCTTCAATTCTTATTGTTTTGCGTATAAAACATTTCATTCCTGCTCCGATTTCCCATGCACACGATATTATAATTAAAAAAATATATAACCTTACGAATATAAACTAACAAAAAAAATCATTATTATTCTTTTATTTTTACTTTGAGAATTTAAAACATCTTATTCGGCAAAATCGCCACACATGGCAACCACGATCCTTATTTTACACTTTTTTCACTACAGGGGTTACAATTACGGAAAGCTTTTTGCGTGAAGAACATAAAAAATCTCTTAAATTCCGGGAACGGGTGGACTTTCAAAGTTTTAAAGTGGACTATGATTTATTCTATATTATTTTACATATCTGTGCAAAATTTCAGGCTGATAGGTCCATTTTTGTGGATTTGTATACAACTCAAATCCACAAACAAACAAACAAATCAACAAACAAACATAATTTGATTTTTATTTATAAGATTTCCAAGCGGACGTAACGTCGCAAAGGATGTGATATCATTTTTCTAGATTTTTTGAGTAACTTCTTCCCGAATTGAGATCCAGCCAAAGTTCCACGTTTCGAAAACTTTTTTTGCCGCCAAAATCGCTAAATTTGTCTTCAAGTAGCCAAAATGGTCGCCAAGGTCAAGGGGTCACATACTCATTTCACTTGCAACAATGCTTGTAAACTCCCTATGACGCAACACACTTCAATGCAGGAAAACATCATTGTAACAGTATACACACTGTGTTTCAGATAAAAATTTATATTTGAATATTTAGCATGTAGTAACATTTCATTCTGTGTTCAAAATGAATCATATAAATGTTGTTTTCGTTACCATTCCTGAAAGTAGTTCTGTAAATAACTGCCGCATTTTCGTAAATATTTGGAATCCGCATTAATCATTTTCTGGCCTAACAGTGCTTCCCCTAACGCTGAAGTGCACAATCATTTCAGAGCGGGGCTTCGTTTTCCAATAATGTACTCAAATATTAATTAATCTATCGGACAAAGTGAAATGGATTTCCATAATTTGAGGCGACGCAGCATTTATTACATTTAGCAATTCCGACAAAGGGCAGTGTTCCGATTTTCCTTCGTAGCTTATATCACATATGTCGGAGCGCACTATTTGTTCCCCCCTGCACAAACACAAAACTTTTCTCTCAACTTGATCATTGATGCGCAGTTACTCTGAACATCTTTGATTTCCTCGCGAACACATTTATTTTACACAGTACGAACCGAATTCGAAATTTGTTGATTATTCGGTTTATTTTTGAATTCCTGTCTTGAATATTTAGTGTTTGTTCTCACAATGAATAATTTATATAGGATAATGAAATAAATTGTTATTATTACAGCGTAATTCCTCTATAACGATATTTTCTGGGTAAAAAAATAAGTTGTCGTAAAGAGAATTATGGTTATATATAGAGACAATCAAAACTAGAACGAAAAGAATTTTGTTCTTAGTTTCCTACTGTCTGGCGTCATTAGGGTGCGCAGTGCTTTCATTCAGCAACCCCTCTCGTGCTCACTCAATTAAATGAAATTAGAAGAACATTTTTTACAAAATGTATTCTTTACAAAACCCACAAGTTAGTAGTTACCCTTGCGCAGAGTTTTACGGACTGCATTAGCCTGTAAATGTTTAAAAATTTATTATTTAAATATGCGATTATGAATAAATAGATAAAACCCCAAAACGTTTTCTGCAAAATGCATTCGGAGAAATGCACTTTCTCATAATCTATTATTCCGAATAATTTATTGCTCCGAATAATACAATACTCCTAATAATTTACTCGAAACCGAAACTTTGAGGAAAGTTTTCGACAGGGGATGCAACCTGAGAATACCATTTTGACCGTCCAAAGCTCCAAACGCAATTTATCTAGACTTTTTGTATTTCCTTTAATTCGTATGCATGACTTGGACTTGAAGGGAAAAAAACCGTAATACAAAGAGTTATTTTAATGGAAGGGATATTACAGTCATTGTAGAGAGAATTATCTTTCTTAAGAATATCGGAGAACTGATATACATTAACCTAAAATAAATTAAGCCTGACATGGGCGCCGGCAGAATATTTCCCAGGGGCGGGGGCAAAGACTACTCCAGGGGGGACAAAGAGTACTTCAACGTATGGTTACCATGTTGGAGAGAGCAAAAAAGCAAGGGAAAACACTGCATACAAAAATCCAGGAGAGGGGCATTGCCCCCTCCCTTGCCCTATGCTACCAGCGTCCATGAGTCGGGATTAGTCAAAAATGTTGCAGTAGAAAAAAATATCGTTAAAGAGGATATAGGTGTACCGAGATTTTATTACATTATTGTTATTTTGATTTAAGTGATTTGTAATGTAAACTTTTACAGCTTGCACAATTATTCCAGTTCCTAAACCTACATTTAAAATTTTGCTAATTTACTTAACTTAGATCCTACTGACTCCGGAATGCTTCTAGTTTTTGCTTTTCCAAAGCAAAAACGTTCACAGCTATTACTAAAAAAAAAAGAAAAAAAAAAGGGAAAAGAAAAAAAAGAAAGCTAAGCTAAAAAAAAAACGTAATAAAATCCGCACCGTTTGTGAGATCGGGTTAAATTTGTCATAATTATGTAAAAAATATATAGGGGAAAGTACCCCAAAACGGGATAGCTTATCTATTCTTCGCTTTATTTCTTACTAGCTGCGTACCCGTTCTCCGCCCGGTAGGGAACGAAACTTTTTCTTACATATATAATTTGAATTGATTCCAGTGATTTGGAATCTCAAAATAAGCAAAATGATTTGACACTTCGCGTAAAGTTTCTCATTCGTTATTCGTAAAGTTAGTATAAGTACTGACCTGAGACCATTGTTAATATTATGACAAAAACTATGTCGGTGTCATTCCCGATCAGAAAAAGAAAAGCGTGACGGTTTGCAGCGAAAATTCCTAACTTTCAAAATGTCTCATTTCTACATCATACTCTTTTTTAGATTTAAGTTATACCACCTTAGATACTACATGATATGGCGAATCGTTTTATTTTATAGTTAAATAGTTGTGTACCCGCTCTTCGCAAGGCAAGAAAGGAACACTTTCCCAAAATGTGATCATGACTACTTGTGACAAAACAGAATCTCCAAGAAAAAAAAGTTCAGTTACAGTCTTTTCTGTTGAAACTACCGCGGAATATATTAACGTGACGTAGAATTACTTAATGTTTAGTTAGCTGTGAAGTAAGATGGTTGTTGTAAGAGGAATAGAACACTTAGTTTCACGAAATATTTATTAATGCGTTATATTGTGCTTTGATAATTATTGCCCTAGATATCTACTAACTATTACTTATACTATCTTTTATTGATACCAATACAATATATTTTCGTTTTCCAGTCGTTAATACTTAATTTAAAGAAACGGCTTAGATATTTGCCACGAATGTAGTCTTTTATTCTTTGGTGACTTTTGCAATTTACGCATTAGTATAAACGATAATCATTTCACTTTATGGTTGCCACTAAAACAGCTCTCCATACATTTGTATGCTTAATTATTGTCAGATTGGCCTATTTAGCACCAGGACCCTATTATCTCACTGGCAAATCGGGACTTTTCCCAGTGCCTCCGGTTCGAAATGGTCCCCAATTTCAAATGTTGTTCTGAAATATTCTTTTTTATAAACATATTTTATGAAAAATAAAACAAATTTCATAGATGGAGGCCCCAAAATTCATCAATGCCCGGGGTCCCTGTTTGGTATAATCAGGCCCTGTTTAGCACCGCAAAATATTTCTTGCGATTCGAAAACGTGTCCCGTTTAAAATCTCAATTGAAAATAATGCTGGATAATTCACTGGTGAAAAAACAGCATTCAATTCTTTTTCTAGCAACGTAAAATAAAATATGGAATTATTTCATGCGTGGTGTATGTTTTGCTTGTGGGTTCGTTATTCTGATTGAGTTTCGAAAGGGGTTTTAAACTCATGACGTCAAAATGACTCGTGACGTCATTTCACATGTGAAAACTCTGTTATTTTAAAGTAATTTTATTTTTTTTTTCAGCTGGCAATTTTAATCATTGTTACTGTTTCCAAGACAACCAAACCGCAAGATATTCCGAAATTTTTAAGCATTTAAGGAGCTGCGATTGAAATGAAAATCCTTCTTCACTTAAAAATTCGTAAAAATTCTCCTAATTTATATTTTTCCTCCGTTCTTCTTTTAAAAGTGGGCAAATTGTGTGCTCCGTCTTTTGCCTAAATATAAAAAAGTTATGACAGATAGAATTCAAGATGCAGCAGTTTTAAAAATATTTTACGAAAGTCAGCGTCAAATTTAATTTGATTTGAAAAATTCCCAAAAATCTGCAAATTATGTTACACAGTCCGAACGAACAGTTTTTAAAAGAAAATTTTCTCCTCTATATGATGATGTAAATATCGTTTTCTTGCGAGTGCAATTACTGGCGTTATTATGTATTACGCAAGAAAAATCGCTAAAAATCGGACAAAACATAAAATAAAACATTTTCTAATTCGAAGTTCGAAAAAATCGCTTCGAGGTGTGTCGAGACCCGTCTTGGAGAATTTCCGTACAAAATTTGGTAGGTGTACGATCACCCGTTTCGGAGATACGCGAGACACAGACAGACAGACAGACAAACGGACAGTTTACACTCTGTTTTATTTATATAGATTGTATACAAGGTACATCCCTAAGTTAGACGTCATTTAAAAGTATACACCTTTTCAACTACTTAAAATACCTTTGTCACATTTGTTCAATAATATTTATGTGAAAAATACTGGTTTCGCAAAGTCTTACACGATCCCGTTTTACCCTACCAAGGGTGGGTAAAACGGGATAGGGATTTGTATGTTATTAAGTTTTTGTTGATTTTACTTTTGATTTAGTTTTTAGAGCAAAAATAGGCTGCGTTTTTATAGAAAGACACTTTTTAATTGTAAATTTGAAAAATTACATAAGACAGAAATCGCATAAAATGTGTCGTCTTCTTCTTCTGCTTTGGAACAGGCTTCGTGGGCCCATCCCTGGCAGCTCGAGCACTGTACCCAGCCTTCTCCAGATTTCGATTCAGGATACAGAGCGTTGCAAAAAATACATGCTTCATCTTCTGAAGACGACGACGTCCATTCTTGGCTAACTGATGATTTTTTTTTTTTAGGTTTTCTTACGTTAGGTCCATTATCTTCGATTTTTACAAATGATGATTGTGGGTTTTTTTCAGGTTCAGAGTAACATTTTTTAACTTTATCTGCATTTTTTAACTTTATCTACATCCCTCCTTGGTTTTCTTTTACGCCTCGTTTGTTTTGTCTTCGGAACATTCAAGAGACTTCTTTTGGCAGTCCTTTTTTTCAGCTTTTGAGTTCTTTCTCGTTCCTTTCTTTCACGCTCTTCTTCTTCCAACTCAAGTTTATATGGGCTTCCTGTTATAATTGCTATTTTCCCTCTTCTCCTATCGTGTTTATTTTGAGGTCTTGGTCCAATCACTCGTAGTGGAGGTAGAAGTTCTTTGGGTGATATAGAAAATGTCAGTGAAGGACGATAGTATAGCACAAGTCCTTTGTTTCCTGTTGAAGTTAACGGGTGGATAAGTCCTGCGTTTGTGCCAGTGTTATCGGTGCCCCCATCACTAGGTGATTCATTCAATACTGCCTGTAGTGGTTGTGATGACTGCAAACTCTTAGATGCTATGACTGAACTTGAAGATCCTTCGGATCTGGCCTCGTTATGTTGCAGTTGTTGTAATTGATTATACATATTTTAATTCATTACTTATTTCAATTAAAATAACTTAAACACATTGCCAAAACATTAATGGAAATGGTCGGGTAAAACGGGACGCATCAAAATTGTATCCCGTTTTGGGCACCCCAAAAGTGTCCCGTTTTGCCCGACCGTGATGCTTTTGATAACATAAATGGCTGACCCCTGAACCGTCACTCACTAGCAATATTTAAATACATGAAATTGTTGTTAAAACAGCTATGAACAAAACACGGTACTTACCGGAATTGTTCCGAAGGACGGAGAAGCACAAGGATAGTTGTTCTGCAGTCGAAAAAAGTACAAAGTAAGTAAAAATCTCGCTTGAAAACTTTGGAAAAATATTTCTTTGCGAAACACGTGGGTAGCGTTGAGAGATCAACTGAGAATGCTGTAATGGCGGTCGGGAACCAGTTTAGCCTGTCTCCCACGAAATAGCACCACCAGTCAAGCTCCGAGGCTCAATATCCCGTTTTGCCCGCCTATCCCGTTTTGGGGAACCTTCCCCTAAACGATCTGCCCAACTTTAAAAGTCTGAAAATCATCAATTTCAAAGATTCTTAGCATGTTTTTCTTTTTCTTTTTTTTTTCCCTATTTCACGTTTAGAAATCATTGTATTGAGGTAGAAAAGTTGAAAGTTTTTGCAAATACATCATAGGTGAAGCAGGTCTCTGCTTTTTATCTATGTTTAGTTTAAAAAAGCTGCTCTAAGAAAATAAAATAGTTAGTTTTAATAAGCTTTTATAAATTATCCAGAAATCTGTTTTCATGAAGTCATGAATTAAGAATTAATTTAAAAATTAAGTTTCAACAATATTACTTCGGTAAATACAATAATAAAATTGGAATATGGAATAGCTTATTTCAAGTGCGCAGAAATTTAAACTATTGAGTGTAGGCGAGTTTTTGTCAAATTTTTAATTCCCCATTCGCCATTGTAATTGCCTCCAGGACAGACTTTATCTTCTAGTTAATAAACATTTAATTCATATTTCCTGATTTCACACATCGTAATAATATTTTGAAGACAATATTTTACAATGAATCATTCAGTTTTTGTCAGACATTTTATGTATTAAGCCAGTACGAGAAATTTATTTTAGAGATAGGTAATTCTGTCATCGCAGATACTAATGAATGCAAACTAGAAATATCATATTCACGTCCGATTTATTCATAAGTGTGGGCAGACTATTTTCCAAGGAGGGGGACAAAGGTTACTTCAACGTATGGTTATCATATTGGAAAGAACGGAAAAGCAGGAGAAAAACGGCTTAAAAAATTGAAGAGGGGAGTATGCCCAATGCTGCCTATGCCCATAGATTTATTAGAAAAGTTATCATTTGATTATCATAAATAAGTTGTCTTTTTCTTTTTCACAAATTAAGAATACCATATAAAAATATCATATAAAAATCAATCATAAAAGTTCTAAAATATTTAACAGTTTTAAAATTAATGAGCATCTAAACATTGTGGCCAGTCTTTTTCATAACGAACGAAATGTAGAACCATCCATTATTAATTGACTCGTTACTAAAAGCTATCTGTATGAAAAAAACGAAACATTAACAAAAATATATTTCTAAATGATGCATTTAGAATAGTTTGCTATTAAAAACGAGAAATAAAAATAATTCAATTAAAATAAGGTTAGGAAAAAGGAATGATGCAATATGTAAATCAATCACCATGGTAATGTTTAATATCGAGGGAAATCTAATAGAATTTAATTTAAATGGCTTTTCCATGAAAACAAACTTATCATAATAAATATTCCAACTGAAAGTTTTTCTTTGAATTTTGATGAAGATGAAAAATGAAAAATATAATTTATCGTATTTGAATAATCAAAAAGCACCAGACCCATCAAAGAACTCTGTTATTTAAGAAATCCGATTTTCTTCTAAAAATGTATATTTTTAATTCCTATGCATACACTAGCAGGGGAAAAAGTTTAAAAATTCGAAAGACCCTAAAAATAACCGAAATAGAAAACAGTTTTCAGGTTTAGCACGGATAAATCACATTTTTTTAAGATAAGAAAAAAAAAATCAATTCAATAAACAGCCGGTACGTGGCATTTCGTACATAAGAGAAAGAAAAGATACACAAATAACAAAAATAATGCTATCAAATAATTTATTACAGCAAAATGTTTTCCACTAGTCGTAGAATATTTCTCGTCATATGCCCTTCCGTACTATTAAAAATCTCAATAAAAAATCTGTACGTGCTCAGTAAGAACTCTATCATCGTGTTTCTCTTGGAACAAGTCTTGCTGTCAAGTCTTGGAAGAATGATAACCTGAATCTGTGTAATGGCCCAAGGCGCAGAGCGGTCACTGAATTCCGCCTTGCCACCGGACTTAGGCTTAGACTCCATATTATGGGAAAGCGGAACTTGCTCGCAGAACAGAATTTCTGTCGGGGTTATTTTCTGCCGGCACTTGACTCCACTCAAGCATAATACACCTTAGCAGATACTACGATGCAGGCGCCATCTATCGTCATCATTTTAAATTGTTTATTGCTCGGTACATTTGATGATTGAAACAGCGCGGAAAAGTACATGCATAACGAATAATTTCTCGCTAAAATAGGCATTAGGACGACTTTGATTAGAACACATAAAATTAAACAATGTAAATATAGATTATGAGTTTAAAAGATTTTCCTAGTAAAAAAAAAATATGGAATTTTCACAGCAATAATTGAATGAAGATCTTCGAACTGTAGATGAAATGTAAGTACTATTTTAAATACAAAAACGTTGATTTTAAGAAAATCTGCTTTTTCTTATTTTTTCTTTTTTTTTTATTGAATACAAATTTATAACACAATAAGAATAGAACATGCAAATCTCTGAGATACAAGTACTTAAGTATCCAAATGTGACGCCATCTTGTTTTTTGGATGACCGCCTCTCTGGATCTAAGCGAATTCCTATTGGCTGGCACATGGCAGGAAACGAGGGCAGAAACAGAAAAGTTCAATATTTTCAACTCCGATTTTCGCCTTTGATTCTGCTTGACAGAAACTGAAAAACCGGAAGGTCGTCGATTTTCTGTTTCAGTTTTCTGTTTTCCGTCACGTATTCCTCCCATGGGGATTCCAGAATTTAGACTTTTCTCGCCAAACCTTACTGGGAGGCAGGAGATATGTTAAGTAAATGGACTCTGTTACAGGTGTTCTTTTTGTTGTTGTTGTATTCTGTATTTTTGCTCTTTATTCTTGTTTTTGCTGTAACTGTTCATAATTTGCCTTTAGAAAATAAATTATTTGAACATGTCCACCACCACAGGTTATAACACCCTCCAGGCGTGTCACAAATCCAGCAACGGCAGAGTGCCACATGTTCAGCTGTATACATGACAACTCTCGGCAGATTGCATGTTTCAATTCCGACAGACTGGATAGAAGGAATTAAATACACCTAAGATTGTAAATATATTCATAGTCAAAAGTCTACTGGGGTCAGGTCTGGTGACCGAGGAAGCCACAGAAACTTGTAACGTCTGCTAATGATTCTCTCTTCCGGGACGTAAGTACCAGGAATTCCTTGACAGGAATAACAGTGTCGACTTGATGCTCTAGGTTTCCAACACTGCATTTTTCGACTAAGTCGTTCGTACTAGCTATATCTGTAGGCTGTTTCTTTCTTTATATTTTTTCTTGTCTTAAAAAAATCCCGTGACCTATCAATGCTAAAATTGCAAACCATTTTCTATTTTGGCTATTTTTTTGGTTTTATTAGTTTTTAAAGTTTTTACGGTCTTTTTTGTCATCCTGTACGTCATTTACTGGATCTCAAGTAATTAGTGCTGAATGGCTATTCTGTTTACTTTCTCAAAAGATGTACTCTTCGTTTTTCTTTACAAGAACCTTTTGCGCATTTACCATTGAGCCAGGTCCGGTTTGACTTTATCCAGATAGTTTTAGGAGGAAATTTAGCTATACCTTTGTTAAATTTTTTGGGAAAGAATACTGAATGTTGCGAGATTCCACCCTGTTCATAGTAGAATGTTATAGGCTGATAGGTCACCTTCTGCGAATGAATACAAGGGAGAAGAGCTCTCAAACATTTCAGACTTGAGCACGGACGTATATAAGGGAGGATGTTTAGTGATCTAGACGACCTTTCAGACAACCCAAAAACGCTAATTTTGGAAGGATATCCTTCTTTTGTATCCTTGTCTCAAAATAGCATACGGTAAAATATGTTTCCGAATTTCAAATACATTTTTAAAAGTTTATATTACTTTAAAAGATTTATATTAGTTTTGTAATTTGATGATGCAAAGTCAAACATTGGCGCAACAGCCCCTCTGCGGGGCCAAGGCCTGCGCTGTCCAACCGCGCCCATAGACTCTGGGGTGCGGATGCCTCGGCCAGGGGGTCAGCCTGACGCGAAGCCTCCAGTGTTTGACCCCAAGCAAGCTTGGTCCTCATTTTATCGATCAACTCAAGGGATGAAAGGCTGAGTCGACCTTGCCCAGCCCGGGATTCGAACCCCGGACCTGTGGGGAACCATTGCGCGGTGCGCTAACAATTACACCACTGGGTTTCAATCTAATGAGTAATAAGGAAAATTTACTACAAAGAGGATTAAAAATTTCAACAAAATATTGATAGTAAATTTAATGTCTATAAAATTTTATAGTATAAATGCACCCCTCCATGTGAAAGCTATAGCTGCTCACGTGGACTTGATTAAAATTTTTCTCTTTGAATTAAATAATCTTTCTTTTGATAACAGAGATTGAATTTTTAATCAAAAAATAAAACGAATAATCCTAAGTATTAAATGTACAAGGATTTTTTTTCCTTATGTGCTCAAATTAGGACATCTACCTTGCACGATTGTATAGTTAATCTTTTATGTCTTCAAACGCAGAAGAAGGGTCTGAAAGAGTCAAAGTTTGAACTGTAACTATTTTCTGCTAATGACCAAGAGGAAGAACTAAAAAAAGATGAAGGAATTGCCAGGAAATCGCCGTACTTACATATTAAAAGCGAAAGCCTTGTGTACAACTGCACGGAGATCAGAAATTTTAGTTACTGAAACTAGCGTTCTAATTATGTATTTATTACAATATATTTCAATAAACAATGTCACGTATATAAAAAATACAGTGCTTACAAATAAAAATATTTTTTCCGTATATCAACAATTATTAGACGAATCGTTTAGGTTTGCCTCAAAGTCACATGATTATAAGTTCCTGGTTGTTTCATTTGGCATTCCTTTGTAAGGAGACTATTTCAATACGTGCACCCGCTCTATGTTGAGCATTACACGATTGGTAGCCCCCCAGAAGGAGTACCAATGGGCCGCCGCATTGACAGCAACCTTCTCGAGGAGTCTCAAAGAGGCCCTCATCAGGTTGCGCGGGGCTTGCCTAGCGGGTGGTAAACGGTAACCCTTGCCCGTCTCCCCACATTAGAGGAGGCAGTGCTGGCACCCAGACCAGCGGGGCAGGACAAGCCCGGCCCACTGTCCACCCGTCACCTCTACAACGACCGTCGCACCAAATAGAGAACTCAGGACACCAGAGAGCACGATACTCGTGCAGCATAGACACCAAGGTTTCCTCTGTCCATTGACAGGAAGGAGGTCACAACCACGGTCGGAGGGGCACGCCCTCCGTTCGGCATGGTTCACCTGTTAGTTCTTTGCTCCATGCTTGTGCATGGCCTGCAAGAACCCTTTTGCGGTTTGGAATACTGCGAGAACCGCAGTTTCCTGAAATACATGCACCACCAGTATTTCGAACTTTATGCACCACCAAAGGACTCAATAGTCCCTTTTTGAAATACTTATAGTATTTCTTTTAAGCACCTAGTACTTATAGCCGACCTTGGCCGGACTTCGGGAGATACATGCACCACCAGTATTCCCTAGCAAGTTCAAGAAGTAAACACATGCACCACCAGTATTTACTAAGCGCTCACTCTTTTCTCTAAGTTGCCCGTTACCTTAGTGAGTCTCCTAGCGCATCGAGGAAGCGGGACAGGGCCTCGCGCCCTTTTTCGCTCCGCACGTAGTTATTGAATGTCGAAGCATCCAATTTCGGGCAGAACCGATTTCTCAGTTCCTGTAGCCCAGGGCACTGGGCTACGATGTGCAGACTGTCGGCTGGACTTGTCAGAGGGCAGAAGTTACAATTCCTTGTCTCCTTAACGGAGAACCGTCGAAAATAGGCCGGGAAGGGACCATGGTCCGTCACGACCCAGTTCACCTTCCTACTTTTCCAAGTTCTCTTTTCGCTCACCGTTGGAAAGATCGTACGTGTAAAACGTCCGACTTCTGCTTCTTAAAATTATTTTATTTATACTTGTCGGCCGTGGGACTCGAACCCCGCACCAAAGGGTCCGTAGTATTCCTTTGTAAAGGCCTCTAAAGTCTAATTTTTCGACATGCACTTTATCTTACAATATTTTTGTCGGATTTGATCTTAAAGAAAATTTTATGAAATATAATATTTAATGATGTTGATAGTAAATAAAGTAATTTTCTGAATCGTTGTTTATTTAACCGGATATTAGTTAATTCTTTAAATAGCAAGATATAAACATTTTAGGAAACTTTCGTTCGTTGATACTTAATCTTTTCCAAGAACAACTTGAAAATTACTATATTTTTCTTTTGGAACAAACAAAATTTTTATTAAATAAACAAGCACATAAATAACTGTAAAAATGGCGCATTCATGTGTGGAAAATACGAACAAGGAAACCGTGAAAAGAAATGGCCCCTCTTAGAACACATCTGTTGCGATTATCTTTTTGTTTCCTTTATTCAAGCTTAAGCTAGTTATGTTTCTTCTAAGCGAAAACATGTGAAGTTTTCACTCGGGTCGATATTTTATTCTTGTACATTTCGCATGTATGAAAAATATTACAGTTTAGAAACGTTTTTGAATATACAGGGTGACCATTGTTTGCCTTGAACCTAACTTATTCATCGATTGTTGACGGACCGACCAATTGTTCACTAACTCTGGGCTGACCACCAGAATAAGCATTAGTTGATTTTTCACTCATTTTCATGCTCTTTAAGATAAACTTTTTTATTTTAGTGTTTTGACTTTGTCACAAAAATCCTGTTTTTAAAGCAAGCATTTGTGTAGTACAAAATTGCTGAATCAATTTCATATTGCTTTCTCTCTCTATTTCACTTTCAAACTAAACTAGAAGCGGGGGTCCAGCCATTTCTGTGAGTGGCTCTTCTCTTATAAAGGTTGCGCAACCCTATATGAGTGTACTAGTAATGAGCTATTAGTAAATCAGAAGTGGGCCATGTGGCCCACTAGTGGAACACATGAGATTAAGCACGCACTCCAGCACTGAGCCACCTCGGCCCACTTCTGGAGCGTTTAGTAAACCATTGATCTAACAGAAAGCCACCCATCACTTTCAATTAATTACTATTATAATTTCATTCAATGATAGTTTATAATACATTGAGTATATAATAAAGTAATATCAGGAACAATTCATTTAAAAAAAGAACAGAATATGTGTTAAAAATGTTTTGAAAGAAGATTTGCCTCTTAAGAAAAACACTAAAAATAGACGTAGAATGCTTTTGTGAGAGATCACCTACAGCTGCAAACTTTCTTGTACCTAAATAAATGGGAAATGATGGAACCCTTATCAACTAAATGAAGGCGCTATACCTTAGGTATTTAGTTGATAAGGGTTTCATCTAGTCAGAGGTTCATCTCTTATCTCAATGGATAGTTGGCATTTCTTGTTTTTCAACTTATAATTTCAAATGAATTAAAAGGCTCACTACTGGTACATGGACCACTAATGGAGCGTTTATTTTAGAATGCATTAATTAGTTTTTATTTTCATTCACTGAATTTTGGTTTAAATTTGGTTAGTCAATAAGCTCAGGAAAACATTGCTGAAATAACTAAATAATAATAATTGTATAAATAATAGAACAGGATTATTTTTGTACCTTATAAAAGTAATTTCATTACCTAGCACAACTAATATGGAATTCCGATTTTAGTACGTTTTCACAGTCATATGGTAATGAAAACGATTACCCGATCATACATATCAATACTTTTCGAATGCATATATTTTATGTATAAGGTGTGAAAATATTTTCTTAAACCTGATATTAAACTTTTATTCGATTTTTGAGAGTTGTTATAGAATACCGAATTTTACTATAAGCTTCAAATGTAAAAAAATTATTTTCCATAGTACAAAAAGGTTTTTGGCAATCGTAGAGATTTCTTTTCTAAAGAGATACACAGTTACTTTGAAATAAAAGCTGTAATGCTGATTAAATTTTTCTTTCTATATGTCTAACTTTTTCTGTTATTTATTTACAACATTAAATGTGGTGTGTTAATAGGAGAAATGCTTTCCTTTCAGATATAGCGTCATAGTAATTAAATTAATAGATCTGTAAATCTACAATTTTGTTATTTTCATGGGACTTTGCCTATTCTTCTTTCTTCAGCATGCCAGCGCATCTGCTGTATGTTACATGAAATATACTCACTTTTCTTTCTTGGACAGTGAAATATGTTTTCAGAAATTGTGCCACCACTTTTAAACTAAACGGAGCATGTTTCGAATGATGATGTATTACAGTTTATTTTTTCCAAAATAAACTGAATTTTATTTTTTAATTTATGTCTTAATCAAAGAACTTGATAGAGAAGAAATTTAACGAGTCAGTGTCAGAAGAACATACCTCAATTTGGACACTATTTTATAGTGAATACTTATATTTGAGGATCAAAGGGAATTTTATCTATATATAAGCGATGTCAGAGAGCGAGACAAAAATAAAATAAAATGTACAGAGTGTCTCAAACGGTCGTTGCCAAACTAACATGCTGATCTGTAATACCATAACAAGCGCGATTTATATAGGAACTTGTATCCAACAATGCAAACTGCGACCGCCAGAAGGCTATGTTCGCAGCCTTATGGAAGCGAGATCATTTCAGCCTAGGACATTGCCGGATATGCATGAATCGGTTTACTAACTCAGAATTGGCCGATATGTTTCACGTTTATGGTGCAGCGGGAAATCATATTAATAAATAAGTCATTTAATAAAAGTCACACATTTTTGACATCATTTCTCCCTGCTCTCTATGACTGCGAACATTGCGCTCTCTCAAAGCCACGTAGCGCAGGCCAATTCGGAATTAGTAAGCCGATTCATTCATCTCCGGTAACGTCCTAGGCTGAAATCATCACGCTTCCATCAGGCTGCGAACATCGAATTCTAGCGGCCGCCGTTTGCATTGTTAGATACAAGTTCCTATATAAATCTTACATGTCATGCAGTGGCGTAGCCAAGGGGGGGATTACAACCCCCATGAGGAATTTTTGCCATACAGAATGTATATTCTTCACTCCCTTATCAAACACACGTAACATATATGTGAGTAGCTGTGGACGTAACCACTCCCCATGAAAAATTTCTGGCTACGCCACTGTATCTCATAGTATGAAAGAACAGCTTGTTAAGTTTGGCAACGACCTTTTATGACACGCTGTATAAAAGATAAAATTAAATTTGTTAGAATGAATTACATAGCATACAAGCCAAAAAAATAAAAAGGAACCCATATTAAGTAAATGCGTTTAAATTAATTATTACCTATATAAACGTTGAGGTTTCCGTGTGTTAAAATAATCTGAATACTATCAAATTTAAAAATGTATGCCATGGAGGTTTCTTTTAATTTTAAAGGTGAAATCTTAAACTTATCGTGTTTAAATTTAATTTTCAAATTTAAAGGAAAAAAAATATGAAAACATGATTCTAAGCATTTTACTACTTTGTAACAATTCTTTGGAAATAGTTTAACAACTTTTGAGGTATTCCTCATGGCTACAATGAAAATCGTATAAAAATACTATAATCAATCAGAAGAAAACCATAAATATCACGTAGTAAGCTGAGAAAAGTAACAAAAATTTCGCGAAACGAAATGACCTTTTTTCAAGAAACACATCTGTTGCAGTCTTGAATTTCTCCCTTATTTCTTTCGCGCTAGCAATTTATTACTTAGAGCTGAGGGCATTTGTGGGATTTTAGTTTCCAGATCGATATTTCAGCCACGTCTACATTTCAAGGGCTATAAGTATTCAGATTTTAGTAGTCTGAAAAATGTTTCTCTTACATAGATTTTAACGTATTTTTATGAAGTATACACTTATTTTATAAATAAACCTGTTATTCAACATTTTTAAAAAGGCTGAATATGATAAAAAGAAAATGTAAAAAGAAAAATCTGCAAATTATTTCGAATCCTATTCATCTAAGTGAATCATATAAGTTGTTTACAGTGCACGTATTGAATGATTTCAATTAAAAGCGCTTTTAGATAAAAATATTGCACATCCTTCTGTAGGTGATCCCTTGTAGGTGATTATTGTAACTAGAAACGTAAGACTCAACATTTATTCTCTACAGTTTAGTTTTGCATGCAATTCTATGTTACTTTATATGAAAAGATACATGGCACCAAAAACACATCATTCATCAGGTTACTACCAAAATTAAATAATACCCCCGTTGTAGGTAATCCTTTTTATTTATGTCACCTTTCTAGAGCATCCATATACCAAACCAGTATTTGAGCTATTTTTCCTTTTTTTTTTTGATTAACGGCGAAAGCTTACCGACGAAAAATTAACAGCTCTGTCATTCTATCGGCCACGTAATAAAAGATTGAGTATCTGATCACGAAAATCTCTGCTTCCGTTTTGTTTCCTCCTCTTTGATCCCACAAAAAGCCTCTAAGCCTCTACTTTAATCTCATAAGTCAGAGACATGCCTCATATTTCTTCCTGTAATCACAAATAAAGGTTGATCAGAAAACTTAAGAAGAAGTCACAGCATTCCATAAAGCGACTTCGTAATTAAAGAGCAGATCGAGAACCCCTCAACAGAAAACACCATTGTTTGTAAATTTGTAGACTCGCATAAAAAAATTTTAAAATTTCACTGTCATTTCCATATTACATCAGAATATACAGGGTGACCTTAATTAAAGTAGAGGCGTTTAGAGTTCAATTGTGAGAAAACCGTTTTACCAAACTGAACCAAATTTGCACTAAATTCCAATTAAGGCATGGGGTTTTAATAAAATAATAATAATAATAATAATAATACAAGCTTGGATTTTCGCCACCAAGAGCTGAAGTGTCGCTATAAGGTCCATTTCTGGAGAAAAGTAGGCATAGAAAACACAGAAAGTATAGCATTTTACTTAGGACTTTTATTCTAACCTAAATATTTAGTAACTAAATATTATTATATTTTTTTTACTAAATATTTAGTCTAACATTGCCTATGAAGTACCCATCTCGTTCACCTGATCTCACTCCTCGTGACTTTCGGTTGTGGGGTTATGTTGAAAACTTGGTTTCCAAGGGAAAGTGGATAATTTAGCCGCTTTGAAGGACCGAATAACATTGCACGTCAAGCAAATCATTGCACGTCAAGCAAATCTGCGGTAGGAAATACTGTTCAGAGAATGCACATTTTGGAACATCTGCAAGGACTATACACGTAAATTATGCTAATATAATAGGCTATGTTAACTTTCTATTCTGTTTTTGCCTATTTTACTCCAGAAATGTACCATATAGCTCCATTTTGGCACCTGGTTGCATACGTATTCTAGAATCACACGATCTAGCGTGATATCTACGCAAATCTGTGCCGTGAACGAACCAGAGAGTATAAATATACTAAAGAGCCTATCGTCATTCAAAACCCGTTGGAAAGTGAGGAAAAGATGAACCATGTGACTTGTGGCAAAGAAATGACGAGAGAGGTTAGGCTTTTGCTTTAATGCCATATTTGGCGAGTTATAACTGTAAACTACAGCAGAAATTTAAGGTCAACATACGCATTGAGAAACACATTTGGCGCAAAATCCCTATTACCAACGTTTAGTGGATGTGAGTACATTGAAAAATTTTTCTTCATTTACGAAGAGAAGTTTTGAAAACATGAAAAAACTACTCACCTGTGAAATGTTATTCCAGAATATTCCACAAATTATGATTTGCACAAATATGTGCAGAACAAATATGTACCATTTTCTCTTAAAAATATAACGATGAAAAAATGAATTAGCGCGCTAGCTGAAAATGCTCCATAGGAAACTTAAGGAGAGTTGGATGCGCAAGTATTAAGCGCCTGAGATTTTGCCACAAGTCAACTGATGGAATAAGAGCCTCAAGTTTGGGCTGCCAATGCGCCCTCTATCACTCATATCCGCTCTGTGGAACAAACGCAATAAATGAACAGAGATGACGTCAGTGGATCCTGACTGGTTAATAGGATACTAGTAAGACTACTTGATGTAGGATCTGGCGCAAGGGTTGCCAGTTGTATGCAGAGCTATCTTCATTAAACTAAAGTAATGGTCTGCGGATAATGTAAGTTCTTTGAAAAGCGACAAAATCAGAGTTCATTTCTCCAACGTAGGATGCTGCGAAAATATCTCTGTACTCAAAAATATTGATAGTATTTCTAACGGCTGTAGCTAAGATGTCTGCACCGAAGATGAGCCTTTGATGGGTGACCCTGTTCTCCATGTTTATTGCAGGAATTGAAAAACTAGTATTGCCATGACAGATTGGCATTTTCGCAGATGACATTGTATTATGGTCCAGTGGCACCTACTTAACAAAACTAGAATATCTTTTAAGCAGTTCTTTGGAGGCAGTCCAAAATTTCTCGGACTCCCACAAGTTAAACTTCAATCCTTCCAAGTCGGTTAGTAGTCTCTTTACCACAAATAGACACCTTTACAATTATTCTCAAAAATTTACTTTGCTGGTCAGATGCTGGATAGTGACAAATATCCAACTTGCCTGGGTTTTGCTCTGGATCCTGAAATAAATTGTAGAAAACATATAAAGAAAATAGCAGCCAGGGCTAGAAAAAGACTACAGATTTTGAAGTATATTTTGGGTAGAGACTGGGAAGCTGATGCTTCCACTCTCAAACATACATAGTGTTCTCTTGTACGTCCTATCCTTGAGTATGATTACCAACTATTCCAAGCGGGCTTCTGTCTCTAATTTAAGGATCTTGGATAGAATTCAATTTAGTGCAGCAAGAATAATCTCAGGTTTAAGGAACAGTTGCCCAAATGAAGTGGTCCTTTACGAGGCCGACATTATACCTCTGACCACGAGATTTAGAATGAGTTCTTTTAGATATTTTAATAAACTGACAAATTTTGGAAACTTTAACAGGACTTCCAACTGTGTTTTAAATTGGAAAAGTAACCAACGTTTGAAGAGAGACACTCCACTTGCATATGTGTGGAAAAAGGGCTTTATAGATTTTAAAGTTGTCCCTTCGACTACTGTTAGCTGTTTGCCCCCTACAGGGTCACTTGAGAATATTAGTTTCAGTCAGAATCTAATGTCCCATTCCATTAAACAGGTGGACCACCCGGACCTTTTAAATCAGTTGGCTCTACAGGTCATCAACAATATTCCCTCCGAGGCCTTGGTCATCTACACAGATGGCAGCGAATTGGACGACGTTAGAACCGGGAGTGGTGTATTCGTCAGTAATATTGAGGGAAATAGTGAGGTAGAAAGTAAATTCAGCATCAGGAACTCGGATTACTGTTCAGTTTTTAGATCCGAAATCATAGCTATAGGCGTAGCTCTTGATTATGCCCAGACCACTGATAAAAATAGCATTTGGATTTTGACTGAGAGTAAAAGCTCTATTCAGTTTTTAAAAAATTGGCCTAAAATTTATAATGTCCCAGACCAAGTTATATCACGGTTTCTCTGTGAGACTGGTCTGAAAAAATCTATATGCCTGCAGTGTATCCCATAACACGTTGGTGTGTATGGAAATGAGACAGCGGATACACTTGGCAAAGATGGTTGTAATCTTCCGACAATTAATTCTAATGAGCTTACCCCCTCGGAAATCCACTCCTTAAACAAACAGAAACGGCTCATTGCTTGGCGTCCCCTCCGGTACATCACTGGTACGCTGCAAACAGTCTGGGTATGACCCTGCCTTTCAGTGGCCCCCGACCTCTTCAATCGGCCATGTCGAGATTTGGTGGCCACTTAGAAAGTTTGTGGTTTCTGGGTTGGGAGAAATTTTTTCCTCCTTGTTCCTTTTTGCTCCCTATGCCAATCCGGCTCACATTCTTACTTGTCTAGGTGACTCTTGGAGGCACCTGTCGGCCGAGCAGGACAAGATCTACGCGGACCTTGTGCGTCGAGGCCTTTTGGACCTAGTTTAGGCTTTCCTACAGCAGTGGGATAAATAACAACAACAACAACAACCTTTTGGAAGCATGCTAAACACTTACCAGCATTTTAGAGTACTTTACGGTGAAAAGAACGTTTTAAGCAACAAAACGTACGCTGATTCAATTTGTTTTACAATATTTCGATACTTCTAATTTTTTCTAAAAATAGCAGTATCATTGCATTTTTCTCTGAATATCTATAGATGTACTATATATATGTGTGTGTGTGTTTGTTTTTGCATGCAAGTGTGTAATTTTATCTATTTTCTTTTCTTTTTTTTGTGTGTGTGTGTGTGCTTATCTAAATTGACGACGATTCTACGATATGAAAAATCGCGCACTTTAAAAAGGGCAAATATTTTTAATTGACTAGAAAAAACGAAATTTAGTTATTTTTTAGCAAATTATATTTTGCAAAAACAAATATTAGATACATTAAATATACTCAAACAAACAGCTTTATAAAGTTTTAGTCATAGCTTAATTGTAAGAAAAGCTTTATTAAATGAGATTAAAAGAGAGTCACTTTGAAAATTTTAATCAGAAAGAATTACAGCAATATTTTTTTTTCTACTTCGAAATATACTATAATTTAGAGAGAATAAATTTACATAAATTATATTGTTGGTAGACACACTTTTATATTATTATATTTTTCCTTCTTTTACAAGCATAATTTTAGCAAGTACTATTAATGATTACTTTTTTTAAAGAAGAACAGGGGAAAGAAGGATAAGTATGGTGAAAGTATGAAAACTATTTCTTACTGCGTAAATATTTGGAATGCAAGATCTAAGTCATTTATAATCTCCAGAAAAATGTGCCCCATAAGCTTTCTAGTCTATAAAAATAATTCTTCTTTATCTGTTTGCGGCATCACATTGCCTGGAAGACATTTTTTTTTCTTTTCAAGATTTGCATAATGTAGTACGGAAATAGTATACTATAATGGGACAGACGAAGAAACACGATTTCAGAGAGAAAAAAAAAAGAAAACTGAATATGTTTCGTAAGCCATAGCAGCAAATTTTACAAAATGACTCCGTAATCTCTTGAATAACAAAATTTCTTTGGCTTAAAATGAGACTGGTTATAAAACAATTACTAACAACTAAACATCTTTAATTCTGTTGCAAACTATATTTTAATAACAGTTCAATAATGTTGCAAGCAAAAGCTCATATAATTTGTAAAATAATAGTAAATTTTTGCTACATAAAACCTAAACATTTATTCGAGAAATATGGAAATTACAATAAAATGTGGACATTGGGATACAAAATGTATCGTAAATACTTAAAATGCAAATTGCCTTATCTTTCAAGAGTTTCTAGTGAGAGTTTCTAGTGCATGGTCATTTTACAAACATTCGAAAGTTATATATTTCACGTCCTGCTATTAAATTACAGATATATATATGTAATGTAGATAAATTTCCACACATTTTTTATTTACTACTACTGCCAATAACAGCTAATTTACTTAATTTTAACTTGAAATTTTATATATGGAATAAAAAAAGATGATGAAATCCTATGAATAAATAAAAACAAACTGTTGAATAAAAATTAGATATTTCATTTCAATTTAATTGATAAAAGATAAAAGGGTTCTAAAGCAGATAAAAAATATTGAAAACAATGACCAGTAGAAACAGACTTAAAAACAGTTTCTTTACCTTATAATTTTAAACGTTGGTAGAGAAAGGACAATTGTTCCTATGTGAGAATTTTGATTTTGAAATTTATTTTATAATTACTGCCGGCGGCCGGGATTCGATCTCCGACTGGACGTGGTTGTCATGTCCGTCTCTTCATAGGGGGCGACGTTGGTCCATCTACTAGGTGCCCCCATAATAAAGTGCCCAACACCTTCGGGCCGTTGTAAGGGACAATGCCTAATCGGCAAAGCACCCGCCCGTTAGAAAAAAAAAATGTAACGATTCCGGGATCGACCCATCGCTCCCGGTGCATCTGGCGGCCATATTGATAATTTGATAAAAACGACATTTTTATCTCTAATTAAAATCAAAAACTTTTTGTACAGTTCAAAAGATCTCTAAAAAATTAACCTTTTTTAAAACTTGCAGCTACTTTCAACTCTAAATATCTAGCGAGATATCACGCCTTGAAAAAGTAAACACAGAAGCGAAGCCGAAGGAAAAAGCGCAACAGATTGTTTCGTGACGACATGTATGAATTATATTGTTAACTAAAAGTACATATAAACAAAAGTATTGTTAACTAAAAGTATGTTCGAGCGAAAGTTATATTGTTACAAAGAAAAATATTTTTAAAGAAGCAATACATTACAGCATGAATATAGTGATAAATATCTCGATAGGTTATTTTTCGCTTCAACGGTAATCTCCCCTCAAAGAGATTTTGCTACGAAAAATTGCATTTATTAAAGTATCAATTTTAAACGAAAAATTTAGTTATAGAATTACGTAGTTTAGTGTGTTACAAATTTCGGTCGCGAAGAGGCCCGTGTGCCGTAGGTTGCACATTTTGGCCGCTTAGCGGCCATCGTCGACCAAAACTGGTAGCCGAAGGCAGCTAGAAATCAAAGAATCGGCTATCACTTTAAACACTTTCAACTAACAGGTCAATTTACGGCTGAATTGATATTGTCATCATGTACGACAAAAGGCATATTTACACTGAAGTTATTACTATGTTCATCTTAAGGCTAGATTATTTCTTACAATTGAGGACCTTCAGAGACCTTTTAACCAGAGGACCTGCAATCAGATCCGGTTCCTTTCTAATAAAAGGCTATGACGTTGTACGTTAGGGGTTTTAGAAAAACGACATTTTTTGGAAATCGGGGTGGGTGGGCGGTTAATAGGTTCTACACAGTCCAGTCACATTAATGTGAACGCCACTTACTTTTGATGTCAACGTGAAATAACCAATCACAGAAGGCAGGCGGCAACACATTGTAGCCGAGCTTATATAAAGGATGCCTGAGGGAATCGGAAAACATAGCAATCGTTGGCGCGATGCAGAAACGGGGCAATTTATCCGACGTCGTTCAGGATCTTTGGCTTGCTGGCCAATGATGAATGCATTTCCGAAGAAGCTAATTTTGTAAACTGCTCGTGTCGCCGTGGTAAAAGTATACCATGTATGACAGAATGACACTAACCAAAATCAGCGACCTGGCAAATGTGGTGAGACACAGGCCATAGAAAACAAAGCTGAATAACGGCTTCGGAGATGGGTTCGGGGAAATAGACGTGCAACCATTAACCCTTTAACGCGCGGTGTCCTCGCCGTGAGGACACCAAACTCTGATGTTTTGACTGTTGACAGTCAAGAAGAATAGATTTGATTTCTATAAAAAATAGTTGTGAGTGACATAGCTCCACGAGAATCCTTTACTTTTTAGGACGTCATTTCCCGTCAAAAAATTGTCACGATTATTTTCAACAGCACTGACATCTGTTGAAAAATGGAAGAACTCGAGAACAGCTGGAAAGATTGCCCAATGCTGAAAAAAGGACAGCCGTTACCATCGCTCGACTTAACTGCCAGCAAGATGCCGGACGATCAAAACGTTCATCGCGTGCCACAGATCTAGAGACCCTTTTTTGAGGACAGCTGGCTGTGCGCACATTGCCAGCTGTCCTCAAAAAAGTGTCTCTAGATCTGTGGCACGCGATGAACGTTTTGATCGCCCGCCATCTTGCTGGTAGTTAAGTCGAGCGATGGTAACGGCTGTCCTTTTTTCAGCATTGGGAAAGGGTTGCGACTCAAAGGGTTAAGCATCTGACTGCAAAAATGATGTCTGAATGAAGCATCTGACTGCCTCATCGGCGGTTCAGTGAACGTTGCTGCTTATGGGTATCCGTAACAGATGCCTGGATAATAGACCTATGCTGACTGCTGTTCATCAGCAAAGAACTCCGGAATTTGCACACCTGTACCATAAAATCACACATTTCCTAAAACTTTGTCAGACATCAGCGAACTATTATCCGAATTTCATTAAGCAATTTTTATTATTTTTTCCGCGTGAAATGACCCCTATTAACCATTCGCCAGCGTTAAATGTCAGAAATCTTTGTTTCTGAAACACCCTAATCCACTTGCAATAGATTACGAACTTTTAATCTCTCTTAATATTAAGTAGAGATTTTATCACTCTGGAAAAAATAACATTTATTATGAGGTTTTAACTTTTGCAATGATGATAACAACAAAACACACAAGTAGATAAGCTGGCATAGGTAAAAAAGTCATGGATAGTGAGCGAAAATGAGTGAGATTTAACGTTCCTACAGTAGGAAACACAAATATTTATTTTCTTAAAGGTCGAACACTTGCCTTATAGACATTTGTCACTACAAAGGCCCGGAAAGTTAGCCATTCTACTATGGGACATCCAGTAAGCAGCCAACGTAATCTCCTATGAAAGGACGGACTCAAGCCCAAGTCGGGAGTCGAACCCGGACCCATAGCAGCAGAGAATAGCAGCAAAAATAGAGATATGAAAAGTTTTATATTCTGTTTCCGCGTAAAATTTTACCTCAAGATTGGAAGATATTCGAGTAATTTTTGCACATTTTAAGTATTTTGATTAAATTAAATTAAATATTTCAAAACACGTGAGTTTTCTATAACAATATTTGGATCGTGCATTTTTGTTGCAGATAATATGAATAAATTTGTGATAGTAGCTCTGTTATAGTTGTTGAGTCTATTCAATTAAGTATTATAAAACTTTGGGAAATGAATTTAAAACAGCGAAAATGTTGTGCTTACTTTACGCTTCAATAAACTTGCTTCAAATTAATAATAAATTATTAGCTTTTTCATACGCATAATTAGACCGCAGAACCATTACTCAAGAGACCCTTTAAAGTTAAATTGAGGTAATATATAAAACCCCTATAAAGAATGTCAAATAAAGCAAGTTCTAAAAACAACAAAAGTAGATAAGTGGCTTTACAACAGATGCTGTTAGTGAGACATGCATGTTTGATTTATCACAAGCGTCAAGTTCCATGCTATTAATATTTGCAAATTTTAAAACTTTTAAGGATTAAATGTATTAAAAATAAATATTGATGCATCATTAAAAAGAAAATACGAAGAACAGTTTTTTTAATGTAAAGAAATAAAAAGAGAATAATTGAGTCTCAATCTGAAAAGCTATTATGAAGTTTTTAAAGTTACTTCTTTTTCTACAGTTAAAAGTAAAATAGCTGTTTAAAACATTTAAAAAAAGTAAAAATAACCATGTAGCGAAAGAATAAGGGGAGATGCATTTAGTGTTAAAATAAGGGCATTTTTTCGAATATTTTTACTTTGTGCGTGCTAGAAATTCATCCGTATTTATTGCTAAAAAAATTCAAATTAATCTTGCGAGGTAAATTTAAAACGTATTGACCAATTTCTTGTTTCCACTTATGACTTTATGGCATAATTATAATATTTAATAATGCACTATAAGAAACATGGTAAAATTGTACCAAATTAACTTTAATTTTTATTTTTATCTCAAGAACTGAAATTTTTAAAACTGCAAAGTATTAATATGGAAAAGAAACTATATCATGATGAAACTTAATTGTTTTTGCAGATTTATTATTCATGCAAAATTTTACACAAAAAAATTGGAAATATGAGCAACTGAATTACCCAAAAATTCCAAGGAATGTCACCTGAAAATACCATTTACTGTACTGAACGATTCAAATGCTGCTTGTTCAGTGAAGCTCCTGGTATTTTTAGGTAACGTTCCTGGGAATTCTAGAGTTTTTTTTTCTTTTAATTTCGCGATCTTTTACATCTTTTACATCTTTTACATTCTTTTAAATCTTTCTTGTTACGAGGAATTTCTTGATTTTTAAAATAAAATACGCGAAATAAGGGTATATTTTAATCAGCAAATTTTTAATATTACTGAATTATATTATTATAAAGCAGAATTTTTCAGAATAAAAAAAAATAGAGTAAATAAGGTTTTTACTTTGTTAGATGCATTTAGAAATTTTCGATTTTTAATTTCTTTTTACATAACTGCGCTATAATACACAGTTCTCTCATAACTAGGGAAAATTAAGTCTATAGTCTAAAATGAACTAACTATAATTATTTTTTTAGACGCAAGAAATTCCATGTCTTCCTTACGGGGCATTTTCTTTTAATTTTTAGAATATAAAAACCAAATTTAAAACTTTTAAAGAAAGGAATAAAGCAAACATTTCTTTTTAGTTTGCAACGTTGGGCGAAAGAGTGATAAATATTTTCTCCACACATTACCGCTTTATTCTTCTTTGATAAAACTATTTTGCTTCATTACGATATTTAAAAGTATGCAGGTTGATTGAAAAATATCAGTACATAAATTTAATGTGAAAGTTTATCATTTTTAATTATTTATTAACTCCAAATATAGACATCAAAATGCACATAATTACGTGTTTTATTACTATCAATTAGAAATTTTATGTTAATAATAAAGATTTATATCTATATTTGTTATATAGATCTATAAACAAAATGCACATAATTACATTTCTTTATTGCTAATAATTTTTTATTTTATGTTAATAATAAAAATTCTTAAAAGGTGTTTTTTTAAACAAACTTTGTAAAAGTATTCTTTCTGAACTTATTTACAAAAAGTTCATTTTAAATATCGGTTTAATGGAATGCACTTCAAATGCTTATATTTATTTAAAATATTTGATCAGCTTTTAATTAAAAATCATTTATTAATGGCTTAATCTGCCCGATCTCTATTAAATGCTATTTAAAAAACTCAACTAATTAGTCCTAGCGGACATTTAATTAAGATGGGTAATTTTGTCAGCATTAATGTCTAGTAATTTTCTGTAATGAGGCAAAACTCTACCTTTTGTAAAATGGAGTCTTAGCGATAACTTTTCATCCCATTACTGTGCAGAATGTGAACAACACTTTTGTGTCCATGTAATGAAAAGTATCTTCAAACATTATATTAACCAGTAAAAAAATTAAACGGTAGTTACTGTTACGTAAAAGTAACAATTATCAAACATAATTCATGAAATTTGAACTACATATAGGTATATAAATTAAATTGAGTTTAAAGAAAAGTGCATAAGAAAAAAGAAATTATTTTCATCGACTTTGGTAGAGTAATTAACTCTAAATGATCTAAACACGCCAAGTGTAGTGCATATATACCTTTTTGAAAAGCACAATTCCTCTTTTATTCTGGAAACGGGATTTTCATGTATCCAGCGATACATCTATTTTAATTTAATTCAACAAAATTTTACCAATTTACCAAAAACTTGATCGGCTCTACTTTAAGATACCATTTAACTGAATTAGTAAAATATTTTGCTGAACTAAGCAAAGCATTGTTGGATCCCCAAATAGTTGTTCAATATATTTTCAACAAAATTTGTTGAATTCCAGAAGACAATTTTCTCGTGTACGTAAAGAATTTACTCTGAAAAAATTTTGGTTGCAAAATTTCACCAAAACTTGATACTAGAAATATTCCGGAAGCCTTGTTTCATAACTTGGTGCTCAAGGTGCACCATGCACTCATATATGTCGAACCATAAAGTGGAAAAAATGTTGGCAATTTTTTTTCCTAACGGGCGGGCATTTCCCCTCATAAAACATTTTGCTACTACGAATTACTGATCATTTTATTCTGGAGGCACCCAGTCGGCAGCCAGCGTTGCCCTTGTGAAGAGACGGACAATTAAACATCCACGCCCAAGCCGGGAGTCGAACTCGGACCCAACGGGTGATGGAATGGTTCTCTAGCCACTACAACACCTGACAGGTTAATTGTAAAATGTTGAACCTTTTAAAAGGATTATGTATAAAATGGCAGCTCTTATGAAAGCAACTTTCGAACTAACGGAAAACCGATTAAATTTTTAGCAAATTATTGAATGTGTGTATGACACAGTGGCCACAGAACCGGCGCTAATTCTTGACCATTCCGCACGTTAGTCACTAGAACAAAAGGTTTTTGCAGAGGAGCTCATAGAAATATTTTTTCTCTTCGTCCCCAATGCTATCGCTTCGCGACTACCGGGGTACCAAAAAGTCCCTAAAAACATTAACATTCATTTCAAAAGAACAGATAATGATAGAAAATTGCGGTTTGCACAAATTGATTTAGAAGGTGATCGGATTTTTTTAATGACAAGAAAGTTTGTAGTTTCATACGTTGCCGATAGGTGGCGCTGACATGCGCAATAGGAAGCAAGTTTCTAATAAAAAAACTAAAATCTCTCTTATCCTTTAAATGCAGACAGCAATTTTATATCATGCTTGTTCTTTTTAAATTAATTTTTGAAGTTTTTACGAGCTTCTGACGCATGCTGGAAGCAAGTTTAAAAATTCATTTATTGGAGATTTTTTTATTGGCGCTCGCCTGCCATTATACATGTCAGCGCCACCTATCGGAAACATTTGGAACTGCAACCTTCAGCATTAAAAAAAGTGTGTGCGTGTAATCTTTACGTGCGATTGAAGTAAAACTTCCTTGACGTTTAAGACACATATCACTGAAATGATTAAGCTTTAACTTACAAAATTGAGTGATGTTTTCCTCTGTTTGTTGGGTTCGAATGCAGAGAGTGTAATTTTTTTGTGTGTGTTTTTCTATCACAGTGTTTTTAAGCGTTGATTTCGTCTGCTGGTAGGTGTTGAATTATTATTCTGTATCCGTGTTTTTAAATTGCAAGTTCTGTCTATTGTTTGGGATTGATTGCAGCCAGGGTCCGTTTTTTTGTGGTGTTCCATCCCGTGTTAAACCGTTGCTCCGTCTTGAGGTTGGGTTAGAATCCACGGAGTGTCCATTTGTTATTCTTTTATTTTATTCTTAAACCGTTTGCAGCCAATGTCTGTTTCTTTGTGGTGTTACATGCCCGTGTTCTTAGACCGTTGTTGTGTATATCGGGTTAGCATCCAGGAAGTGTCCGTGTTGAACCATTATTCTTTCACTGTTTTCTTAAAACGTTTTTCCGTAGGGTTTGAATCGAGAGAATGTCTATGTTGTGGTATTTTTCTTTAACTGTGTTCGTAAACTGGAGTTTTCTTCTGTTGGTTGGTATCGAATGCACGTAGGGTCTATTATTGCGTTTTTCTATGGCAGTGTTCTTAAACCTTTGTTTTCCTCTGTTGGTTTTGTTCGAAGTATTATTCTGTTTCCGCTCTTAAAATGAAGTTTTCGTCATCTAGTTTGGCTCGATTGCAGGTTCCATTTCTTCATGTTTTTCCATCACCGTGTTCTTAAACCGTAGTTTTTGCCTGCTGGTTGGGTTCGTTCGCAGGCAGCTTCCTGCGAACGTTTGTGCTGCTCTTTCACTTTTTCTTACACTGAAGTTTTCGTCTACATGTTGGGATCGAAGTATATGATCCTCCAACAGTGTTCTGAAACGAAATTTTCCCGCTGCTGTTTAGGTTCGTTTGCAGCCACTGTCCCTTTACGTGTGGTGTTCCATCCCCTTGTTTTTAAACCGTTGTTCTGTCTGGAAGTTGGGTTAGAATCCTGGAAAAGTGTTCTTAAACTGACGTCTCCACCTACTGTCCCGGTTCGATTGCAGACAGGTTCCATTTTTTTGTGCTTTTCCAAACCCATGTGAGCTTTACTTTCGTCAGAAAAAAAAAAAAAAAAATGAGTTACTCCCTAATCGCGCCTAAAGAAGTTTTACTTTAAAAAAAAATCCGATCACCTTCTAAACTTATTTGTGCAAACCGCAATTCTCTATCCTTATTTTTTTTTATGAATTTTTTAATTTTTTACGGACTTTTTGATCACCTGGTATAACAGCTGAATCTACCCAAAACTCCCGGTACAAAGCCCAACAAAATTCGCCACTAAAGCAAATTAAAAATGAGGTCGTCTGCAATATAAATCTGAAAAATTTTTCTAAGAGATAAAAGATTTTGTCGCATTGGTTATGAGGCAATTTCTCGTCGTCTGAACCGCATCAACTCCATTGCAGGATAAGCTAAATGCAAGAGAAAAGAGAATTGGAAGAACGTCAATGTAACGCCAAGCTGTTTTATTTGCCAGAAGTTCGATTTCGAACAAAGTGTTATTCAATGCAGTTTTCTGAGATATTTTTTGAGAAATTTTAGTAAATTGAATGTAAAACATCGCACTGAAATAAAGGATTATTTCAATGTTCGTTCACAATATGTTCATAAAACAATATCCTGCCATGCAAAGTGTCCCAAAAAGGTGGCAACGGGCTTTAGTTCTTTATCTAAGAGATCAGTGGGCACTGTAAATTGAAAAAAACATGTTCAAAATAAGGTCGTAAATAAGACTCCATAAAGAAAAAAAAAACTCTCATTAATTTTCCAAAAGTTACGCTTTTATAGGGCGAGATTCAAGTGAAACGCGCGTGATCGAGTTCGAATCGAACGTTTTTCAGTCCCCAGTTCCCAGTTCAGTCCCCAGAAAGCTTACAATGAATAAACCTATCGCGCTGTCACGTGATCAAAACACGATTGTTATGTTTCAGTTGAATAAGAAATATTGATATCTTTCGAAGTTTCCCCTGTTCGACGCGGAAAACGTTCGAATTGTGTTTTACTTGAATCTCGCCCTGAATTTGTATACGAGCAAGGTACAAAACTATTCCCAGTTAGTAAAATGTGCCCCATACAATAACGAGGTGATGTACCAAATTTGAGCCTTTCATCATACAAGTCGCACAGATATATTTAAAGAAATGTGATAGGGGACCATGGTTTTGAATACAAACGTTTATTGCTAGATAGGAAAAAAAATTTCTTTCGTAATTTCTGTACGACCCCTGAAATGCAATCCTTCGACGTGAATTTTTCCCTTCTAGAGCCATTGGAACGCGGTTTAAGTCAGAGTTATATTTATCTTCATATCTCTGACACTTTTTAAGGTATAATTCTCAAACTTTGGATGTTACCTCATGAGTGTACGGAGCACATTTTATTAGTTAGGAATTGTTTTGTACGGGGATCGTATACAAATTTAAAAAGAGGGACTTTTAGTAAATGAACGAGAGGAGTTTTTCTTAACGGAGTCTCATTTCCGACTTGAACATTTTTTTTCAATTTACACTGCCCCCTTAAATAACCTGAACGGTAACACTTGTCATACCGCGAGATAAGTTTTTGCAGTCCTGTATCATAAAAGTCTGCCGACTGGGAAAGGAGATTGTGCGTTGCAGTTGTTTGCAGTCTCCATCAGTGGAAAAGTGATAGCCGGACAGGAATTTGTTCAGGGTACCGATCTTGCTTACAGTGACTTGATGGTGACCTCCCTACTTGAAATAAAAAAATCTTAAAGCATCCGCTGTGCTTACTCCACCACAAAGGGGCTTATGTACTGGTACGCGTATAAACACAGTAGAATATGAATATTTTCAACACAGGCATCTCTTTCAAATATGAAACGGAAACAATGCTTTAATTTAATTTCGACATTGCTCTCTTCATTGCAAACAATCGTAAAGAGCAATAAATTCTACAAAGTTATTCAACAAAATGCGTACATCACACATAAACGTAAAGGTGCAGCTACCGAAAGATTTTGTAGACTAAATATAGTTTCGGCATGATTTGAGAATCCGTTTGATTTATCTACAGGAAATCCAATAATGTATTTAAATGAAATGATGCTGCAGCAGATCTCAGTCACAATTACTAACTAATTCATTACAACTATGCACTCTCAGCATTATTGAGTTTCATTGATTAAGTATGGATTATAATTGTGCAATTATTACTCAAATGCATCCAGTGCACATCAAAAGGTTATTGGAGCGGTTTAGTTCTGGGTGATGATATGTGAGTGTGTGATTGAAAACATAAAAATAAACTAGAATTTTACAATTAGAAACTTTCTCTCAAGGATGGGCATGATTTAAAAAAAAAGTTGCGAAATTAATAAAAAGCTTTTAAAACTGTTTTCTAAAAAAAAAAGTTATTGTCGAAGGTGAATTAAAAGAAAAAAAATGAGTATAAGCAGTTTTTTAATATTCCCATTAATGTGCGTTATTCATAAAATCGTTTTATTTCGAAAATTTATTTTTATTATAAATTATGTCACAAAACAAGAAATAAAACGCTTTTCAATTTTCCGATAATCGTACCATCGATTATGTTTTCACGCAAATGCATATCATTTTTACATTAAAATTCCGAGAGGCTGTACATAGTTTAAAAAATTCCGTAAAACTAAATGACTTCTGTATGAATCTGCCTCTGTGAGTACCTTCCTTTTTCAATTTCATTTCTTTTTACACCACTAGATTGCATCACTAACTCCGTACTTCTGTCAGGGTATAAACAGAGCAGTCACTGTTTTCAGCCAGTCATTTCCGGTTTGACGCAGGTTGAGTTTATAGATGCAGGATCATTGACCTCTCAGTTAGTCAATAAAAATGAAATTAAGATAATTTGAGAATTTAGTTTTAACCCTCTCGTCACCGAATGATGAAAAATCAGAGAAAAAAATCTGTCGAGCATTTAATGCATCTGAAATACTATTATAAATCATGCAAAAATATTTTTTTCCAATGTCGATTAATATTAGATTTTTCTAATATTAATTTCTGCATTTTCGAAGCATTTTGTTATGCTAAAATTAATTTAAAAGGATGCACATATTAGGTAAAGGTTGGGGAATAAGAAAAAAACTATATTTACCTTAAAAAGAAAAAAAAAAGGTAAAAAAGCAGCGTAAATATTTTCTTAATTTTTCTCCCGAAACAATGAAACGAAAACTGTAAAAAATGATCTAAATTGACTAGTACTGCAACCTAGGCACGATTTATGCATCTAGTTAAGAGCCTCATATACTTTCTACACTAATTAATGATATTGATATCACTGAAAGAAAATATACTAAATTCAATTGTTTTCTCTCTAAATATTGCTATTTGAAGTAGGAGGCTCATATGAGGTTCAGGGTGACGAGAGGGTTAAGTGGTTTATGGAATACTTTCTATTTATTTATAAATCTGGGTCTATTAAATACAACGGAAGAATACGAAACGGACTTTTTCCTTCACTTTCTGCAATCAACAGTACCCATGGTGTGTATAGAGCTTCAAAAACTCAAATAATGATAAAATTTTGTAGTTTGCATGAATAAAATTAGTGCGACACCGGTTAGATAATACTGCACAGCCGGAAATTAAAAGAAATAACTTTGTTGAGCTGTTTTGTTGGTTTTTGGCTGTCAATTTACAGTAATGAAGCGATTCCCAAACTGAGTGGTATAGAAGTAATCAAGAAAGAGCCTCTGAACTGGTATCCCACAAAAAAAGTTTGCCTAGCCAATAAGCAAGAGGGCGAAGACAAAAATATTTCATTCAAGTTCGGAAGAATTCAGTATCCAGTTCGCCTCTCTTTTACAGGAACTCCCTCAGATTGAGTAGTGTTTTTGTGTTAAAATTCTATATCTCTTTCCCAAGAGAGTACTTTTTTGATGCTTAGCCCTATAAACATAAAAGAAATAACGAAATATGCACCCAAGCTTCATTCTAACCTTCATACTCATATTGCTTTAAAAGTAACCTACCGTGAAAGTTTTTAGCCTGAGTAGGGTGCTCCGAAATAACTTTAGCCTGAGAAGGGTGCCGCCGCAAAAAAGTTTGTGAACTCCTGCAGTAATGTATGAACGAAGTACTTTTTTATATAAAAGTGCTTTAAATTTATCTATACAGCGTGATTCAGCTTTCTTTTTTCATTTCAAGTAAGAAACATTTTATTTCACGGATGAAAATAATTCCACCTTTTAATAATATAGAAATAATTATTTGCTACTCAATGTATACCTACTCCCTTTTCTGAAAGCTGACTAAATTGTGCGTCATATTAGTTAGGCAGAACGTAGTAAAACTGTCGTCATAGCGCCTGTCAAAGTTACTTTTATAATGAAACCTTTCTGTTTCACGTACGATGAGATAATTTCTCCCGGAGTAAATGTTGAGCAGTTGATGCTGCTTAGATAGAAAATGCTGAAGTAATTAGCTTTTATCTCTTTCCTGCGAAATTTATTGTAACGTCAACGGGATATATTTTCTTCATTCTTTCGAAGTTTTGATAAGTTTATCGAAACTATATTCAGTGTCATGTTACATCTTTGAAAGATAAGAGTTTCCAAATGACTTGGATTGTATTATTTGTAAAGAATTATAGATAGTGTTTGGTTGATTTCATTTTAATATTAAAAAATGCATTATTAGTATTACTGCAGGAATTATTGAATATTATTTTTTTATTTTTTTTTTAACGTGGGATTACGTACTTCCATTACGGTTCTATGTAAAGAAAACAATATAACTTACCATTAAGTTTTTTCAACGTAATGGTAAGTTATACTTGTATAAAAGTGAACTAACTGGAGTTTCTTTAACTGAAAAAATATAATTTCATGCCTTGACTAATTGAATCGGTGAGTGCAGAAACCACCTCAGTCACAAACAGGAAATTTTTTTCAGGAGAGAGAAAAAACTTCATAAAACTTCATAAATTAGGTAATATTTGCATGACAGAAACATAAATGTATGTTATGACAGAGGAAAAAAATAAGTTTAAATATTTGAAAATTTGGAGGAGTTATGAAGTTTTTTCTCTCTCCTGAAAAAAATTTCCTTTTTGTGACTGAGGTGGTTTCTGCACTCACCGATTCAATTATGCCAGAAAATTTCCGTGATATCAAAACAAAGAAGCAAATTTGAAAATAGCTCTTCAAGATTACACAGTATTACTTAATAGTTTAAGTAATACGAGACTAAAAGAAGTAAGGTACTATCTTCGAGAGAGATTAATCAGAATGAAATTATGAAAATATAAAGGTATGAAATTATGAAAAAAATTTCATAAATTAAAAATTGCGTGAGATTGACTAATCATGCTAGAAAATTTCCATCATATCAAAACAAATAAGCAAATTTGGAAATAGCTCTTCGAGATTGCACAGTGTTAGTTAATAGTGTAAGTAATACGACATAAAAAGAAGTAAGATATTATCTTCAGTATAGCCATGGGTTATTACAATATTTCAATTGAAAATTTCAGATTCTGTATAAACGTATTCATTTTCTTATTGTTTATTTGAATGAGCGATACAACGATGTTAAGGTACTACTGTCGTTCATGTAGAAGCTAATACAACGTTTACAAGAAAATGTTTTTGCGTTTGTAAATTCTGTACCAATATGTATTTTACACATTTTTTATTATAATTAATTTATAGAAATAAAAATACATTAAAATTACAATTGTGGAATTTATAATTTCTTCTGTGCCTCAAATTACTACTCTAGGAAAAAAAAAAAACTATTTTAAATTTAATTTTTCATCATATGCTATAAAGAAGAACATGTCTTTATAGCATATGGCGGAAAATTTAATTAAAAAAAGAAATTATAAATTCCACAATTACAATTAAGCGTAAATTTATAGGGCACTTAGGTTTTGTAACTAAAACTATGAAAACAATAACAGAAAAATAATTAATGGTTCTCAATTTGTTTAATTTAAACATTCCATACAATTGTTAACTTTTTCACTCTCGTAATTTCACGAAAAACCATAATTTATACCACAATTCAAAGTTTAACGTGGGTAATGTATTAAATTAACATAAATGACGCCAGGGAAGAGAATATCTAAAGCTAAATATATTAAAATAAAGAACAAATATCGACTAGTGCTATAAATAATTGGGATGTACGAAAGTAATTAAAATGAAAGCTTTATCAATTTACTTTTTAATTTTGGAACATTCTGGAGCTTTATTATTTGAAGGTTTGAAAACATATTTATGTACGTCTAACGAAAGTAAATTATTAAATTGACATTAAAAACTTTTCACACAATTAAGAAAAGACGAAGTATCTTGCTAAAAATATAAAATGTGACAGGGTAATTGAATATAAAACGGAAAAGGCCATTAAGGAGACGTGAAGAATGCTTCTAACATTTTTCAATGAACTAAGGAAGCGTCTGTTTGACGTCAAGTGCAAAGCATGGGAATAGGGAAAAAAGTGTGAACTTTTTTTTATAAACTTTCTACAAATTTTAAACTTTAGTTCACTTGATAAGAATAATTTCGGGAACATCTAAGATCTAAAATTTTATAATGAACATCGACAGAAATGCAGCGAAAATGCATTTATAAACAAAAAATTACATATAAAATGCGTGTTCTACTTAATATAATATTTCTAATTTAGTGCTTTACGCTTTTTTACTAATGTGCCTCTACTTTATTATGCAAAGTCTGATCAAGTTATTGTTGTCTTTCATTTTTCAACATCTGCTGGTCTATAAAAATTCGCAAAAGAACTATAAATTTCTTACTTAAGGCTACGTACAAGAATAGAGTTAAGCAATCTGGTAGTGGATGTACGCTAAAATAATCCATCAAGCTTGAAAAATTGTAAATAATACTTTATTCTACGAAACGAAGCACTATATGCCAAAATAAATACAGCATTTGTAACACAGCGGATGATTAAAATATCGCAAAAATGACACTATTCAAATGATATCAATCGTTTCGGTTTGCTCTCAATATCAGCAGTTTATCACACTTTATTCGACAGTGAGAGTGACTGCTTTATTTATTGATTTCCAAACCGACGTGTCGTTACATAGGATATGACATAATTTTTCTAGAGTTTTCCAGTATCTTCTTTCCTAATTGAGATGTAGCCTAAAGCCCACTAGTTTCAAAAACTTTCTTTTTTCGCTAAAGTAGCCAAATTTGTTGCAAAGCCGGCAAAATGATCCGCAAGTTCGTAGCCAAGGTGAAAGAGTCACATACTCATTTCATTTGTAGCATTGCCTGTACAACTCACTTTCCCGCAGCACACATGAATACGGCAAAACAATATGACAGTTTAGTAACAATGTCTGTGCAACTCACTTTCCCGCAGCACACAATAATGGGGCAAAACAACTTTACAGTTTTATAACAATAACTGTTTTACCACATAGCCGTCATAAGGATTCAGGCAACTGTCATTTTGACAAAATGGCTTTTTTAATTTCCTCTTCTAAGAATGTTATTATCAATGACGTGAGATAAACTTGAATGTTGCTTGAAGCTCCTCTTCTTCAGGAAGCTTTGACCACTCAGTTAGTTTTCTCAGAGTAAGGAAGCTTCAATAAACACTCGCGCTAAGTTAATGACGAGTAGAGACCAGTGAGAAGCTTTAAACCAAGTCATACGATGCGTGTTTTAACGCACTTTTGAAGAATCTTATAGGTTTTACATATATTATTCCGAATTTATCTTTTACCCGAACTTGAGAACTTAGTTAAAATGTCAAAGCTTTTATTAATAAAATTTAAAAAGAAGTTTTTTTTTAAGAATAAGGTCGTAGGAAACTTTTACCATCGACATGAGAAATGCCTAAATATTTCTATCAGGATTATATAAAAAAGTAATGCTGTTTCTCTTTGATTCATGTAGTGTGGATGACTGTAAGCTATTTTCTTGACAGAATCGCTGTAATCTTTTATGTTTGCTTTAATATCTAGCAAAATATTTAATATAATTTTTGAAAAACATAATTCCGTCTTTTTATGGTCAATCGAAAGTTTTTTAGGGAAAAGGCTTTTGTATTTATTGCTAAATAGTAAATATTGGATTGCAAAGAAAAAAAAAAGGTTTTCCTGGGCAATTCATATTTGTTACAGAAAATTGCAACTTTTAGTCATCTAACTTATAGTCAATGTAAATGTTCGATTAACTGTCAAAGTTAAGCCTACATAATCTTACATAAATAAGATTCGGCCAGTATTGTTGTGACAATCATTAACCTAAAACTTGAAAAAGTTAATATAATTTTTTAGATTATAAATCTTCTGATAGCGTTGTAACATTTCAAATGGTCTTTTTCATTCATTTTTTAGTTACTTTTACGAGGCTTATTTATAATTTCATCAAATTAAGTGATAAATTTATTTGCTTGTACGGAACCTTTAAATTGCATTAATTAATTTAGTCTTACTCATCAATTTAGATGCACTCACCGATTTCTACAATAGGAAGTATTTTTAATCGTTTCATGATCAACGAAAAATAAAAATTATTATGTAGTCATCTTACCTTCGTGTTCTCTTTAAAGAATTAGCTCAAAGAACGTTAACATTTTTAATAAAAATTATCATTATATAAAAGTAATATAAAAATAGTATTCTCAATTTGGAAAAAAATAATACCTTAAATTAATATGATGTGCAAAATTTACATTTATATTGATTATCAAATTTTAATATTATAAAACAAAGAATTTAACTGCGGGTGTCTCATATATTAGTAACAAAAATGCTGCTTCAAGCAATCCTATGCGGCTTAAATATGACAGACACAGGACGAGAATCTTGTATCGTTAAATGTATACATGCATTAAAATGAAATGTAGTTATGGAGGAATTGGAGTCTCCTAACTAATTCATTAGTACCTAGGTAAACAGCATTATTGGGTTACATTGATACACCATGAATTATAATTGCAAAATTATTACTCTAGCATACAAGCAATCTACATCAAAGGTCTTGAGGAAGTGCTGCTCATTCCCAATTATATGAGCGCTGTACATGCGTCGGCAAGTTCTAATATCCTTGATCAGCCTCTATAATACGAAAGGACGAAAGCCTCCTTGTCTGCTGCACTCAAGTATATGCGAAGAATGGAAGCATGCACAGTATTTAATGCTGAAAGTTATTTCTGTAAAGTAAAAGTACGTAGAAACGAACTTTATATGGGTTATATTCCAGTATATGCGAAAAATGGAAATATATATAGTATTTAATTATGAAAGTTTTTTCTGTATAGTAAAAATACGTAGGTACAAAAACGCCTGTCTTTGCTATATTCAAGTCTATGCGAAAAATGGAAATAATCTGCACAATAATTAATTGTGAAAGTTATTTTTGTAAACTAAAAATACGTAGGTTCAAATTGTATCAAATTGTATTGTTGTTTACTTTTCTCTACGAGATTTTATAAGCGGATTCTTGGTACCAAGCACACAAATCCAAAAATAAATGTTCCAGATACATAATCAACAATAATAATGACTTAAACATTTAAAAAACTTTGCGATTTACTGAAATAATGTCATATTAAAGTGTATTTTTTTATTTATTTAAAAGCAAGTTCTTCTTGTGGAAATAACGGGGTCACTCAGCTAGTACGCTTTTTTTGTCACTGTTAGGACCACTCAAATAGTCCATAAAATCGAGTTGTAAAATCGTCTATGGGAGAGTATTCGAGACCGATAGCTAATTCGCCAAATCGCATGTCTTTTTTTTCATTTATTGAATAGAAAGTTCTTCTCGTGCAAATAACGGGGTCACTCAGCTAGTACTCTTGCTTTTACAAAACTGTTGGAACCACTCAAATAGTCCATAAAATCGAGTCGTAAAATCTTCTATGGGAGAGTATTCGGGACCACTCGGTAGTTCCCAAAATCGTAAGTGTTCGCAAAAAAAAAAGGAATTCGTAAAAACGAGCATTGACTCTACAATAGCAAAAAAGAGATCAACACTTTATAATTATTATCGTCAACATCATGTTGAAAAAGAGTTTAGTCAAAGTTTTACAATCAGTTGTCATATGCTTATTACAATTAGTTTCTTTTTATGCCGCATTGCCATCACTTACAAAGAATTTTATTATCCATTATTTTTCTGGTACAATCTAAAATATAATGAAATAATGGAAGTCGACAGTCTATCTCATAATCAGATAAAAATGTAGTAGTGACACATAAGAGAACCGAAAACAATTCATAATGTATTATGCAAATAAAGTTAAAATAAACATTCCGCAACAAAAGGTTCCATCATTTTTCATTCTAATACCCAGTTCAATTACTAAATCCTGGTACATATATTTTCCATTAATACAACTTGTATCTATTTAAAAAAATCCTTTTTCTTTATAGTTCAAATGCGAAAGCAGCGTTGAAATTTTAAATTAAAGGTACTTTATTTTCTTTTCTATCGAATATCATATATTCTAAGAATAAGACTTTTAATTAACGGAACAAGTTAATTTGAATTTTCAATCGCTCACGCATTAAAAGAAAATAAGGTGATGTCACCTAGCAACGCAGTTCCAGAAACGGATCAGCGGATCCTTGAATAACTACTTGTTTGAAACAATAGCTTAATCAAAGTTGAAAGGGCCCCCGCTCTGTTTGAGATGACAGATCAAGTATTGAATAGGTTGGAGTTCAATAGAACTTGTGTTAGGAGGAATTCGGGGGGGGGAGGGTGTTGCTGCATTTAACTATGGAGATTGTGGTATATCGGAGATTTTGTATGATTACAGAGGGAGCCGTTTATCTCAAAGTGCAATTGACCGTATAAACTGATATAAGTTTATTGATAAATACTGTATGAAATTTGATTTAAATTAAAGACTGATTCGCGATTGAAACGGTATATAGAGTGATTGTTAACTATTCGTCAAATAGCACATTTTAATTGAAAGGGAATTTTTAAAAATATGAGGATAATATTCGTATCCTAATAGTTCCTGCAGACGGATGGACAGAAAAACTAAACTTATAAATGCTTTTCGCATTTGTTGGAATGTTACTAAAATTATTTGCACTTAATAATTAATTTTTTTTTCATTCTGAACATAGAAGAATGTTTCTGGAACGCGTCGGTATCTTTTGGGAGGTCCCTAAAAAGTCCTAAATATTACGTGAACTCTTTCCAATACTGAATATGTTGTGCTCCATATCGATGACGTATTAAAATTTTAAATCGATACGTTTGTTTTTGCGTGAACTAAAGCACACCGCAAACGACTAGCAGGAAGATGAACTATAAATCCAAAGTTTAAAAGAATTATCACTTTGTTTCGAGTGTATTGATAAAATGATATAAATTTATAAAAAACTACTATTATATTAAGAAATTTTTCCCGTATACAGCGACGTGTCTTGTTTCTCTGTTTCTTTTGGGTGGTCTTATAAAAAATAATATCAGTGCTACAAAAAACATTCATATTAAGGAGCATTTTGTAGCCCTATGAATCATATCTAATTTATAAAAATCAGTGTATCCCCTGTACGAACACTGTTAAGAGAGCTAGAATGCACACGAGTAGACAAATAGATAGACAGACGGATAAGCTGATTTTATAATTACTTTTCAATTTTGTTGAAAACAGTTAAAGAGAAGCCCTTTTCAAAAAAATCCTAGCCTTACGATTTACTGTAATTTTTCCAGCCAGTTTTTATTCTACTAGTTTTAATTCTTGATAGTTCAATCGAACTAAATTTTTCATTAATGAATGAATAATTATTACTTGTAAAACAATTGATAATATTCGATTGTAAAATGTGCAATTAGCAATTGATTAATTGCCAATTTCATAATTTTAGACGTTACTTATTCATATGATTATATTTTGCCCAATACTGTTAATTCTATAAATAAACGTTTGACGATTCAGTTAGTTTCCAATAACAATAAAAATAATTGTTGCAATTATACTATTTGTAAACACCAATTAATGAACTTAGTTGCAGTTAATTTCAATTACGTCTCACAGTTTATTTCAATCAATTGAATTAAATAAAATGCAATGAATTTAGTTGCAAATAAAATTTTAATTATTTGATCCTAAGTTTAAAAATTAATTGAACAAAATGTTAAAAACTGTAATTTTTTAGATTAATGATTGATTGTCAATCGTATTCTCCCCAACACAGCTGTTCCGCCTTTCAGTTGAACGACTCCTGTCTTGGGGTACAATTCAAACGAGGGTTTTTGTTTAGATTAAATCGTATCCATTCATTTCCATGTAAAAAAATCTGGGACTGGAACCTTTCATTTTTCTTCGAGGAAATTCAATAAGAAGTGTGGTGGCGAAGCGAGAAAGGGGTGAAGACTTCGAAATTTACAAATTATTTTCCCATGCCACAAGACCACACAGATGGTGAAGAAATTCGGAAGCCGCCAGACAGTCGGTTGAAATGACATTTGGAAATAAAAAGGTGCGAAATATAACAAAAACGATATTTATGAGGTCTGCAGGAGATGAGGGGTCGAAAGTTGAAGAATAAGCGAAGCGTAACTTCCACCCTCCTGGAAGGGATTCGACGTAAGAAGGTATTTGATAGGCTAGGTTATCCAACCGCAGGCTTCTGCCTAAAAGAAAAAGGGATGTGGAATTTACTTACTCCAGAAAAGACATAAGGGAAAGCACTGTGAAAAAAGTACTCCAATGAAAAGCAAAAATCAGTTAGTTGCCTCCGAAAATATGCGCTGTGAGGACGATTAAAAGCTGGTAGGAGATCTCGGAACGCTCGGGTCCTTGTCTGATTGTCCGGAGAGGTACAGAAGTACCTGTTGGTCAGCCTGATCCTCTGACTCTGACGTTTTATTGTTCTGATTCACGAATAATAAATTTGATTCCAATAAAATACTTAAAGAGGACACAGTTACGCAAGAATCCTTTTCTTTTCAGCGCATCATTTCCCATAAAAATGATAGATTATTTGTAAAATTGATGTCAGAATTATTTTTAACAGTACCGACATCTGCTGAGAGCTGGAGAAAGTGATGAAAATATACTTCGATATAGAACAATAACTAGATAGACTATCCGAAGAACCCTTTTGAAGAAGCCCGAATAAAAACAACCCTTTTGAAGAACCATCTTTTTCCGAACAGCCGGTTGTGTCAAAAGGGCCCTTCAACTCCGGCACGCGATGGGCGATCCGATCGAACTCCATGTTGCTCATAGTTAAATCGAGCGATGGCAACGGCTGCACATTTCCGCCATTGGGAAATGGTTCGCTTCAAAGGGTTAAGTTCCTGGTTAGCAGCCTGATTACCCGAATACCGTCTTGAAAGTATGGATGTGCTCCTTTAGGGATGACTAGTACTATACTTCGGGATCGCTGAGCTAAACCTTTGCCATGATCATTGCCCCTCTTACTTATATCTTTACCATGATCTTGCCCCCTTTTACAAAATTATCACCGAAAACCAAATCTTTCCCAGATCTAATCTCATGATTTTCACAGAAATGTTATTTAAAATTGTGTAACGCCCTCGATGATCACTAATTAAGATGTCACTTCAGTGATATTTGAAAGCAAATACACCACGATCTCAGTTTTTCTGAGTATTTATTTATTTTAGGTGTTCCTGGGAATACTACCCGGAAGGTTGGTTTTTGCGGCATATCAACTATTTTGATAATAGGCCATCTTTAAGTAATCAATTCCAGAAATAACCACAACAAAAATATTTTCGTATTTAAAGGTATATATAAAAATGAATTAATTTAAAAATATATCTTAACGTTCTAAGTAGCGTCTTGTGAGTAAAGCATATTCAAATGATAAATACCACAAAACTTTATTGATAGAATGCTCACAAATTATTTAGTAGCGGTTGTAGTAAGCTTTAACGAATTCATGTGTTACACAAATGTTTATAACAGCAGGGAGAGATTGATTAAGACGAAGTTTTAAACGAAAATCACTTTACAGAGTATTAAACAAAAATGTTCGCTTGCTTCGAAAAAAAAAAGATAAATTATAGAAAACTAAGCTTATTAAAATGTAACAAACACTTACTTAGTTAAAGAAAAAAATCATAGTTCAAAATAAAGTAATAAAAATGTGATGTTAAATTAATTAATTATCCTCTCATATTTTTTCTAACATTTTTCAGTGTTTGTTTTTGCAGCGTACATACTTCACCTCATAGTCAGCATACTACATCTATTATCATAATTATATTTTTTCTTTATTTTTTTCCTTTAATTTTTTCCTTTTTTAACTAAAAGAATCCATCGTAAAACAGCGGAGAATTTTTAACGACTGCTTTATTAATTTATGAGTGAAATAATAATAAATCATAACTTACATTTGGCCTTTTAATCATCCCTCGTAAGTTTTTATTGCGTTTTTTAAACTTTTATTTACAATTTTTTTCTATTATTGTATTTTGAAAATGCATTACGTAGAAGAAAATTGTTGGATCATATCTTCATTTTTATCATATTTGTAGGCGACAGTTTGATGGTTACGAAAGAAGAGGCTTTCGGCACAAGACAAGTCGAAAACACCAGCAACGCCATGGATTTATAACTAGTATATTTTTATACAAACACATACGTAGAGCTGTATGAATGAGCTTCCATTCAAAAAAGTGCACACGAAAACAGGATGCACTTCGTTTTGTAGTTTAGTGAAGCACTTGAAGTTATACATCAGTGTTTCTCAATACTTTATATATCCTGTGAAACAGTGCCAGACAAAATTTTAGAGCAGTATACAAATAGTAATACAATTTTTTGTTAGGCTGTATTACGTCGGCTTTTGCCTACTTTTAATAAATTTGATAGACGTAGATCGGCGACAAAGTCCAGTGGTCCTGTGCGAATCTGTGGATCAGTGTTTGGGAAACACTTTACTACATTATTTGCTTTTAATGAAGAATTATGATTTATTTGTTGAATCAACATAGAAAATTTGACTTACTCGATAGTATTTTTTTACGAGAATTGTACTTATATACTCCTCCTTTTGTTACACAGCAAGAATCTAATTTCTATTCAAATCCGTTCCGCTCATTTTGTAGTATCATATGGTCAACGTTTATAATGCTGCACTAATAACTTCTTATATTTCTTTCAGTGTTTTCGCCATCGGTGGTTCATAAGTATTTGCTGAGTTGAGCGAGCGCAACCGGACTTAGGTGTGAAGATCATGAGGCAACAAAGGATTGAAGGGCCCTATTTATTTTTCAAATAAACATAAAAAATATGACACTGTCATTGGTTCCTATAATGCTTCAAATCTACTGCTTATGAACCACCGATCCCGAAAACACTGCAAGTATTCAGAGAACACACTGTAGGAACATAGGAGGTAGATTTGACAGTGTCATACTACCAAATGTGCGGTACAAACAAGATTAGAGATTAGATGTTTGCCGAGTAACAAAGAGTTCACACGTATGAGATTTGTAACTGGTGAAAATATGTTTTCTTCAATTTCGTTCATCATTTACTGTAATAAATAAATAATGCTTTCAGAAATACAAATATTTAAAACCCGGTTATTCATTTGCATTAACCCTGCATAATGACATGCTTTCTTGGAAGCTGGACTTTTCAGTAGCTTTGAGCGCATTACCGGGCATAGAGGTGTGGAGGCCCTGGGTCAAAAAAGGGATGGAGAAAACTAATTATTTTTCAAACAAATTTTAAGAAAAATTTCGAGCAACAAAGCGTGCTCACCTTTATTAAACAGTTTAGAAGACAAGGTTTGATTCTGGTGGAAGCAGATTTTTTGTATACTAAAAAAATGCCTCCTTCTTGTGTGTTGTACTCTTGATGTAATCTTGATATATAGGGCCCACAACCTATAACGTTGGGTGCCAGCAGTGTGCCGACTTTAATATATTGAAAATATTTCGGGTACCTAAACTACCCAGTCGATTGCTATCGAAGAAGAAGATTCACATTTAGATGATACTACTAGAGTAAATAAATAGTTTCCACATTCTACGGCTAATCGTTTTTGAGTTATGGGAGATGCATACAAACGCACGTTAATAATTAATGAAAATTATCCATGGTTAGTTAATGTAAATCGTACGTGCTACATATATTGCATATGCGAGTGCATACTAGTTAAATTCGCACGTGCTACATACATATACTTACACATAAATACTTACGTATAACATCAGGGATGAAGGTCGTGATGTTATTGTTTAGGTAGTAACGATATAGGATCGAAGGTTAATACTGACCATTAGTTTTGACGAGAATACGAAATGCGCTTTGGATTGTTCAAAAGGAAAAATAGTTGGAAAAAGTAAGAGAATCTCTCTTCCATTGTCAGAATTTTGATTTTTCAATAAATAATTTTGCATATCATTCAGTATTCGTTATTCGTTAAGACATTTTACGTAGCAATGGCTATTGTGATGTCCCCCTATCTCATGAAGGCCCCGGCTGGATTCTCCTAATTTTGGCCCCGGTACAGAGTGTAGCATAAAGTATATTTTTGCATTGTATCTACATTCATATATTTATCTATCCCTCTTTCAGTGCTTAACTACACCAATACACAGCCATAACAACGAGCACTACGAAATTTCGTTACGTCAGACCCAATTATCGAACGCACTTCCCTAGTGTCCCGAAGATGAAGTTATTTGAAACTAGCTAATCAAAGGCCAGTACGATTGAAACGGAAGTCCGTAGATAGAAACACAGAGAGGTCTTTAATGAAACACGGAATAGCCGCTGCTAAATTTTAGGACTCTCCTGTTCAAAGATATTCCATAATTAGACAGGACGAACATTCATTCTGGAATCGGTTGGAATTCAAAATCCACGTACGTATATATCCGATATGGATTTTGAATTGCAGTGTTCATTGCCAAATGAATAGATTCAGTACATAATTTTGCTTTATGGCCGAACTAAATTCATGTTTAACTAATGCAGAGTGATTTGGTGTTGATTTTAGTTGTTCTGCATCCAATTCATGCTTTTCATGTTGACACTAGGGTGTTATCATGCATTGAACACATAGCTTATCACAAAACATCTTTCCTTGGTAATACAACAATTATGATATTGTATGAAACAGGAAGTTGAGAAGTGGATTCATTATGAAACTCTACCTATTGGCGTACATAGAGGATTTTTGATGAAACAAGTATTATAGTAAAAAAAAGGAAAATCGACTTTAAATTTCTTCACTATAACGGTAAATTATACCCATTCTAAATTAGTAGGATTTGGAAAATTCTCGCCAAATATACCAGATATTGCCAAGCTGGGTTCAGTTTCGGGAACTTATTTTTATCGATAAATCGCCAAAAGTGGCGAATTTGGCGACTTAAAAATATAAAGGTATAGGCAAACCTTTCTAAGCTATACCGTTATTCCCACTGTAAAATAGTAGGGTTTAGGAAATTCTTACCAAATATTAAATATAAAGATCGCCAATCGGAGTTCAGTTTTGGAAACTTATATTTTGATGCCAAATGTGTCGATAAATCACCAAAAGTTGTCAATCTTGGTGACTTTTGACATGAAGACCAGCGCCGTTACTTGAAACCCTTTTACGCAATGGTTTAAAAATACGCCTTTTGCAAACTTAATGTAAAGTTTAGATTTTTTTTAATTTGAAATTATGTACAACACTTATGTATTTAATAACTTTTAGAAAATCAAAGTAAAACTGTAACCTAACTAAAGTAACATAAACTCCAAGCTGTTTAGGCGGGCTCGGGCCAAAATCGTGGCAAAGCTTAAGTATCTAGCTAGAGAAAAAATTACAGACTCACATTTTTGTAGTCATGAACTTTTAATTGGGTAGGCTCTCAGATCTCCTCGAAACTATTGAATTTCTTGATATAAATCTGCGCAAACAATGCAGCATTTGATGTTCTTTTTCAGAAATTTACTTTTACCATTGGATATTATCAACTTCTACACACCAGAATCTGCAGTGTTTAACTTAAAAAATACTCCACACCAGAGGCAAAACCAGTTTCAGAGTTATAATTCCAAAACTTATTCATTTTATTAAAAAAGACTAAAGATTTTAGATTTGTTGGTGAAAATTTTCGTAATTTCTCTTTTAAATTTCATGTAGATTAAATTTGATTTTATTTTTGCTAATATATTAAACAAAAAAAATGTTTGATCTGCATCCACAGTTTACTTCCTGTGTAAATTTTAATACTTCTTTATAAATACCTATAGATTCTTTTCCGGGGTTTCATACAGTGAGCAAATGCATAATGTTTTCATTAATAATTTTCTTTGTGTTTATTAGAAAATATTTACTTCTTTCTGTCATATCCAGGTATGTTATTGAAGATTTTGTCTTAAGCTATAATACAGAGTGCAATATTATTTATTTCCATGTTGCTTAGTTCCATTATATAAAAATTATGAATATTTAGATTGAAGTGGTAATAATACTTACTGTACACTATTTAATATATATATATATATATAAAACCTCGGCTCTTCGAACCTCGTCAGGGGGAGACCCCCTGAACCTCCCTAATTTTTTGTTTCATTATTGCCATATTAAAACGATATTAATTGACTATGTCATTTTATCTCTCACCCCTTTTTCTTTTTCTTTTATTCTTCCTTTACACATATTTCATCGACTGGAAGTAGGAGGGTTTCCTGATCTTTCCTTTCATTTGCATACGTTGATCGATGATAACTGAAGTAACTTATATAATTTTTAGTATCTATCTTAACACACCAAAAATTTTACTTTTCGTTATTTGATATTGTTGAGAGAGCTTTAGGCGAAAAGCGTAGCTGTATTCTGCCTGGTAACCCTATTGGCGAGTCATCCAGAGTGGATAAGAATCCCTGGCTTTTAGGCTTATGTTTAAAATTATTCTTTTCCCCACTTTCACATTCGCTAGCCCAGTGCCCGATGCGTTTACACCTTTTACAAGTTATTCTTGATGCATTCTTAATTTTATGAGTCTGCTGGCCCGAGTATTTTCCATAATTTTTATTTTTAGACGCAGGTTTTCTAGGAGCAGCCACGAAAGCGTCTGTCTTCCGCTTGTCTATCATCGTTACTCCTGGCACTGACTTCTTCCACTACTTTGAATCTGAGTATTTCTGACTTCGGAAGTCAGCGTTTCAATTCGCCAAGTTCCAGTCGTCATTTTGAGGATGAATGATGCAGCCTTGAAACGAACGTTAAAAACAGCAAATAAATAAATTAATCCATCTGGTGTCCATAAGACTTTAATAATGTTAGCAGAGTTACGGAAGCAACATAGTAAGCGTTGGATTTTAACGTAACATTTACTTTATTAAATTAGAACGGAAGAAACAGGCACATCACATAACAAGGCAACATCAAGAAGGAGAAAAGTGTAGAAGAAGTAAAAAGAATGCGTGCGCGAGCACAGTTACAGTTAAGTAGATTAATGTTTATTGAGGAATACAGAATTCAGGAGGATAAGACATTGCACAGTAAAAAAATAAACAATTCAATACTCAACAATCTATTCTTACTTTTATGTCGCATGTAAGTAGATAAATGTTTATTGAGGGATTCAGTATTCAGGAGGATAAGACATTGCACAGTAAAAAAATAAACAATTCAATACTCAATAATTTATTCTTACATTTATTTAGCATTTTTGGGACAATTTTCAATAAAGGGGGCGAGAGATAACATGACATAGTCATTAACCGTAGTTTCATATAAAAAAGCATTGTTAAAAAACAGTTTATTGTCTTTTTTATTTTAATTTTAGAACAAAACAGTCCAATTCTATGAAAATAGTGTTACTTCACTGCTAATTCATTACATTGTATCACTAATAATAATGGAATCAAGAATATCTCGAAAATTAATAAGTACACTTCAGTGGTTTTTGAGTAACAACGGGTTAATTAAAATGAAAACCGTGACCTCGTTTGAAATATCATCGGAATTGTACTTTGGAGTTAAAATTCATGAAACACACTGAATTCCATATTTAATTACACTGATCTTGGAAGAGAGAGAATATGTTCTAATTAGATTGAACGGACATTCATTATTGAATAACTTGAATCATGTGCATACATACTTAAGAGTTAGGGAGCAATTCCAACGGATTAAAATAACATATTAACATTTCTCTATATTTGCAGGATTTATGCTTGTTTGTAAACAAAAAATTTATTAGGGTTAGCATTGTTATTTATAAAGGATGAAGTTTTTAATTGTTAATAATAAATAAAATTAGGCTTAGTTAATGGCGTTCTTTACGAATGTAGAAATACGAGTAGAAATGCGAGAGTACTTTCTTTTTACGTAGTAGAAATACGAGAGACATTATCTAAAAAGTAAATCTTTCACTGTCCGTAAATAGAAACACTGATCAGTTATCTGAAAACATTTATTGAACATGGCCCAAGAATTTTTCAATTACTTTTCAATAATAGACCAACAAGATATTTTTAACATCTGTTATGCAGTTGAAGCAGTTTTGTGTTCCTTTGTCATATAAGTTCAATGTCTGGAATTGAAGCCTGCGTGTTGCAGTAATCTGCAGGTCTTCATCACTGTGCAAACGCTGTTGACCGAATAGGAAGATTTTTGCCTACGAAAAAAACTGATAAAAATCGCTTGGTGCTTGATCGGAACAGTAAAGTGGATATTCTAATATTTCTCACAAGAGCCCTTGAAGATTTTTTTTATACAAGTCGTATGTAGGCGAGCATTTTAGTTGGCTAAGAAGACGCTTATCCGTGTAAGAGCGGACAACTTCGGTACAACATCGATATGAGTACATTCGATTGATTAAGTATAAAAGGATGCATACAGTATCATAACTCATCCAGCACTCAGGCAGCACACACTGGTTCTCCGAACGTGACCAGATGAAGTAATTGTTCATAACACGTTCTTGTTCAGAAAAGGTGCTTTCAAATATTTAGCTTCACGTTCAAGTATAGTTCTGAATTGCACTTACTACATCTTTCTTTTATGCAGGACAATCACACGAACAGAAATCGCACTAAACAGTTCATCCTACAATTTGCATGCGCTACACATACTAAAACGGTTTAATGTATGCGGTAATTATAAAATCTAGAAAGCCAGCTGTTTTCCACGTGGCAAAGAATGAGCTGGAGCATGTCTAAAATGACCAAAATTTTCAAGATAGAATTGAAGATACTTTATATTAGCGTCCAATTCCAAAACAAGTATTTGTGCAATTATATAAATTTAATTATCTTCTCAAATAATTACAAGAAATGTTCACCCGCTCAATATAGTAGCCAAATGTACGCCAAATTTTCTATATTAGTTTTCTTCAAACACAGAAATAACTTACTTGACTTAAATCGCGAATTTCTCTGGCGATATAATCCATTGAGCTTTCCGAAATCCAAATGAAATACATAAATAAATCTTGAATACTCCATTGAATTTTAAAACATTCAGTGCTCCATCTCTCATTTTTAAACAGAGTTGCAAAGATACAATAAGGCGTGAATTTATGACTTTGACATTAGATCCAGTTATGCTTTTAATATTACCTACCATTTAGCACAAATTTCAACAAGTAACAAAATATATTTGCTTTAGGAAACAAACACAGAAACAACTTACTAGACTTGAGATGCGGATTTATTTTTGTGTGTCTGGCGATGTAATCCATTGAACTTTCGGAAATTTAACTGAACAAGAAAACAGTTGCACTTTAGACGGAGAAATTAGTAAAAATCTTCGGAAAAGAGCAGACTGCCTTCAGAGAAAGAAAGGGGGAGAGTCATTGGAGCGTTTGATTTTATGAATGACAAAGCATGTATGCTTGTCGCATCCCCGATTCGACACGGGGGGTTAGGCAAGCATATTTCTATGTTGTGACCACTGCTCAAGAGCTCCGCTAAACATCGCCTGAGTATATACTACCTATACTGAGTATATACTGTCAATCGAACAGTCTGGAGTTTCTGTAGGTTTTCTCCAGATGTAACGTGAATACGAGTTAGAACCCCCCCCAGAAAGTCCTCCTACAAAGGCACCCCCCATTCTTGGCAGATCGCCCTAGCGTAGCGTTGCCATAGTCACACACAAAAAGAAATATTAGCATGAAAGACCTAAGATCCAATTTTTAAAACCAAAATAGATGTAAAGTTTCCTTTATATATATTTTTAAATATTTTGCACGATGCATAAGAAACATACTCTAATTGTTGTAGATGGAAAATTCTGCAATTTCCGTCACACAGTTCCAATTAATTTCACTCGATGTTTGTGATATTTTTTTGTTTTGTTATGAATACATTATATTAGAATATAAGATACTCAAACCGATACTATAACTTTAAATCTCATCATCCGTAAGCCCATTCGATTTTCATGATATGTAATGCATATTTAAATATATATTTTTATATAAAAAAGCAATTTTTATAAACTACGAATAAAATTCATTTTATGCAGAAAAGAATAGCGGCTTATCTACAGGTTAAACTAGGCTTTATTTTGTGGAAAACATGATTTATTTTAACTAATCTTTATACTAGACTTTAATTTACTATGAATATTAAAGTATCTTTTCATAGCATCAGTTAAAATTTAATGCTGAACCATTTTGTGATATTATTCAGCATAATAATGTACATCTCTGAATCAAATGTGCATTAGTATTTATACATCTCTGAATCAAATGTGTATTAGTATTTATACATCTCTGAATCAAATGTGTTCAAAATATATATGACATATCAGTATAAAATATGCATGTATGAAAACAAAAATCATATGTATCGTTCAAAACCACCAAAAGCTCCCCATTATATAATATATGATTACGCTTTTTTCAAATTCACAACAAAATGTTCGTTCTGAGAAACAGACAGCAGTGTGCAGTTAATCAGACATATAGAAAATTAAGAATGTGTATCATTACTCACGTTTTTCGCGAGAACATAAGAAAATTGGAACACGTATATGTAACATTAATCAGTGTATCGTTGTATAGTATCTTATCATAATAAGGTCTGTGTATCTACATGCACACATGTTACGTCTTAAATAGATAAAATAATATAATAGTTTTATAAGCATTTTTTTTCTTCATAATTCTATATGCGCTTCATTTAATTAAATATGAAGTAGATTACATGTTGCACTGATACTTATGAACCAAAAATATCAGGATTTTGTTAAAAGCAATAATTGCTTAAGTACATAAGAGTTCAATCATTCATATTTTTCCTTTTGGTTCACAGAAGAATGTTTGGCACCACAATAAAGTGAGATTTCTGATAAGTCAGCATAAATGGTTTGAAATCCAATTTTTAGTTAAATTCCATAACGGAGACATAAACTTTTTCAGAATTCTTTCAAATATCGTACTTTATATTCATACTTATTATTTTATTTTTATAGATTTACATTAAACTTCTATATGATATTTTTATTTTATTACGTTACAGTTCCTACTTTTTCATATTATACGTTAAAAAATTTAAATATTATAAAAGTTTAATCTCCATGAAATAAACTGAATTAATATTGTCTACGCGTAGTTTAAAGTAGAATTTCGGCAAATGAATATCAAGTCTTACACGATATATCTTTGACTTTCAAATCCGACGCTTCATTTCTTTAACCCTTTAATGCGCAGTGTTTCCGCTCTGGGAACTCCAAACTCTGACGTTTTGACTGTTGCCAGTCACGAAGAATAGGTTTGATTTCTATAGGACTTCATATAACTAAACCTCTTCCTCTGTGAATCACGGACTTACTCTTCGACATCTATAACATATTGCATTGCCCTGCTGGAAGATGTCTTCGCGGTAAAGGAAAAGCAGTGCACGTGTGAGGATGAACAGTTCGAATAGCTGCATTATCTCATCTTTATCCAAAATGAAAGTGCTATCCGAAAGGATGAGTGTATTTTCGAAACCGTAAATCTACCTTCTATTGCTTGCATACATTGCTGCACATGCTTCAAGGTGTTTGTTCTTGACGTTTCTCGCCGTATCCGCCTATGTCCGTCCATCCGTCCGATGGTGTACGAAAATATTGAATTCATTTTTGACAATCACCTGCCACCTCTTAGTAGGCATACGAATGCGGTACTGCTTTCGTAAATTTCAGCTTTAGTTCGTCGTCAATGCATTTTCTATAACCTAGGTGCGGAAAACGGTCTTCTACTTTCACCGAACTCCCATTTAGGGTAACTGCTCATCTGACCGGTTAGTTGCTCCACAGTTGCAAGATGTCTTAGAGCTTCATTTAGTTCGTCTTATAGCATAGCCGAAGCTGTCGTTCTCTTATGTCAACAATGGAGCTTGTGCACCACACTATCCGTGTCGCTGATTGTCTGTAACAGGATTTTGTCATGCGCTAGCACGCAAACAAGTTACAATTTGTGCCATTTCGGAAGTGCAATCCGTAGTTCCGTAATTACAATGCCATCCGGAGACCGGAAGGAAATTACTAGGGCACTTACTAGGGCACCGAATGAATTACACAAATTACTGTCCTGCTTCCAACCTACATCATAAACCATCTACCGCTGACGGTGGCATTTGCCTTAGCCGATTGATTACTTGAACTGAAATTGCTTACCGTATTCTAGTAGTATTAATAAGAGGGCTTAGTTTACATAGGAGCTTACCGGAGTAGACCTATTGTACTTTTGTTTTCAGAGCGGAGCTCATGAATGATACGCTCCGGAGCTTATCAGTACATAACCCTTTAAGGCGCAGTGTTCCCGCTCTGGGAACCGCAAACTCTGACGTTTTGATTGTTTCCAGTCACGAAAAATAGATTTGATTTCTATAAAAATAGTTGCGGGTGGCATAGCTCCACGAGAATCCTTTACATTTTTAGCATGTCATTTCCCGTAAAAAAATGGTCACGATTATTTTTAACAGTACTGACATCTGCTGAAAAATGGAAGAATCCGAGAACAGCTGGATAGATTTTCCAACACTGAAAAAAAGGCAGCCATTGCCATCGCTCGACTTAACTACCAGCAAGATGGCGGATGATCGAAACGTTCATCGCGTGCCACAGATCTAGAGACCCTATTTTTGACGACAGCTGGCTGTACGCACAGCCAGCTGTCGTCAAAAATAGGGTCTCTAGATCTGTGGCACGCGATGAACGTTTCAATCGGTCGCCATTTTGCTAGTAGTTAAGTCGAGCGATGGCAATGGCTGCCCTTTTTTCAGCATTGGGAAAGGGTTGCGCCTCAAAGGGTTAACTAGAAAGTTTGCCCCTTTTGACACACAAACGGATTTTAGCTGACAGACCAATCATTCCGCCTCGAAACGGTCTGAAATTCCTGAGATAACTTATTTTGGGTTTTCTGCAGTAAAATGTTTAGTTTTATTAATGCGAATTTCAGACTATTTCATTTAATGTCTGAGCATAAGCTTTAGCGAATATTAGGGCTCCGGACTTTGTTTTGTTAAAAATTATGCTCTTAAGCTCTGATTTATAAGATGCCCTGATAAATGTGTATCTATCAAAATATTAATATAAATTTGTAATGTGAAAAATCAATCTAGCACTTAATTTTTTCTGTTCTGAGGTACTGAGGTTGGTGAAAGAGGAAATCAGAGCCTGATTATGACCAACGGGGGTCCCGGGCATTGATGAATTTGGGGGCACCCATCTATGAAATTTGTTTTATTTTTCATAAAATTTTGATAAAAAAATATATTTCAGAACAATATTTGAAGTTGGGGGCCCTTTCGAGCCGGGGGCGCTGGGCAAAGTCCCGATTTGCCCATGCGATAATAAGGCTCTGGAGGAAATGTGAATGAAGAAAGTTAATCTTTCTTTCGGGTCTTTAGATAGAAAAAATCTGATGTGTCCAACACATGACTTCCTTGCACGTCCATTAGATCAAAAATATTTTAGACGCACTTCCTCTAAACTTATTTGTTTGAAAGAGATAAAATATCAATAATAGGTTTAGCGATTTCTAGACAAATATTTCGATATCGCCAAGCTGAGTTCAATTTGAAATATTTCCTTCTGACACTTTATTTGGCGATATTTCACCAAAAGCCGAGAAACTTGAGATAGTCTGCGAGATTTTGGGGATAGCCAAAGTAGTCAATGACCACAGACTTTCAATGAATTGAATGCATCCATACACCTCAATGTATTTAAAGTCATTTGGCTCGACCTGTAAATAAATTCTCAGTCGATTGCTGTCAAAAAAGATATGGAAAACAGTTAGATATTACAATAGTTCTAAATACAAAAGTTCAAAAATCTACGGGTTAAAGTTTTAGTGTTATACAAAATACGAAATAATTTTTGGAGACAAATTTGGCGATATTTTGGCGAAACTCGTCAATGTGTCCGAAATTTGTCGAGATTTTAAGCATGAACCAAACAATGACAGATTATCGCCAAATTTTGCGATATTTCGCCAAAACTCGCCAAGAACGATGACAAATGGCGATACTTTGGGCATGGACCAAATGACTGACTATCGCCAAATTTGGCGATATTTCGCCAAAACTCGCCAAGGTCGAGGACAGACGGCGAGTTTTTGGGCATGTACCAAACAATGACTGTCTACAGTTGTATTATATTGAAGATGTCCATAGACATTAAAGTACTAAAATTCTTTTCGGTGGTCCTGTAAATAAACTCTCCATTAGATTGGAACCAAAAATCGAGATACACAACTAGATGTTACAACATTCTTATATATGAAATTTCATAATAGTTTTTGAGATTTGAGAGTTAAATATGCACACACGTACACCAAAAGTCGCCAAGCTTGGCGACTTTTGGCATAGTTCTTGAGGGAGGCACGTGACCGTGGTCGGACCATTACCTAACTTATGTGGTAGGACGGTATTGTGCTTGAAATGGATGAATGCCCCTAAAATTGCCATTGACCGTAATGTATTGGAAATCTTTTGAGTGTTCCTGTAGCAGAACTACAAATGATAAAAACACTTTTTTTAATGGAGAAATTCATTTTCTAACTCTTTAGAGCATACATCACTTCTGAGTCGTTTGAAATAGCCCAATACCTCTAAAAAATGCTTTGATGAATTTCGGCCCATAGAGCGTAATGTATTTCGAATCTTTTGGGCGGTTCTGTAGATAAACTATCCAGTCGAATGGAATCGAAAGGGGAGGTGCACAACTAGATGTTACAGCAATCTTAAATATAAAGTTTCAACATTCTATGCCTAATAGTTTTTGAGATATGCGAGTTTAATGAGTTTCGGCCCATTGAGCGTAATGTATTTCGAATGTTTTGGGCAGTCCTGTAGATAAACTATCCAGTCGAATGGAACCAAAAGGAGAGGTGCACAACTAGATGTTACAACTATGCAAAATATGAAGTTTCGACATTCTACGCCTAATAGCTTTTGATTTAGGCGAGTTTAATGAATTTCGGCCCATAGAGCGTAATGTATTTCGAATCTTTTGGGCGGTCCTGTACATAAACTATCCATTCGATTGCCACCAAAAGGGGAGGTGCACAACTAGATCATAGAACAATCCTAAATATTAAATCTCAACATTCTACGACCAATAGTTTTTGAGATATGCGAGTTACATACATACGTACGTACGTACAGACGGCATGGAAAAACTGGCCACAGCAGACTCGCCGCTGGTCAAAATGAGTTGCAGACGCGTTAATATGATCGTGCATGCTAGCCTACGATAGGATGCATCGAAAAAATTTTTAAAATTAAATTTAGAGGTAGTCAAAATCTGTTTTTTTGTCGAAATTTGGCCGCCAAAATTTTCCGGGATCACATTACTTCCTTATACTACGTACAAGGAAGTAAAAAGGGTTCCTTAAAAGCTCGCTATAGCTTTTTTGAGTTTTTAATCAGCAACTATAGGCATGAACAGTTTCGTTTTATGAACAATTTTGCATAATATTCTAAAAAAGCACTGAAGTAACTTTTTAAGTCTTCATTTCTTTCTTTCTTTCTATGAAATTTCATATATAAGATTGTTGTAACATCTAGTTGTGCATCTCGATTTTTGGTTAAAATCTACTGGATAGTTTATTTACAGGACCACCGATAAGAATTTCAGTACTTTAATGTCTATGGACATCTTCAATATAATACAATTGTAGACAGTCATTGTTTAGTACATGCCCAAAATTTCGCCGTCTGTCCTCGACCTTGGCGAGTTTTGCCAAAATGTCACCAAATTTGGCGATAGTCAGTCATTTGGTCCATGCCCAAAGTATCGCCATTTGTCATCGTTCTTGGCGAGTTTTGGCGAAATATCGCCAAATTTGGCGATAATCTGTCATTGTTGGTCCATGCTTAAAATCTCGCCAAATGTCGTCGACATTGACGAGTTTCGCCGAAATATCGCCATATTTGGCGCCAAAAATTATTTCGTATTTTGTATAACTCTAAAACTTTAACCCGTAGAATTTTGAACTTTTGTATTTAGAACTATATTATAATATCTAACGGTTTTCAATATCTTTTTGACAGCAATCGACTGGGAATTTATTTACAGGGTGAGCCAAATGACTTTAAATACATTAAGGTGTATGGATGCATTCAATTCATTGAAAGTCTGTGGTCAATGACTACTTTGGCTATCCGCAAAATCTCGCAAACTATCTCAAGTTTGTCGGCTTTTGGTGAAATATCGCCAAATAAAGTGTCAGAAGGAAATCTTTCAAATTGAACTCCGCTTGGCGATATCGAAATATTTGGCTAGTAATCGCTAAACCTTATTATTATTGATATTTTATCTCTTTCAAACAAATAAGTTTAGAGGAAGTGCGTAAAAAACATTTTTGATTTAATAGACGTGCAAGGAAGTCATGTGTTGGACACATCAGATTTTTTAAATTTCGCACTATGTTGCAACAATTACGTAACCAAAAAACAAAAAACAAAAAAGAAGCTTTCTTCGTAATTTATATCTGCAGCTAAAAGTGTAATTTGCACTCTCATTTAGCTTTTTTAAATAAAGCTTCGAATTGTAGAAATTATAGTTAAACAAGGCCATTTAAATCATTCTTAAGTATTTGAATACTGAATATTTTTTACGCTAACGTTTCCTCGAAAAATATTTTAATTAAGTCATTTATGCATTTTCTTTCGTCAATTTGACTAACATTAAAGAATAAATTATGCCTTGGAACAAGTCCAAAAGAGATAGACAGGGAAAAAATAATAAAAAAGAAATTCCCTTTCTCTTGTTAAAAAAGGATGAAATATAATCAAAAATGGGCAGGATGCAATGTAAATCCTGCCGTTTCTGTTCAATATTCATTGCTTTCTTGGGGGAATTCTTTGCTTTATATTAGAAGGAAAAATCCACGAATCCCTGGAATATTTCAAGTGTGAGATTTCTTGTGATTATTCTATTTTTTTCTTCTTTTTCATTCGATCAGAATATGTTTTCTCGTGTAGCTCGTTTCAATTCAAAGTTGGGAAAATTTTTATAGGAAAATGTATTTATGGTTAAAATCTATTAAGGTATTGAAATTAGATTGCATTATTGAAGGAAGACAGAGTATCGTGTAGGAAGGAGATGCGTGTTTCTATACACAAAAACGATGAAAGGTATTAAAATTCATATTAGTGCATAGAGAAAATGAAAAATAGGCATATGTTTTTGAGTATGTTTGGGGTGTATTTTATTCAGTAGATGCTTTGAGTCAGTCTTTTGGATTTAAATAGTTACATAAAAGATTTATGGTATTGAATTACAAAAATATAGTACTAAATAAATTAGTATCCCAGGCAGCACACACAGATTCTTTGATCGTGACCACACGTAGCTATTGCGCTAAACGCTTTCTCTTTCAGAATTTGTACTTTTGAATATACAGCTTATCGTTTCATTCCAGCTCTTACTAGCATTTTCTGCAAGCTTTTTTTTATGTTGAATACGTGCAGAAAACATACTCTGCAGAACGTCCTTCAACGTAGGTACGCTACAGATTGTCAAGATATTCAAAGAAAGTGTGCATGCGATAAATACAAAAGCAGCTGCTAAAGTGATCGTTGTTTTTCCGCGTAACAACAAATTAACATGGCTAAGGGACTGGATAAAAGATTTTTCCAGAGTGTTTGTGAAACAAATACGCAAATGAACAGTGTAAACCAAAAGTTATATACTTAATTTTCTTATACGTTCTATACAACGCGTTGTGCATGTCTGAAAACACAACGCCGGAATTAATTTTGAAATCACACTGAGTGTGTTTTTTCCGGACGTGCTGATGTAAGTGACACATAAATCATGTACGGTTACAAACGTAAGATTTTATTGTTAACTGATTTTATTGATAACGGTTTTCAAAGAGCTTTTACTACTAGGGATATCTCTACACTGAAAAAAGTCTGTTAAACTGACAGAATAAAAACTGTCCGCCAGGACGCCAGTTTATTTCCGTACACATTACAGAAGTCTTTCGTATTTTTTTTTCTTTATAAGGAAGATTTCTGCAAAATAAACTGAGAATCTGTAAAATTTCTGTAAAAAAAAAAAAAAAAAAAAAAAAGAAATAAACTGGCGTCCTGGCTGATATTTTTTTTTCTGTAAATTTGACAGACTTTTTTTGCAGTGTGCGTGATAGGCCAGGCCAGAACGCTGGACCTTCACACTTCAAGCGTCTACCATTTTGAGTGTCTTATACACTTGGCTAAGGTGGGACAATTGTACTGCCGAAGTCCCGTTCATTTTTTAAATTTTACCCACTATAGTAATGTACAAATAAATTAGGAAACACATTTTGAAGTATGTATTAAATCCATAAATCATCCCAGGCGGCGTGTCGTATCGGGGATGCGACAAGCATACATGCTTCGTCATTCATAAAATCAAACGCTCGAATGACCCTCCTCCTTTATTTCCCTGAAGGCAGTCTGCTCTTTTCCGAAGATTTTTACTAATTTCTCCGTCTAAAGTGCAACTGTTTTCTTGTTCAGTTAAATTTCCGAAATTTCAATGGATTACAGCGCCAGATACACAAAAATAAATCCGCATCTCAAGTCTAGTAAGTTGTTTCTGTGTTTGTTTTCTAAAGCAAATACATATTCTTACTTGTTGAAATTTGTGCTCAACTGTAGGTAATATTAAAAGCATAACTGAATCTAACGTCGAAGTCATAAATTCATGACTTATTATAGCTTTGCAAATCTGTTTAAAAATGAGAGATGGGGCACTGAATGTTTTAAAAATTAATGAAATATTCAGGATTTATTTATGTATTCTCTCTCGAAAGAGTATTTCTTTTTGTAGTACGGAGACGGAAAATATGATATTAGAAGTGTGAACTTGTTTGAGTATTTCTTTCTTTAAATAATTTTTTGAACATTTCAAAAACACCAAAGTATAAATCTATTATTAGTAAAAATATTTCCTCACAAAAAATTATATTTTTGTATATCATTAAATGTAAATTTTACTAAATTTAATTACGTAATTGCTGAATGTTGGTGAAATAAACTAGAATACTTTGAATTTATCCTACCTTTGAATTTTTTCCTACCAAATATACGAAGTATAATAATATTTTAAGTTATCTATCATTAAGTATGTTTATAATGATTCAGTTATGTTCAGCACAAGTTTCTGCGTATAAATACAGAAATAATTTGCTTGCCTGGTTTCTCAAGCTATCGCATAAACATTTTAATCAGACTTAAAGCATGATTGTCAATATTAGATATTTATTTCGCATTTAATAAAAAGAAATGTGATAAGATAGCCAGACATATCTTGAACTCAATAAAAATAAAGGAGAAAATTAAATTAGTATACAAATTGATATATAGTGGCCAAATAGTGGGGTGCAATGAAAAAAAACTCTTTCTTTAATTTCAAAATCCAATAGCGACCAAAAGTTGTGTTTTGTATTGAAAAAGAAAAATGTAGAATTTCAAAATTTTTGAAATATATCTTGAGGGTCCACTATTGCACCAAAGTATCACGAAAATTCGAAACATTGAGTATTTTAGGATTATTTATAAGATAAAAATAAATATGTTTTTTAAAATCCAATTTCGGTTAAATGCTATTTAATGGCCGTGCAAAGTTTTAGAATTGTCAGAAAATATCCTGAGGCTCCAATGCAGGGAACAGTGAAGTACAAACAGAGGGAAAAATCTCTTTTCATTACAAATAATTGCTTACCTGAAAATGGTTTTAATAGTTTGACAAAGTACATATTAAAGGAAAGAAAAATTGTGAACATTTAACTGTTATTTAGAATGTCACATTTTTTTTACAGCATGGCTTTTTGAAATTTATTTTAACGGCATCATTTTGAAAATGTCACAAAATTGCAATTGTAATTCCATCCCTTTGATTTCCACGAATTCATCATTCCTGATTTATGAAATAAGTGGTGGTGAAGTAATTTGGATGCGAGGGCATTTACAATCAATCAAATCAATATAATCCTGCGCCTAGAAATTCAGCATTGGAACATTGAAATCTCTTACATTTTGGATTTTGGGTTGTTCTCGGGCTTTCAAAATTCTACGAGCTGCTAGCTGTTGGATGTGTGTTCTCTTGTCTGACAGCATAGACAAAAGAATGCTTTCAGGGTAGGTGAAGAACCCATTTCGCTGAATAACAGGATCTGTCTCTGACATAAGTTCTTCGCTAAGGTATCGGGACAGCTTGATTATACGCTTTAAGTGGATAGCTCCACTTATGATGCCTTTATCATAAACCAAACTGGGCAATATACTTTGGCAATGTAGGATGCTATTGCTATGAGATCATGGATTTGGTTCAGCAACGTGTAAGTACAAAATACAGTTAGCTGTGGTTAACTGTGGGATAGGAAAAAACTTAACAACAGACAATTGTTCACAATTTTTCAGTTTTTTTCCCGACCGTACTAGAAAAACCTCATAGTCTAACAGTAGGCCCATCTATATGTTCTATTAAGTGCCTGAGCAGCAGCTCATTTGCATGGAACGGGCAAATTAGCCATTGCAGTGGCTTTTGAAGCTCTCTTTCCATCAGTTTGATGACACCACCTTTACGTCCGGTTTTGACTACTGTGCCATCACAGTCAACAGTAACTAACATGTCGGTGTTAATGTTTTTCTTTTTAAGATGATTCATAATGGCGTCTTTAATAGCTGCTTCTGTACCACTTGCAAGAGAAACATGACCCAAGTATATGTCATGAGGTTGATTTACTAGAGACACATGCTCTTCCATAATTGTTTCTCGATGATAGACTTCTGCTCTTTTCTCCATAGAAAGTGTAGAATCTTTTCTACCATCGAAAAAAATACACCAGGCATACTTTCTTCATTCTTGTCTTGCAGATTTTTGCGGGTTTCCCATCTTTTTCATGTAACCTTGCTTGCATCCATAACATTTGGAATCATATCTTTAGATATTATACCTACGTCCTTCAATACCACTGAAGCAATGATTGCTGCTAACCTGTCAGAAACCGCATACTGATCACAAACCTTTGGAAATGTAGGCAAGCTAACTCATGTTTGCGAGGTGCTGGTTTTTTTCCCTGGTGGATGTAATCAGGATCAGTTACCTTATGAAAGTTATTGTCCGAAATTTCTTCTTCATCAAAATTTTCCGCTGAATACTTATAATCGATTTTTGACTTTTTTTCCCAAGACAACTGGCTTCCAAAGATTTTCTTTCATTTTTCCGCATCATTCTTATGGTTTCAATCTTAATACCGCCAATAGAAATGTTTTGTTCGCCACTCTGCTCCTTCAGAAAAGCCTGTTCTTTTATGGGAACTTTACGAGAACGTTCGCATTTGCACTTATCAAATCAGCATTTGCAAGCAGCAATATCAAACACCTTTTTACACTCAGCTAAAAAACTATTAACTTTTTGCTGGACAGTCTCGCTCTGTTTAAAATTACTCCTAAACCATTTCTTAAGGTTTTGATATTTATTGCGAAATGATCGAATCATTCGAAGAATTCTTTCTCTAGAAAAAATTGGAATTGAGGCACGATTCCAAATTAACTCTAATCTATCGGCCATGATTACAGGAATTTCGCTGACTGTATATTCCTTAGATTTCTTAACATGTTTCAAGTTATTCTCTACAAATAAATGAAACTGCATAATTTCTTCGTATGTGGGCAACATATTATCACCTAATTGCTTTGGTTTTCAGAGAATCAGGTCTTCAACATCACCTCTAGTTTTCACATTCAAATTCATGCTGAAATGCAATATCAAAGCAGGAATAAAATGCTGTGTTGCCTTCTAAATAAATTCACTTTTAGCTAAACAGCTTTTAATGTCTAGAAATAGAATTCACAAATACACAAAACGAGTTGCAAGATGATCTCACAGCAATAATTTCCTTTTAAAAGTAAATACATTGCGTGGTGAAAAATACTATCAGCGCCACCTGGTTCTGATTAAAAAGAAAAAATTCGCTCTTTTTGTTCTTATTTGTTCTTTGCACGGGACCCTCCAATATATATTTTAATACTTTGTTTAAATATAATTATTTGTAAATGAACAATGGAAAAGTTTTTCCTTCAAGCAATTTTTTGTTTAAAAAACTGATTTTTTTCTTTTTTGACCTTTTTTGTTCGCTTTAGTGGACCCTCAAGATATTTCCTGACAATTCTAAAATTTTGTACAGTCATTGAACAGCATGTAATACAACTATTTTTTGCTATTGTATATTATAAATCACAGTTTTTTGTATTTTATAAATAATATTAAAATACTCTGTTTTTCGAATTTTTGTGACATTTTGGTGCAAGAGTGCACCCTCAAGATATATTTCAAAAATTTTGAAATTCTGCATTTTTCTTATTCAATACAAAACACAACTTTTGGTCGCTATTGGATTTTGAAATTTAAAAAAAAGTTTTTTTTCACTGCACCCTTCTAAATAGGTCCTAATGAACATCCTTAAAGCAATAGGCATAATCTCCGCTGAATCACGGTATGAGAGCAAATTGATGGGGAATCCTTAGGAAATTGTCCGAAGACATACAGTATGGCTCCGGCGAGGACGGTTCACAGACCATCTTCCGAGAGGACATCCTAACCGTTGAATGGAAGTCGCGCCGAGGTCGGACGGGTGAAATGGGAGTAGCATGAAGACAGTCGTCGATGAGGCCGGGGATTTCTTGCTGCTTGGGATTAATATAGAAATGAATTACCCATGTCATAATTTTTCCAAATGCACCTTTTAGGTTATAGTAAAGATTGGATAAGTTTATAAATGCACCAGATGTTTTAATACATGAGCGAGCTGTAGGAAGAACACTTGCTGGAATAAACAAAAGAGTGATGTCTCTTACATAAAAATTTTGAAGTAAGGTCGTGCTGGTATTCTAAAGACTGAATATATTTATATGAAAGGTCCTGACTGGTGATGGCCGCTATGTAAATGGCAGGCGTCTAAATCTATATCTGTGCTGCGTAAATTTAAGCGTATGTTGTCATTTCAAGATAGTTACATTTTGTATGATGTACTAATAAAATTTGTATATTAGCGAGAAACTTAGCGTGTGAAAACTTTACTATTATGAACGCACCTGATCACAATTTGAGTAATAACCTGATAATTACTATATTGTCTCCTGTTCAAAACAAACAGTTAGTATAATTTGTGTTATCAATAATAACCAAAAGCAGAATTAAACGCTCAAGAAGATTTTAATAATATAACTTATAAAATATTAAAAATTTATGAGAATATTCATGTTTTAGGTACATCTAATCACGAAGATGACTGTTGCGTTTAATTTAAGCTGACTGAACCCTATTGAAACAATGGCTGAAAAGATCGTTTTCTCGATAAATGCCTTTTTAAAACTTATTCCGGCGTTTCGTACTTCAAGCGTGTACACTGCGTTCCGTGGCGGCTCAACAAGTTCTTTGAGCATCGTTTAACATTCAAAGAACATTAGTAATGTTCACTGAATGCCTATTTACGTTCAGAGAACACTGCTTTACTCTCTGAGTTATAAGCACCTAATTATGAAATTAAGTTTGTAAGTGGGCTTTCACAGTGTGCGTTTGCCTATTTATTTTAGAAAAGAGCTTCAAGCCACTATCTTCTGGAAAATCAGTACCTTAAGCGTGTTCATTTGTGGGTCTGTGGTGAAACAGCGGGCATTTTAGAGGTTCTTGTACGGAAACGAACGTACCGTACTATATTTCATATATGCTCATTTTTAACAAAGTTATATAACTGTATTTTGAAATGTGAACTCATAACGTACGGCATTGAACTATTCAGAGTGTGTAGTGCAACGACATTGTAAGACGAACTGTGGTCAATGTTTTGCATACGTTTGATAATCTAACTTTTAAAAAAGTAGCAAGTGCGACTAAAAATTACATTTAAACGTGAAGCTGAATATGCATCAGTAGAAATTTCTTCGCGTTTTGCACTAAACAAAATGTGTTGTCACGATCAGATATCTCATGTGTGGTGCCTGTGTGTATGTTTACTCAGATTTGAAGTAAAACTAACTTGAATCCTGTACGGGACGGAAACGTACACTATAAAGTCTTTTCAAGAAGCTTGTTCGAATGGGGAAGAACTCTTCGAACCACCCGAAACGAACGTACCGTACTATTTTTCATATATGCTCATTTTTAACAAAGTTATATAACTGTATTTTGCAATTCTATCAACTGTCTTCCTGTTTGACATTCTTTCTAAGGCATCATAACTACATTTTCAGTGTAAACTGAACAACTATATTCTAATTACCTATTTTTAAAATGATTTTAGAATTCCAGACTGTTTTCAATTTATCAAGCACTAAAGTTAATATTATACAAAGTTATAATTAAACTTTATCAGAATTATATTAAATTTCGATTTGCATCAGAAAGAATAAATACTTTAAAACATTAAATTAAAAGCTTCTAATGAGAAAAATGGAATGAATGATTAATCTCTATACTAAATATTTCGTGCTGTGTGATATAAGCTTTCAACTTAAAAAATGGATTTTACAATTTTCTCAGTTTTAATCTTACACACACGTGCACACGCAGTCAGAAAATATCAATGAATATATTTAAATTGCTTCATACATAGATACTTAATATCAGCATCTGTCAAATAAAGTTGTAAAGAACATTTTTAAAATCCAAAAATTTGTGACTCCTCTTAAATTTTAGAACGGATTTGGATTTAACGTAATTAAAGATATATTTTTAGAAAATTAATGTAAAGTTTTTTTTTAACCAGCCCCAGCTTGTAAGAGAAAAAAAAGAAATGTGAAGCAAAATCAGAAAATAATTTTCTACTTGTTCCACTTCGTAACTGGGTTGGAGTTCATCTCCCGCTGAGTACTTGGCTCATTGAAAAGTTTGGCAAAGATTATCATACAGTGTCCACCATCGTTGTGATATGGTTTTTGGTTCATGCCAGTTTATACTTTTTGATTTTTTTTTTTTTTTTGGTATTTTTGCTCTCTTCTGAGTGCATCGAGATTGAGGCTTACATGTGCATACACAAACTGCCCCCCTGGTAATACTTTTTAAATTTTGCTATAAAAGATAAGTGGGCAATGTAAACCGAAAAAAAAATGTTCAAATTAAGGTAAGAAGAAAGTGTTAAGAAAATATTCCTTTAGTGAATTCTCAAAAACACACTTTTTAAATTTGTATGGAACCCCTGTACAAAATGATTTACTATTAGTAAAATGTGTTCGGTACACTAACGTGTCGTATTACTAAACGTCAGCCTTTCATCATGAAACATTTCAAAAGATATCGTTAAAAAAAGATATTCAGGACCTGTGCATGAATTTGAATATAAACACTTATTGCTAGAAAGTAAAATATAATTTTCTTTAGTAATTTCTATACAACCCCTGAAACAGGATCATCCGACGTGGTTTTTCCCCTTCGAGAGTCATTGGAAAGTGGTTTAAGTCAGCTTATATTCGTCTTCAAATATCTCATTATTTTTAAGATCAATTCTCAAATTTTGTAAACTGCATCGTGTATGGGTCACATTTTACTAATTGGGAACTTTTTTGTACGAGGATCACATACAAATTTAAAAGCGTCACTTTTGACCATTAATGAGATCAATTTTTCTTTAACATAGTCCTTTTTCATACATTAGTTCGAACAGTTTATTTTTTAATTCACATTCCCCACTTTAAACAATTGGATAAATTACTAAAGCGCGTTACTATTTTTCGGGTGCAATCTTATAAATACATACATACATATGAGTACATAGCTGGCAAATATATAGTAAATTAATGGCTAAAACACGCGATCATACTCAGAAGAAACAAAAAGACTGTAGGTCAATCACATGGTTGAGAACAGAAGTATAAAAATAAGATTTACAGAAGCATCTAAATAATAACGGCCGTTGTGCGCAACGCTTCCGGGATCGAACCATCTCTCCCGGCGCATCTGGGGGCCATGTTGAAATTTTGAAAAAACAACAATTTTATCTCTAACTAAAAGCAAAAACTTTTTGCACAGTTCGAAAGATCTCTAAATAATTAACCTTTTTCAAACTTGCAGCTACTTTTATTTCTATATATCTAGCGAGATATCACGCCATGAGAAAGTAATCACTAGCGAAGCAAACGGTTCATTCCTTGATTCTTTGAAAAAAAAAAATCACTGAACATAATCTCTCGCGTAGATCGATGAGAGAAAAAGCGCAACAAATTGTTTGGTGGCGACATCTATGAATTATATTGTTAACTAAATCATTAAAAATGTCCGTCGCGAAGTTGCGCGTGTGATCTATATTGCACATTTTGGCTCCGAAGCGGCCATTGACGGTCAAAACTGGTCGCTCGAAGGCGGCTAGTAAAAATAAGATTTACTGAAAGTGAAAAAAATTACAATCTCCACGACTCTCATAAGGAACAACATATAGCATATTGTAAATATAAAGACAGAAACAGCAAGATTTCGGTGCGTAAATCAGAAAAAGGCTCAAAAGTCCACGTGGAGCCCCATCCAGATACAGAAAGCATGTCAAAGTCAGAGAAGTGATTTGGAATTAATGCAAGTACATAACCTAAATATCCTATGACTAAAATCAAATATGATTTACTATGGAATCTCGCAAATCATTAAATACTTTACATTTCAGATTATTATTTTTTATAATGTGAGCTTAACTCAGCCATCCATCGTATTACAACTTCCTGAAAACATTGGGACCATGTACAAAATAAAAATCTCAAATACTTTAATTTCGTACAGCTCTATGACACCATATACAGAAGATCACTATCATCATAAATTTCTATTTATTAACTTAGTTTATTTATTCGTTAAAAGTAAATAAAATAAAATACTAAATTGACACGCATGTATTTTCTAAATTCAGTTACGGTATTTGTATGAAAACTTCAAAACTTTACTTAATTTAGCAATGTACTGAAATATGACTATTCTTTATAAAATAATGTAATTAAACAGTATAAAAATTTTCATCGGTTTAAGTGCATGTAAAAATTTTGTCATATATAATGACTGAAACCTTATTACACTTTCCAGTATATAAATCGTATTTAATTTAACAATGTATCTTTTTTTTACCAACATCTAACAATGTTTCACCAGATTTCAATTGACTAGGATATAATTGAAACACGTGTACAAAGATAATTATAAGTTTTATTTTCCCAAGTTCGTTAATGACTGCTGAAAAATATAAAAGTTATGCAGTTCATTACATTGAATAATTCAGGAGACTCGCTAATGACATGGAAAATATTTTAATGATACATTTTTCCTGTGTGAAGTTTGCTGTTGACACATTTCTTTTTTCTCCTAGTATTAAGATTGTATGGTGATACACAAGGGAACCTTCTTCTATGAGAGTTCACGAATGATTGATAATGCTATTCTTTAATAGTGTTAGAAATTGCTTTGAAATACAGAGGGAATTAATTTAAAATGTATTACATTTCCTTTTTTAAGATTTCAAGAATATCCTTACAAAATTTATATAGTTTTTCTTTCAGCTATAGTTACAAAAGAAAATTTAGATTCAAGTGTAATTCGGGAAAAATATTTAAATATTACACATGTCGGTTAAATATATATACTGTTTAGCTTGAATGTACTTTAGCAATAATAATAATTTTTATATTAAATATATATCTATATATATATATATATATACATTTTTATGTTAAATATGTATACTGTTTTAGCTTGAATGTGTGCGTGTGTGTACTTTAAGAGTAATAATAATTTTTATATTAAAATTAGCAGAGAACCTGTTTTCATAATGGCAGAAATTTTTACTTTTCAAATATATTAAAGTTACTTAATAAAAAACTTTGTGAAAAAACTCATGTAAGATATTACTAGTAAGTTGATACGTACGTTTCGAACAAAAATTCTTTCGGTCTTCCTCAGAGAGAATTTTTGGTTGAAACGTATTTATCAACTTACTAGTAGCATCTTATGTGTGTTTTTTCACAAAGTTTTTTATTTATTTTATCTTTTAACACCAGCATTTTGAGTGTTTTTTCCGTTAAAGTTACTTGTTAGAATGAGGTATTGAAATTTTCATACAAAAAAAATATTTATAAATAACTCATTCTCTTATCATAAGCTTCTATAAAACTTTCCACAACAGTATTCGATTTTAACTTGTAATACTGTTTTCGTACTTTTTAAATTATTCGATATACAAAAATTATCTGGTTTTTGAACTTTTTGATAGAAAATTTATCGGCTAAATAAAGTTTATGTATATTATGCACATTAGTGTTAAAAAAGTTATGAGTTTTTTTATAACATTTTATACTTTTGTTTCTGGAGTAACAAGCTTCATTAAAATGCATTTCAAATTGCATTTCTATATTGCATTTCAAAAGAACACGGCTATACAAAAAATAAAAATCAGAAACATTTTGATTTTTCTACTCGGACTTAACAAAAATTACACAGCTCAATAAATTAAACATTAGTTTGAAACAGGTGTTTCGATGTAAATTAGCACTTCGCGTATTTTTACTAAAAATGTACTTTATACAACTGATATGAAAGTGGCTATACATACACGGATATTTATACCTTTTAGAACAATTTTGTTACTTGAAATATTAATCCGTGACTAACGATCAATAGGAATAAACCTAAATGTACACTGCTGGCCATCGTAAATGCAACACCCTGAAGGAAGCATGCAAATAATATGAAATTTACAACATGCATTAGCTGAGGTGAGATATGCAAATGATTAGAATTTCAGCGCAGACGCACATCAAGCGCGCCTGTGGCGCCACCTCAAAGCGCTATTTAAGGCTTGGAGATTTCGACGGTTTCAAGTACAGCAATTGTGTTTTTCTTGCTTTTTTTTCAAAAAAACGATAAATTATGCCTCGTAGGAAACAACGATCATCTTTTGATCAAGTATCCGAGTTTTACAGAGGAAGGATAGTGGCATACCGAGATTGTGGGTTATCTTTCAGGGAAATCGGTCGTCGTATTGGACGAAACCAAACAACTGTGATGCGGATATGTGATCGTTGGGTGCAGGAGGGTACGACGGACAGACGTGATCGACCGCATCGACCTCAGTGCACCACGTCACGTGATGACAGGCAGATTGTACGCATGGCAGTGACGGACCGCTCAGTCACATCACGAACCATATCACAGCAGATTCGGTCTGTAACGCATCATCCAGTGTCTGCGCGTACCATTCGACGTCGTTTACAGCAGAATGGTCTGTCCGCAAGACGTCCGTTGCTTTGTCTACCTCTGACGCGGAACCACAGACGTCTCCGCCGCCAATGGTGCGATGAAAGAAGGATGTGGACGACAGAATGGAATGAAATTCTCTTTACTGACGAGTCACGCTTCTGTATGCAACACCACGACGGTCGGATTCGAGTCTGGAGACACCGTGGAGAGAGGATGCTGAACAGCTGCATTATGCACCGTCACACTGGTCCTGCACCGGGTATTATGGTATGGGGCGGTATCGGATATCTCTCTCGCACTCCTCTAGTACGCATTGCCGGTACTTTAACCAGCCAGCGCTACATCTCCGAGGTGTTGGAGCCAGTTGTCCTTTCTTACCTTCAGGGCTTGCCAACAGCCATATTTCAGCAGGATAATGCACGGCCACACGTGGCACGCATTGTCCAAGGGTTCTTCGTCAATCACCAGATTGAATTGCTTCCCTGGCCGGCGCGCTCTCCGGATCTTTCGCCGATAGAAAACATGTGGTCCATGGTTGCTCAACGACTGACCCAGAGTTCATCCCCAGCTGTCACACCAGATCAACTTTGGCAACGTGTGGAAGCTGCTTGGTCTGCTGTACCCCAAGAACACATTCAAAGTCTCTTTGAATCAATGCCGAGGCGTGTGGCAGCTGTGATCTCCAACAACGGCGGCTACTCTGGGTACTGATTTTGGCAGGAACCACGCTTCATAGAATGCTGTAAATTTAATCATTTGTTACTTGGTCAACATGTTATCTACACAATAAATTTTGTTGTGATATCTCTTGTTTTTCTTGGTGTTGCAATTTGGGTGGCCAGCAGTGTAAATGAATATTTTCGACTATAACATACAAGTTAATACGTCGATATTATTCATGAAATCCGCCTATTCCTAATTTCCGCTGAACCGAAGAGTGTTCTATCCCAATTAGTTCGGAAGAGGGAGACTCTACTGTAGCTATTTTGTATTGGAAAAGCGGGTACTTACGTATTATCCTGCTGGTATCTTTCCCGCCCAGGGGCGTAGCCAGAAATTTTTTATGGGGGGGGGGTTACTGCAACTCATATATATCCATACATGTGTGTGATAAGGGAGTGAAGAATATACATTTTTTATGGCAAAAAATTCCTCATGGGGAGGGGTTATGACCCCCCTAACCCCCCCCTTGGCTACGCCCCTGTTCCTGCCAAATTATTTTTCTGTCAAATATGCTGGCAAACTGTTGCCAATCGTATTTGGAAACATCAATAATTTCATGTGTCCGGCATTTATCTTGTAGAAAAATCGCTCGTCTTGACGGACAGCCGGGATAAGCACCGAAAAGCGCATTATCTGTAATTTTAGATTCCTGTTACCTAAGTGATCCTAATTGCTATTTGAAAACTGCCCGAGGTTTAACCCTTTCGTCAATGACCGGGTACCCGGGTACCTTTTTGGGGTTGGGGTCATGGATTTTTATTCATTTCTAATTAATCCTAGGCAAAATCGCTTTTAATCCTCGTTATTTACTTGAATCTGAACAAAACATGTCATTTTAACTCTTTTGGGGAAAATTATTGTTGGATTTTAGTGCGTTATGCTGTTCTATATTATTACTCAATACCAAGGTACTAAGGTATCCATTACTGTATCTCGTGTCCGTATTGATTGAAAACGATTATTACGGTAAATGTAATCAAACATAATAATAATAATTCTTATTATTATGAATTATTTATTTTTCTTTTAAATAACAAACTCTTTTATAATATAAATTTTTTAACTCAATATCCAAGATACTAAGGTATCCATTACTGTATCTCTTGTCTGTATCGATTAAAAAAGGTTATTACGACAAATGTAATCAAAAATAATAATAATAAGTCTTATTATTATGAATTATTTATTTTTCTTTTAAATATTTATTATTATTATTAATAATTATTCGAGTCGGACAATAAGTTATTACTTGATTACAAAATGGTAAGAGGTAATGAAACAAACGGGGAGCATAGATATTCTATGTGAGTACCGCGGTATACCCGGTTTATTAAAAATACGGGAAGCGTTTGGCAATTGACTCCAGTTTTAAATAACATGCTTTGACTTATTTCTTTCGCACATTTTAATTTGGCGTAAAACTGCCGTAATTCTCACTTCATGATTTTCAAATGCACGGGATTCTGCATGGTTGGAGTCGCTTTTCACCTCTGTTTGAAAATCATAAATAATTTTATGCTGATGAAAACAGCCAAATATGGCAAGCATGATGCTCATTTCTACGGCTTTTTATCAATATCCTCTAAAATATTTCGAATTTCAGAATTTAAATAAGCTTATGTGTTAATTTAATGTATAAGCTCTCTTCACTAAATTTCATCAAAATCCGTCCAGCCATTTTAGCGTGAAAGAGTAACGAACATACATACTCACGAACTAACACAATTATTAGAGATAGGGAAAGAATGAACACCCTGTTCTTTTGAACCTGTTCTGAAGAAAGAACGGGAACACCCTGTTCAGTGATCACGGCAAAAACATGTTCTCAGTTCATTAAGGTCCGACGCTTCAAAATTTTATGGCAGGCAAGCGTGTTGAAAAGAGAAATTTTGGAAAATGCCTTAAAGGTGAAATTTCTCATTGAAAGGCACGATTAATATTTTTTTGCTAAGAAAAATTTAAATTCTGGGGGGGGCAGACCCCCTCCTCCCCCACATTGGCTACGTATCTGATGGTGGGGACAGAAGTTCATAATTTTAGCTTTATCAAATTCTAATTGTGGAATCTTAGTTATTTTGAGAAATAACGATAACGAAGATGATTATCTGGGGGGGGGATAGAACTTTTAACCCAACCTTCCATAATTTTAAAGTGGACCCGGGCAAAGAATAAGAAGCTTTCTTATATGTTCAATACGAAATGCACTCACAGGATTACAATTTGTCAATTTTTATTATTCCAGCCAAACTACTCAATTTGAATCAAAGTAAAAAATTTAATAATAAAGAAAATGATAGTCTGAAACACAAACAAATCGAAAAAAAATATTTTATCAACGTCAAACAATAATATAAGCATTACACTATCTCCATATAAAACGCGCCTTCGCTTCATACGCTCTAAATATAGTGAAAAAGAACCTGTTCCGGAGCAGCCTCTCCTATTGGCTGAAAAAGAACACGTTCTTTGATCACGACTCGAGGAGTTCTCCGAGCAGTGAGTGGTAACACCTAGTTCAGCCAGTTCAGCGTTCTTTTCCTGAGCTGGAGTTCTTTTTCGGAACGGAGAGCTAAGAGCGGGAACGGGGTAAAAGGCGTTCTCTTGCTGAACAGGTTAAAAGAACTGTTCTTCGGTGAAAGGTGTTCTTTCATTAAATCTGTTCCCTGTTCTTTTGCTTTAATTAAGTTCTGAGCTAGGGTTAAAGTTGTAGACTTGGAGTCAGAAGCAAGGCCGTACTTAGACGGGGGGGGCAACGGCGGATTAAAGTGGGGGGACGGAGGGGGCGACCGCCCCCCCCCTAGAAAAAAAAATCTGATGTGTCCAACACATGACTTCCTTGCACGTCTATTAAATCAAAAATGTTTTTTACGCAATTCCTCTAAACTTATTTGTTTGAAAGATATAAAATATCAATAATAGTAAGGTTTAGCGATTTTTAGCCAAATATTTCGATATCGCCAAGCTGAGTTCAATTTGAAAGATTTCCTTCTGACACTTTATTTGGCGATATTTCACCAAAAGCCGACAAACTTGAGATAGTTTGCGAGATTTTGGGGATAGCCAAAGTAGTCATTGACCACAGACTTTCAATGAATTGAATGCATCCATACACCTTAATGTATTTAAAGTCATTTGGCTCACCCTGTAAATAAATTCCCAGTCGATTGCTGTCAAAAAAGATATTGAAAACCGTTAGATATTATAATATAGTTCTAAATACAAAAGTTCAAAATTCTACGGCTTAAAGTTTTAGAGTTATACAAAATACGAAATAATTTTTGGCGCCAAATTTGGCGATATTTCGGCGAAACACGTCAATGTCGACGACATTTGGCGAGATATTAAGCATGGACCAACAATGACATGTTATCGCCAAATTTGGCGATATTTTGCCAAAACTCGCCAAGAACGATGACAAATGGTGATACTTTGGACATGGACCCAATGACTGACTATCGCCAAATTTGGCGACATTTCTGCAAAACTCGCCAAGATCTAGGACAGACGGCGAGATTTTGGGCATGTAACAAACAATGACTGTCTACAATTGTATTATATTGAAGATGTCCATAGACATTAAAGTGCTGAAATTCTTTTCGGTGGTCCTGTAAATAAACTCTCCAGTAGATTTTAACCAAAAATCGAGATGCACAACTAGATGTTACAACAATCTTATATATGAAATTTCATAATAGTTTTTGAGATTTGAGAGTTAAATATGCACACACGTACACCAAAAGTCGCCAAGCTTGGCGACTTTTGGCATAGTTCTTGAGGGAGGCACGTGACCGTGGTCGGACCATTATCTAACTTATGTGGTAGGACGGTATTGTGCTTGAAATCGATGAATCTCCTCAAATTGTCATTGACCGTAATGTATTGGAAATCTTTTGAGTGTTCCTGTAGCAGAACTGTACATGATAAAGACACTTTTTTTATTGGAGAAATTCATTTTCTAACTCTTTACAGCATTTATCACTTCTGAGTCGTTTGAAATAGCCCAATACCTCTAAAAAACGCTTTGATGAATTTCGGCCCATAGAGCGTAATGTATTTCGAATCTTTTAGGTGGTTCTGTAGATAAACTATCCAGTCGAATGGAACCGAAAGGGGAGGTGCACAACTAGATGTTACAGCAATCCTAAATATAAAGTTTCAACATTCTACGCCTAATAGTTTTTGAGATATGCGAGTTTAATGAATTTCGGCCCATAGAGCGTAACGTATTTCGAATCTTTTGGGCGGTCCTGTACATAAACTATTCATTCGATTGCGACCAAAAGGGGAGGTGCACAACTAGATCATAGAACAATCCTAAATATCAAATCTCAACATTCTACGACCAATAGTTTTTGAGATATGCGAGTTACATACATACGTACGTACGTACGTACAGACGGCATGGAAAAACTGACCACAATAAACTCGCCGCTGGTCAAAATGAGTTGCAGACGCGTTAATAGGATCGTGCATGCTAGCCTACCATGAGATGCATCGAAAAAATTCTTAAAATTAAATTTAGAGGTAGTCAAAATCGGTTTTTTTGTCGAAATTTGGCCCCCAAAATTTTTCGGGATCACATTACTTCCTTATACTACGTAAAATCTGATGTGTCCAACACATGACTTCCTTGCACGTCCATTAGATCAAAAATATTTTCGACGCACTTCCTCTAAATTTATTTGTTTGAAAGAGATAAAATATCAATAATAGTAAGGTTTAGCGATTTCCAGCCAAATATTTCGATATCGCCAAGCTGAGTTCAATTTGAAAGATTTCCTTCTGACACTTTATTTGGCGATATTTCACCAAAAGCCGACAAACTTGAGATAGTCAGCGAGATTTTGGGGATAGCCGAAGTGTCTGTTAGTCATTGACCACAGACTTTCAATGAATTGAATGCATCCATACACCTTAATGTATTTAAAGTCATTTGGCTCACCCTGTAAATAAATTCCCAGTCGATTGCTGTCAAAAAAGATATTGAAAACCGTTAGATATTATAATATAGTTCTAAATACAAAAGTTCAAAATTCTACGGCTTAAAGTTTTAGAGTTATACAAAATACGAAATAACTTTTGGCGTCAAATTTGGCGATATTTCGGCGAAACTCGTCAATGTCGACGACATTTGGCGAGATTTTAAGCATGAACCAAACAATGACAGATTATCGCCAAATTTGGCGATATTTCGCCAAAACTCGCCAAGAACGATGACAAATGGCGATACTTTGGGCATGGACCCAATGACTGACTATCGGAAAATTTGGCGATATTTCGCCAAAACTCGACAAGGTCGAGGACAGACGGCGAGATTTTGGGCATGTACCAAACAATGACTATCTACAGTAGTATTATATTTAAAATGTCCATAGACATTAAAGTACTGAAATTCTTTCCGGTGGTCCTGTAAATAAACTCTCCAGTAGATTGGAACCAAAAATCGAGATGCACAACTAGATGTTACAACATTCTTATATATGAAATTTCATAATAGTTTTTGAGATTTGAAAGTTAAATATGCACACATGTACGTCGCATAGTTCTTGAGGGAGGCACGTGACCGTGGTCGGACCATTACCTAACTTATGTGGTAGGTCGGTATTGTGCTTGAAATGGATGAATGCCCCTAAAATTGCCATTGACCGTAATGTATTGGAAATCTTTTGAGTGTTCCTGTAGCAGAACTATAAATGATAAAGACACTTTTTTTAATAGAGAAATTCATTTTCTATCTCTTTACAGCCTATATTACTTCTGAGTCGTTTGAAATAGCCCAATACCTCTAAAAAACGCTTTGATGAATTTCGGCCCTTAGAGCGTAATGTATTTCGAATCTTTTAGGCGGTCCTGTACATAAACTATTCAGTCGAACGGAACCGAAAGGGGAGGTGCAAAACTAGATGTTACAACAATCCTAAATATAAAGTTTCAACATTGTACGCCTAACAGTTTTTGAGATATGCGAGTTTCATGAATTTCGACCCATTGAGCGTAATGTATTTCGAATGTTTTGGGCAGTCCTGTAGATAAACTATCCAGTCGAATGGAACCAAAAGGGGAGGTGCACTACTAGATGTTACAACTATCCAAAATATGAAGTTTCGACATTCTACGCCTAACAGTTTTTGAGATATGCGAGTTTAATGAATTTCGGCCCATAGAGCGTAATGTATTTCGAATCTTTTGGGCGGTCCTGTACATAAACTATCCATTCGATTGCCACCAAAAGGGGAGGTGCACAACTAGATCATAGAACAATCCTAAATATCAAATCTCAACATTCTACGACCAATAGTTTTTGATATATGTGAGTTAGATACATACGTACGTACGTACACACGGCATGGAAAAACTGGCCACAGTAGACTCGCCGCTGGTCAAAATGAGTTGCAGACGCGTTAATATGATCGTGCATGCTAACCTACGATGAGATGCATCGAAAAAAAATTTTAAATTAAATTTAGAGGTAGTCAAAATCGGTTTTTTTGTCGAAATTTGGCCCCCAAAATTTTTCGGGATCACATTACCTTCTTATACTACGTACAAGGAAGTAATAAATTAATGTAAAAGATCCTATTTTCCTTCTAAAAAATGGATGTATATGTCAATCCTCTTACCGCCTCCCCCCCCCCCGACAAAAATGAATTAATCCGCCACTGGAGGGGTCCTATGAGTTCTGACGACGCACCCCCGAACTTATTACATTACTAGCTCAAGTACCCGTCCTTGACGGGTTAGTGAATGCAAATTCCCAAAAAGCAAGAACTTTCGTCAGCATTGTAGGAGTACACAGAATGGATGGAGTATGTTGCCAAAGTAAAGAAAGCGAAGTTATAATTTTAATGTATTGTTAAAATATTACAGGTTAGAGAGTAACTAAGTAATATCATTTCATTCGCTTTAGTCGTAATTATGTGATGCGCGAACGAATATCTACGCATATTGAATTAACTTTCGCAAAATCTCAAAATCTAATCAACATCATTGGAAAATTGGAAGCCCAGAATTTAAGTTGAGTGACAACCTATCATGTCACTCAATTTCGTTTCATTCCCTGCAGTCTTTATTTCGTGATGCTGGAACAAAATTTCAGCATTTTAAAACGATTTTCGCAAAATCTCGAAATCTGATCGATTTTTTTTAATTAGATGCTTATAGTTTAAGGTGAGTGACCACCTATCATTTCACCAAATATCATTTTTTCACCTTTGCAGTTATTACGTGATGTGCGAGCCCAAATTTACGCAGTTTGAAACGATTTTCGCAAAATCTGAAAATCTAATGAAAATTTTTAAAAATTCGACGCCTATGTTTTAAGTTGAGTGACCACCTATCATGACACCCAATTTCGTATCATTCGCTTCAGTCGTATTTATGTGATGCTTGAACACAAATTTACGCAGTTTGAAACGATTTTCGCAAAATCTGAAAATCTAATGAAAAATTTTAAAAATTCGACGCCTATGTTTTAAGTTGGGTGACCACCTATCATGACACCCAATTTCATATCATTCGCTTCAGTCGTTTTTACGTGATGCTCGAACACAAATTTACGCAGTTTGACAGGATTTTCGTAAAATCTCAAAATCCAATCAAGATTTTTTTTAAAATTGGACGCCTATGTTTTAAGTTGAGTGACCACCTATCATGACACCCAATTTCGTATCATTCATTCGCTTCAGTCGTTTTTATGTGATGCTTGAACATAAATTTACGCAGTTTGAAACGATTTTCGCAAAATCTCAAAATCCAATCAAGATTTTTTAAAAATTGGCAGCTTATGTTTTAAGTTGATTGACCACCTATCATGACACCGAATTTCGTATCATTTGCTTCAGTCGTTTTTATGTGATGCTTGAACACAAATTTACGCAGTTTGACAGGATTTTCGCAAAATCTCAAAATCCAATCAAGATTTTTTAAAAATTGGACGCCTATGTGTTAAGTTGAGTGACCACCTATCATGACACCCAATTTCGTATCATTCGCTTCAGACGTTTTTATGTGATGCTTCAACACAAATTTACGCAGTTTGAAACGATTTTCGCAAAATCTCAAAATCTAATCAAGATTTTTTTAAAATTGGACGCCTATGTTTTAAGTTGAGTGACCACCTATCATGACACCCAATTTCGTATCATTCATTCGCTTCAGTCGTTTTTATGTGATGCTTGAACACAAATTTACGCAGTTTAAAACGATTTTCGCAAAATCTCAAAATCCAATCAAGATTTTTTAAAAATTGGACGCTTATGTTTTAAGTTGATTGACCACCTATCATGACACCGAATTTCGTATCATTTGCTTCAGTCGTTTTTATGTGATGCTTGAACACAAATTTACACAGTTTGACAGGATTTTCGTAAAATATCAAAATCCAATCAAGATTTTTTAAAAATTGGACGCCTATGTGTTAAGTTGAGTGACCACCTATCATGACACCCAATTTCGTATTATTCGCTTCAGACGTTTTTATGTGATACTTGAACACAAATTTACGCAGTTTGAAACGATTTTCGCAAAATCTCAAAATCCAATCAAGATTTTTTAAAAATTGGACGCCTATGTGTTAAGTTGAGTGACCACCTATCATGATACCCAATTTCGTATCATTCGCTTCAGTCGTTTTTATGTGATGCTTGAACACAAATTTACGCAGTTTGAAACGATTTTCGCAAAACATATGTACATGGTGTATTTATACAGAGACGTAGCCAGAAAATTTTTTCTGTGTGGGGATGGTTAGGGGCATGGGCGCCGGCAGCATAGGGCAAGGGGGGGCAATGCCCCCTCCCTCTGGATTTTTGTATGCAGTGTTATCCTTTGCTTTTTTGCTCTTTCCAACATGGTAACTATACGTTGAAGTAGTCTTTGCCCCCCCTGGGAAATATTCTGCCGGCGCCCATGGTGAGGGGTATGAAATGCAGTGATGTATAAATAAACGAAATGTTTGTGCAGTAATAAAAAAAATTAATCTTGCTAAATTAGACAGAAATTGGGTGTGGGGGATATACCGTGAAATTTTTATCCCGATATACGATGCTCCCCGTCTCCGAAATTATTTTCTAGGTATGGCCCTGGTCGGAAGCCATGTAATTTTATATGCCAAAGTCGTATTCATTTTCTTAAATCGTAGCCGAAGCAATCGACATATTTATACACGCGTATTATTTTTAATCTGGAGCCTGATACTTACAGCTTTTTAAACGGAGTCTTTAATTTTTAAGCTGGAGCATGTACTTTTTTACCCTTTAAGGCGCAACCATTTCCCAATGCTGAAAAAAGGGCGGCCGTTGCCATCGCTTGACTTAACTACTAGCAAGAGGGCGGACGATCGAAACGTTCATCGCGTGCCACAGATCTAGAGACCCTTTTTTTGACGACAGCTGGCTGTGCCCATGCACAGCCAGCTGTCGTCAAAAAAAGGATCAAAAGCCAGCTGTCATTAAAATATTTTTACAAAAAATTACTGTTAACATACTTGATTGAAGAAAGCCAGAATGTTGGTTGCAAAGTTTTTTTTAAACATTTTACAATTGTTGTTGTTGTTGCTAATGCCCTCTGGCAACCCGCGGGGCGGTGCCAGATCCCTCAAATAGGCAGGCGATGGGCGGAAGGGGCTGCTTCCATTTTAATGAGCCCCAGTGGGAGGAACTCCGACTCAGCTTGGGGTCCCCTAATTTTGAACCAATTCCAGAGGAGGGACCCACCCCCTGAAATCGGAACCCCCAGAGGTATCGTTTAACAATTTGGAGGACATTGAAGCCGCGACGGATTTTACGTGCACCAGCTCCCATTAGGGCACACGGTCCCACAGCAGTCGAGCCGATAGGAAGTTGACCCTCCCAAGCACTGGCCAATCCGGATGCTGCTTCACTTTTCGTGTTCTTATGGCAACAGAGTTTAGTGCCCAGACCACTGCGGGTTTTACAATTGTACTAAAGTATAGTACATGTTAAAAAGACGTATATTTTCATTTTTAAATTGAATAAAATAGTCATAATAAAGCTACCATAAATCAAAGAACCTGTTCTCAAAAGAACAGTAAAAAGAACTGTTCTTTAAAAAAGAACGGGAACGGTGAACAACTGTTCTTTGAAAATAACGGTTTTCCCCACCTCTAACAATTATAGTATTAGTAAGATAAGCTTACATAGTAAGCACCATTTCAATTGAAGTTGTGGCTTTGCGATTTTCTTTTAGTAAACAACATCTTTTTTTTGTTTAATTATTTTTTTTCGTAAAAATTCACATTATTTTAGCAAATTACAAATTGTTCGATCTAGAAAGACTCGCTATCAAATATTTTAAGAAGAAATTTGCGATTGAAAAAGAGTTTTATTTTGATAAAAACTTCCCAAAGTGCTTTTAAAAACTGCATCTAGTTTACATAAAATGAAAATTCATGAAAGTAAAAAGACTGTCTCATGTTTCCTTGTCAGTTGTATGAAGTGTTGCGTGAAGAATCACTTTATTTTAGTCATTTTCTGCCCTACAACGATAAATGTCGCAAAAAAAAAGAATGAGCGAGTAAAGGAAAACTTTTCTTGGAAACATATTTTTGCAACAACTCTTTGGTAAATAGTGAGCCCAAGAAAAAGAAACGCTTGAGAAATTTCTACACAGTATTTCTAAATCTCCGTGCATAAATAACGTTCTCAAAACAACTTTTTTTTCGGAAATTCTAGGAATAATTACAAATTCGTGGTGTATTAAAAGGAGAAAATCTTCATTTAAATATCTTGGTCGAGCATTAAGGGGATTGTTTTGTAATAATGCAGTACAATACATAATATGCCACAAGAACTTGGATCATTCTAGTAATAGTTGTTGGTTATTTTAGTAAAACAAGTCTGTTATATATTAGCTGTAACTCTGTGAAAAACCGAATGTTAAACAGGAATTAAAAAAGTAACCCTTGTATGAGAGCGGTAAGGAGTTGAAACAGATTACCCTGATCTCAGCACTAAAGTACTTATTGGGTATAAATGCTACAATTAAGCATAACAAGCAAATACTTTTGCACAAAACTTGCATGTTAGTTCTTCACGGCAGCGTAGTTAATATATCAAAATCATTTTCATTATGTAACCCTTCGAACACTAAAGTTTGAAGAAATCTTACTTTGTATACTTCCAAACACATAAGAAATACTTAAAATGCTTTAAACGCATAAATTTAGCGTGCGCACTGTTAACAATAAACAGATAATTGTACACTTCATAAAGCATTCCTAAGCTTCTTCGCACTAAAAGTTTGCAAACTATCTTGGCGCGAAATATCGCACTCTTTGGCAAAATGTTTTTTTTTTTTTTACAATATAGCCGATGGTATAATATATAAGTAAAACTGTTTCTTTTTACTTAATATTTCCCACTATTGTTTATAGATAGTCAGCTTTTTTTTACTTCTTATGTATAATTGTCAGAATTCAAACAACTTCATTTGCAAACTATTAACGGAAAATTAAATTGAAACTGTATACAACACTACTTCACAAACACTTGTCCGCGCAGATTATTGTACTCTTCATAAAGCATTCCTAAGTTTCTACGCACTAAAAGTTCGCAAACTAGCTTGGCGCGAAATCGCACTCTTTGGCAAAATGTTTTTTTTTTACAATATAGCCGATGGTATAGTAAAACTGTTTCTTTTTACTTAATATTTCCCACTATTGTTTATAGATAGTCAGCTTTTTTTTTACTTCTTATGTATAATTGTCAGAATTCAAACAACTTCATTTGCAAACAATTAATGGAAAATTAAATTGAAACTGTATACAACACTACTTCACAAACACTTGTCCGCGCAGATTGTTGTACACTTCATAAAGCATTCCTAAGTTTCTACGCACTAAAAGTTTGCTAACTAGCGTGGCGCGAAATCGCACTCTTTGGCAAAAAGTTTTTTTTTTTTACAATATAGCCGATGGTATAGTAAAACTGTTTCTTTTTACTTAATATTTCCCACTATTGTTTATAGATAGTCAGCTTTTTTTTTACTTCTTATGTATAATTGTCATAATTCAAACAACTACATTTGCAAACAATTAAATTGAAACTGTATACAACACTACTTCATAAACACTTGTCTACGCAGGTCTGTGGGACTTTAATGGCGCACGTAAACAAAATTTATTAAATATTAATCAGCAGCACATGCCACTTTAAAAATATCATACATGTATGATACTTGATTTAATAAATAGTGCATGTTTATTCAATACTTAGTGTATTTTTCTGGTGTTAGTCCATGAAGTATTATCCCTATAAGTAAGGTAAAAAGGATGAGAAACTCTGATGTGAAATATCGTATAGAGAGATATTTTTAATCTTCATTTATTAAGAATCCAACAGAAACTATTAGTTTCCTAATTTATCAATATCCAGATATGCAAATTTATGTCTGCAAACAATAGCATTGAATCACAGAACTTACTGAAAAAAAATAATGAGATTCTTAAAATCTTTCCAAAACAAACTCAAAGTACTTAGTAAAAGATAACGTGAAATTTTCTCTACTTAAATTAGGTAGGAATGTAAACAACTTAGGTATAACAGAATTCCTAAAAGGGTGCTTAAGCCTGTAATTAAGTTATCTCTGCAGTTCACGAACTGACATTCTGTTAATGAATTTTATAGAAATTTTAAGTAACTTTTGAAGAAAAAATAGACTCTCTAATAATTAATGGAGTGTATTTTACTGCTCTTTATGTGTAAAATTTGCCTAAATTTAATAATTATATCTTATTCTACTAATAAAGGAAATCCACGCCAAGGGATTGTATGATTAGTAAATATTTTTACTATTTATTCATTTGCAATGTTGTTATTTATGCATATTCCTTTCAGAAGTATTTTTCGAGAAGTATCATGTATTAAAAGTTTAATATTGAAATTTATAGAAAAGTTTTAAACTTTAAAAGCAGACAGTGAGTACATACGTACTCAATATTGATAAGCCTGTTACGTATTTAGTTGTAATTAATAAAAATAATTAAAGAATTTTAGTGTTTCTTTCGATTGTAAGTGGATCAAAAGATCGAAAGGAATTAGTAGGGTAATTTATTATTTATTATAAAATCTGAAACAACGCACATATTTGATCATTTTATGTCTAAGAAAAGTAATACTAAAGTTAACGTATTGAAAGGGAAACGACGTACATTTGTTAAAGAACTTTAAAATTTTAACAACTGGGCACTTTATATTAAGTGTTCATAATTTGAAGAATTATATCGACAGATAGATCAGGTGAGTGGTGTGTATAGTGATTTTTTAAAAAATTCAGAAATAAAAAACTCTTAATTATATAAAATATGTTGTGAATATGTATAACGATCGTTTACTGATCCGTTGTTGGAAAACCACAGGGCGTTTTTCGCATTGAACACATTCTAGATCAAAATATTTTGGATTAAAATGCTCTTTGTAGACAAAATGAAACCCACCAGAGTTATTTAGAATCGCAGTCCAGAAACGGCGCTGCTGACTTTGATCACACTTTTAAATTTTAAATTATAATATTGATATGACGTTTAGAAGTAAGTCTACAATAACAAGATGAAATTAAAATGGTAACATTCTATTGATTGGAGTATCACTGAAAGGTAAAGACTGAAGATGAAGTTTGCTTAAGAATATTATTTTATTAGATTTTATTCAATTACTTGCCACAATTAAATTTGTTCATTATTGCTTCGTCCTCATGGAAAGCAGAGTTCTTCAGTCGACGCCAGGCGAAATTGTGGGAAATATTATGAGATGTCACTATGAAGGCAAATCTAAGTAAGTTTGTCTTCGCGGATATTGTAATTCCACTGACTCAGAACATTTTAAAATAAAACTTGAAAGTAGATTGGGAATGTAAGAAGTGGTGGTGCCATCACAATAAAATCTAATGTCTTTGATTCAAAACTAAAAATTTATAAAAGAAACATGCTTACACAAAGGGACAGCTACTCACTCACCAAGTAACAAAGGTCTAATGAGTACACAAATTGCAAACACATACCTATCAGCATTAATACGAATAATATCAGGCATGTATGCTAAAGAAAATGCATCCTCTCCACCACTGAGGAATATTGCTCGTGCCCCTTCTTACTGAGTACGCACACAAAATTCTCCGTATCAGAACAGAATCAGAAATGTCTCAGAAGGCAGAGAAAAGTCAGAGTTTAAAAATCACACAACAGTTAACTGCTGAGTAGTTTAAACGGCAGTAGGACCATCTCTTAATAGATCTATAGAATATGATGCAGTGGAGAAAGAGATAGCATGAACAGCTAAATGATTTTCCCGATTATACAGATGTTCATGTGGTGAACATTCTTTGCAATTTCAAAGGTGCCATTTAGGCACACAATCACAATTATTTCCGAAAGAAGAAAATTCAAAGAATGGGGATTACTTTTTGTCATTGTATGAATACAGAAATTGATACTCTTTGCTGATTCATGTAAGCAATTAAAACTGATTAAAATGTGTCTTTTTTATGCAGTACACATAAACAAGTATAAAAATAAACGAAAAATCTGTGCATAATATTTTCATAATAATTTTCTGACTTTGGAAGACACATTTAAAAGCTACGAAAATGTAACTAGATATAATGGCTTCATTAATGATTTTATTAGTTTCTTGTTCAAACTGTAGGCTGTCACTGCTGAACATAATTGTATCAGTTAAAAGGGATCAAGTTTGAGTTTTGCGTTACACACGTACAAGCATATGCATGTAAAGATAATATGATAAAGAAAAAAGAGCGGTATTTAATCACTTCACTATATATGGTTATAAAAATGTGTAAAACACATCTTATCTTCACTGTTATTAGAAATAGAGCAACATTTTTTTAATGTGCTACATAAGCAGCAACCTTTCTATGGAGAAATGTTTCTAATGGGCGGGCACTTGCTTATACAGCATTCGCCACTACTAAGACCCAAATTACTGGCCATTTTATAATGGGGAAATCCATGGGTTGCCGGAATCATCCCCTGTGAAGGAACGGACAAGTAAACAGCCATGCCCAAGCCGGGACAATTAGACTAATCATGGTAAAACTTTGCCGCATAGAAAGGTCGAGTTTTTCAGCTACTTTTACTATTAACTGTGCATTTAAATGTCCCTCAATACCCATGAAAATAATTTCTCTGCAACATTCATAGTCTTGGATCTAAACTCAAAATTAGATTTTATTGCTGATTACGACTTAAAATAGCCTGTAAAATTTTCATTAAAAATTAGCCACAAAATTACACTATGAAGATACTTAAAAAACTCTGAAGAATCAGTTTTAATTGTTTTTTAACAAAGTAAGACAATCAGTTATTTAAAACATTTTATCTGTTTTAGCTAAAATGTTTAAAAAAGAAAAAGGAATAAATAAAATAAAAAATAGATTTATCTTTACTAGACAAAATAATTTTTTACCTTGTATAGCAAAATTATACTGAACATAAATATAAGTTAACAGTAAAACACTGTATTTATCAGTTTTCTTTAAAGTTCATCCGGTTTCAAGAAAGTAGAGTAGCAGGAACATCTATTCAATTCATATATTTATTCAATTAGAAATTATGATTATTACATACAACTGTGAAAATAAGTCCCAAAATAAAATTTAAAATATGAAAACTGTACTCGTTTGAAAAAAATTAACAAAATTCGCACCGAAGGAACTAAAATAGTTCCAAAGGATTTAAAATCGGTATAAGTTTGTCCTGATTTAAATCCTTCGGAGCAATTGAAGTTCCTTCAGAACGAATTTCGTTCTTTTGTTAAGCGTGTAACGGTGTATTTTGTTTATCTAAAACAAACACTGGAAACTAATTAGTTATAAACCATATCTTACAAAAATAAATGTAGTTATAAAAGTGTTTAATGACGAAACAGATTATCTACGTTTGCTCCTCTTACAGGATTATTTTTTATTCAAATGTATTACTGCTACTGCAATCGCATGGTTTGCTTAAATCAATAGCCTCAATTTTATAAATATACCTAAGCACGTAAACATATAACGCTTCTTAACTTTCTAAATATTCCCTGTGCAAAAGCGAATTTATTTTTCTCGAGAAAGCACGCATTAGTAACAGACATAATTCACTTGCATATTGCTAACATCTCAAACAAAATAAGTATATTTACCCACTTAAGAAAAAAAGTCACTGCTACTTTAAATTCCAGAACATCTTCAATGAAACACACAGTTTTAAGTTAAATTCTGAAAATTAAATTACGAGAAGTTGAAGGATTCCTTTTACTTCAAGATTCACGAAATTGGGTAAATACTGCTTAATGATGGATTTAAATAACGGTAAATATGCAGGAATGAGATATTTGCGGTAGTGAGGAAATTTATGGAAATTTCTTTTTTTTTTCTTTTCCATTCATAATCACTTTCGTTAATTTTTTCGTAGCGTATTCAGAAGCATTTTAATTTTTAAGAATCTAGTAAATAATTCTATCCTATTCATGTTCTTTTATCTTTAATTCTATTCCATATTTACCTAAGTTTGCTTTATCAATTTGAAGTTAGAGTCATTTTTTTGGTGTCTCCCTTCAAAAAAATGATTTAAACGTATTTTAATTTTCCCATTTTTAGTTAATAAATAATTGCGTTTGTCGAATGTGGCACATCTTATGACATGCAATTATTTTAAACATAATTCACTTCTTATAACGAGAATATTTTGCATATGAAATCGCCATAGGAAATTGATTTACACTCGAGTGCTTTTTGTAGAATGTAGGCACTCTGTACGCACAAATAAGTAGTATGGAGAGTAAAGAGTTATTAATAAACAGCATTTTATAAGTTAGTATTAGGTGTACCGGAAATTAATGTACTATTTTATACATAGAATTCAAACAAATAAATTTTCAACAAATATTGAATTACAGACAAGCTTTCCAGCATAGGAGTCAGATTTGTTAAATTTTAAAGCGTGAATTTTTATAGATACAGTAGACTCCCTCTTAACCGGACTAAATGGGACCGGGGGTAAGCCGGTTAAGCGAAAATCCGTTTAAAACGGAGAATGACAAAATACACATGAATAATTGATGGAACTGTAATAACTATGAAACTGTAGTAAATATATTAATTTATTACAGAAATGTTATATAACGTTATATAAGAAGAAAGTTTAGAAAACATAATTTTTTCTCCCTGATGAAGTGTGAGAGATCGACAATTTGCTGAAGTTTCGTCACATTTTTTTAAAGCCTCACATTCGTGGAAGAAGCCGATGCCTGTTCTTTTACATAAAGCCTTTTTCTAGTGCTTTTGCTCCATCTGTATGTGACATGACGGATGTCGGTATCAGTCTTATCTTCGTGACGTCAGTCACTGTCAGAAATTTCTAATTTGTTGTACCTGTTTTTTAAACGTATTTATTAATTTGTGAGTAAATCAAATCGGAGATCCGGTTAACTCTTTAACGTGCAGTGTTCCAGCTCTGGGAACACCAAACTCTGACGTTTTGACTGTTGCCAGTCACGAGGAATAGATCTGATTTCTATAAAAATAGTTGCGGGTGACATAGCTCCCCAAGAATACTTTACTTTTTAGCACGTCATTTCCCGTAAAAAAATTGTCTCGATTATTTTTAACAGCACTGACATCTGCTGAAAAAGGGAAGAATGCGAGAACAGCTGGATAGATTTCCCAATGCTGAAAACAGGGCAGCCGTTGCCATTGCTCGACTTAAATACCAGCAAGATGGCGGACGATCGAAACGTTCATCGCGTGCCACAGATCTAGAGACCCTTTTTTGACGACAGCTGGCTGTGCCTGCCCTATTTTCAGCATTGAGAAAGGGTTGCGCCTCAAAGGGTTAAACGGAGGCCGGTTAGGAGAGAGTCTACTGTAATGTTTTTTTCTTTCATAAATAATGGCAATCCTCCCCTTTTTTAGCGTCTATTCTCCTAGTAGGATACTATTTGAAATGTTCTGAAATCGATGTATTTAGGTATTCGTGAAAGTTGTATTTTATAACAAGAATTTTATGGATATCTCTTTTCCTCTTAACGATGAGATCACGTAGGATATGTTAAATGAGCGATTTGGCCCAATGTCCCATAAGTTACAGATTTTAGAAAACTCTCTCTAATCTAGCATCTACGCTAAAAAACCGAACTAAATTTCGTATTATTAGCTTCAGTAGTTTTGGCTAGGCAAAATATTGGCTTACGAAAAAATTTCATCAATTTCCGGTATACCTATTATTTTTAAAATTTATTTCGTGATTTTATCCGATAACGATTGAATTAAAATATAGTTGTAGTAGGAAAAAATGGGATAAGGGGACGAACTTAATCTTCAAATATTTTTCCTGAATTCGGTAAGTGGTTCAGTATCCTGAAATTTACACAACATTTCTTTGAACCTCTGTGATTTATAAAAATAGTGAAAACCTTCCATCACCTCTTGGGAGAAATCGAAAATTTAGAAAAATGCGTTCTTCGTCATAATACCCCGTGGTTACTTCGATGGGCTCAGGTGACGATGAACAGATTACCAAAGAAGGATTTATTTTTTAAAAAATTCATAGAAACAATTTCATTTGGGTAGTTAAGGAAAATGGCGTGCATAACACACACATACAAAAAAAATGACGACATATCGCCTATAATGAAACGAAAACAAGAAAGTCAAGTGGTTATGGCGGATAGGCAAGTGCTTATGCCCATGGCCACTTGTAGTTCTATGTTACAAAGACACAGGAATGAAAATTCTTCTTTTGTGTCTGAAATCTGCGGGGTGGAGTGGAGGGGAGGGAATGTGTACCATTGGGAAATTTTTATCCAAAACATTTTTACACCCAAAAGAATTTCCAAGGATTACTAGAAAATGGATATAGCCATGACACTGTGCAGTGGAGCCATCGTTTAGACTTTGCACGGTCTTATCGAACTGCCCATGTATTTTACGCATGACAGTAAAGGAAATATTTCTTTGTTACTTTTAGGACTAACCCTTACCCCCCCCCTCTCAAGGGTCCCTTTCACTGCTCCTATCACACGAAGGATTGGGCATTTTATTATGGCCAAAGTTACCCACTGGGAAAGGACGGACATGTTAACAGCCCAGGTTACGCCGGAAATCGAACCCGGACCCAAGATGTTATAACCTGGTTCGTCAGTCTCTGCATCACATGAGCAGTGGATTAAAACCTTACACCTTAAAAATTTCTTAATTGACAGAGAACAGAATATTATGGGTAATACAAAACTACAATAAGACCAAACCACATTACATAGTTTTATAGCATTAAAAGTAAAAGTCACAATGTTATTTAAAAAGCGTATAATATCAAAGTAATTTGACTGTTAAATGTTCTTTGTATAGTTTTTTTTTAGAGCTAGTAAAAATGGATGTTTATTCTAAACATTTCTCATGAAAAACAAATTTTTTAGCTGAAAGAAAAAAAAAGCATTTTCAAAAAACTCTTTTGTTATATTTTTCAGAAGTGACATTTAAAGGTTTATTTTCTATCATAATAAAAGACTAAAATGCGCAATTACTGGGAAAAAAGAAACTGCTTATGTTTACTATAGCTAAAAACATTCCTAACCTTGTGCATAACAAAAATAAAATGACGGAACAGGCATTATATTATTAATGACATGAGCTAAAAAGCAAGAAATTAATTTTGCTTAAAATACTTCAAAGACTGATTCTATGACCTTTTCAAACGGCTAAACATTGTCTGTATTGTGACAGTTTGTCATAAACAGAACTTTGAATGAAAAGAACTTTTAAAATGTTGTCTCTGTAATGGTTGGTTTGTTTATGACTAACAACCAAGAATGTCAATGAGAAACACATTGTTAGAAAGATGAGATACCATTTTATATTCTTATTCAAGGTCTTTTTCACTCTCTACAGACGGTGGGATGCAGTTCATCACATGTTTTTAATTAATATGCATTTCGCCTTCTTATTCTTAAGTAAATGATATTTATTTTCGAGTTCGGTTAATTCCTACATGTGGAACAACTTGGCGCGATTTCAAAAATCACCATTTGGCACGTTTTTTCGGTCTTGTATCTAGGAGTTGCAACGTTCCGAGAGATACTACGTGCAAAATATATAAATTTGAAATCACAATAAAATATAAAGAAAAGGATTTTACCTACAAGACCTTTTAAGCAGCACTTTTTTTAAGTAAACTATTTTCTGGCTGAATTCCGTTTATTTAATCGATTTTTTTTAGATTTTAGAACGACTTTACAGAGATCTAAAGCGATTTTTTAAAAAATCAAAACGGTATAATTTTGTTTTAGCCGTAATCATACCTTAGTTAAATCATAGCACTTAGGGATCAAAATGGCGACTTTCACAAGGGTTGCCGCATATTCAAAGAAAGTCGTCAAGGTTACAAGATTTATGCATTTATCAAAAACCCGGCGGAGAGGTGTCCTAAATTAGGAATCAATCTACAATTCTTAACCTTTTATCGATTGCTATCATTTTCCATTTTTAAAAGCAATCATTCATCAGTTTAATTCCTTATTGAGATATATGTTTTGAGAAAACACGAATCAGTTATTTGTAAAGCTGAAGTCGGATAGTTAGCTAGTTTTACATTTCTGCGATCTGTTTAAAAGCCGTTTATACTCACATGCATTAATGTACAAATAATTGATCCAAAATTTTAAAAGCAAAAAACGATTATTAATTTTAAACGAGTATAAATAAAAATGTAATGCTTAAATATAATTCTGGAATTGTTTTAACCTGCTTTGTTGCTATGTTGCGAAAATGCAACGTCTATCAAAAATGGGATAGGAAACCCGCTTATAGAAAACATGCGTTAAATGACCATAATTAAATATTTACTTTAATGTGTATTTCTAAAGTGTCGCCTTGGAAATCCCCCTAAAATGTCCTCAGGATCTTTTTAGGGGAAGGTGTCCCCTAAAATGATCCTGGCGAGCAAAACGATCCATATATGTTTTCTTCCATACAGATAGCGCTATCTACCGGTCAGCACATAAACTAGTTGTGCCAACTGAAGAAGAAGCAATGGCGGTATTCAAGCAATCACAGTATTGCGCGTCTAAATAGAATTTTTCGGAAAATTCTGTTTTATAGCATCTGCTATAAGACAAACACCAACTTTCCAATTTATTTAGATATACTTACTGTCACGTACATAAATATCACTTGGTGTACTAAATGGAGTATATTTTTAGATTGGAATAACACTTGGTTTGTTAGGCTTTTCGGCGTCATTCAGTAAACTGACTTAAAATATGCAGCCCCCTTTTTCTGGGTTAAAAAAAAAGTTCCATCTGCTGAAGAAAATCTAGTACCAGGTCCTGGCCATCATGGCAGCTCTTTAACAGCTGTCAAAATAGGTGACTCTCCTAAATCTTTCTCTTTCGGTAAAAGTGATTTCCAAAAGTTGCCAAAGAAAACGGAATCGCACACTTTGAGAAAAATACACTTTTTTATTCATTCGTGACACTTTTTATTTTAAAATTTTCATAATATGAATTATGTGTGCTCTTTTATTGTAAAACTTATTTTATTTCATTATGTTTAGTCATAATTACTTTTATACGGAATCGCACACTTTGAGAAAAATGCACATTTTATTTATTCGTGACACTTTTTATTTTAAAATTTTCATAATATGAATTATGTGTGCTCTTTTATTGTACAACTTTTTTTATTTCATTATGTTTAGTCATAATTACTTTTATACCTTTTATTTTGCCAATAAAAAACAAGTTACAATTATTTTCAAATAAAGTATCATTTTGCCCATTGGTGCGGGTAAAATGATCCTTTGGACATTTTTGGAAAATTCTGCATTTTCATCACTAAAAGTGGTTTTTAAAATATTATTAAAATATGTTTATAATACAAAATACATTTTAAAACATACTAGCAAAGGGCTTGAGTTTTATTTAAACATTTATCTTATTGTATACAAGTTTTTCCCGCAAGGGGATCATAATCATTTCAGGCCACCTTCCCCTACATCACAAAATAAAATACGGAACAGTTTATTATGATGTAAACCATGGATTTTTATCGATTTAATTCACTGAAACAACTTATAATAAATTCTGTACTAGTGCACAGTGGTAGAGGCAATGCATTATTATTTTTGACGTGAGTTTCTTTTCTTTTCAAAAATATAATTTTTAGGGTATGAAAGATGAAATCTATTATCACATTTTAAACATTTACACACGTTGTCAGCACTGCAACAGAATGTCATAAACAGATAATTACCATGAAAATTTTTGAAAATGTTTGACCTTAAGGGTTGTGTTATATTATGAGTCTCGACTTGAAATATTAAAGAGAATGTTTATGGCTTATAGCTTATATTATGTAGAAGAATGCGAAATTTATGCATTTTACATTTTAGTGTTTGCTGTAAAACTATAATTATATAAAATATAAAGCAGTCAACAAATTCATACTCGCAGAAAATCTTAAATTGAAAATGTGGCCCTGTTTTTGTAGATAGCCTTGTAAAAACGCACAAATTAATACAATGAAAAATCCTAAATACTCTGGAAAAAAAAAATTGTTGATTCAACAAAATTTTGGTTGGATTAACATTATATATTGTTAGTTTAACAAAAGTTTTGTTAAAACTAACAAAATTATTCGGTAGAAATAGCGTCAATCATATTTTCTTGAATCTACTAAGTTTTGTTCAAGAAAACATTTTCTTCAGTATACTAACGACAATAGTTTGATTTAGCGATATTTCCGCGGAATAAATTCATGGGAGAAGTCTGCCGCAGCAATTATAATACACTGTTAAAGGTAATAATGGAGTGCCAAAATTAAAAATTTACCACAGACCTGGCTAGTGTTACTGCTGTTGTACTGTTATTTCCTTAATGTCTGTCACGGACATATTGGGAATGTTTCTTACTATTTGATTTGTAATCAGCATGTATTTATCTGTACATGATTCTTTGTAACCATACAATGAAGGGGCAATCTAGTATTTAATTAGTTATTTTAGATAATACGGATAATTCACTGCTACCCAAAGTTAAAACATCAAAATTGAGATTTTGTGACCCTAAAAAAAATGGTTTAATGGAGAGATTTTTGTATACTAATGCCTCATGTTATAACGCAGGAAATGGTATCAAAAATATTTGTACAGGTGTTTAATGTAGGTGTATATGCAAATGAGAAACATCCGTCGGAATACGATATGCCACAACTCTTTATTGCTTCATCTTATAAGATGTGACCAACTCGCACACTTAGCTAAACAAGTACCATGTCCAGCTTTCAATGTGCTAATGAAGCTACTGATCAAACACTGTGGCAATCATTTCTTTTCTTCCAATGACACTGATTTAAAACACCTAAAGGGTCATTGGAGGTGTTTGACGACATGCAGTGGCTCTTCCTAGAGTATTCCCCCTAGTGTTTTATGGGATTGAGGTTTGGAGATCTCTTTGGCCACACCATACAGCCAATACACTTTTCTTTCACATAATCATTTAACTTTGAATACCAGTGTACATTCGGTTTTCCAACGCATTTTGTAAGTATCACAATTATCTATCCACTTAACAGAACCCAGTATGAAAACTGGTTTTTGGAGGTTTGTAAATTTATACAGTAGAAAGAAATTCAACTATCAAACACAATTTTCAATTATGAATATTTTAAGATGCATTATTCTAACTGACATTATGAATTTAAATTTTTACTACATTTTCAGTTTAAATACAAACATTCTGTCATACAATCCAGTATCCACTACTTCATTATTTAACTCAATATGAAACAGATGCAATACTTTCTTTTACCATCAAATTTTAATTCAGTCACAAGTTTTTAAATAATAAGAAGGGTTTAAAACTGCATTACGACGAATCTATATCTGCTTATACTGAGGATAATTATTTCGCTCAACACATAACATAATGCATTTTTTTTAATGTTAAAAACACACGCTCAGTTCCCAGATGCATAGAAACATAACGAACCATTTAAATCTCATAATTGATTGACAAAGAACTCATTTTTCATGAAAAGAATCTTGTTGGCTTTCGAAAGTTTCTCCTAAACAATGTATCTTTTATAATTGAATTAATCAATTGTAAAGAAAATATTTTCGTACAAATTTCTTTTGTTATTTAATTCAATAGTCGAATAATTTAATTCTTTTCAATTTTCAGAAGAAAAAATAATTCGATATGTAAGTAAAGATAAATTAAACTTTACGTGTATTGCTTGATATTCATTGAAAAAAAAAATAAATTTTCAATACATCTGGGAGAAAATGAAGTTTCCTTTATTCCTTTGATGTTGGAATAGGAAAATAAGAGAATTAATGTCATAAACCGTTCAGTCATTCTACAGTTTAGAAATTAAAGGACTTCTACAAATAACGTACTTATATGCATAATTCTTAATTTATTTTTTGAATGAATTCTGCTACCATCCTGTTCATGATTATCTGCGTAGCCGGACGTCAGCCGGATGCATTAGGCTTAAGGGCATAATTCTTCGAAAAAAATAATTGTCAAGTAATGGTAATCACTTATGCACTGATCTGTTCTGTTTTTCCTAAATACACGTATGTTTGGTAAATGATTTTTTTTTTTTCGTACTTAATTTTGCTGTATGAGGTTATGTTTACTTAAGCATTTTAAGCTAACTTTTGAAAATCGTATTTTAAAAATATAACTGCCGTCAAATTTGCTTAATGGAGTGTCGGTTAAAGGAATTTCCCATGTATTATAGTAAATTTTCAATGTACCAAACCGTAATAATTAGTCAATGTGAGCCTGAATAATGAAAAATCCCGCTTATTCGAATAAATTTTCCTGGCAATTTTCCTGTTTCATTAAAAGGGTTGAATTGTATTAGTTACTGATCAAAATCTAAAATATTAAATACAATTATTACTAAGAAAATAAACGAAATTCAGAATTCAGAATTATGACTAATGATTATTTTAACAATCGTTACACTACTGTGCTAATATCGCTATAGTTAACGATAAATCAACGTCATCTTTTGACACCTGCATGAAAATCACGGGAAAGGTGTTTTTTCCCCCCTCCGGATAAAAGGTAGCCTGCGTTTTAATTCAGTGTATAATCTATCAACATTCCAAATTTCATCCAAAATGCGTCCAGTCATTTATGCGTGAAAGAATAACAATCATACAAACGGCCAAACTTTCACATTTACGATTTAGTAGGATTAACATCATATACATGATTAATTTATTATTCTTTCCTATGTGCTGTATGGAAAACAAATTCGACAATAAATAAATAAATAAATAAATAAATAAAATAAAAGAAGAGCTCAACTTTCAATGCGGGTAATTTCATGATACAGCAAATTGATGTCGTTAACAGAGGTTAATCAGCCGACTTCATATTAAAGGTGATACTGGCTGGTATACAAAATTACTTTCACTTAACTCTTGTTTTTCAAGATATATGCCTAAATTTTGTATTAAATAAAAATCAAAAATTTCTTGACACTTTTTTTTAGTGGTCCTTTATCTTTGACATACAACGTTTACATCTTCCCAAAGACCCCACCACGAAAATCAATAATAAACTAAAAACTTTAATAAAAAATGGTACCTGGCCAGATCAGAAGGGTCCGAACTATAACAATACCGCTAAATTCGCCCCACGGATTTTCGCTAAATTTAAAGATCATAAAAATCCCCCCTCCCTTAGCCCAATCGTGAGCAAATGTGAAGGCCCCACCTACACTCTTGAAAAATATATGAAGGATATACTGCAAGAAATTATACCCCCCTCTAACAGCACTCTAACTTCCACCGACGATTTCATTAAAAACATCCGCGATTATAAACTTGATGAAGACGATATTATGGTAAGTTTCGATGTTGTAAATCTATACCCGTCAATAGATATTAAGGAAATGAACCAAATTATTAACAAACAAATTCAAAGTAGCTTTAAAGATATAGACATAATTAACACCCTAACTAGTGCAATAAATCTAATTTTAAATAATTCATATTTTCAATATAATAATCACTTCTACCAACAAATAAAAGGAGTCCCCATGGGCTCCCCCATATCCGGAATAATTGCCGACTGGAAAATGAGAATCCTTGAAGAACAGATTAAACAGACACACAATAATACCATCAAACTTTGGCTTCGCTATGTCGACGATATCTTCGCTATCCTTACCACCCACAATAATGAAGAAAATAATTTGATCAATCAACTTAATGCCATAGACCCGAACATTAAATTTACCTACGAAAAAGAAATCAATAATAGCCTCAATTACTTAGATTTGAACATAACCAGAAACAATAATCTCATTGAGACCACCATTTTTCGAAAGCCTACTTGTAATACTAATATAGTAAATTTTAAATCTAAAACCCCTTTCAACTATAAAATTGCTGCTATTCGTTCCTATATCGACCGCGCTTTCAAAGTGTGTTCTAACAACGACCTCCTTCAAAAAGAAATTGCTTTCATAAAGAAACAATGTCAAGACGCCCACTACCCTCGAGAAACTTTCGACAAAGTTTTCAAAGCTAGGCAACGTAAATTAAATGTTATAGACAACCGTCAAAAAGATAAACCACGTTTTACTACCGCTATCCCCTTTAGCCGAGGGATAGCCAATAAACTTTCTAATATCGCCAGTAAAAAGAACTTCCGTATTCCAATTAAACCTAATAAAACAATCTTTCAGCGCATTAGATCGGAAAAAGACCCAATCAACCCCATCGAAACCGCAGGGATCTATAAAATTAATTTTATGTCAAACGATACTAATAAAGAAAATTGCTACATCGGCGTTACAAAAAGGAAAATTAAAGAGCGAAAAAACGAACATTTTAAAGACATTAACCTCCAGAAACAAAGTACCGCTCTGGCCCGTCTTGCTTTGAAAGAGCCCATTACCATTGATTTTAAAAATATTAAAAAAATCGCCAACTTTAAAAATAGTATATATGCCTACATTCGTGAGAGCTTAGAAATAATGACGACAGATGGCAGCATCAACGATGCGCTTCATACAATCGACCAATCATGGGATGACGTCATTCATCGAAATTTCAAGAAGAAGAGCGAAGAGATATAAAAAGAAGCCGCCATTAGTGAGAGATCCAGAAACGACTGAAGATGGTTATGTGTGTAACCGAAATATATATCATGTACGGGGGAATAAGGTATTCCCAAATAAAAAATTTTAAGTAAGTAACGGGTTTCCAAACACCGATGAAAACCTTTCCTTATAGGGCAATATTCATATGATGAGAAAGATACACTAAAGGACTCCAACAGAATAAAAATCATTTTTTTTCCACTCTATGTTTAAACAAAGCACGATAGATTACTCTGGGGTTGAATTGTTAAAAAGGTCGTGGTTAAAGATGGATTGTGCCGGCGAGTTAGTTAGCTACATAAGTATTTCTAGGTGATAATAGTAGGCGATTAAAAAATTAGATACCAAAAGCTTTCACAGCTGTCCATTTACCCCAGGAAAATGAAATTACATGCCTTGGAACAACAGACGACCCGCCGACCGAGTTGTATGGTGGGTAAAGCACCGTACTCCGGTTTCGGGTTCAACTCCCGGCGGCCGGGGTTCGATCCCCGACTGGGCGTGGTTGTCTATGCGCCCGTCCCTTCATAGGGGGAAACGTGGCCGACCACTGGGTGCCCCCATAATAAAATGGCCACACCTTCGGGCAGTTATGGCAAAAAGGCTTGTGGCCAGTGCCTGCCCATTAGAAAAAAAAAAAAAAAACAGACGATCAAAGAAATCAAATGCCATTAGTTTGTTGTTGTTGTTGCTAATGCCCACTGGCAACCGCCGGGCGGTGCCAGATCCCCCATATAGGCAGGCGATGGGCGCAAGGGGCGGCTTCATTTTAATTAGCCCCAGTGGGAGGAATTCCGACTCAGCTCGGGGTCCCCTAATTTTGAAACAATTCCAGAGGAGGGACCAACCCCCTGAAATCGGCACCCCCAGAAGTATCATTTAACAAATTGGAGGACATTGGAGCCACGGCAGATTTTACATGCACCAGCTCCCATTAGCGTACACGGTCCCACAGCAGTCGAGCCGAGAGGGAGTTTACCCTCCGAAGCACTGGCCAAGCCGGATGCTACTTCACTTGCGTGTTCTTATGGGAACGGAGTTTAGCGCTTAGACCACTGCGGGTCATTAGTTTGCAGTGTGGGAATACAGCGAAATTTGTGATAGAGAAGATCCATCGTTGATGGTCAGCTATTGAAGTGCGAAGTGTAATATGAATTTGTGGTTAAAGGAAACCTCCCCACCAGAAATTCATCGTTAACTAATGGAAGTTTCATTTTGCTTCATGACAATTCCCGCCGCATACGGCCTCCGTCAAATGTGCCAGCTACAGAGCTACCGAAGGAACCCATTGGAACATCCTTCCTACAGTCTGAATCTCTCACCCAATTATTTAGGGCTGTTGAAGGAGCAACTGGCAAGACGGCATGAAAAGCGATGCTTCAGTTCAAGACGTTGTTGAGCAACAACCAAGTCTCTAAATGACCAGGGCCTTCTTCATTGCCAGTTACCTTATTTTTTGAACTAAACTCTTGTTGGATGAATAATTGACAAAAAATTTTGTCGCTGATGAAATTCAAAAGAGCTCGGAACCAGTACCTCGGTGTCTGCTGCGGTAATTTACTTTGAAAGCGTAATTCATCACAGCGGTTCATTCTATTATGGGAGGAGCTTCTTTTTCAGCTATTAAATAGTTGAATGCCCAAGGTAGGTCTCCCATAATTCGAGATGGCGCCCTTCACGTGTTTGTTCCCTGATTCGTAAAGTTTGTCCATAGCATACTGTAGCATAAGCTTTTTTTTTTTATCCCTGTGAAATATTTTGCAAATGGGATTAAGGCACACGTAACTCTTCTAGTCTTAGTATTTTTTTATTTCTTTAATTTTTACAACTTTCTTTAATTTTCACTCATCTTTCTAGTATTCACCTACTAGAAACGGAAAGGGGACGAAGAGATGATTTTTTTCGACTTTTCATGCAGTTAGGAAATTAGCTTGTCACCGCAGCGAACAATCTGAGTCAGCATGCATTACTACAACAACATAGGCGCAGAGCATCTCACTCAGAGCAACCTTAGTTTTTTTCCGGTAATTTCTGTACAATTCATATTCTCATTCGAAGACAAGTACTGGGAATCATAAATATTAATAGATATAATCATCAATATACTGGTATACCTATCTATAAATTTTTCTAAAGCGTTTTACTCCATGTATTGGACTAAAACAATTAGATTTAAACCTACCAAAAGACTTAACTCCTATAATTTATTTTTTTACAAAATAATGGATTGACAGCATCCTGAATATTTGCATCAACTTTCAAAAGGTTGTCCACAAGGCACGTGTTTTGGACACTTCCTTTGGAAGGTACTATTAAGCTAATTGCTAAAAGGTTTTAATTTAACATGTGCTATCCTGGTGGAATTTGCTGACGATCTATTGGTGGTGGTGAAGGTTCGTCGAGGACGGCCTTGTAGAGAACAATAAATAATAATTTAGATTTTAAATACTTGGCATAACAATAACTGTCTTACAATGTCTATATATAAGTGTACTTCCGTATTAATTGGTAAACCAAGATAACCAAAAAGAAGACCGTATTTGAAAATTAATAATATTTAAATACCATCTGATAAAACGTTTTAATGGCTTGGCGTTTCAATAGATAATAAGCAGTCTTGGCTACCTCATCTTAAATATATGAGCAATAAAATCGACAAAATATTACAGCAGCTTTTTAAATTCTCCTCATCAAAAAAATCGCATGAAAAAATATATATTGAAATTATGGTATAAAGCTATTTTAGAAAGTTCAATAGCTTACCAGGACGTTTAGAGTTACGATTCAACGTGCACTAATTACATGGTTTGTTGTTGTTGTTGTTGTTTTGGAACATGTATTCGGATTTGTGTGCTTCTTCACGAGGAACCGCTTATAAATCCACGTCAGAGAAAGGACAGACACAAGGAGGGGGGGCAAATGCCTTGGGGGAGGACTTTTCTGCGTATCTAGCGCATTTTCACTTTACATCTGGAGAAAACTGCCCAAAACTCCAGACCGCTAGACCGATGGCCCAGCGAGAGGACAGAACCCTGTTCCTCCACTTGAGCCATCTACCGATGTCAGTGGCTTTAACCACTGTGCTACACATTGGTAATTACATGGTTTTTAGCAGTAGATTGGTACTCAGGCATCAAATGAAACCTCGAATTTTCTGGCAATTTGACATTCGTCAAACATCGAAAAATATAAACTGTTAATGCTCGTATTTGCAAATTAACTGAGCTAAATATTTCAGCCCTGGGCCACTCAGATCTCTCTATTGACTGTCCATTCTCTACTTTCCATTGATTGGCTTTCTCTTAAGGTTGAACATCCCTTGTTTACTTGTGTTACATGAAAGCGGTTGCCATCGTGCTAATATAAAAAAAATGTCCATTAGTATAGCCATTCACCTAATACAAGCCACCAGGACAAAACTTTCGGATTTTCTGCATTAATGGTTTGTTTTGTAACTTTGTGCAGAACACATGAAATGATTTAAAATATCTAGCAACTTAATGATTTGATTCCCAGAAATATCGATATCGGTTTTGTAATTTGTGTCTAGAGAAACACGAATGAAATTTTTAAATTTAAGGATAATCAAAAACTGTTGATACTAGAAAATACTAAACACAAAAAATTCAATTTGCACCCTCAAATTATTTTTCCATTTTTCGCTAATTAATACCAATATAAAATTACTAAAACCTATTGAAATACTTTCTTCTACCACCTGAAATTACTTATAGCTAATTACTACTTAATCCTTACATCTAAACTTTGAAACATATAAAATATACACCAAAATTAAACTACCCAGCATACCGTAAATATATAAATTACAGAATTCACATACATGTTTCTAATAACTTGGTAAATTGAATGGGTTATAAAGAATGTATATCAACGATTTACAAAGTCCCCACTTATCTTTTCAATTTCATTATGTAAAACATTCTTTAATACAGATCATAAGAGAAGTATAATGGTGTTCAAAAATTAATTTAAAAATAATTAGATGTGCATTATTATTTCTCCCTTAAAACTCTCCCTCAAATTACACAAAAAAATTAGGTTTATCCAAATGGAAACTTTTTAAACTTCTATCCATTTTCTAGTACATTTTTTAAAATATTTTTTCATTAAAAAAAAGAATATTTTGCACGAAAAAAACTTCATTCTTAAATTATAAGTAAATAGTTTAATTGTAACATTTTCTGAATAACACGTTCATGAAAAAAAGTCTTATTGATTTTACTGCTACATCCCTCAATCTCTCAGTGGAATAATAGATTTTCTCTTTTATAAATTAATAAATAAATGAAACTGATTAAAAGATAGAGACTTGTTATGATGAAAAAGAGAGAAAAAAGTATTTTTATGTTATTTTTCAATAATTGGATTCTCTGTTTCTGTTTATTCAAAGTTTCTGAATAGGCTTTTATTGAATAGATGAGAAAATTTTAAAAGTATTTTATTGGTTATTGATAAATCGAAGCGAGTTAAACTAATTGAAAGCGTCGCCATGGAAACGAAATACCGAAATATAAATTTGGAAATATTCATCAACTCTGATTTCAAATTATGCACAAGCTACTGACAAATGCTTTTTTTCTTGTTCATTGTATTTTGAAAACAAATTAACTCAGAATGACATAAAGGCATTAGAAGTTTAATTTATAACTACACATAAGTTACTGTAAATGTATAGACAAAAAAATCATTTATACTGAAATTAAGAACTGCATTAGAAAATTGTAATTTTTTTCCATTATTAAAATATTTCAAAAATAGTTTTTCTCTTGATATAAACAATTTCATCATTTAAAGCCTTTCATTTTATTTCATATTCATTTTTAGGGGAAGGCGGCCCAAAATGATTCCTTTAAGGGAAAGCTTGCATAAAATAACATAAATGTCGAATAAAATTTTGGCATTTTGCCACAATATTTTACATTATATTTTGAATCATAAACATAGTTTAATAATATTTTAAATCAAATTCAGTAACAAAAAATAAATAAAATTTTCAAAAAGTATCGGATCATCCTACCCTCACTCAAGCGCAAAATGATCCTTCATTTGAAAATAATTGTAAACTGTTTTTTATCGGCAAAATAAAAGATATAATAGTAATTATGACTATACATAAGCAAATAAAACAAGTTTTACAATCATATAGTATGCATGATTTATTTTAAGAAAATTTTAAAATAAAAAAGGGTCCCAGACAATAAAATGGAATATTTCAAAATTATAATTCAAACATTATGGCCTAAAATAAAATCAGAAATAAATTAAATAATGTAATGGGGAGTAGCGGATTTTGAGAAAGTCTGTAAGGATGCATGATGACTAAGGCTCGGTACTGGAGAGTCTTCAGTCGATGGATCATTTCACCCGGCAGAATGGCTGCTAGCTAAAAGTCATGTTGCTGGAACACGCTGAGGAACATAACAAACTAAACAAGCGTAATTTACAACTAAAAACATACTCTTTTCAGTAAACCAAGTCATATTTCTTTTCATAAAAGAATGTACTTCTAAATAAATAGGAAGTTTAGTGCTTACCCTATAAGAGATATAATAAAGTCCATTTTTTTTGTAGAATTCAACTCAAACACGTAATGCACCGATCGCTTCAATATCGCCATCGCTTCTTCTTGACCTCGCACAGCTAGTTTATGCTAGTTTATGCATATTGTAGATAGCACTGCCTTTGTGGATAAAAACCTGCCAACATCGTTTTGCTCGCTAGGTTTATTATGGGCTACCTTCCCTTATATCAAAAGGATCATATTATTACGAATGCATTAGACGCGTTGTCCTCGATTTTCTTAGGTACAAATAAATATTGGATTAAATAAATTACGAAATTTAATGCTGTAATAAATTATTTGTTAAAAATAAATTATTTTTTGTAAAAACAGGCATGACTTCGGGAATTCGGTTAACAGTTTCAAGGGATTAAATATGAAAAAAATAGACATTTTGTAATTTCATACAACCCTCTGTTAAAATAAAAAAATGAATATACACTGATACTTGTTCTAAGAACTTTAAAGGTGGAATAGTCACAAAAAAATAATAATAATGAACATGTATATGCTACATTCATTGCTCTTATTGCGGATGGTTTATATTGAGTTTAGAAGAGAAATTGAGTTCAATCCACTACCCCATAGTATTCATCACATTAACGACGTTCTAGAAGGGATCAAGTTGTATGTTTATCCTCATACATACTTTTTAGTGTGTGCTATGGTTTTCTTCTTGCTCCATGCTGGTTGGCAGTATCGAACTTTTCGACGTGACGTTTAACTTATATCATCTGAATAACAGCCGACAGCGAATCATTTCTGCTCATATTTCGCGATTCTGTTCTTATTGTAGTGAACCCGAATAAAGTATATTAGAAACTTCGGTTTTAATAAACCTTAGCGTTTCAAAACCTAATATGCCGCTGGAATATTAAAGTTGAAGATTTGCTTAACCAATCCAATCCATTACAATAGCCGGACAAGTTGAATTTATTGCAGTTTTTGGATATTAATCGTTTGAGGCGCAACCATTTTCCAATGCTGAAAAACGGGAAGCCGTTGGATTCAATCGATCAAACTACCAAAAACATGGTGGGCGATCGAATCTTTCATTGCGTGCCACAGATCTAGAGACCAGTTTTGACACAGCCGGCTGTACGAGCTTGATAACTTAACTGGAAACCATAAAGAGTTAGTCATGCAGTGGATACTAGACCACTGTGGGCTTTAAGGTGAAGAAACCGCAGATTTCATGGCAAAGAAAATTAGGCAGGATTCTGCACCTTTCTAATGATAAGAGTCCTTTTTTATACCACAAAAGGTTAGCAAAAGAATACTGCAAAGATGCCTTTTGGAGTACTTGGACTCTTTGAGGAAAAAAGAGGGATAGACTGGATTGACAAAATTAAAGATAAACTGTTATGCGAAGCGAGAGATTTGTAGCTATCTTTCCTCTTTCCGCCGGGCAAGACTGTTTTTTTTTAGTATTTACGCAGAATTAATATTCACTCAATCTCCCTTTGTAAATTGTTCAACCTTAAGGAAGCGATGAATGTCACCCATTTGGATAGCTGCTCTGCATTCAGCTCAAGATCTATGTGAGGGAGATTTTTCGAGGCTAGGCACAAAATTGATTTATATATTTTAATGCCTTGTTCTGTTATTTTTATTGCATGTTTTATTGTTCTTTTTCTGCATTTTCCTCTGCATCTCCCATTAAAAAATTAAATGATATTCTTCCTGATTAGTGTAGGATATATTATGGGGTAAAATGGGTTAAACACAGGCATTTTTAATTCACTGGCTGTTTCCTAAACATGTAAATTAAAGATTTTATTTAATTAGGGGAAATTTTAGAATGATGGGACAGTGTTAGGGATTGGACACCATCAATTATTACCTAAAAGATAAATTGTTTTCAATTTCTGATTTTTTCACCAAGTAGCCATACCATCATAGTTATTCTGATAAAGCATTTCAGTTAAAAATATCTCTGAGTTTGCGTAGCTAAAGATGGTTTCCAACACCAAAAGAAAATAACTTTTTATACTTTCGGTGCAAGTTTTCAGTTTTATTGTAACTGATAAAATTCTTTCTCATACTTTGTAGATCTAAGAGCATAACTTTTATGAATCAGAAGTTCAGTGAGGCCTAGCAGCAGCATATTTTTAGGAATAATTTATTTTATTGATATGATGTATAAATGCTTGGATGGGACAGTTTAATTTAGTGAAGATAAATGATGAGAAAAAATGAAATTTTACCTAACGACAAGCATTAAGCTATCCGCGCATATAAACCAAAACTATCCGCAAACTCATAATAGCCCGTGACAGAATACACAGTGCGTATATGAACATGCGTACATGCAACGCGCTCGCGCTATAGAGACTTCAAAAATATTTTTTCTAGGTAACAATTCATCTTAAAAAAAAATCTCTAAAGACTTGGAATCATCACAAAACTATGTACAAAGCCTTCGAAAATATGCGCTTAGGGCGTGTGCTTGTATAATTTGACTGAGCTTCCATCATACATAAAGGAGATGTTACCGCAAAACTACATCCACCAAAGACGCTTCGCGGGACTAGTAGATATGTTCTTCAGTTGATTTAGACAATATATTAGATAAATACATGTTATGATATGCATTAAACCTTGGGAACATAAATTTTAAGCTGTCATTTTTCTCGAATAGTTATGAAAATTCTTATAAATTTCATTTTCATAAAATGTCCCATCCATTTTGCACGTAAGGGAGAATGGGAGATTATTCATAGTATTTCAGTTTAACGATGTAAAAGACCTTAATGATTAAAATTAAATTTATATTTTTTAAATGTGTTAAAATGTTTCCAGGTGTTATCTCAAAACTCTCAAAATTGTACAAGTAGAAAATAATTTGCAAGAAATATTTTTGCTAAAAATGCCCAATCCCTCTTGACTCTCTCTTGTAATAGATTTAAATGCAAAAATTTATTAAACTTCATAAAGAGCTTTTTTTTCACAAAGGCAAGGAAAATGGGTAACAGGTGGGGCAAAATGGACAGTAGATTTTTTTTTTTTTTTCTAAGCCAAAACTTTAGTAGACGATATCAAATTTTATTTATTTCCCGGCTTCATAGACAAGTTATTCAAATTCAAAATATTATTGCTCTAGGTTCTAGTTAAACATTGTATTGCGATACCTAATTGTTGGAGGGTAAAGTGAGGTAAAATGAGTTGGAATTTCTCTTTGATCAAAATATGAACAGTTTTTTAATAACTTTTTACGCAACATTTCAGACATTAATGGGCAACATTTACGCTCATTAAAAAAAGTTTATTAGAAACGTTTGTAGTCATAATATTAACTAAGCGTTAATGTAAACCCATTTTACCCTGCCATATTTAAACTTAAAAAGAAAAAAAAGAAAAAGAAAAATTTAAAAATTCAAAGTGAGGACAGAAGTTCTCAAAATTTCAGAAAAGTATCAGTTTTTTGAAAGCCTTCTGGAAACTCACAAAAGGAAACATAGATTTAACAAGAAGATAGATGCTGATATTTTGCATCCAAATGCAATTAATAAACTTTTAATGAGTACAAATCTTGTCAACTAAAGTCTGACAATATAGAACAAAAAGAAATGTCATTTAAAGTTATATTTTTGTTAAAAACAAATACATACCCATCTCATCCCAACATCCATTCTACCCTAGTTTTTAAATATCTTAAATCGGTTAATTTTTCAAATTGAAGCAATTAGTTAAAAATATACACTTCATAAAAAGGCAATAATTTAATGAAGCACTGGTAAATTAAATATTTGTACCTTAATTCATATATGGAGACAATAACTGTATCGTAATTAATGTTTGTCTTTTTTATTCAGTTTACTGCCGTTAAATACAATTTTATGGTTTAATCCTAATTATACTGCCAGAAATTTTGAAATAGATAATACTTTTTTTAATATAAATTTAATAAATAAAATATTTCTGCACTAATGGATAACACTGAAGTATGAGATAAAGCTTAATGATAATTACTTGAATAATTTGACTATAATTATAATTTAAAAACTTAAACAATAAGGAGATAATGCATTAACTTCGAAATAATCATTAAAGACTTACTCGCGAAAAGAATTATTTTAATATTTGCATGCTGAACAGTAATGCATACTTCTGTCAAAATATATGTATTTACTTTAAAATATACACAAACTTTAAGCATGTTAATTAATTGCAAACTTTCAGAATTATTAATTATTTTTCGGTAAATGCATTTTAGTATTTCTTGAAATATTTGAGGCTTTGTTAATGAATTTTATGCGAAAAGATTTTGGGATGACGAATGATCTTACGACTGGGGAAGCCTAAAGAAGTAATTCACCTAAAGTGATATTTTAAATACATTTTATTTTAATGGTAATAAATAAATTAAAAGTTTGAAGCAACAAAATAATATAGAAATCTAGAAATATATACCATATTTTCAATTTCAAAGCAGTATGAAGCTTCTGAATGTTACACTTACATTGGTTTTTAGTAACGAAATAGTAAGTTTTGTTCAATAAGTCCAATTTAAGTTCCCTTCGGCAAAAATCATTGGCCAGTAAGCTGATTACTGACAGAATATTTACTGATTCTAAACTTTATTTAAATTTGATTAAAGAAAGTTTCAAAGTAAAATTAAATGAGTAACTGTGTAAAACACACACAGATCTGCGGCAAACTTGCATAAAGAGCTTGGAATTACGATTTTTTAAGTTACAAAAACGTATTCAAATTCAGAAGGCTGAAAATTAAATATCGAAAATAGTCAATTATACATCTAATATAATATATATATCTAAAAAAGTGTACCAATTATATAACTAAGACTTTAATAATTACCCTTAAATTTATATTTTTAAAATATGATAAAATGCTTCAAGATGTTCTTCCAAAACTTTCAAAGTTGTATAAGTAGAAAATAATTTGTATTCGTTCGTATTCTTAAATTTAAAACTTTGGAATTTGAATTTGTATTTGTTCGCTATTTTAAATGAAAAATAATTAAAAATACATACTTCTATTTTCTTTTACAAATCTGCCATTGCTATATCAAATGGAACTTAACAATGCCAGTTTATTTAAACCATATTAAGCTACTGAAGATAGATTACGAATTTTCTTTTCTTTCACAAAGTAGTTTTAATACCTGAATGTAGAAGAAGTATAGATTATTTACAATATATGAAAATACGTAATATTTAAAGCTTTATAAAAAAATCTGCAAAAAAATTATTTTAAATATAGAAACAAATATTAATCCATTGTTTTTCTTATAATTTTGTATTATTCTGCTCTAAGGAAAAGGGAATAATTACTGTTTCGGGTATTAAGTTTAAACTCTAGATTTTTGGGTGAATCAAAAAATGCATGCACTTTAAATAAAATTAAAATCATAAATATGAAAATGTATAAAAGAACTATTTTTCAAATGAAAATGTTGATAGTATTCGACAGGGCCAAATTACCTATTAGGCTGAAGAGCGACAGTTATCAAAAGAAAAAAAAATTGTAATCAAATGTTTAAATTTACATGAATTTTTATTAACTTGTAGTACTTGAAACTTTTTGGCATCGTCAGCTGTTTTTATAAATTCCATAAATACTTCATTTCAAATAGGAATTAATATGTGCTGAAAAATTTGAAGTTGCTTCTGTAACCGAAGTTTTCTGAGTAGATTTATAATATTCATTTCTACGAATATGTTGCAGTAGGTCACATTTTGAAAAATTCAGTAAAATCATCAACATGATACACTGCATTTACCCGAGGTTCTATGATGACTATAAGACTTGGGTCCCATCATCACTATTTGCTTTAATAATATAAAAAGAAATACAAAATTAGCGTTGAAGGGTCCTTATAAATTTCAAATTCTAAGTGCCCCCACCAGGTTTAATTCGGCTCTGTGGAAGTAACGTTATTATCACTTTGATAGAATGAAAGGTAGTGAAGGCCTTTGGGTTTCCTTATTGTGAAAATAAACATTTTTCTTTATAGTCTAGTTATATACACTATTTTATGTCTACAGTTTCACAACATATACGAGGCGTATTCGAAGAGTAAGTTCCGCTTAAAGAAAAGAAAAAATGGAACGTTCGTGCAGTACAAACATACTGCGCAATAGTACAGGTAATTTTTGTGTCCTCAATTTGAACGCGAGAGCAGAAAAGGTTAAAATGCGCCACTTTATGCATGCTTCTTTCACAAATCAATATTTAACACAAGAAAAATATTACAAACGTATGTTTGCTGGTCTCTTCTGTCTTTGAAACAATAGTAACTAATCACTTATATATGAGAAATTTATTTTACATGATTATTCTAATAAACTAAACTCCTTAAAAAAACTATTTCTGTATAATTTTTTTCTATCATTATATTCACCATCACTAGTTCATCATCACATATTTTTATACTTTGGAAAAATTATTTCAATATGTTTGCTAGAAAACAGAAACGATTATCTGTAAACTAATTAGTGTAATTGATTGAATTCAGTTTCAACAGCGTTTGAAATTGTTTTCTTTAAAAATGTGCCGCTGAAACTAAATATATATTATATTCATAGGAAGTAACAGGACAAAATAAAATTAGTCAACTACGCTTAAGAGTTAGCTAAGACACATCAATAAATAAGTTTTTAATTAATTTTCACTGAAAATTAAGTTCTGTGGTCGATAAAAAGTGGAGATTGCATATTATTAAAAAAATTCAAATTCCTTACCAATTTCTTGGGACAAAATAAATTAATATTACAAAACAAATTAATGTTTAGTGTTTCTTATAAAATAAGAGGATAACCGTATCTTCGTTTAGAAGTTAATATTTTTAGCATGTTTGACTTTTTAAAATTTATTTTTCTGCATCTCAACTCCACTTAATACATGTCGACTAATAATTTGATCCTTTTCCGTGGAAATAAATATGTAAATTGTCGAGCATACATACATGTATTACATGTTACATGTATTACTGTATACATACATGTATAACTTTTCAATGTTTTTAACTTTTCAAAAACTACTTTAATGGTTAAAATTGAATCGCAGTAGAACTTTCAGATTCATACGGATTTGTTTATTTTTCATCTACCAAATTTGTATCTGTTAATGTCCTGAATCTTATAAAATAAATTCATACAAGTGACGCATCCACAGCCTTCATCGAGTTATCCTGATTTTTTTTTCACCAAATGAAAGAACACTTCTTAATTAGTCTGTAAAACATTCTTCTTTTTCCTGGCGGGAACACTATCAAAAGTTACAGCAAAATTTATCATCGTCGCATCGATTTTGAGCGAATTATCATCTTAAATATAATAAAAAAAGATATAATGTATATTCTCTTTTAACGAATTATAATAAAAACTAAGTGACTGTCATTTTATGAAAAAAATGGTCAAAACAGAAATAGAAACCACAGTGAGCATCTTTATATATCCTAATTGGAATCTCATTCGAGGATGAAAATTGTTCTCTGACTAATCAAGGAGAGGCTAATTAATTTGGTTAATAGAATTCAGAATAACGCAACAAAGGCGGCTGACACTTCAATTATTTTTTTAACAAATTTATGAATTCATAGTGAAGAGCGTTACAGTAAGCTCATTTATAAGCTACAATTTTGCAATATTTTTTAATAGCTTTCGTTCTTCTGTAGTATTATTATGGTTTGAATAGTCTATAAATATCTGTGCTGTCGTACCTTTGCTAATTTATACCAGTTAGTGTTATTATTAAGAACATTTGATATGTTCGAGAGATATAGAAATATGGGCACCGGATGACGAAGTTAGAATCTTTGGAACACAGATTTTAGGATATACACTTGACTTCAGTGGTTGGTCGGTAAAAATCTGGCAACCTTCCGGCCAATATTTCTCTGAGATACTGTGCCCAATATTTTATGTAACAAGAAGTAAAAAGTCGATCTTTGCTTCATAGAATTTCTAAATAAATTAATTTGAGTTATCCTGCACATTTCGCTCCACATGATGGACCGGCATACCTTAAGGACTGTGCTGTTTATATTTATGGGATATAGCACTGTCGATCAACTCTTTTAATGCAGTTGAAGTGTTTTTGTATTCCAAGGTTGAGGCGCAGCACATAATAACGTATAAAAGTTCTAGTGAAAAAAATCTCACTTTCATTGTAAAAATAATCATACAATATCTTAACATTTTAAAATTGCTGCTAGTTTCACCCACTAAAGTTAATTCAATACAACTTACTTTATTAAATTAAATGATTGTTTTAAGACACTTTAGGAACGTATTCACACAATTCTAGCTTTAGTACTTTTTATTTTATCTTCACAATTTAAAAGAAAGGACTGAAATACGCAGAAATAGAAAAATTCATGTTCGAGCTTCTCAAATGCAATTATATATAAAAGATAAAACAGCTAATAGATTTCGTTCTTTTCATATCCAGTTTATCTGCGGTATTTTATTTTATTCATTTATTTATTTATTTTTTGAAAGACGTATATTTAATTCCTTTAACGATAAATGTTTCATTTCTTGGGAAAATATTCCGGCAAATAGCATCTTAATTAGAAACAACTTGAGCTGGTTTCTCAAAAGAGAAAGAAAAAAAAGTATCGAACTGATTGACAATGAGTTTATTTCTAAAAAAGACTTCATCATTTTCAGAAACAATAGAAATACTTTTTTATGTGTTCCTGTATCCAAGTTTGAGTAATTTAATCGGATTAAATATGAAGAATTTCTACTTCACAAACGGTTTTACTTCTGGATAAAACAATCGTATACGTGTTTGAACTTAAGATATCTTTCTAACTTTATAGATTGAACAAATACTAAACTTACTCAATATAATGAAACAATCTATTCGATTACACCACAGATTAGGAATTTTAATTTTTTTTACGAATATCGGGGGGGGGGGGGAATGAAGGGAATGAATCGGGAGGTCACATTACAAAATATCAAAATTTTGTAACAATAAAATTAACTGAAGTTACTTTTTTTTTCAAAATAGAACAATAAGGATATTTATCAACATTTTTATTCGAAACAAAAGAACATGAAGGTAAATAATTCACATGGTTGAAGCAGATGTTTGAAGCACTACATATTTTTAAATTTTTGTACACTTTCAGCTCTGAAAAACTTGTTTTTATGTCAATTTGAAACTCACTAGTGAATGTTTAAACAAGGAGTTTTTTTTAAATGCTTTTAAATGAAATGTGATGCGCATATTAAACTTTTCCACTTAGAATAATTTATCTTTCCTATGTCAAAATTTCAAATTTTCACCATTTCTCCAAATGATGTCGATCACCTCATGTGTTTTATAACTCTTTTTTCCTAATTCTAAATTGTAATAAACGTTAAAAATTTCTTCTACTGTCAGAGGTTTGTGAGATCATTACTCTGACTATAAAGATCTTTTTACTTATAGCTGAATTATTTTCATTTAACTTTAAGTTTTTTGTGTATTGTTGTGGTTTTATCTGGTATTTTTATTTTTGGACTTGTTTTCTTGATTTCAAGAGCCTATTTATTAATCCTCGTAGAATACAAAAGGCAGCACAATGTGAGTTATTACTAGCACAGAGAAAGGAAATCTACAGTTCATAGGAATAAACACAAACAACCACGGGGTGAACGGGAATCGAATCCAATACCGAAAGGTTAATTGCAGAGAGGAATCCAGGTCCTTAACCTCTTAGGCACCGGTGTCCATTTTTCTGTTATATCTTTCTAACTAAAATCTCACTCATTCCAAACAATGAATTTTTGCAGCTGTATATGGGCCAATTAAATGAACCATACAGTCCCATAATCATCTGCTGTGCTAAAGTTCTAAAAATGGTCTAAAAAATTCGCTATCAGAAGTGTGTTATTTAGGCAGCTGGTTGCGGGATTTTCGGGTACTACGAATCAAAGAAATTTTACATTTTACACCTTCGATTGTTCACATTTCTTTATGAAAGGTGTCTTCTCTTACTAAGTCGATCATGCTCAGGGTACGAAAAAATCTGGGCGCTCGGGCGCCTACGCGACGGAAAAGTATCCCTTGACAATTAGCTTTTTATTCAATTTTCAATTATTATTATTAATATAATTCAATATAAATGTGGCTCCTGGCCCCTGAAAATTTTTTCAGGCTCCTAAGATTTTACTACATTGTCAACCACATGTTTAACAAACAACGGATTTTAGAGTGTCCATTGTATACAAAATATTTGTTTATTCGTACTGTTATGTAGTATTTCATCATCACGTAAAAGACTGATGGCGAGCATAAATGCAAAAAATATCAATGCGGAATAACTTATAATGTTCAAATGAGTGAAAATAAGATTATATTTATAACAGATAAAATAAATGAAAAATTGGTTAGCGTGTTTAATGAGATATTATGTAAAATGCAGAAAAGAAAGAAGAAAAAAATTAATACTATGACGGCACTTAAAATACACATTAGAATAATCTTCGTGAAAACCCAAAAATTTAATTATATATGTCTGCGTTACTGAAATGTTATGTCAAAAAAATAATGTAACGTCTCCCGCTAGAAAAACTCCCGTAAAAGGATCTGCGCTAATATTGGGAAATAATGTGCAAATTTATAAAATAAAGAAATACTTTATGTTGCAGATTTACATTTAATAATAAATATATTTAAAAAGTAAAAATGAGCAAATCTCAATTACAATCACGAATGTTAAATACAAAGTTTTACAATATAGTTGGCATAATATGAAAAGCTCGAGAAAGTTAACCAAATCATATGGTCACTGAATTAAGAAAATGAGTTCCCTTTTATTTAAAAATAATGTAAGCGAAACTTTCGCTTCAATTTTCCGGTAAATAATAAAAAAATCTATAATTACTCTTCATATTTTATCTTATAATATATATATATGCATATATATCAGCATATGCTTGTAACACTCATTAAACCAAGAATATATGGCTAGACTACAAAATAAGTCAAGCAAATAAATCTAAATATTTAATGAAGTTTTTAATGTTTTTTCACTGCATTTTAATCCAGTACTTTGTTTGTACGCTGAAAAATTATTAGGAATGCTAACTAAACTTGCTTTAATGGCCTTTCAGTTTCAGATTCTAATACTCTCTTTTGTTTTTACTTTTTTGTGCAGCGTTATTATTATTTTGTTTTATTTTGTTAAAAATATTTAATGATTCTTTACTAGCGTTTTTTAAGGCATGCTTAAAAGTTAAAAATAAAAATACATTTTTCAAATAGCTACGTACAAAAGATGTTTCTTATTATAAATTTTAAAAAGTTAACTAATTTTCAAATAGTATTGAAAAGAAATTTAACTAAAAACTATGTTATGAATAATTAGATATATCATTTAATTTTTCACTATTTTCTGAAGAATATTACTTTCTGTTAGGCCTTATTTTTTCACTTTTATAAAAACAAGCGAGGAGTTTAAATTTTTTTCGTGCAATTATATGTATATTTTCGTGAATATTTTCTTTCTTCTTTTGTAATTAAAACTCAATATACTAGATAATGTTTCTGAAGAATACACTCCATGCTCTTATCCTTTACTGAAATAAATTATTGACCCATGATATTATCAGAAATATTCATTATGCATTTTAATTAATGTTTGCGACAATAAATAAACAAAATTGTACGAAAAAACAGTATTTGATTTCAATACTTATCACATGTTATTCAACAGATAAAGTATTAATAATTTATTTTAAATAATCACTTGAAGTGTGTGAACTCACGAAAATATTGTACCTCGTTTCAATCAATGTATTTTTACTTATTTGTAAGAATTAAAGGTTGTATTGAAATTATATTATGTATAGATAGATAAACAAATATAGCACATGAATTGAAAACTGCTATATTAAATTATTTATCAATATGAATTTAAGATAAAATCTTTAAGAAACATAAATTCTAGATTTAATATCACACATACTGCAAAATTTATGTTATTAAAATTGAATAATTCTGTTTAAAATCATTAGAATGGCTTCGTCATTTCAAAGAAATTGTTTTTAAAAAATCCCATTTTATAAGACAGCTACATTAAAATGCTGGATTCAAAATAAATAAATGTGTAGTTATACTAATGCCGGTACTTTAAGAATATACTTCACAAAAGCCATTACCATTCAGCTCGTAACTATTTGCGACAATTCTTAAAAGTGTGTCTACAAAAGATAAAATGTTTTAGCTAACTGCAAAGTGCGAATCATTTAAATGTAGAGGTATGCCTTCATTTTATCAACTTCATTGTTTAATTCATAAATATATAATCGGAATTCATAGATATATATTATATTTTGAAACATCATCCATATTTTACTTCTTTGTAAGAAATACTTGTAGCATGCAATAGGTTGAAAAGCTTTTCAAAGAAATGTTTGCGTTTTAAAATATAATAACTTTTGAAAAGATTGTCATTGATTGATCAAAACGTTTGCCAAATTAATATAACATGTTTAATTGTTAAGTGTTATGTTATTCTTCTGGAGCAGGCACTCAGTGCTTACAATAGATTGAAGGTACATACACAGGCACTGTTTCTGTTTATACATAATTATATTTTAAGAATTCTTGATTAGTAAGCACAAGAACTTACTTTACCTGTTCATACTTAGTGACACCTCAATTCAGCTCCGAAAATCAAGAATATTGAGTAGAATATTTGAAAGCAAGACAACGGAAATTCTTTATTTATAATCCTCTCCAGACTAATTCATCTCCCATTAAAGCTCTTTCAGAATTAGTAAAGGAATTAAACTGTGTTTTATTGTATAATTTAGATTCGTTGACATAAAATTTTATTTTACTATGCTTAATAGAAATTAATTCATTAAAATAAGATGTATAAACTTTTCAATCACTAAAGATCAAATTGAAGCAATATATTTTCTATATTTAAAAATAATGATATGTGGAGCTATTTTTAATAGTAGCAAAATCTTTTCATAACTGCTTATTAAAACCATTTAAACTGCTAATTAAAACCATCAGCAGGCTTTATAAAATCAGGCCAAGTTATAAAGGGTGTACAAAAAGTCCCTGACACATTTCAAAATTTAATGTAAAATCAATTGGGTTACGAGATTGCGGTTTGTACCAAAATGCTTCCTGTGATGAAAAGCTTTGTTTATGCAAATAAAATAATCGTTGCAAATTTCACCCATAGATGACGCTGTAGAAACAGTAAAAACAAAACTCACCATTAAATATTCAGCATTTTTATTTTGCGAAGCCGATACAAGCATAACCAGCTACCATACTTCAAAATGTGCACCTGATGTAGCTCTAACTACATCCAAACGGTACTCAATTTCACTCCACGCATTTGTTAGCATTGCTTGTGGTGTTGATTGAATTACCTGTGTGATTCCCCTCTTCATTTATTCGATATCAGACACAGAAGATGAGTAAATTTTATCCTTCACATACCCCACAGGAAAAAAGCAAGAGGAGTTAAGTGTGGGAAACGAGGTGACCATGACAGTGGTCCATCTCGACCCAATCAGCGGCCAGGAAACTCTTCATTCAAATAGCCTCGTACAATTTTACCCCAGTGGGGAGGTGCACCATCTTGCTGCCAAAAAACGTTCGATGCAAGGAACAAATTTGAACGATGGTGAAAATCTGCGTCATATATAGATAACTTTCTTTCGGTACTGTAAGCTCAGCGGAAAATAATGGACCAATGGTCCGATCACACATCAAACCACACCAAATGAACACTTCATTGCGGATAGTTTCAACAACGTGATGCGGGTTTTCTGTCTCCCAAGATTTGCCTGTTAACTTTTACAGACATATGAACTAGTTCTTCATCGGTAAGATTATTTGTCGCAAGAAATTGGCATTTGTATTTGTACGTTCCAGCATTTCGACAGCAAAATTGAAACGACGCGGCTTGTCATCTTTGTGCAAAGCTTGCAGTAGCTGTACTTTGTATGGTTGAAAATGCAGTTTTTTATGCAGAACTCGAGCTATCGTCGTATGCGGAATGCCTAATTGTCGCGATGCAATTCTCGTTGATAATGCTGGACTGGAAGAAAGGGTTTGTCGAATTCGTGCAACATTTTCTTGGGATGTACTTCGTCTGCCACTTCTTGCACTATCCAAAGCGCTTTTTTAAACTTTCTAAGAAAGACGTTTAAAGTTTCTAAAAACTTGCGATGCCAATCCACAATGCTATTTCGAGATGGAGGATTTTTGTTATACTTGATACGAAACTTCCTTTGCACTGTAATGGCAGATTTTGTTTCAAAGTGCCATCCTACACCATTAGCTTTTTCACTGAGAGTCGTCATTTCTGATTTATAGCGTCCAAACTAATGTTTTCAAATGAAATACGCATTCCAACTTAATGCAAGGTCAAGCAGCGCCATCTATGGGTGATATTTGGAACTATCTTTTCATTTGCTTAAACAAAGCTTTTCATCATAGTAAGCATTTTGGTACAAACCGCAATTTCTAATCCCAATTAGTTGATTTTATATTTAACTAGCAGACCCGGCCACGCGTTGCTGTGGCTGAGTGATTTAAGCAGGATTTGAAAGACAAAATTTAACACAAATTAACATAACATTTAATAACATTTATTTAATAAATACTTTAAATATTTTAATTTGATATATATACTCTAAATATCTTTAATCGTAATAAATCACAGTTGATGTTCAATGAAGCGCTAATCGATGTACAATATTTTTGGTCAATCGGTCCTTTGTTAATGCAAATAAACTTGATGGTCTTCCTACTCGTGAACACGCCACGTATAATTGCCCATGGGAGAAACATGGATTTTCAAAGTCTAAGCCGCAAATAGACATGTTTGGCCTGAGATTTATTTATAGTCATCGCGAAAGCTAAGCGAATGGGAAACTGTAGTCTTTTAAATGGTATGAGAGAATTGGATATAATCGGAATACGTGGTAACAAAACAATTTCTCCTTTAAACTTTTCTGTCAAAATAGTTGCTTCAAGAACGTTTCCAGTGATTCTTTTGATCACCAAACGTGTACCGTTGCATAGTTTAGGAGGGTTTAAATTACGCAGTAGAATAATCGGTGATCCAATTTTCAATCGAAGATTGTGTGGTGGCATTCCTGATATGTCTAAAGAATTTAAAAATTCAATTGGGAAATTCACTGCCTCACGATTACTAAGCCAGTCATGATTTAAATAGTTATTTAGTATGTCTGGGAAGACACTCTCAATCAGTTCATTTTTAGTTTGAACAACAGTACAGAAATTATCTGGCAATCTAATATGTTGAGTATCTTGATGAAATTCTATTTCACCGTTTCCAAGAGCCAGTAATTGTTTAGAAAATTCTTGTGCTGTTGGATCATTTTGGAGTTGTACTTGCATGTTTTTTGTCAGTCTGAGTGTTTCAACATCTCTCCATAAAATTGATTGTTTTAGACATGCATTAATTTCATCTGCAAAAGTAGAGCGAGGAATAACTGGCAACGTTTGCCGGAAATCACCAGATAGTAATAAAATAGTACCACCGAAATATCTGTCACTATTGTTTAAATCCTGCATAGTCCTATTTAATGCTTCGAGTGAATGCTTCTAAGCCATAGTACACTCATCCCAAATTATGATCGAAGTCTTCCGTAACACTGCTGCCATTCCGCTTCTTTTTTTGATATTACACATTGCATTTGGATTGTTATGAATATCTAATGGTAGCTTGAAAGCAGAATGTGCTGTCCGCCCACCATCCAACAAAGTAGCAGCTATGCCTGATGATGCAGCTGCTAATGCAATTTTTTGTTGTGACCGTAGTTTCGCAAGGATGAAAGATAACAAATATGTTTTACCGGTACCACCTGGTGCATCTAAATAGAAAAAACCGCCTTGTTTGGCATCAACAGCCAACATAATTCGATTGCATATGTTCTTCTGCTCGTCAGTTAATAATGGTTCATTGTTAGTAACAAATGTATTTAAATCACGATTATTAAATTGTTCTTCTCGCTGCAAATCACTATTTACTAAGTCTGTAGCTGGGCGATTAGGAGATGGAATACCATAATGACTAAGTGGTGAATTTGAGATCATAATACATAAATTTTCAATCATTATTAAAGCTCCGTTATACATATCTTGTGTGAAGTCTAAGTTTGGAGAGTGGTTTATTTGTTTATGTCGGTACAGTATATCTTCAGTCATGTAGTTCTTATATTTTTTCCACAATGTAGATGACTGTGTTGGAAAACATGTCATCAAAATAATGGCAAATAGTTGACGAATATTACTCGGCGAGGACGTTAAAGCAGCATCAGCAAGTGTCAGATCCCAATGGTTGTCATCTTCTAAAAGTTGCAACGCATGACATGCATCTTTATATGTACTGAACACTTGGTCATTAACTGTTCGTAAAAATTGAAAAGAGATTGGTCCAGGAACATTCACCAACAATAAACGCAGAAAAAAGCATTCACGTTGTTTTGGATGTACAATATAAAGTCGTCCCAGTGTCTTAGCTTTAAATATGCCTGCAATATAAGGATGTGGTTCTCCCTTTTTACGTGGTTCCCATTTTTTAGCTGACGTGTTCCATGTAAATTAGCATGGAATATCAGTGTATAATACTGTTTTTGCGAATTGACCATACACATCAGTTTTTTGACAAAGAGTGAAAAATTCGGTTAGTGTCGTTTTTGGTGGTTCACTTGCTCTTTGGAGAATATTTTCTTCAGTGAAATACACACGTTGTCCATTTTCAAGATGCACTGCAAGATGTTGTATAGCAGGTTCTCTGTGGTGTATGGGGAAGCTAAGTATGCGCCAGATAGCTTCACTGCTGCTAATGTATCTACCCATTTGGTAGCGTGCTATTTCATCATTTTCGTTTATATTTTGTACTCCAAATACGGCCAAATCACTGCCCTTATTAACGTACTTGCAAATATACTTGATGGATTTCACAGAACTGCAAAGCTCAACATTAATATGAGCCTTGTACATTTTGGAGAGTAGTGGTGAGTATGGTACTACCCATTGATTGTCAATTTCTAATTGGTTATAATTTGAAGTTCTCATTTTATATGTATGACCACCATTATCAGCGTTTCTGCGGCGATACAATGGATAACCATCAATATCAGTAATGGTATCATTTGTGAATTTCTTAGGAAAATGTTTCTTACATTTCCCATTTTCCATGCATGGTGATGTTATGTTAAACGCTCCATACGGTCCATGAATCATATGACTTGTAACAATATTAAATAATTCTTGATCAATTGAAGAATCTGGAATTTCGGCTGAAATAATTTGATAAATTTCCTCTGGACGAATTTTATCTTCAAGCCAAATTAAAATGTGAGCATGAGGTAAGCCTCATTTCTGCCACACAATTGAATACAACCAACAACACGTTTTGCGAAAAACTGAATATCTTATAAATAAAAATGAAATTCTGTTTGTTTGTTTGTTTGTTTGTTTGTTTATTTGTTTGTTTGTTTGTTTGTTTGTGGATTTGAGTTGTATACAAATCCACAAAAATGGACCTATCGGCCTGAAATTTAGCACAGATATGTAAAATAATATAGAATAAATCATAGTCCACTTTAAAACTTTGAAAGTCCACCCGTTCCCGGAATTTAAGAGATTTTTTATGTTCTCCACGCAAAAAACTTTCCGTAATTGTAACCCCTGTAGTGAAAAAGTGTGAAATAAGGATCGTGGTTGCCAAGGTGGCGATTTTGCCGAATAAGATGTTTTAAATTCTCAAAGTAAAAATAAAAGAATAATAATGATTTTTTTTTTGTTAGTTTATATTCGTAAGGCTATATTTTTTTTAATTATAATATCGTGTGCATGGGAAATCGGAGCAGGAATGAAATGTTTTATACGCAAAACAATAAGAATTGAAGTTTCCGAGGCTAATATGTTAAAATTTTTTAGTTTGGCGAAAAAATAAAATGGCTCAAATGCCGAGAAAGTGAGTTCTAGCGGTTTGCACAGTTTCCAGCTTGGCGCAATTTACTGAGAGCTTAAGCAAACGGATTTTTGAAAACAAGTGCAAAGGTTTTATTAGAATACAGCGTTAAATTTTAATGATCCGTGCGAAAATAATGCAGTTATTAAGGGATTTCAAGCGATCTATCTTCAGCATTCTCGCGATTTTGAGGAGGATTCTAACGCTTGGCGCTATTTATCGTAATTTAATCGTCTGCTATTTGGGTTATGAATACACCTGCGTACAAGTTTTTGAAATTTTCATTCAGTTGGAATTGTGCATTTTTCTGAGCAGCTTTTCTGCATCTAATGTATTACATCCAGAAAAAAGGATGTTAGAAATATCTATTTTAATTTTGTTTAATCACACTCATGAATAATGATACACTTTCCAACTTAATGAAAGAAGGAACGAAAATAGGGAAGACCCATGGATTATAACTCTTTTTATATATAGCACTTTAGTGCGTATTTAAAAATCTCAAAGTGTGTCAGATTTTCTATGATTCTAGCGCTTGGCGCAATTTAATGAGAGGGTATTTTTAAAAACAAGCGTAGGTTATCTTATAAATAAAAATGAAATTCTGTTTGTCAATTTGTTGATTTGGGTAGTATACAATTCCACAAAAATGGACCTGTCAGCCTGAAATTTTACACAGATATGTAAAATAATATAGAATAAATGATAGTCCACTTTAAAACTTTGAAACTCCACTTAAAAACGTTTTCTTCCTGAATGGTTCTCTTAATTTCCGTTCCCGGAATTTAAGAGATTTTTTATGTTCTCCACGCAGAAAGCTTTACGTAATATTAACCCCTGTAGTGAAAAAAGTGTGTGAAATAAGCATCTTGGTTGCCATGTGTGGCGATTTTGCCGAATAAATTGTTTTAAATTCTTAAAGTAAAAATAAAAGAATAATAATGATTTTTTTAGTTTATTTTTTTAGGTTATTTTTTTAATTATAATATCGTGTGCGCATAAGAAATGAGAGCAGGAATGAAATGTTTTATACGCAAAACAATGAGGATCGAAGATATCCCAGACTAATATGTAATTTTTTTTAGTTTGGCAAAAAAAAAAAAAAAATGGCTGATAGGCCGATTTTTAGAGAGTGAGTTCTAGCGGTTTGCACAGTTTTAGGCTTTTTGGCGCAATTTACAGAGAGCTTAAGGGAATAGCATTTTTGAAAACAAGCGTATAGGTTTTCTTAGAATACAGCATTAAATTTTAACTATCCGTGCAGAAATAATGCAGTTATTAGGGCATTTCAAGCGATGTAGCTTCAGAATTCTCGCCAATTGAGTACATTAATTTAACTTGGGGGAAATCCGCCAAATTTCAGAAAATTGAAATCTTCGCATTTAGTACATCCAGGTAACGATGAATAAAACATGTTATAGTTGATAATTTAAAAAATGCGGCTGTATTAAGGGATTCCACTTTTCAAATAAATGCCTGGCGGTCGAACCATTTCCCATTTTGATTGCTGCTAAGTCAATGCTTCGAATGATTCCCTGAAAAAACTCTTGCAAAATGGCGTACGCTGGCACTTTGGCGAGGCTTAGATTTGAAAGTGGATTTTACTTGAGACTGGTATATACGTATAATAAGACTGGTTATAGTAGCACCGTTTCACCGATCACCATGAAATTTGGTTCACCTAACTCTTTTATCATGGAGAAGGTTTTTATGCTATCCGTTTTCCTTTAACTTTTCACTAGGTGGCGCAGCAAAACGTCGAATTCTATTCCGTTTAGCCGTTTGCTATGCGAATATCGTCCAACCAATTTCGATGAAATTTGGTACACGCGAATATTAGAACACGGAGAATATTTTTCACTATCCATTTGCTGTAACTTGCCGCTAAATGGCGCTGCAAAGCATCAACTTCTATACCGTTCGACCGTTGGCATAAAATTTTTTATACTTACACATTTAAGCACGAAGAATATATTCTAACTGTGTTACTTTTGATGTTACTCACCACTAGATGGCACTGCAATGCATTATTATTTTAATTCGCCACTAGATGACGCTGCAGCAGGCCAAATTTTTGACCATTCAAACGGTGGCTATGAAAATCAGTATTTAACCACTAGATGGCCCTGCAGTGTATCACTTCTTGACTGTGCGAATGATCGCTATGAATATAGGTATACATAGATATTTGAACACGGGGAAGAGTTTGGCACGATCCATTTTCCTATAACTTGACACTAGATGTCGCGTCAACACATGAACTTCAAGACTATTCAGCCGATCGTCATGAAAATTCGTATACATCGATATCTGAATGCGAAGAATATTTCTGCCGTATCCGTTTTGCTAAAACTCGCCACTAGATTGTGCTACGCCGCATCGCCTTCTGCACCGTAAAAACGATTGCCTTGAAATTCAGTATGCATGATTATTGAACACAATATAACGCGATATCCATTTTGCTATATCTCTTTATTACAATAAATAGTAATCACAACAAATATTAATATCAAAAAGTCCATTCATTCCCGTGCGAAGAACGGGTACTTCAGCTAGTCTTATAAATAAAAATGAAATTCTGTTTGTTTGTTTGTTTGTGGATTTGATTCGTATACAAATCCACAAAAATGGACCTATCGGCCTGAAATTTAGCACAGATATGTAAAATAATATAGAATAACTCATAGTCCACTTTAAAACTTTGAAAGTCCACCCGTTCCCGGAATTTAAGAGATTTTTTATTCTCTTCACGCAAAAATCTTTCCGTAATTGTAACCCCTGTAGTGAAAAAAGTGTGAAATAAGGATCGTGGTTGCCATGTGTGGCGATTTTGCCGAATAAAATGTTTTAAATTCTCAAAGTAAAAATAAAAGAATAATAATGATTTTTTTTTTGTTAGTTTATATTCGTAAGGTTATTTTTTTTAAATTATAATATCGTGTGCATGGGAAATCAGAGCAGGAATGTAATGCTTTACACGCAAAACAATAAGAATTGAAGATTTCCGAGGCTAATAGGTAAATTATTTTAGTTTGGCGAAAAAATAAAATGGCTCAAATGCCGATTTTGTGAAAGTGAGTTCTAGCGGTTTGCACAGATTTCGGCTTGGCGAAATTTATTGAGATCTTAAGGAAATAGATTTTTGAAAACAAGTGCAAAGGTTTTATTAGAATACAGCGTTAAATTTTAATGATCCGTGAAGAAATAATGCAGTTATTAAGGGATTTCAAGCGATGTAACTTCAGAATTCTCGCCAAATGAGTACATTGATTTAAGTTGGGGGAATTCCGCCAAATTTCAGAAAATTGAAATCTTCTCATTTAGTACATCGGAGTAACGATGAATAAAACACGTTATAGTTAAAATTCGGCTGTATTAAGGGATTCAACTTTTCAAATAAAGGCTTGCTTTACTTTTTCGCGGTCGAACCATTTCCCATATATTATTGCTGCTAAGTGAATGCTTCGAATGATTTCCTGAAAAAAAACGCTTGCAAAATGGCGAATGTTGGCACTTTGGCGAGGCTTAGATTTGAAACTGGATTTTATTTGAGACTGGGATATATAATGACACTGGTTATAGATAAAAATGAATGTTGGTATGAGTGTATGAGGTTGAAAAACTCCAGCACCGTTGAGCACCGTTGCACCATGAAATTTGGTTCACCTAAGTCTTTTATCATGGAGAAGCTTTTTATGCTATCCGTTTTCCTCTAACTTGCCACCAGGTGGCGCAGCAGAACGTCGAATTCTATTCCGTTTAGCCGTTTGCTATGCGAATATCGTCCAACCAATTTCGATGAAATTTGGTACACGCGAATATTAGAACACGGAGAATATTTTTCACTATCCATTTTGCTGTAACTTGCCGCTAAATGGCGCTGAAAAGCATCAACTTCTATACCGTTCGACCGATCGGCAAAAATTTTTTATACTTACACATTTGAGCGCGAAGAATATATTCTAACTGCGTTCCTTTTGATGTTACTCACCACTAGATGACAATGCAATGCATTATTATTTTAAGTCGCCACTAGATGACGCTGCAGCAGGCCAAATTCTTGACCATTCAAACGGTCGCTATGAAAATAAGTATACATAGCTATTAGAACAATGAGAATATTTTGGCGTTATCCATTTTGCTATAACTCGCCACTTGACGGCGCTGTAGCAAATCATTACTTTAATTAACTACTAGATGGCCCTGCAGTGTATCACTTCTTGACTGTGCAAATGATCGTTATGAAAATTGGTATACATAGATAGTTGAACACGGTCGCTATGAAAATCAGTATACATAGCTATTTGAACAATGAGAATATTTTGGCGTTATCCATTTAGCTATAACTCGCCACTTGACGGCGCTGTAGCAAATCATTACTTTATTGAACCACTGGATGGCAGTGCAGTGTATCACTTCTTGACTGTGCAAATGATCGCTATGAAAATAGGTATACATAGATATTTGAACACGGGGAAGAGTTTGGCGCTATCCATTTTCCTATAACTTGCCACTAGATGTCGCGTCAACACATGAACTTCAGGACTGTCCAGCCGATAGTCATGAAAATTCGTATACATCGATATCTGAATGCGAAAAATATTTTCGCCGTATCCGTTTTGCTAAAACTCGCCACTAGATTGCGCTACGCCGCATGGCCTTCTGCACCGTACAAACGATTGCCTTGCAATTCGGTATGCATGATTATTGGACACAATATAACGCGATATCCACTTTGCTATATCTGTTTATTACAATGAATAGTAATCACCACAAATCGTAATATCAAAAAGTCCATTTATTCCCGTGCGAAGAACGGGTACTTCAGCTAGTTTTACTATAAAATCAATCAAAGATTTCAACTTCTGTTTAAACACCCGTGCAGTAATATCGTGACGATGTATTGATTGTTGACCTAGTAATAGTAAAGATTGGATTTCCTTCCAATTTGGATTACACGTAAATGTTATAAACAAATCTGGACTACCGTAATGACGTACATAAGTCATTGCATCCTGCATGTATTCTTGCATGTTTCCTGGGCTACCTATGTAGCTGGAAATTAAAATAACAGCACTACCAATTTCATTGGTGTTTGAATTTCCATCGACGTTTCCAACAATAGCATCTCGTAAGTGAATGTAATCCTCTGATCGTAGTTTAGCTTGGTTGAACCGAATGAATCGCAAACGTTCGCTTTCAATCTTAGCAAACATTTCCACAACGTATTGATGATACAATTGACGATATCGAAGGATATAGTTGTCCTGATTGTGTCTAATCATTAATCGATACGCATAGTAGTTCATTGAACTAACCTTTTTATTTAATTCATTACAATTGACTGGATCAGACTGATTCATGAGCTCTTTCAATACGTGCATATCGAGTCTTCTTGCTACGTGCAGTAAGGTTAGATTTTTTGGGTCGCATATTACTAAAAGTAGTGCTTGGTATAGGCAAAATAAGAAATGTATAGTGTGTAGTCTAAAAAACTGTATCACATTAAGTGTGGCGCCATCTATGAGATGCAAAGGACAATGTTTTACAGTTCTCTGTAAAGAAATTCTCTTAAGGCGCCATCTGTTCCAGCCTTAATAGTCTCAAACGGAAATATTGGACCTACGATTAATAACAACTATCAACACTGGATTTTTATATATTAAGATAAGATATATGAAAAATATATAATACGTTCTTTTGGGTTTCTTCCTCTGTAAAATGAGAATTTTTCTGTAAATAAAACATATGCAAATAATAACATGTCGTTTAAAGCAAGAACTGTTAAACTGTTCTTTTTTTTTCAAAACAATAAAAAAGTTATCTCGGTTGCCAATTTCGGAAAAAATAAAATAAAACGCTTTTATCCCTTTAGAAGCAGACGATAAGCTATGAGTTGAGTATTTCAATATCGCATATATTATTAATTTTCTTCGTAGTAATGTTCCAATATTTTTGGCCGTGTTCGTGACTGCCGGTTTGGATAAACACTTTTTCTTGAATTTATGCAGTACACAAATACATATTAAACTACAGTTGTACATAAAGAAATTCTCTTAAGGCGCCATCTGCTCCAGACTTATGGAACCTACGATTAATAACAACAATCAACGTTGATGATCAGTTTTTTATTAATTATTAATTATTGAGACCATTAATTTGAATAATAATTATCCTATTATCTAAGTTGGACCAAATTACATATATATGCAAACTTTCATGAATATCAGTTGACCCGTTTTTCAGTTATTTCGGAACATACACACGGACACTGGATTTTTATATATTAAGATTTTTAAATGTATCAGGGACTTTTTGTAGACCCTGTATATTCTTAAGAAATGATGTCACACCACACATCAAAGTAAAAGCCAACAGAAATTATAGTTATTTTACCAATCTTTAAGAGTGCCGTTTTTTACCTGAAAACGGCATAGCTTTTCCACAGTCGCGTCAAGTTTTCAAAGAACTTAGAATATCCAAAGAAAACATACAAGACCCATTCGTACAGGTGTACTCACATTTCATTTTTACTCATTGATGTATTCAAAATCGTATGCTGTGGAATATCAGTATATTAATGCATTTTTAACAATAAAAAATAAATAAATAACATAGATTTTTAATAGTTTTTGACGAGCACGTAAACATTTTTAATAAAATTTACGGCACAATAAAATAAGTACAATGAAATTTTGCTACAGTGAACACTTATATTATCCACACTTAAGATCTTTAATTGTTCTGTAATTTTTGGAAAGTGAAAATTTCTCGGAATTTCCTGTTATTAAGCTATTAAGCTTAAACTGGAAATTACATAAACCTACTACATTATATGATACATATTTAAGTACATTCAATATTGAGGTAAGTTTGTATAGAACTTTCTCTTTTGCATTGAAAATCATTAATAAGAAAAGGACAGAGAAAAGAAATAATGAAAATAAATTACCGAACGAGTACAAGGAAAATAGGGGACATAACAGAGTGAAGAAAAAATAAACATATATTTTGGAGAAGAAAGGAGAGGGCGGGGAAAACAAGAATATGATTAAAATATTATATTAATATATTATCATGTATGTAAACATACATACATAAACATTAAGGAAAGTAAAATAAAACAGTAAAATGTCAGTAAAAAATATAATGAGAAAGTAATTTACCAAATATTATTTAAAAATTTGATTTTAGCCAATTTTATGCTTTTATTTCTTTTTTAAATGTCGATCTTTCAAGCACATAAAATGGCAGACATTTATTCTAATTCTAAATCTTTTCAATAATCCTATTTGCTGAAACTACAGCTAAGATAAAATATGCAGCATAAATGCAATTCTACTTAAAGTAACGTCCAGTACTTCACATATATGACTTTTAAAGTCATTACCATAAGCATTTTTGTCTTTGCGGCAATTCTTCAGAGTTCTCACCAAGATAAAATGACGCATTTAAATGTGAAGTGGGACACATTTTGGATTTACAAAATTGCTGTAGTTATGGTGCTCCTGACGTTTAAACTTTACATGCATTTAAAAGAAGTTACACCCAAGTAATCCCACATTAACCGATTTTTCACTTCAAAATTTCGTCTACTCCAGCAATTTTCTGGTTATAGCTAGACATTTAATTTTCTACAATGACGACGGATGTTGCTCAGAACAGAATCATTAAATTGAGTACATGGATTTTACAGTTGCCGAAATCTGTTACCTGCTTGGGTTTATTTACATTGAAAGTAAAGCAATTGGTATACATAATTAAAAGTTAAGCTGTTTTTAAATATACTACTTAAATATATTATATTGTTAAGGTTTTTGTTGAAAATAATAATAATTTGCGATGTATTCCTAAGGCCACCCTACATTAAATTCTTACAGATGTATTTTATCATTATGATAATACCTATTTATTATATATAAATGCACGTAATTTCTTGAACATTTGATAAGGTTCGATACATTACGGAGAAGTATATTTTTAAATGCATAAAACTCAATAATTCAATAAGTTGTGATATAAATTAATTTTTTGAAAAAAAACCTAGTACCTCCCCTTCCCCCATTCATAAATGTGTTTTTTTCTGTAATAATTATTTTCTAGGAATCAAATTGTTTTCTTTTTCCAATTTTTTCACAGAAAAAAGGTAATAATTCCTTGAATTTTTTTCTGCTTGTAAAAGTAATCTCATAAAATGTGATATTTTTAAGAGGTTCGATATATTACACAAGTTCATTTTCAAATTTATAAAATTTCAATATTTTATATTTTTCCAATTAAGTCAAACAAAGGTTTTCAAAATTTCCTAAAACAAGATGCCATTGTATTTTCTCGATATCGAGACCAAAATTGCAAATTAAAATGTGTAACAATCGAGCAGGTTTAAAAGTCACAAAAGTGGTCACTGTGACGTCACTTAAGAGTCACAAGAATGAACAATCAATTCGTGACTTCATAGTCACATCACTTGCACGTCACAATGTGATTGTAACATTCAGTGACCCCTGTAACCCTCTGTGCCTCTCTGACCGCTTTTGATCATCTATGCTTTTAGGGTAGTACTGATATCGTCTCTGGAAGTCATCATGTTTAGGAAACGAGATGTCACTTGCTTACATCAGATATTTTTTTTAATCATCACACTTTTAATTTTATATAATATTTGTTTTATTAATTTCAACTGTAAAAGCCATTGTTCAGTAAATAAATAAATAAACACACGCTTAATCCTACACTGTATATTGTAGACATTGTCTATCACTCTCATATTTCCGTAATAATAAAAAAATATTGCAGTTTTCCTCTAAACTATGCATTTAAAATAAATATATGACCATATGGAAATAATTTTAGTTTTCAAAAATATATGCCAACTCATATGGCACAGCTCATAGCGTGTGCATCCAGTTCGCTGAACAAAAGTTTGCCCGAATTTAAGATTGCTTCCAATTTTTCTCATTAAATGAAAATAAATACAAAACTACTAAAAGTAATAGTATTAGGATTAAATAAAGTATAACTAGCCTATAAGCCCCTAATAAGGTTTATTCGTAAAAAAAAAGCATAATTTTAACAGACAAAACTCAAAGATTGGATCAGATATAATGTTATCGAGCTGCACATTTTGGTTCTTGCATGTTCCTTGGAACATACAATTTAAACTCTATTTTTAATTGTGTAAAACCTATGAATTTGCCATCCATGGCTTTTTTTATAATTTGGCGACTTAAACGTATAGTTAATAATTATTTCTAAGAAAACGGTGCTTTATATGTTTGTTTGTTTTTTTATATAAAAACTACGGAACAGCTAAAATATCTTGCTACCAAAGGTTACTTTTCATATTTTGGCGATTTGCACATGCTCGTAACCGATAATCATTGCTCATGTAAGGTTGCCGTGAAAACAGCCACCCATACATTCATATGTATATATATAATCCTTTGCAGATTGGCTTATATAGCACAACGAAATATATCATCTCTCCGCGTTGTCAAATATCGAAGCTGCACTAAAACTGATATAATAGCATAGTTAACGCCTCCAAATATTTTTAGGATCGGCAAATACCCAAGCTGGACTATAATCTGCATTACTATAATATGCATTTGAATTATTTTTCATATTACAGGAAGCTAATATTTTGGAACACATGTAGCATTTAGATTCCCCTTTTTCGAGAGATAGCCTTTTTCCAGATCGTACTTGATTCCAAAATGGCGCTTTTTAAATGAGTTGCAATCAGTTATCCCGTATTAGAAAAAGGAATAATCGGTAATTTTACACTCCTGTTATCAAAGAGAACTTACTATCTGAAAATTGTGAACTTTGTGTAACACATTTTGATTCATTATTTCACTTACTTTTTAATTTGGCGTAAACTTGGAGTAATTCTGCTTCATCTTTGTCAATTTCACGCGATTCTTCATACTTCGAATTGTTTTATTGCAAAGGCATGAATGATTTTATGCTGGCGAAAATTGCCAAACCTGGCAAACATTATGCTTTTTTTCAGTTTTTTATTAATTTCTTCTAAAATACACTGCTGGCCATCGTAAATGCAACACCCTGAAGGAAGCATACAAATAATATGAAATTTACAACATGCATTAGCTGAGGTGAGATATGCAAATGATTAGAATTTCAGCGCAGACGCACATCAAGCGCGCCTGTGGCGCCACCTCAAAGCGCTATTTAAGGCTTGGAGATTTCGACGGTTTCAAGTACAGCAATTGTGTTTTTCTTGCTTTTTTTTCAAAAAAACGATAAATTATGCCTCGTAGGAAACAACGATCATCTTTTGATCAAGTATCCGAGTTTGACAGAGGAAGGATAGTGGCATACCGAGATTGTGGGTTATCTTTCAGGGAAATCGGTCGTCGTATTGGACGAAACCAAACAACTGTGATGCGGATATGTGATCGTTGGGTGCAGGAGGGTACGACGGACAGACGTGATCGACCGCATCGACCTCAGTGCACCACGTCACGTGATGACAGGCAGATTGTACGCATGGCAGTGACGGACCGCTCAGTCACATCACGAACCATATCACAGCAGATTCAGTCTGTAACGCATCATCCAGTGGCTGCGCGTACCATTCGACGTCGTTTACAGCAGAATGGTCTGTCCGCAAGACGTCCGTTGCTTTGTCTACCTCTGACGCGGAACCACAGACGTCTCCGCCGCCAATGGTGCGATGAAAGAAGGATGTGGACGACAGAATGGAATGAAATTCTCTTTACTGACGAGTCACGCTTCTGTATGCAACACCACGACGGTCGGATTCGAGTCTGGAGACACCGTGGAGAGAGGATGCTGAACAGCTGCATTATGCACCGTCACACTGGTCCTGCACCGGGTATTATGGTATGGGGCGGTATCGGATATCTCTCTCGCACTCCTCTAGTACGCATTGCCGGTACTTTAACCAGCCAGCGCTACATCTCCGAGGTGTTGGAGCCAGTTGTCCTTTCTTACCTTCAGGGCTTGCCAACAGCCATATTTCAGCAGGATAATGCACGGCCACACGTGGCACGCATTGTCCAAGGGTTCTTCGTCAATCACCAGATTGAATTGCTTCCCTGGCCGGCGCGCTCTCCGGATCTTTCGCCGATAGAAAACATGTGGTCCATGGTTGCTCAACGACTGACCCAGAGTTCATCCCCAGCTGTCACACCAGATCAACTTTGGCAACGTGTGGAAGCTGCTTGGTCTGCTGTACCCCAAGAACACATTCAAAGTCTCTTTGAATCAATGCCGAGGCGTGTGGCAGCTGTGATCTCCAACAACGGCGGCTACTCTGGGTACTGATTTTGGCAGGAACCACGCTTCATAGAATGCTGTAAATTTAATCATTTGTTACTTGGTCAACATGTTATCTACACAATAAATTTTGTTGTGATATCTCTTGTTTTTCTTGGTGTTGCAATTTGGGTGGCCAGCAGTGTAATTGGAATTTCTATATCTAAGTCAATACTGGATTGTCCGTAATTTTCCAAATTCGTTGCAACTCAAATCCCCATGGTTTCGGAGGAGATAGCACGGCAAGCTTTTGGCAGCGGCGGCGGCAGCCGGAGTTACTTTTTTTTAAGAATAGGACGATTTATCTGGGTAAGAACATGCTGATTTTAAAAAAAATATTTTTCCAAACATAAGCAAGCCTAAATGAAGTTGCAATTTTATCTTTAGCCCAAAATCATACATTTACGGGGAAAATAAAACAGTCACTCCGTCTATGTTGGACAAATTGCAAAGCGAAAAATATTTGACATAGCATTTACAATAGAAATGTTTTAACAATGAAGTATGACGACTTCCAGTCTGAATTGAATAAACAAACGAGATTAGAGTACGTTCGTAATGATACGTAATTTTTCAACGAATATATCGAAAAGTGCAGAGCTCAGAGAAAGAGCAAATGAAAAACGGCCGACAATCAGTCTTTCAAAAACAGAAAACGAGGACAATTTTTCTTTGCTCCTACGTTTGAATAATCGTGCCATACATTCAGATAATGACAGCAATAAATAAATCCAGTGATTTTAAGATGTGAGAGTCATATGCAGTGCTAGTCTTTGCTCAGTAAGACATATTTTGGCGCCTGATGTAATGGAGTTAATCCATTCCTTAATGGATTTTTGGATTTTTTCTTTGTCTGTTTCCACCAATGATGATAGCAATATTTTTTAGAGAGATTTTATTTGAACTCGTCTCAATTTGTTTTGTCAATTTTATTGCTCAAATCTTGTCACAAACATGTAACATAAATCCTTATTTTTTAACTCTCAAATACGTGGATTTTAAATACGTTCGCTCGATAGACACGAGCGTAAGCTGAATTTCCTATATTAATTTTGTGAATAACTAATTATTTTTTCCAGAAACACGCAGTTTGAAAAAATTATGTGAAACTTTCATTATTCACGACATGAATAATTTATTATTAAAAACTATATTTTATTTGTGAAAATGACGTAAGACATTTGGCTTCTACTCTAATCCGGCACTGAAAAATACAATACATTGCATCGCAATGAATTTAAACGTGAAATTGAATTAAAAATGAGTAATTCATTATTTTTTTAAAATATGTATATTTAAAATGTTTAAAAGCCAATTTAGTTACAATCACCTTTTTTATTCTAAAAAAAATGCCAGTTTATTGTATATCTGAATTACAGTTTATTGCATATCTGAATCAGGTACAAAATTTCGTTGGAAATTTTCAATATTAGCCATTTTTCGTGTTAGTCGGTTATTTCATATTAGCTTGTTTTTGAAGCAAAAGAAGTTGGAATTTCAAAAATCGACTATATTAATTTATTTTTTGGCAAGAGGCGGCAATTGACGTAAATGCATGCGTGTGCGTGATAAGGGATTGAAGAATATACAATTTGTATGGCAAGAAATTTCTCATGGGGGAGGGGTTGTGAACCCCCTATCCCCTCCCTGGCTACGCCACTGATTTAAGGTATTGCATAAATATCAAGTAAGATAATTTATTATTATTAAAATTGTTAGTGATTAAAATCTTATTTTTCCCTTCTTTTCTCTATTGAAATTAATTTTTAGTTGAATGAAATGTCAATAACATGGGATTGCGGGATCCCGCGGTATCAACAAATCTCAGTCCCGAAATCCAAAACGGAAAACAGTGCGAGATTGCATTCCCTTGTTTATGCATATATCTTTCACATTCCTCACCTTCAATTGGTTTTTATTTTGGCTCGTTTTATTCGATTATTTTCTAATCCATGCTTTTAATGTTATCCAGTCGCTTCTTACTCCCATTATTTCATTGGAATAAAGGCAGCGTTTCTCAACCTGCGGGGCGCGACCCCCAAGGGGGCGCAGAGTGTTTGCTTGGGGGGCGCGAGAAAAACCAAAGAGCAAGTAGTGATGCATGTTTTTTAAAAAATCATCTTAATTATTCTCATTTTTACTCAGAAATATAACCATTTTCGCTTAAAATTTTCATTCAAACTTTACTGATAGCATTATTTTGTGGAAAATTTGACTAAATGTTCACTGTTAAAGATTAAAAAACTGAATGTATGCTGAAAAGTGTGAGGAAGGCGCCACCGTAAGTTAGCCTTTGTTGGGGGGGGGGACGTTAAAATGTTGGGAACCGCTGGACTAAAAGTATTGTACTTATCCAGGGGCGTAGCCAGAAAATTTTTCATGGGGGGGGTTACGACTACTACAACTCATATATATGTATACGTGTGTGTGATAATGTAGTGAATTATATAGATTTTGCATGGCAAAAAATTCCCCATGGGGGGGTTATGACCCCCCTACCCCCCCCCGTGGCTACGCCCCTGTACTTATCTATTTGACATTTGTTTTCGGCTGAGAAGTTCTCTTGGCCTTTACAGTTTAAAACTTTAAATTGACTACGCTGTAAGGTAATAATAAACCACCATTTGAAACTTAAGTAACGCATCTAGCGTTATGGAATAAACAATCACGCAAACTGGATTCATTTTGACAACTTAAAATACACAGACGACTAGCTGTTTCTAGATTCAAAACTATTACAATACGCTCTAGCTGCTTCAGAACTAGTATAATACTTTCAAGCTACTGTAAGATTAATGGTTATCTTCATAACACTTTCCACAGTGTACAGTGTAAATATTAACTGTTACATTAAGAGGATGTCTCCAAAAGATATAGAAATGTTTATTTAGACTCCGAGAAATACAACAGGTCTGATGTCAACAAAAGTGAGGTATAATTCAATTGTATTGTTCACCAATTGCTTTATATTTTAGTTTTAATATTTAACTCATTTGGTTTCAATTTGCATGTGTAAAGCGTAGTAAACGTAAAATATTCGGTTGATGCAGAATTATCAGGGGTGTCTTTGATGTGCTATATTTTATTAAAAATTTACTATATTTTTAATTAATGATTCTTTTTATTTTTTCTTATGTTCTATGTTATACTTATTTATTTTGATTATTTACTTAATGTAATTAAATAATTTAATTAATTCGTAAATCAAATAAAAATTTACAAAAGCCTGTTATGCATCAGCCCAATAATTATAAAGTGTGTTTTAATAAGCAATATTCTGAGCTACAAGAAAAATTTCTAATTGTACGTTTCCCGAGATTCGAACACTCCAAATGAATGATGAAGATAAAGAAAAATCACGAAAAAAAGTAATAAAATCTGAAACACTTTCATATTTTTAAAACGCACTAAAGTGCTATACATTAAAAGCGTATCATAATTTATGCGTCGTCCCTATTTTTCTTCCTTATTCCATTAAGTTGGAAAGTGTATCATAATTTATGAGTGTGCGGTATTTTTCTTCCATGTTCCACAAAACCCATCTTTGGAATCGAAATCTATCTTTAAATCGCCTACTAAAACTATTTTACAATCGTCGTCAAGTATATTCCAACTATACTTCACCGTTTTAAATATTGTTTCGAATGTGCATCATAATCCACATGAGTGTGCCGTGTTTGTCTTTCTTGGGCGATTCCTACTTTAACGCCCCGACTCTCGCCAAGGTGGCGATAATTAAACATGCAGTTATCAAGATGGCGATAATTAAATATATGCAGACGAGTTTTTGTATTTATGTGGCAACTGTAATTTAGATTTAAATTACAGTTGCCACATAACATTTTAGATTTAAATTTGGAACAACATTTAAGTACAGCATTTGACCTTTATAAATACTATTTGGGAAGTGTATCATAATCTAGGAGTGTAGTGTATTTGTCTTCTCTGTTCCCTAAAACACTTCTTGGGAATTGAAATCTATATTAAAATTGCCTACTTAAACTATTTTACAATCTTCGCCCGGCATGTTCTAGCTATATTCCCCCTTTATAATAAATTGTCGCGTTTTGGCAACAAACTTAGAGATCCGTTATCAAAAATTGCAACCTTATGCGACTTTTAACATTTTATTAATGTTATCTGTCAAACACATTTCAAAAGTTCATATCTACAAAACCTGTCTACAAGATCACGCAGACAAAAATGCGTAGACTAAATTCTGGGATTGAGCGAAATAGCACCCTAGTGTTAAAACAAATGATAAGGTTTGAAATCTTCTTCGAAGCTTGTACAATATTTGTGTAACAATTGATTCAAATTTCGATTTTACTTTCTTTTTTTTGAAATACAGTGGAAACTGCTATAGTGACTACCTTGCGTGGTATAGAGACCACTTGTTTATAGTGACCAGTTTTGTACAGCTTCACTTTAAAACCTCTACACTTTACCAATTTCATAAAGTAACTGTCGCCAGTTTTATTCTTCCCGATTGTGGTCACAATAGACAGGTTCCACTGTATTTGCTTAAATTCACTGAAAATTTCCCATCAGGACCAGCGTGACCAATGTAAACTAATCATTGAATGTACCTAAGCAAACTATTTACTCAACAGCGAAAGAAAGAAAAAGAGACTCACGAACGTTTTGATTTTAAAGAAGCCAGTTAAAATCAATAAAGTTTATTATAAACAAATAATGAACCGCCGAACTACTTCGTACTAAGCGATTTGATTTGACTACACACCATCAATCCTCCACTTTCTTTAGTTGTCAACGAAATCATCGACAAAAAGTACCGATTCATTAGTTGCAAATATTCGCTGTGGCATTTCAAAATACTGTCACGTTCGATTTTTTTTTATTATTTATTTTTTTATTAGAGATATTTTTCCAGGCAATGAAGTCTAAACAAAATTAGTTATTTAATTTTATTTTGTTTGAGCTTTTGGTTGTCTTAAGCAGAAATCCTAAAAGCGATATTTTATTTCTTCCCCAAGATAGAACCCCTTACCATAGAAAGAACTATTAATTTCTTATTCAGTTATGACTACATGTGTAAACTTTGTTTACACAATTTAAATGAGTCTAATGAATATACATTTTTTTTAAAGCTGCTTAATTTTTTTTTCCCTCTACGAGGCTGTGACACAAAATTCCATTCACTTGATTTCAGTTTTCACTGCAAAACACTGTTAAAAAAATGCAAAACAAAGTTTTAAAACATACGAGTATCACAAAATATACTTTAATTTTAAATAGAAACGGTATTATCTTATCTTTTATAATTACAAATATTCCTAACGAAATTCTTTTCATTTTTACATTGTTGAAACTGAATAAAAATTGTACCGAGAAAACAACTTTACATTATCTGTCCATTTTCAAGACGTTCACAAGGTTAAAAATTAAATATTCATTTTGCTCAACGTGGTATAAGGCTACGGAGATACTTAAATTTTGGAAATTTAAATAGATTTGGAGATGTTTTTCTCGCATGGACAGTAATTTTCATAGTCGACAGAAGTATGAGACATCACACAAAGTGCATTTTTGCGTCAAAATTTATCCTTTTTCTTATTTCTCTAAAAGACAACTACCTCAAGTGTATCATTATTAACATATCTTGCAGTAAGTGAATTATGCCTCTTCAGTTATAATCAGATTTAATTTGGGAAAATCATTAATTACATTTAACTGTTACGTTTAAATATTCGTATTCTCACCTTATAAAGCGACGACTCTCTATCATCCAGAGGATGCAGTTACGTGATTAAATAAAAGAAAAGTTATTTTTTCCTATTTCAGAATACTCCGTGTACTTGGCTGCATTATCTAGGATTAATGGCATTTTAAGAGAAATGCTATATTATATCAAATTATTTGTGATCTTTGCACGTAGTACCAGGAATATTTTCGACATTGAGTTCTATAAGGGGCAGTCAGGTAAAAACGAAACAGATGGGAAAAAGTGAAGTGTTTATTACTTCAAAAAAGTAATCACCGAAATTGTTAATACGGTTATGCCGCCGTGAGCAAAAACGGTCAGTGTTTTCATGGAAGAATGTTTGCGCTTCCCTACAAAACCCTAACTGTATCCAGTCGTGCACCTCTTTGTCGGAAAGCAAATCGACGACGACGTATGCTTTCCTTCCGGCCTTTAAAAATATGAAAATAGCATAGGACGAGATCTAAATTATAAGGAGGGCGTGTAAGTACTTCCCAGTGAATCAATCCTCTGTAGGGTGGACGACAAATGGGTGGGCATTATTTAAAAATAGAATGGCCGCCATTCGCCAACATTCCCAGCCTCAATAAAGATATTGTACCCACACACGAACCACTGAGCTCAGTTCGCGCACGTCTAACTCATAAAAGATACATTTGTGAACGTTCGTATTGCTCCTTTCTGATTCGCAATAGAGGCTATTTCTATACAGAAACCTATCTTTATTTTCATCTTTCGTGCTATATCATGTATACAGTCTGCCTCGTTTTTATTTCACTTGTGCTTATAAATGAAAAGCAAATTGTACTACGCACACTATCTTAATATTTGGATATCTTATAACTATATTTTTTGTTAAAATTCCCGAAATTGTTGTGTAGGTGCATGATTCTTTATTTTTAAAAATTAGTTACAATATATGAAATCTTTCTCACTGCATATTCTTTCAGGCTTTCATTAAAAAAGAAAAATCTGTTAACTCCTTATCGAAGTAATTTATTTTAGTAAATGTATTGGAAAAATCCTGTTCGAACAACAGCAATTAGCATAAACAAATCGCCAAGACAGTGTCAATAAATAATGATATCGGATAAAATAAAAAAATGAAATGCTCTGTGTGTTCCGTATTCCAGCTAACTTTGCAACAAAATAAAAATAAATAAATAAAAAATAGAATAAGTAAACTTAAAAGGTCAAACCACTTCTAACACCGTTTGATTGTACCCATCCATCATTTAATTTCATCAGATGTCAAAACAATGAAACTGCCAAAAAATGTTATCGTGTTATTATTTTTTGCTTTTTCATAAAGTTTTATCAAATAGAAGGATTTTTCATTAATACAATGAAAGATTTTTCCAAACGAAAAAAAATGACTTTTCATAGTAGAACTCGTTTTGGCAGTTTATTTATAATATTTACTAGTATCTTCAGTTATAAGAATATTTCTTTTCATTTAGCATAATTACACTTTCCGAAACATGCAGATCCTTCTGTAGAACTAATAATGGAATTTATTTAAATTAAAATGAATTTTTATAAATTGCATTGCACTATCAACTAATAATATCCTATATCTAATGATTGTCTGTCTCAGAATTATTTTATTCATAATATCTGAATAAAATTTAAGATCCTTTACTACTGTTTCATTCGATAAGTACATCGCTCAAAATTTTTGTCGACGTTACGCTTTTCTTATGAAAAATGAGTGGTTTTGTTTACTTCTTCAAGATCACGTGACACACAGTCAGTTCCAGTGACGCCAGCATGAGCTGATTGAACATAATTATTGTGACATTTTCATCGTGAATGACTCTTGAGCGATTTCTGACAATAGTTATTAAAATAAAACATTAGCTTGAAACTTTATAACTGAATGTAACGTTGAAAAATTAAACCCTCATCTATTTTGCCCATGTGTCGTACGGGCAACGATTTCTTCTCCATTTTGATTTCACTGTATGCTGTACGTTCAGTTTCCCTTTTCGGATATCCAACTGCTTTGTTCTTATTTTTTCATTTGAAGTTTAATTTCAGGTTTTCTTATAAACACCACTAGAAATCCTGTATATATTCTTTTGGAAAACCAGATTAATCTAGTACTTTGGGCAGTTAATACATTTAATTAAACCTCCGAAGTCGATACGCAGCATATTTTTGACGACAGTTGATCGTCTATCTTTTGAACTAAAATATCTGTTTTTTTTTAAGGGTTTACTTAATTAATATTTTTCTTTTGCTTTAGTAATTAAAGATTGTTTTATTAATGTGAGAATTGGCTGAATTGAGGCAACGGCTGGGTTTCGACTTCGACTTAGCATCTGATTTAGAATCTGATATTCCAATAAATGATTCTGACGGTTACGAAAGTTTTTTAGAAGATACTGATTCCGGTGATGAAGAAGATGATAAATTTGTTGGAGACAGATTTCAAGACAGATTGTGATAATCTTCCTGTGGCTCATCGAAGATTCCTGTTTACTCTGAAACCCAAAGTAAATTTTCATTTTGATGACAGTAAAGGAAAGGTTCAACAGCATATTTTTTTCACAGCATAATTGGAAAATACCTGTCAAAAGAGCTGCAATTATCGTAAACAAATTAGTGAAAAAATGCCAGAATATTATGTTTCAAATTGCGAAGAAAAACTAATTTTTTCCTGTTCGGCATATTGCCAGTTTCTTTTCTGCAAAATTAATAGCACTTAACATAAACATAAATAAACCGTCGGCCATTTTGTGTTCAGTGATTCAATATCTCGCCATCAATCATCTACTCCCAATCTACTTGCCAACTAAGTTGCCAACAAAATGTATAAATTCCTGTGGCATACATATTCATTGTGTAATAGTTTTTTATTTTATTTTATTTATTTATTTATTTGAAATGAGGGAGTTTCTTTTGGAAAGTAAAATGAAATACACATTCAAATTATGTAACTATTTTGTTTCTTCGATGTTTTTGTATGTTAAATAAATGTTTGTAACACATTTTTTTCCAATATTCTAACACAGATAAACAAAAAGAGAAATATACAAATTTAAGGGTTGTATAACCCAGTCAATTTGTATGACGTGGTGTTAATTTGACAATGTACAAGTTTTTAATGTACAGGCTATACGTAATTTCCGATTGATTCCAAAATGGGCATCGATTTCCATGATCTCTTGAAACATATGCTGTGGGATTCTTACATTGAATAAAATCTATTAAGAAGAAATATACAAATTCAGTATTCAAACTTCTCTCAACGAATTTCCGAAATTCTGTGCAAAAGAGTATAATTAGTTAGTATAGTAGAAAATGCACCATCTAAGGAATTTGAGTACAGAGATCTGGTCTAAACAGCATTTTAATTCACCTCATACTATCGATGCAAGAAGAATAGATTCTTTAAAAATATTTCTAACACACATATATATATATCCTCTCCTTTTTAAATGACAAGCACCAGATAAAAGTACTATTTTACTTTCATGAATGCATTCTCTATTGATAACTCAGATAATATTTGCTTTTCTACGGTGGCCCAGCAATATATTTCCCCATTTCATTTACGTATGAAAACTAAATATATTTATTGTTTAATTCTAGAATGGTTAAATAATTCTAACTTATATAACGATTGAATAAATTTATAAAAATAAGGAATATAATTTAAATTTAACTTTTTAATGCGTATAATTTCTGTGATATTTTGGTATATATATATATATATATATATATATATATGTGTGTGTGTGTGTGTGTGTGTGTGCGCGTGTGTGCGTGTGTGCGTGTGTGCGTGTGTGTGTGTTGTGTGTGTGTGTGTGGCTTTATGCATTTGGTACATATTTGATCATCATCTTTTGCATTTCAGTGAAGTTAACGAAACTTCTTTGATGTATCTGCAGAATAAGAGTCATTAAACATAACATCATTAATAATAATTTATTGTTTCATTATATTTTCAAAACATAATGCGGTTAAAATTTATCTTTTACTTAATTTCTAGCAGAAACAATAAAACAAACTGACACCCACATCGTTAGTATAATGGTGAAAAACAAAATATTCTTTTTAGCAGTGCTAATGTTAAATAACAGCTCTTTTTAAAGTAATCAATCAAGTTTATAGCAAATTAATTAATATTTAATAAAGACAAATGATATATTGAGAAAATATATTAAAAGTTTTTTCCCCTGTAGTTTTAAACTATCTTTAAAAAAAATTTGTATGTGTCATATTTTTTGCAAGTATATTTATGACATAAAGAAAATTTTATTGGTTTAATTTATCACTAAAACTATTTGGATTGCAAGAATATGCTTCATTTAATGGAATAATTATTGCATCATATTGTACCTTATACATCGTAATGATTTTTTGTAAAGTACTAGTATTTTCAAAGAACAATTATTAAAATTATATATACGTATGTATATATATATATATATATATATATATATATATATATATAGAGAGAGAGAGAGTACCACTTTCAAAAATATCATTCTAAATCTACACATACAGACACCGATTCTCTGTTCCAAAATATAAACTAACGCAATTAATTTTTTACGTACTGATTTCATTCTAAAGCCTTTACTGCAAAGAAGGAAACCTAAACTTTTATTATTCCAGAAAACAAAACATTTCTAAATGATAAAGAAAGATAAATTAGTGTAGAAAATTCCGAAATACAAAGGGGAAAAAATGCGTAACAAAGTTTCCCTATATTTATTTACCTAATTTTCTTTTCGTGTGTTTGATTGATTATGTTGATGCCCATTTGAAACAACGAAATGCGAAATACCATTTGGAGTGCTTCAGTTCTTGCTCTCATTTGAATATATATCTTTGAGAATAAACAAAAGAATGTAATTTTTTTTGTTGAAACCCACTAGAGTAAATAAATTGTATTAGTTACAACTTAAACTTTTTTTTTCCTGAGTTTGAAATAAAAGTCGCTGCAGTCAAAAAATTAGCATATCCGCAGTAAATCTATACTCGCAATGACTAAACTTCCGGTAAACATTACAATATTTTTCTTTTTTTTTCTTTTCAAAGAATTCTCATAGAGAAGAAATGTTAGAGTAAAAAGCTTTCAGATTGAGCAGTGTTTTTACGTGTATAGTGAGAGCTATACAAAACCCAGGAAAAGAGTTATTCAATTTTAAAATTTTGTCCGATTTATTGGTGTTGCATACTTCAAAAGTGAATGAAGAGCTAAGTGGATGAATATGTTAAGAAACATTTAGTAAATTTGAGATAGTCAATTACAAAATTACTAGAATGCCCTTTTTACATTGTGTACACATCTTATTCTTCTAGAAGAAACCTAATTATAGCATGAATTAGCGGAACCAATAAACGTCCAATATTTAATACAGCCTAAATATACACCTTCACTTGGAAACCTCCATTTAAAAAAAAATGTTCAATTTTAAGATGCTAGTTAATATTTTCTACTCATCTCTTCAACTGTGATATGCCACAAACATACGTGATACTTGAACTTATGCAAAATATGCATGCGTTTGAGCCAATGGGAGATATTGATCAATTAGAATTCGAGATTAAACATATGTATTACTCGAAATATCTAACGGTTTCTTCCTAAAAAATGCGAACAAATAGGAATGCTTTGATTTAGTAATCATTTTGGTTTCAATAAAAAGTATGCATCATTTGTGCATATGTACCATATGCTGCGTCATACATGGGTATTTAGTGCTGTTTAGCTGTAATTGGTGTAATAACGCGTCATTTTCATTTAAAACAAGAGTACTTTCACACAGCTCTTAATTAATTATAAGATTTAAACAACAATCTTTGACTGTTACTATGCCGTGAATTTTTAGAATCTTTTTTTTTGTAATTGAAATTGGATTTGTCATCTCGTCTTGTTGTCACACTAAAAAACATGACACTCCACATTAACTTTTAATCTCACTATTCAGGCTGAATTTGTCAAGTGGATAGGACATGAAAGATCCAAACCTGCGCCCATAGTTCGAATCCCAAACTGGTTAAGTAGATAAGTATAGTTGTAAAATATTAATCTGAGTCTGTTTCTTAGTTGTGATATTATTAACGTTTGACAGCATTAAAATAACTCAAATTCATTCATCCACTAAAATTATTGTCCCATAAGAAATCAATAAATATTTAACAGTAAGAGTTTTGGTTGTTGATTTCTAAAAAGCATAAAATTAAAGGCATGCTTAAAGAATTGAAAGTTTCGACTCCAAGAAAATTTTACAGAAAACTGTAGGTATTTACCTTTTGGAAGGGATTAAAATTTTTCAATCTTCAAAATATTTTTTTAAAATATTCGAGACATTTGAAATTTATCACTTAAAGAATACTTATAAAACTAATGAGTAAAAACATTGGTCTCGAATGTTTTTTAAAAATATTTTGAATATTAAACATTTTTTAGTCTCTTGCAGAAGTGAAATATCTTTGAAAATATCTTAATGTTGAAACTTTCATTTATTTACAGCATGCCTTTGCAAAAACAAAATTATATATTATGTTTTACAGGGCTCCACGATAAAAATCTTCTAATGCTGTTATTATTATGATAATTTTACTTAAATTTTTATTTTAGAATTCTTAGTATATATAATCTCTTTCTGTAAACTCATAGGAAATTCACTTTTATTTCTTCTAAAAATGAGTTCCTCTAATTATCCACAATGACGGCGCAGTGTCATCAGGTTACACGTAGTTCAGTTCTGTCACACGTATATCAGTTTTGTGTGATATGTCATGTCAACCAGGAGTTATAATTCGACTATTTTGATCAGTACTGCGATGTGAAAGTGAGGGCACTGCCAACAATATCACTTTAAATACAGGCAATGCTCTCAATAATTCATATTGTCACAACAAGGTAGCTTTCTAAAGTCACAATAAATTACAGAAGATTAAAACATTTGGCCATCCAGGTCACTTCACTGTGAGGTATCAAGTCATGTTGCTATTGGTGGAAATTTTCATAACTGCTGCGTGCGTTAACTTTCTTCTTTTATGAAAATATGTTTACTTATTGGATCTTGACTAAACTAATTCTCTTTGAGCGCGAAAAGATTTGAAAATCTACAAATTCATTTTCTTGCATGCTACTTTTAATTACTTTTTAGCATCATATCCTCCCCAAGCAGCAATCATGTTATCAGAGGCATTTTGGCGGCATTACATTTCGTCACGTTCATCACATCACAAATAGGAAGTAAACCCGTGCCTTCAGTGACCTCTTTTCGTGTCAGACGTGTGACGTTGAAGAGTGACGTTGCAGTGTAATTGATGATCACATAATGTGACGTACCCGATTGTCAAACATGTGATGTTGTAGAATGACGTCACAATGTGATTTCTCAAAGTGCGTATATTACTGTGTGATCTCCATGATGGTCAAACTGTGACCCCACAAAAGCTGTTTCTGGCGGCCATTTGTTCAACGTCGCAGACTCTCTGCGACGAATACGCATCACGACGGACATGCCACTTTGGAGTCACAACCAGTGCGAACACACCCCCTCAAAAAAGTATTCGAGTAAAAGCGAAATTTCCTACTTCAGCTTTTCTAATGGTTAGTTAGTTTTTGAAAAACGAACATTTCGACAGAAATGTGCAAAAATAATGAATAAACATAACCTAATTCATATTCTACAATAAATAATTTTTAATATACGAAACCAGCGTTGGAAGTTTAACTTTTACTCGAATACTTTTTGAGAGAGTGTACATGTTGCTACATGACTCTAAAACAAGATAAAACGAAAGTACAAATCATGCGAACAGTATAGATACAAGACGAAAGCAAATAATACTACTTACTCAAAATTTATCAGGAAATTTCCTTCGTTCTTTCACTTACACATCCATTATATGGAAGGACAATTTCCTTTCTGGTTCTCTCTGCAAGAAACAGAAGTGCATTTGATTACTATCCGAATGATAAAAATGGCAGAGTATTATCTGAATGTTTATCGTGTACATTTGCCAGAAAAAGATGTGCTCATACGTTTTACGACCGACTCTCTACTATTTTATGAAACGGGATGGCATAAGCTATCTGCAGATGTGATGAGTGCATTTGATTATTTTATTTATGATATAAACGTCAGAGAGGTTTTTCCGAATGACTTCTGTCCACGATCTTGCAAGCTACAGTTAAGTAGGATTTTATGATCTGCATTTCGAATTTTATATATCTGAAAAAGGATTAGTGAATAACCAGGGTATTGGCTTTAGTATTTGTGCTTCATGAACATATAGTGGGTGCCACTGCTGTGCCACAAAATAACATTTTATAGTTTACTTTCTCTGTTTCATTTTAGCCCTTTCAAATCCAATTAGGTAATTTCTCTTTAAATTAATTTTTTCATAATAATAGAGATTTAATTTGTAAATAAAAAATAAAATAAAATTCCTAATTATTAATTTTTTTCTAATTATTAAATTTCGATTGGCTTTTTCTTAATGTTCAGAGATTAGGATATGCATATTAATTTTGTAAAATAATATACCGTAGGTACTTTTGTGCTCTCAGCTATGGATGCCAGGTGTGAAAAGGTGGATTTTTACAGGAAACGTTACATAGTTTAAACTATTTAAATTTTCAGTAATCGTTAAAGGTTTTAGAAAACATGGAACAAACTTATTATAAGGTACATCCTCTCAAAAACTTATTCGAGTATAAGCAAAATTTCATATTTTAGCTTTCGAATAATTGTTGAGTTTTTGAAAAACGTACAACTTTATAGAAATATTAAAATTTATGATTATAGATATTCTAATTCATATTCTATGATTAATAATTTTTAATTTACGAAATAAACTGTAAGAAGTTTAACTTTACTCGAATACTCTTTTGAGAGGGTGTAAATGTTAGCTGCATCGCCACTGCAAATCCCTCTTACCCGCAAATGTAAAGTGCTGATTTATTTTAAGATTGGTTAAAAAGTCAAATATGTTAATTATTGATGTGAAAAATATATATTGGTAAATTGTAATTTTTAAATGGTTCAGACTTCTGAAAAGATGAAGTAGCAATTCATATTGGATTTTGAGTGGTCACCTGCTAAGAAATCATTTTCTATTGTGTGAAGAACATTCTTTTAGTTTCGTAAAATTGCAAATTTAACTGAATAAAATAGTACAATGATTGTTTTTTTAATGAAATATCCAAATCAAAATCATTTAAGGGTTATAAAAAAGACTTTTCAATTATACACCCTTACAAAAAAGTGTTCGGGTAAGAGTTAAACTTCCTACGTTGGTTTCGTACATTAAATTTATTCATCATACAATATGAATTAGATTAAATATAATTATAACTTTCGATATATCTGTTGAGTTATGCGTTTTTCATAAACTCAATAATTATTCCCAAAGATGAAATTGGAAATTTCGATTATACTGGAATACTTTTATGAGATGGTGTGCATTTAAATCATAGCGATATGAATGCAAGGAGATGGCGTTATATATTCAGATTTGGATGAAATGAAGTAACAGTGTTGGTCTAAGTGTGACGGATCATTATGTTGGCTTCTTTTTAAATAACAGTGAAAGATGAAAGATGCTCGATTTTACGGATTAAAAAGTAAAGATGCACAATTATACGCTACAATAATTCTAAATGCAAAATCTCAGCATTCTGCAGTTAAAAGTTTTAAAGTTACGCCAAATACTTAATTTTTCTTGGCGTAAATTTCGGCGACATTATTTTTTTTTAAATTGGAACTGTCACCATACAATAGCACAGTCATATTGCAATGTGTTCTAAGCAACATGGATCGGTTACAGTTTCGGCTTCACTATGAGTTCGCTAATGCCGTCTCCTTGTATTCATATCTCTATGATTTAAATATATTTTTAGTTAACTGACAAAATTATTGTGAAATTCAGTAGAAATTTATATAGGTTAAAAAATTCTTACACTTCTTTAAAAACCAGAAACACTTAGAAATCCCATGGAATGTTTAAACTATACTATCTTGTTTATCTGTAGAAAGAGTTTTTAACTAAATATCAACACTCAAATTATAATTCTCAAAATCTCTTATTCACAGTATAACACATAAATTTTCAAATTCAAGGTGACAATTTAGAAATTTATCTTTCCCCATTTTACCATAGTACTACGAATATAAATATAAAAATTCTCAGATTACGTATAAATCTCAATTCTAAAGAATAGTTCTCGCTCTTTTTTATTTTGTATATATTTGACCCTTTTTATATTTATGCCCTTTAAAACAAACATTGAAAAAACCGTAAGTATACAACACAGGGTCTCGGTTAGTCGCAAGCCCCATTACCCACGATTTCAATATTTAAAGATGCAGGAAAATTTATAGGCTTTCTCTTTATTCTCACTTTACATGTGTCTGAAACCACGTGACAATTTTCTCTTGGGTGCCATTTCCGAATAACAAAAGTTCACTTGATTACTGCGAGTGTGATAAAAGTTTACTGTCTTATTTGGGGAGTATTTACTGTCAATGATTCCAGCAAATGGGGTGCATCCATATTTTTATGATCACTCTCAAAGGATTTTATGGGAATTATTCTTTGAGAAAACCTGTTTCAGGCCCATTCGTTCACTCATTTTAGCCTCTTCGTTATGAATTATTTGTGGGGTATTTGTAATAACATAAACGTTTAACCCTTTGAGGCGCAACCCTTTCCCAATGCTGAAAAAAGGGCAGCCGTTGCCATCGCTCAACTAAACTACCAGCAATATGGCGAGCGATCGAAACGTTCATCGCGTGCCACAGATCTAGAGACCCTTTTCTGACGACAGCTGGCTGTGCGCGCACAGCCAGCTGTCGTCAGAACAACAGAACAATCCAAATCCGTCAGTGCTGATAAAAACAATCCGAAATCTCTGTAATGCTTTCTATGCAAACTGCAATTTTGTACCATGATGTGTTCTTTTTTAATGAATTTCTCTAGATCTGTGGCGCGCGATGAACGTTTCGATCGTCCGCCATCTTGCTGGTAGTTAAGTTGAGCGATGGCAACGGCTGCCCTTTTTTCAGCATTGGGCACACTGTCTAGCTGTTCTCGCATTCTTCCATTTTTCAGCAGATGTCAGTGCTGTTAAAAATAACCGTGACAATTTTTTTACGGGAAATGACGTGCTAAAAAGTAAAGGATTCTCGTAGAGCTATGTCACCAACAACTATTTTTATAGAAATCAAATCTATTCTTCGTGACTGGCAACAGTAAAAACGTCAGAGTTTGGTGTTCCCACAGCGGGAACACTGCGCGTTAAAGGGTTAAGATAGAAATGCTTTTTACTGAAATACTTTTTATGGTAAACTAAAAAAATTTAAAAAAATGCCTCAACAGCCCGTAAATTCAAAATGATGTCACAATGACGTCTTTGTAAGTCAAATTAGTTTGTGTCACCTTGTGAACAATGCGTGACGTAAAATAGCATTGCTTATTGCATGGTCAATCTTCAAAAGGGTCTGGGTTAATGACATCTTTCATGACGTGACGAATAATCTGTAATCGAGTGGAAAGTCACTTGACTCTACTAGTTTGAGAGACGTCGTTGAATGTTCAGGTCTCTTTGAAAAACTGGCTGTGGACTAATTACTAGTGATATATTTGTGGCGTGAACGTGACAGATTGTGTGTAACTCTTGTCACTAAAACGTTAGTCCTCCACTGATAATACTTCATACTGTGACTTCAGCGTGACGAACATTTGGCTTTAAAGGTAACGTCACAGAGTTATTACTTCCCAAGATAAAATTGTTTATTGAAGGACTAACCTATGATAGTAAAATACAACCGAATACCGTATTACACACAGGTATTGAAGTTAGATATATATAGCAAAACTACTATTAAACTAGCATTTATTATACATTTAGTCAAGGGTACAAATAATTCTTAAAGATAAGGATAAGGCTTTAATTACTGATTCTATCCTTTAATATTAATTAAGAATGCGTGGATCACGTTCTAAAAACTATAAACTAGAGATAAATTTTTGTATTTATATAATAAATATGGTTCTGTCCAAAACAATGCAAAAAATGTTTTAATATCATTGTAACAAGTTTCGATCATATCAGCTATAATACGGTGTGAGCGATACTGCAGTACAAAACATCGATTACTATTATTTTTAAATAAATGTAGGTGCATTTATCAAAATAGAAATATTTATCTTATGCTCCTGCATTTGTGATAAGGAAATTGAAATAAAATACAAAAAGCAGTTTTATAAAATAAATGCATGAACCTTACGCTTGAAAGACTTTCTGTCAGTGAAAAGCCGCGGAAATTAGTCATATTATTAAACATATTTACTTTGTTCACATTTCAAAACGAATCTTATTGGGTGCCCCCGATTCCACCGGACCGTGAAACGTCAGATGAAAATGATATCTATCGATTTAATGTCTTGCCGATAAACACAAATGCCTCGGTATCTAAGGAAATGGAATTTTCAATTGGAGGTTTTCAAACAACGATATACTTTACACTCGATTAAACCTTTGGTTCATTTTAATTTAACGCCAGGTATGTAAAAAATGAGGGAAAGCAAGTTACTTAAAATTTATGCTACGTGATTTGAAATCCAATTTAAAAGAAATGGGTTATTCGGGTATAATTTCCATCAGATTGACAACGTACTATCGTATTAATTTATTTAAAAAAATGTGTTGCTCCGTCGCGTCAAGTGATGACGTAGATGTCAAGTGCATTTCGAAAATTGGAAACATAAATTAATATTAAAAAATTGCCTCCCTCTATCCATATAAAGGAAGTTAACAGGATTTAAAATCCTTTGCACTGTAACATAATGTATGTTTTATAATTTTTCAAACTATTAATAAATACTACATTTTGAATTAAAACATTTTAACTGACGCATAAGAATTTACAAATGTGCTTTAGTAAATTAAAACTAACAGCCTTTAGGAAACGAAGCGATATATTTTCAGATGTGTGTTCGCACTCCCATTGGCTAAGATACCGCTTTATCGAACTAATTATTGAATTTATTTCTGCATTTTTGTTTTTCCTCTTTTAAGGCACAAATATTCACCATTCTGAGCTTGGAAGTGGCATATAGTCGATTAAATTGCATCGATCAGATTATATCAATATTTACGTAGACTATTTGCGAAGTGAATATAAAGAAGCAGAAACTAATTACTGAAAAATTTGATATATGATTTAATAACTTGCCATAAAAATATCGAAAAAAAATCTTAATTGAAAAAAATGTTATCTTTATCAGAAGAGTTTTTCTAAATTGTTTTCTAAAGTAAAATGTGTTAAGAGTAATTCATTATTTTAGAAGAGCTAACCTGAAATTCGAATTCTAGAAGTTTAATTTTCCCAAAAACTAAGGTTATAAAGACCTCGATGTACAGTGAAAAAGAAAAAAATAAGAAAAGGTGAAGCAATAAAAGTTTGGTAACAGAAATGTATAAACACAACATGCCCTATACGCGTCAATAATGGCCGCACAAAGAAGTCTCCTGTAGTGTCGGGTAACAATGAAGGTAGTCTGCTTCCTACTGAAAGTCGCACAGCGTGCAAAAAACGCCATGGGCGATTTTAACACTGTGCAGATATTTAGGAGGCAATCATGTCCAGTAGCCAGTCAAATCTCGACAATGGTCTTACGCCTTAGCCACGTGCGGATACCTTGGAGCTTATTGCACCATCTCTCATGGTAAGAGCTGTCTCTGAGTATTGATTTAAAGTATTGTCGCTCATCTTTTATTAGATACCAGTTTCAAATTGTGAAAAGAGGCAGAGTTCCTCCACGTTCGAAGACAGATGTGGCCCAACTAGCATGGTTATCTGATTGTTCGTTACCAGCAACACCGCAGTGATCCACTGTAAGACGATTTCCTTAGAAAGATCAGACAAGCCCTAGAGGAATAGTGCAATGTATATCTACCTCTTCGTGTTGCACCCCGGTAACACATCTTGTGGCTAAATGACCTTCAAGTCAGACTCATTTGTTGGTATCTTATTTGCAAGAGTATTTTACAATTTCATTTTATAGCCTATCTTCCAATATTTTGTAGACCATTCACTATTAGTAGAATATTAATTAAAATTTGATATTTATATAAGCTGAATTAAAATTTTCAGTAAACATTGATTAAAACAATGACCTCGGTTTTAATATACAGAACCCCGAATGAGAAAATTGACAAGAAACGGAAATAGATAAATATTACTCCAGTAAGCCAATTAGCATTAAAAAAATGTTATCAAATTTATTTTTGAGGAAAAAGGGAGGGAACTGATGTTCATTTTCGCGTTAACTAGTCATCAGCATCATTTAAAAGATGGCGAGGCGTGTACAAAGAATAGTGGTAAATGAAAAGTTAAGAAGGGTAGAATCTGGAATTTTGAACTTCAACAAAATGTTATTCACTTGACGTAAAAAAAAGGCACTTAAGTTATTTTTACAAGTTATAAAACAAAAGTAGATATTATCTAGAACAGCTTTCTGAAAAAAGAAAGATATTTTATAAGACAATCTCGATATCTATATAATATTAAATCATCAGTATTGAAACCTTCAGAATAAGAAAAAAGGTATTAACAGATGGAGTCATCATCGTTCAAAAGAAATAAGACCTCTCATCGATCTGAAACATTTAATTCGGTTAATGTCCTCTAGAACTCTATTTTCATATTGGAAAAAAAGAATCTCGCTGTCATTCTTTCCCGTTCATCAATATTACGCCAAAGGGTTTTAACTAAAAGAAATCAGAACTATATAATCTTGGGATGGCAAGAGATCTTTCTGAATTCCCCCATCGCAACTTGGAAAGAAAAAAAAATAACTGCAAACAAGTTCATGTCAGCAATAAAACAGATAGCTCCTGTGGGTATAGATATGCTTTCAGTGAAAAATGAAATGTAATGAAAGATGATAGTTCCGGGTCTGTATTTTTTTTCTGGAATGAATTAGATGAAACGAAAGACTGGTGAAAAAAAAAGAGATAACAGAAATAGTACAAAAGCATTTTATTGTGATTAACCCAAATTACATAAGTAAAATTGTGTCGATCCCTTTGACGCGCTGTGGTTATATCGTGAAACCACCTTATTTCAGCGCTTTCATTGCTCAACGCAAAAAAAAAAAAAAAAAAAAAAAAAAAAAAAAATGGTTAAATGGTTCCAACGCTGAAAAAAAATGCAGCCATTGCCATCGAACTATTTAACTACCAACAAGCCAGCTATGTCAGAAAACTTCTTTCGCTCTGTGCTGCCACATGGGCAATTTGATCGACCGCCATGGTATTGATAATTAAATGGAGCGATAGCAACGGCTGTACTGTTACAACTTTGTGTAGTCTATCCTGTTGGTCTGCTATATTAATGTAAAAATCTTGCGCCTCAAAAAATTATTGGGGATAACCCAGGTTACACAAATATAGTATCATTTATTGCGATTAGCTTAAATTACGTAATTAATGAGTTGTTTATTGCGAGTAAAACAAGTTAAGTAACATATTACTTAAGAAGAAATCATTAAAATCATTTTGCTGTAACCTCCTTATAAAGTTTTTACCTTTTCTTTCTAGCACCATTTATTAAAGAGGATAAGGTATTAATTAAGTTAGAAAATAATACAACTTAAAGATTTCCTATACAAACGTACAATTTTTAACACCTTTAATCGACTTCTAGAGCTTCGTTTGTTCTAAAAATGAAACTTCACGGCATTATAGTGAAAAGTCATTAAATTATATCACAAAAGTTGTATTAATCAGTAACATACTTAAGTTGCTGTCTTACATTTCTATGAGCTAGTTCAACTCGTACAGAACAAAATATAAAATAGTCTATAATCATATTTCTATTGATAAAATTTAGAAAATATATCACACGTTTTATAAATAGAAGGAATGACCAGTTATAGAAATCATTTGTGTCAGTGTTTGGTAGATTTTTTCATAGTCTACATTGAAATCAAGTATAGAAATTCCTTATAAAATTATAGTAAGATGCTAAACCTTTCTTCAAATTCCAATCAGCAATGAATATTACCGAAAGGTAATTTTGCAGACAGTTATTTTATCTTTCATTATTTGTCTAAAACTATGTAATGCATTTTAAAAGTAGTTCTTAGCCTCACGATGGCACAGTGGTGATGTCGTTGAAAATGGTAGACGGCCGAAGGGTGAAGGTCCCGGGTTCAAGTCTCATCTTGCGGCAGTCAATCTAACGGTCTGGAATTTTGGTAGATTTTCTCTAGATGTAACGTGAATACGCGTTAGAACCCCTTAGAAAGTCTTCCTACCAAGGCACCCCTCACCTTGGCAGATCGCCCTAGCGTAGCGTCGCCATAATCACACAAAGTATTTTGTCCTCACCATGGCCGTATAAGGCACTCAAACTGGTAGAAGACTAAAGTGTGAAGGTCCAGCGTTCTGGCCTGGCCTATCGCGCTGCTTTCGATCTAACGATTTGGAGTTTTGGTCGGTTTTCTCCAGATGTAACTTGAATACGCGTTAGAATCCCTTAAAATATACAACGGCCAAGGCACCTCCCCCCCCCCCCCCGCAGACAACCCTTGCCTAGGCTTGCCATAACACAAAAACAAACAGAAAATATTTTGTATAGTATATAAATCAAAACCTGGAAAACCCTTTTACAAAAAATTATTTCTAAGTTACTTTTATTATTTTTTTAATCTTTCAATTAAATAAATATATTCTCACAAAATTTTATTTTATTGAATAGATAATCTTTTATCTGAAGTATTCAATCATACAGTAGACTTGTGAAACTATTCAGCTGTAAATAAAGGAGAATAAAAATTTATCCTGCCTGCTTTTGGCGCATTTTTTGTAAAGAGATTTATTCTCTGCACTTTCATAAAAAAATATGCAAGTGTATTACACAGGCTATATCCATTACATTTAAGGGAAGACATACATTACGTTTACGAAAGAGAAAGGTGATATTTTATCTCTACATTATAATAAGACGTACTCCAGGTAGATGTTCACGAAAAAACTTAGATATAGTTTATGTTAACATAAAAAAATAGATTACTCCCAAGAGTTTTTGTTCGCACTAGGCAAAAAATTAAATACGCGTGAGATTTTTGTTGTGGTTTACTGACTTAATTTAGAAGTAAAAAAGGGAGAAATATTCTGATGGGAAAATCTTAAAATATATTTAATAATACATGTGAGTAAAAAGGGGCTATATCACACTTTTTATTTATTTTTTACTTATAAGAACAAAGGTTTTAATCGTATATTGTATCTTGACAAAATCAGTTCGTTATTCCAAGTTATTAGTTTTTAGACAATAAACTTACTTGAATACAAGTCACAGATTATAATAATGTACAACCCAAGTCTCATCAACAATAGTGCTATTGCAGTATTGTCTCGTTATATGAATTTGTTACAGAGTTATTCAGTTTTAAACAATAAACTGATTTTACTCTGAATCTTATTCACAAGATATAAATGTAAAAAGTTTATTTAACAAGCTTTTCCGTATTTACTTAATGATTAAGCACATGTTTCTACACTGTTCATTATATTTTGAAAGTAATTGTAACTATTGTTAGATTGTCTGTCCATTTAAGGTCTAACTTTATTAAATATTCTGCGATTTTCATTAAATTCAAGTATCTTATTTATTGAGCCGCAATTCTACTTGAAAATAACTAGCTCAATATCTATGCATATTTATTTTATAGGGGTATACAGAATGCTTGCGCAATGCATTTTCTAAACTATATTTTCTTTCAAATTCAATTCATATAAATTGAACTTAATGTAAGCATGTAAAGTACAAAGCAATATATTCAAAGGTAACTGATATCTTTAGATCTATCGGCTGCTTATAATTAAACTTTTCCTATAAACAAAGTTATACAGATAAAACGGGTGAACGGATTGTCACCTAGACATAAAATGTGTTCAAGTAATTTTGAAATTTTTTTTTAAATGTCCACTAGGTGGCACTTTGCAGAGGTAAACAGCAAATTTACCATTCGAAATGATTAGCTCGAAATGTTCATACCAGTTTCATCATACAATATTCGATAGTTTTTGAACATTAATTAATTCAATGTGAGTCTTTTCTTGAGCTGAATGTCCATGCAGATCGCCTCACCTTTCCTTCCTTTTGTGAGAATACATTTATTAATTGATCGCCTCGTAGTCACTTTTGGAACTAAACTTAAAAAAATAAACTCCCTTGACCGCGTATCGTTTACAGTCCATGTACCAAATTTCCTGGCAGTTCTTCTCTTCCTTTTCGCATGTAGAATACTGGTTTAGCGGAAGTTAAATTATAACCACCCTGTATATTTATGAAGCAAACAGTAATACGCGAGACAAAGAAGTACGCAATCCAATCCATTCTGGCAGCACACACCGGTTCTCTGACAGTGATCTCACGTTTTCTACTGCGCAAAACGCTTTCTAATTCAGAATGGAACTTTCGCATCTTTAGAGTCACATTTTATTCTAATTCTCAGAAGCATTTATTACTTTTTTTATGTTCAACTATCACACGTACAGAAAACATACTACAGAGTTCGACCAACAATTTAGGTACATACTACATTGAAGACGTTCAATGTAGTATGTACCTAACTACATTGAACTATATAACTTTCGCCATGCGATAATTACAAAAATCTAAATAATAAAAGTGGTTGTCTGTAATGCTTCCGGGATCGACCCATCGCTCCCGGTACATCTGGCGGCCATGTTTAAATTTTGATAAAAATGACATTTTTATCTCTAACTAAAAGTAAAACTTTCTGTACAGTTCGAAAGATCTCTAAAAAATTAACTTTTTTCAAACTTGCAGCTACTTTCAAATCTAAGTATGTAGCGAGATATCACGCCTTGAAAAAGTAAATACAAGCGAAGCAAACGATTCATTCCTCGATTCTTTGAAAAAAAAATCACGGAACATAATTCCTCGCGTAGATCGATGAGAGAAAAAGTGCAAGACATTGTTTGGTGGCATATTACATTTTGGCGACATCTATGAATTATATTGTTAACTAAATCATTCAAAATGTCTGTTCGAAGCGGCACATGTGCTTTAGGTTGCACATTTTGGCCGAGAAGCGGCCATCAACGGGCAAAACTGGTCGCCAAAGGCTGCTAGTAACCGATAAAGAGGCACTGTTTCTCGAGTAGCAGCAAAGCAGCATGGCGTAGGTACTGGATAAACTATCACCTCAACCATGGCTAAGTCATCAGCTGCTAGATTTTTCTATATTTAATGCTCTGAAGTTATATATGAAACACGCCTTGTACGTGTTGATGCCGCAGGCTGATTGAACCTATAACGGATATTGAATAAGTTTGTGCTGCCTGGGCAGTAAGTGATCGGTACACTTGGATAATGAAAAACCTTCTGATGATTTTTGGGAATTATATGTTTCACACAGATATCGCTTTCCAATGATATCTTTAGGATTTTCTATCAAATTTAGTAGAGTGCTGATTAGGAATTTTTGCTTTAAACCCCTCTGAATTGGAAAACTAATTATGAACACTCTATATAAAATGTAAAAGAATTAATAACGCAATTTTAATTAAAATTTACATCTTCATTGGATTTCATAAAAATATATAATTTCCGAGATTATTTTTCTTTTTCTGTCTACTGAAAGGACAAATATTATATTTTCTGTAAATACAAATAAGGTAATTCAATTCAATAATTTTTAGGAAATTTTCGGCAATTCTTATTATTTTAAAACACACACACACATATAAAAATAAATACCCCCGCAAAATTCAAATTTTCTATTAGCCCCCTTCAAAATTCCACAGGGGTGCAGAAACTTTCGTTTTCAAGGAGAGGATTTGTATGGTGATCTAAATTTAATAAAAAAGAAGCAAAAAGTCTCATAGTCACCACAGCTCGCAAGGATTTCCAGAGACTATGAGACTCAGGCATTTTAATAGCCCATAAATTCACCTTTTTTGGAACATGTGATTAGCTTTTAAACTATGTGACTCTCGATAATAAAAGTGCAAACACCCCCAGACAGCACATAAGCTTAAATCAAGCTTGACATATCCTTGAATTTGACGTATTAATACAAGCTTGATTTTAGCTTTCGAAAGTGTGCAGTGATGGCGCAATCTGTGAAAGAGAATGGACATTAATTGTCTAGCGTTTCTCAAATTTGCTGAAAGTTCGTAAAAGATGTGTTTTATTTTATTACGCACAAAACCTGGACATTAGAACACACAAGGGGAAGGAATGAATGGGATAAGTCCCTGTGAAGTGTAACACGAGGGGAGTTTTAGTTTTATTTACATCTAATTAACATTAGTAATTCCATTAACTAATTAATTAGCCCTAAAAATAAATTTTAATATAATTAACACAATTTAGTTAGTTAATATACTTCACTTTATGGGTGGTTCACCATAGAATTAAAAAAAAAGATTCTATATTTCCAAATATGAAAATTCTTCAAAATAAAATACAATTATACTTCGAAATTGATTTCAAAATCAGTCGTTTGTCTCGATTTTGGCCAGCAAAATTGCTCATGAGTGTTGCGATATTGAAAGTTTTAAAACGTGTGCTACTCTTAAGTTTATATTATGTTTATTTCCCTATTAGTAGAGTCTCTAAATCACACGTAACATTATTTTAATTTTGATGCATCCCATGGAAAAATAAAAAAAAAACAAATAACATACCGCCCACTTATCAATCTGGCCAGAAAACGGCGCGATAATTCACTTCAAACTTTAGTGATAGCTGCGCTAGTCTTAGTGGCAGAACGGGTAGCGCGCTCGCCTCCCAACCGAAAGATCCCGGGTTCTATTCTAACCACGGACACTTGATGGAAACAGATTAATTTAAATTGAAATTTCAGCGTAGAGGGGGAAAATGCGTGGCAAAGTAAAATATGTGGAGCGAGTTCGCCGACCGGCGCCCCGTGTATTTAGGAAATATTTTTTTAGGAAAATTTTTTTAGCTTCACTTTATGGGTGACTGAAATTAAGCTTGCTATGTCAAGCTTGATTCAAGCTTGAAATGTCAAGCTTAATGCAAGCTGGGCAAGCGTAAACTAGAACACTTGATACAAGCTTGCATTAAGCTTACACGCTTGAAATTTTCAAGCTTATTGACTTGATAAATCAAGCTTGCTGCAAGTTTGATGCAAGTTTGCTGTGCTGTCTGGGCCGTTGAGATAGCGGATTTTTCGGGACCTCTGTTGATAGATGAAATGTTCACGTGTGAAAATATCCAGTATAATTGAAAATATGTTCAAATAATTATACATTTTAAACTTGGAGCGTCTATTTATTACGTACGACAGGCTCACAGCCACGAGTATCGGGACTGTCCCAACGCATCGAGGATCTTCGGCCTGACTACAACACTAAGAAGCGGTTTCCGGTCGTACCTGAACGCAAAACGAAACGCCATCTACGACGTCACTGGAATTAAAAGTGAACGAGCTCCCTGACCGACCGCCTGCCAACCTCATCTTTATACAAGGTGATTCAAAATATGAGATACGAACATGGGCGCCGGCAGAATATTTCCCAAGGGGGGGGCGGGAAGACTACTTCAACGTGTGGTTACCATGTTGGAAAGAGCACAAAAGCAAGGGAAAACACAGCATACAAAAATCCAGGGAGCATTGCCCCCCTCAAGGGCGGATTAAAGGGGGGCGAAGGGGGCGTCCGCCCCCCCGAGACAAAAGAAATTAATGTAAAAGATCCTATTTTACTTCCATAAAACGGATCTTCTAACAATCTTCTAACTAACCGCCCCCACCGACAAACTTGCAATAATCCGCCACTGCCTCCCCTTGCCCCTTGCTGCCGGCGCCCATGGATACGAACTTTAAGGGAAAATAGGTTACAACAAGACGGTTCCGAATCACATAGCGATGTGTGGTCGGAAACCTCGTCGTCATATGTGCCGGTTAATAATCACTTTAGAAGTGTTTAAGTTATAGTGAACTTTCCGACCTCGGGTTTTCTAAAAATTATGCATCTAGTAGATTGCATTTGACTAAAATTCTTAACTCATTTTTTTTCCTTACATTTATGAAATTGTTGGAGGAGATTCCAATGTTTATGACACCTCGTTAAGAAATTAGACGCACACTTCAACACACTTTCCAAGTGATTATTAACAGATACATGAAGAGGGCTTCCACGTTGCTATGTGATTCTGAAGCATCTTAATGTATACTACCCCTCTTCAAAGTTTGTCCCTCTAATTTTGAAACATTCTATATAATGCTATTGAATTAGCAGAAAAAAATATTTTTTTAAGTCATGGATAATTTTCCCAGGTAAAAGAAATAACCTTTTTTTGCCATTTTTATAATTATACTGAGCTTTGAACTTGTTTACTGAGTCGGATGATTTATAGAACTTCACGGATTTATTTTTTCTATTAAGAGAAATGTTATTATTCTCTTGGATAATCTCCAACAACTAAAGAAAAAAAGAGCAATTTAACCAAGTTTGGGTTAACAATAAAACAGATACATCTCTTGGGAAAACTTATTTCAACGAGACAATAGAAAATGAAATGTTCTTAAAGATGATTATTTTAGACAGTTTTAGTTCACAATGAATTACATTAAAAAAGAGTAAGATTAAAGCAAAGGAAAACCTGAACAAATTTTCTTGTTACGGGACTTAATCGTTTGATTTAATTTAAACAGCACCAAAGAAATAAAAGTTTGGATTACAGCTTGCCAGGTGTCAGTAATTGAATTTCAATTTCTTATTTCTTAGAAAAGAGTTCCCCGTGAAGAATTCAAGTACCAAGCACATTTTCAAATTACATTTAATGGGAAAGAATATTTTTCGAATAAGGCGAATTAAACTCAAAAGAAGCAAACGTTGAAGCTTAAGTTAAAACTCTGGAATAGACTTTAACATGAATTTATTTACAAAATTTAATGCATTACTGACAAATACTTTTATACATTTGTTTTTCCTTTTTAGTCCGAACTTGTATTTGCACTAGTGATAAATTACTTGCTTAGAACAAATTTATATTTTTGCACTATGCTTAAAACAAATTATACGCCAATAAACTGCCACTGAGCAGCTGATGAAGGCCGAAGAATTTTTCGGCCTAAGCTATCGTTCTGATTAAGATAAGTACCTTATTATGTGTGCTAATTTAAAAAGTTTTATTTAATCTTTTAACACCATTTTTTGGGGGTGTTTTTTTGTTGTTGTTGTTATCGATAGTATAACTTTATAACAGTAACTGAAATCTCATCTTCTACTAAAATTATAATAATTATTTATTTGGAAAAAGTGTAAAACAAATTGTATTATAACACATTCATATTTATATATATTATTTTAAACTATCGAAAACTTACACAAGGTCTTTCAATAAGAGTGATACTTTTAAAGTTTGTACTTCTAGTTTCTAATATGCGCTTTTATATGCTTCCAAGTTTGAAAATATCCAGTATAATTTGCAGCTGCATGCGACTCACGATTCAAGGAAGTTTACAAATCATTAAACAAGTTTCCCAAAGTGGCAGCGCAGTTGTAGGTGTTTCAATCAGGTGTTCACCAGTGAATTGAGTTACCCTCACTGTTTCTCTATGCAGTTTAAGTTTGACAAAAAGCCCACACATAACAGGATTGATGTTGGACACAGGGATTAACAGCTGGAACTATCGTTTGCATATTATATTAAAAACCATGTTGGACATTTAGACGATACGAACATAATTGCAATGGATAAGCTCCAAAATAAAGCACAATTTATTTTAATTACTTTGATTTTTTTCCAAATTTTAAAAAAGTATCACTCTTAATTAAAAAAGAACCTTAATGAAATACTCAGACAGGAGTTGTAAAAAACGAAACTAAATTAATTAAATAAGTATTACTTATTAAATGAATTACTTTGAAAAAATATTTACGACAGAATATATCAAAAGAACAAAGAAATGGAAAAGGAAACAATCGCCCGAGTTCCATTTACTGTGATACGAATAAGACCAGAGTGTAGTATAATTTCCATTTGTATTCCTAACAACGGAAGAATCAAGTAATCTTATTTAGATAGACCAAATGCAATCAAGAGCTAATTATGATAAACTTATTTAACGATTCAAATAGAAAATGACGAATGCAACGAGAATGAACCAAAATACAGCACAGAATCACTAAAGAAGATACAAAATTTATTCTTTAAGAAAACCAAAAAGTTATTTAACAAAACGGATATAATCAAAAATATTTCCTATGGGGAAAATTTTCAATTAATTTAAAAATTAGTTAATTTCGAGAAAAATCAGAAATATGAAATTTAAATGCCGATATGTATACGAATAATACAAGTTTTCATTGTTTCACCTCACCCGATTATTCTTAGTTCTGTATAAATCTTTAAAAACTTGAAATTCGGAATATCCATATAAGAATCACTGACAAAAATATGATAATTTGCTTTTGAAGTACGAGTCCATTTTCCACACAAATTCCGTACCGCCTGAAGGCAATGTTTAGTTTGTCTTTAAATGACATCAAGTGTCACGAAACTTTCTTAGATTTAGCATGCTGTAGAAAGCTTTTTCTGCATTAATAATCAAATGAATACATTCTTGGATATGTAAATTGCATTCTGATTCTGGTCGATGATATAGATCATTGACTTACTGGCACTTTAAAACACTCGAATTTGGTATTGCAGGTATTTATCATTTTATTTTCTTCATAAATATACGAACAGACTTTTTAAATTAATTCACTTGCACATTAAGCATTTCCAGCCAAGCAGGTACAGAGATATTCCATACTAGCTGAAGTACCCGTCCTTGACGGGTTAGTGAATGCAAATTTCCAAAAAGCAAGAACTTTCGTCAGCAATGTAGGAGTACACAGACTGGATGTAGTATGTTGCCAAAGTAAAGAAAGCGAAGTTATAATTTTTATGTATTGTTAAAGTATTACAGGTTAGAGAGCAACTAAGTAATATCATTTCACTCGCTTTAGTCGTAATTATGTGATGCGCGAACGAATATTTACGCATATTGAAATAATTTTCGCAAAATCTCAAAATCTAATCAACATTTTTGAAAAATTTGAAGCCAAGAATTTAAGTTGAGTGACAACCTATCATGTCACCCAATTTCGTTTCATTACCTGCAGTCCTTATTTCGTGATGCTGGAACAAAATTTCAGCATTTTAAAACGATTTTTGCAAAATCTCAAAATGTAATCAAAATATTTTAAAAATTCAACGCCTATAAATTAAGATTAGCAACTACCTATCATATCACAAAATTTCGTATCATTCGTATTAGTCGTTATTACGTGATGTTTGAAGAAATATAAACGTATTTTGAGAGAATTTTCACAAAATCTCAAAATCTAATAAAAATGTTTAAAAAATTGGACTCCTATAGTTTATGTTGAGCAACCATCTATCGTGTGACCAAATTTCATATCATTCGCTTTAGTCGTTATTACGTAAGAACAAAGATTCACTCAGTTTTAAACGATTTTCACAAAATCTCAAAATCCAATCAAGATTTTTTAAAAATTGGACGCCTATGTTTTAAGTTGAGTGACCACCTATCATGACACCCAATTTCATTTCATTTGTTTTAGTTCTTATTAAGTGATGCGCGATCAAATATTTTACGCATTTTGAAACGATTTTCGCAAAATCTCAAAATCTTAAAAAATTCGACGCCTGTGTTTTAATTTGAGTGACCACCTTTCATGACACCCAATTTCATATCATTCGCTTCAGTCGTTTTTACGTGATGCTTGAACACAAATTTACGCAGTTTGAAAGGATTTTCGCAAAATATCAAAATCCAATCAAGATTTTTGAAAAATTCGACGCCTATGTTTTAAGTTGAGTGACCACCTACCATGACACCCAATTTCATATCATTCGCTTCAGTCGTTTTTATGTGATGCTTGAAGAAAAAAAGCGTCATGGACAGAATGACAGAATGACAGACAGACAAACTTTTTTTTTGAGGGTCGCACCGGACTCCCGGTTGCTTGAAACGGATAGAAATCGCAAAATTTTTGAATTCCAAGAAATGTACACACAAAAGTCTAATTTTATTTATATAGATTGTCTGACAAATCCGACACATTTTTCAAGGTATAACTTCGTAAATGATTTATCCGCACAGAATGACGCCGAAAAAGGCACGTCAATTGAAATATTTGTTATAAAAAAATTCGCTTTTAGGTATCATTTTCAAAATATTCAACTTCATAATATTTCCTTTTTTTTCCTCAAGATTCTCACTGTTTGTATAAATTTTTAAATTAATTTGTCGTTTTTAATACACCTTGTACTGAAGAATTCACTTATTTATTTTAAATTAATTAGCCTTCTCATTGCAAAACTCAGGTTCACTTATCTGCTAAACTTCAAATCACATAGACAGCTGATGCTTTTAAAACTATTTTATTGAGCAACAATTTAAAATAAACAATTAAGTATCACTCTCTGGTGGTGACAGGGGTATATTATACGTCTTAATTTACAGCAGTCGAATAGTGGTTAAAAAAAAGTGAGAAAAACGGATTCTAACGGGACATGACCCTGGCTGAGATAACCAATGGCTATTACAGTTTAAAATAAATCTAGACCAATGAAATTAAAGTAATAACAAACAGTGATGGAATAATTTTGGCAGATTGTGTATGACATCAAAACAACAATAAACAGCAGAGTATGCAATAAACTATTCCAAAATACCAGTCAACAGTGAGGGGGGGGGAAGAGAATGGAGTGAAAAACGATTGCAAACTGACATTCGGGGGGGGGGGGGTAATTTAAACCAAGAGATGCCACACAGACTAAAGTAAATACTTAATAAAAGGCTATTTCATGCCAGGAAAAGCGAAATACAAATTTTGAAACCCAAAGTAAGGAAAAATGAGAACAGAAATAAATGTTAAAATACTTGATTTTAAACAAATTAAGATAAAAAAATTGAAAACAAATGAATATTAGATGTGTGATCTATATCATTCACCTGGAGAGCATGAATAGGGTCGCGTCCCATAGGCTGAATACCACTGGCTAAAATCACAGATCAGAGACTGAAATCGTTACATAAATGTGATATTTCATATCTAACAATGTATTTCCGCATGCTTTCTTTCTCACCATTTTTTTTCCTTTGTTCATTTCAGTATGGGAGAATGTCCAGGAAGATCTCCAATAATCACGACACAGTAAAACATTATAGGCGTTACATTCAATTACTCTCGACTCACCTATTTCCTCTTTCACATCAACAGTACTAACTCAAGCGAACGAGGGCGTGTCTCAGGACATCCTTTTAATAAATTACTTAAGGATTATTCTTTATTTTTTATTAATAGTATTTTTTCTCGCTCAAACCTATGCCGAACATTCTTGTAATTTATCATCGAAAAAAAATGTAACGTCATTCTTCTTTTTTAAATCTTTATTAATTCGATTAATATTATTAATTCGAGTAAAAGTACCTGAATAGGATAAAAAAAGGGTATCATATTATTTTTCAGCAGATAAGTATTTCTCAAAAGGAGTAAAATGTATCATTAGGATAAAATTGAGTTATGAACATGACTAGAAACAATATTATAAATATAATCGAGATGATGGGTCGCAGGACTGCTGTAGTCTCATGGGTAAACGTGATAATTCTCTTAAAGTGTTATGCGAGTTTGAAATTATAGTCTTGCATAGTTCGTCAGTTGAAGCTTATCATATCTTCTGTTAATTGCTGGTCCAGTTGTTGCCGAGTGTGCATTACCAATATTAGGCTAGCAAACTTAAAGGTAGAAATATACTTGATTTTAGATTTCTGAAAATTATTTTTAATTTAGTGCACAGAATCCCATACAATGCTGTATGCGTGTTGCAACATGCGTGTATTCTGGTAACATTATGATTTTGTGACGTCATGCGACAGTATGTATGAGACGCACAACGGTTGTGGGACGGAACTGTTAAACATCATGACCATCAAGGACGCTACAGTGACCAACACTGACGTCTCCACGAAGTTTCATGTTTACACACAGTGACGTCAAATCGTGCCTAATTATCAATTAGGAGAACCCTAATTAGTTGAATAAGTAAAATATTAGGAGCACCTATCCGGAAGATGAAAAAGTGAAATCGTAACTTCTTCTAATTTGTTTTTCACTTTTCATAATATAAACCTAAAAGGAGTGGCTGCAAGGCAAATTTTAGCGATGTGCCAAATTTTTAATTAAAACGTTAACTGTTCAAACCTGAGGAGAATGAACTGTATTTAACAAAATAAACTTTATTTGCAAGCAACAGAAGTTATATTTCTTGAATATTGAATGTTTCCAGAATTTAACAAGACACTAATACGTGAGTCTGCTCGGTATGAGCACCACTGTCAGGTGAAGTTTATGCAGTAATTATAGTGGATGTCATGGTACATTAAAATTGAGATTTGTAAGTGCTAACAAAAGTGTATAAAATTCCCACTTCAGCCATTTATACCTTGGTATGTAAAAGCGAAAAGAATTATATGAATAGCCTATTGGATAATACTATTTATAAAACACAATATTTAAACATTTTTAATCCGATGGAGCTGTAAGTAAACATTTCTAATGAAAAATCAAATATCAAACACCAGTAAGGGATTATAACTGTTTCTTGAAAAATTAGTCAAGTCACAGAGGATAGCAATCGATTTAGAAGGCAAGGTTTCAGAAGCAATAGCTTTTACAATATTCTTACGTATTTAAGTGCACTTTTTCAACTCAGGAATCTGGTTCTGATGTTGTACTCTATACCCAAGACGCTTTGGAAGCTAAACTATTTGGACATTTTGCAAGAAAATCCGTCACTAAAGACGTCCGTGTGTTATGATGCCAATCAGTTCACCAGTTTCGTTCACACACCAGAAAACATATGCATATGAGAACACTAAAAATGTATTACATTTTGTCATTATCTGTGTTTATTTGAGCTGAATATCAAGAGGAACCCACATGGGTTTATAATTTATATTGAAATATTTGCTTGAAAATAATATCACTTCCAAAACAAAGCTTTAATGAAATAGTATGTAAAATCAAACAAAATTAAATATTCTATAGAGATATAAAAAATGAAATAAAAGCAGAACATACTTTCTAGAATAGCGATTCTTTTTACTCCTAATACTGGATACTTCACAATAATGAAAACAAGTCGAAAGCTATTTGACCTATTAAATTTAAGCAGTGGCGTAGCCAGAAATGTTTCATGGAGCAGTTACGACTACTGCAACTCACATATATGTATACGTGTGCATGATAAGGGAATGTAAAATAAGCATTTTGTATGAAGAAAAATTCCTCGTGGGAGGGGGTTGTGACCACCTATCCCGTCTTTGTCTACGCTACTGAATTTAAGTCTTGATCTGTTAATTATTTTAAGTTTGTTTAAACTTTTTACATAACCTGTTTATTTGAACAGGCAATGATAGCCGTGAAAATGAATTATTATATACAAATAATAGCAGTAGCTGACTGAGATCTTCTAAATGCAAAAGAAAAATTATAAAAGTAAAATAAATATTTCATATTTTATTCAGATATGTACGTGTGCATAATGGAGAAATAACTATTGTACTATTGGCAAAAAACCACATAATCTAAATAAAGCAAGTTTTTCCTATATAATAAATAGTTCAAATAAAGATTTCTACACATAAATCACAGTGTTCTCGTTTCCAGGTGTGTTTGAATCTCAAGATTCATTTAATCACGACACAATCCAATACAGGAGGCGTTGTTTCCAATCAATCCCTACTCACCCACTTCATCATTCAAGTGCCAGTGGTATTAACACAATCAAACAAGGGCGTGGGTGTAGCCCTCTCCTCTTAACAAATTGCTGGTCTATTATACGAGATTTTTTAAGACCATTGTATTAGATCCAATGATTGATTGCAGGGAGACTTGGATTGTTGACAACTACAAGAACACTTTTAAAAGGACAATGCGCAGGGTGTTTGGATGAATGTTTCTAAGATTGTCCTCTTTTACCTGTTTTAAATCTCTGACGCTAAAAATTCTGATTACTGACCTGTTTTTACTGCAATACACTTATCTTTTAATCCTACTAATATTATAAATGTCAATGTTTGTATATATGTTTAATACTCTTTCACGCTGATACGGTTTGACGAATTTCGATGAAATTTGGAATAAAGACAGCTGAAGTCCTGGATTAACATATAGGCTACTTTTAATCGTTCGGGAAAAAAATATTGTTCCTATAATACTTTTATCCAAAAAAGAAGAATACAATTGAGTTTTTATTTTACAGAGCAGTCGAAAGATGGCGCAAACTTATAGAATACGCAGTTTTTATTAAATAAAATTATTTTATCGTCCGCTACGTCTGGATAAAGAATACACCTGAATAAGTTTTTCTTTCAGACGTGGATTTATAATTATGAAACTTTCAATCAGATCGAATTGTGAATTTTTCAGCGCATCATTTTCTCCATTTTAATTCTATTGTTCTACATCCAGAAAAAGTATGTTAGAAATATCAATTTTAATTTTTTTAATCACACTTATGAATAATGATACACTTTCCAACTTAATGGAATAAGGAAAAAAAATAGAGAAGACGCATGGATTATGATACGCTTTTAATATATAGCACATTAATGCGTATTTAAAATCTGAAAGTGTTTCAGATTTTCTTATTTTTTCTTTATCTTTCCGTTTTTGATAACGGCCAGTATATCTACAAGCGACGAAAATGATCTGTACCTTTTTGTAGGTTTTTATAATTAAATATCTTATTTTTGTAACCAGGGGTGATCCTACACGGTAAGCAAGGTAAACACCACATCAGGGCGCCGGTTTCGAATTGACGTCATTTCGAACTCAAAAACTAAGTAGAGTATAAAAGGAGACGTATTATTAGGAGGGGGAGCCACTCACCCTAGATCCGCCCCTATTTGTAACCATCTTAATTTTAAATTCCATTCAGAATCTGAGAGATTTCAATGCCATGGTAGCCGGTGAGAAACAGGATTTTCTCCGAACAAGATTTATTAAGATGGCGAACCAACTGGTCGCCGGAGGCGGCTAGTAGTTACAATAAGTTTTACATTTCCTCCTTATTGTTTGAATTATGTAAGTAGAATTAAAAACTGTCTATTCCTTAAATATAATCGATTAGAAATATTTTTTAGTTTATTACAATAATTTAGCAGCTAATGCAAAACTTTCCGAAGAAGACAATTTTATTAAACATCTAGAACTCTGGTTTAACCAATTTACTTCCATCATTGCAACAATTGAACGGCGAAGTTCTTTATGTCCAGTGCTTCCTAGCTTGAGTCTGACTGGCTATACCTTTTAGAATGTCCAGCCTTACTGGAGTGAAACATAGGTGCAATAAGTAATTCAATGGCATCATTTCTGATAACCATTAAAGTAGAGAGAAAAGTATTAGTTACGTTAAAAATCTAAGAAATAAGTGTTATATTTTCTCGATTTTTAGCGAATTTTCAAAATTTTGAACATAGAAAATACCATTACACTAATTAGCTTGCACACTCACTGGTATACGCAATAAAATACTTTTACTGATATCTGAAAATGACCTCTGCCAGTTTTCTAATGGTTTTCAGAAATTTACAACTTTCAAGGAAAGTAAATACTTTAATATGCATGGCCACTTGTGCCTTAGTTTTAAAGCTGTTTCATTTGACAACCTAGAAGTACATCTTTTTGTAAAAAAAATTTGCAAAAGAATGATTTTTACATTACTAGCGGATTACATGCATGAATGTTGTCTTCTTAATCTAAATTTGTTGGTCAGACTGCCCTGGAAAAATTCTAAGTTTAAATAAAGATTGAAGAAATTTCTTTGTATCATTTGCATTTACTACAGTAAGTTTCCTACTGAGAATAATATGATTACCATTTCTCGCTCTTTTCCTGGAACATAAATACCTTTGGGTTATGCTGAATGCCGCTTATTGAACCAACTGTTTTATTTACTATTCCTTTATTTACTTCAGCTGTTCTCTGCATAATACTAATATACATATAAATATATGGCATTTGTGTTGGAAAGAGTTTTGCGCGATATGTGTTTGGCATTATTTAGCAAGCTTTTATAAGAATAAATTAGGAATTCGATGTTTCCATTAAGGAAAATTAATAATAACCTGTTAATACAAATGAATGCACTTCATTATTTTTATAACTGTTGAAGTGCAGGAAAGAAATTATCTTTCGTTTACATTTAATACACTGGTTTTCATTAATTAACGAAAAAATCATAAAAATGACTGATACCCTAAAAGTTACAACTAGAACTTATTGAAACTTAAAAGAATAAGAACTAAGTTGTGAAATAACATGATAAGAAATTACTACACGCTCATGGTGTTATAGAGTTTAGCAAAGGTATCAAATCAACAAACTGGATGTGTCAGTTTGGTATTGAAAAAGTACCTTCAATATGGAATATGATCCTTCCTAGAGCCAATAGAGCATCTACAGCAACCTGTGATGCTGTCAGTTATGCGCTCTATCAGTTTCATTGGGAGAGAGAGCCATTGCTCTTGCAAAGCAGTTGTAAGCGTGGCAAGGGTGTGAGGAAGAAGATTGAGAGCAGATATACATCTTCCTAAGTTACCCCAGACATACTCGTTAGGATTAGGTCAGGTGATCGAGCTGTTCACTGCATGAGCTAATTCGTTTGCTGCTTAAGGTAATCATCCACGAAGCGAGTCCTGTGCGGTCTAGCATTGTCGTCCTGAAGAAAGAAATGAACTCTATTGTCCTGACATAAAAGGCAAATAAGTATCGGAGGGTGTCATCTCTGTAAGTCTGAGCATTCACGGTTCCACTTGGAAAGAAGTGGAGGTATGTTAGTCCAAAGAGATTTTACCCCAAACATAGTCACTGCCACCTGTTCATGCATCTCTTTCGTGGATGTTTGATGCATGATAACAGGTTCCACGTTCTCTCTAAATCAAACAACGGCTACTACCGTTCAGTCGTTGAGGGTTGTAACCTTTCGAAGCATTGACCAAGGTTGGTGCTACTGGACTTTCTGAGTTCTGATTGAAACCAAGTTTCAACCGACTGGATCACTGCGCGGCATTTATTGGAAAACAAAATTGCTACTTTTTTGTCTAATAGTGCTTACTGATTGAAAATACAGTTCGTCTGCTCCAAGGACTCATCTAGAGGATGCTAGAGGGGGAGTCTAGGGTCCTGCTACAAACTCACTTTAAAATCTGAAGCTATGTGTTAACAAAATTTTGTTTAGCAATAAAGCTTTTTTTTATGGCACACGGTAAGTCATATCACACCGCAAAATTTTTTATTTATAAATGCACATGAGTTGTTTTATTAACCGTTTCCTCTTCAAGTTGAGGGAAAACCTTCGTGTTTCAAACAATATGTTATGTTTGACTTCGAAATAAAACTGTAGGGCAAATGTGACTCAAGTTCAAGGTTTTAAAAGGCAAAAACTCTGAGCTGTGACGTGTCTATTATACTGTTCCATCTAAAATAGTAGTACATTTAGAATTCAAGTAAAATAAACTGTAGACTAATATTTAGAACAGCTATTTGAGAAAAAAAATAAAGTTCATGCTTCCAAAATGGCAACGATGGAAAGAATTATTCTACAGATAAAAATGTCGATATATTGAATAAATTAACATTCTGCGTTTATGTCTTTAAAATGTGCTTAGTTTAATGGTTTAACATGGAAAAATAAAAAAGTTGCAAGAAACTAACATTTGGTTTTAAGCATAACCAATGGAAACAATTAGTTTTAAGCATATAATGATCTCACTTACAAGTTTGAAAAATGGCTAGTTATAAATTTAAATTCTGCTATTTTAGTTACACATCGATTAATTTTATTCTTATTGCGACTTATTATAAAAAGGAATGTATTTCACATCGAACTTTAGTCTTTACGGCAAAAACAGAATCGAGTTATTCATTTGTCGACTGAAAGTTTCTTTACTCTACTTTTAGAAATAAAAATACATGTTCTTAATATGCATCTTTGCAAAATCTCTTTCTTTCTTCTCAAGAGGTCTCAATTATTTTACAGCCTAAAGCTACAACATTTTTCATTCAAATCAGATATGGATTTTTAAAGAACAGTTTCTACGTACTTCGATGCATATTCAGCGTATTGAGACTTTTTTTTCGAAAGTTTTATAGTTTGTAAAATTAAAATGCTTTATTACTTGTGAATAGTGTTAGTTTTACGATGGCTTAAAATTAAATAATTAAATTTCTCCAATCTGGTATAGCCGAAATATTTTAACGCATCTGCAACCATAATCCTTTTATAATTGATTAAATATTTCATTCTGAATTAAATATATTTTTCTTTTTGATAATAGATTAATATATTAATTAAAAAATATTGAAAATCCTGATCAATAAATTTTTGAGGAAAATTGATTTTCGTTATAAGCACAAATTAGGGCATACATCCTTTACGAAAGTATGGGTAATTTTTGTGTATCAGTTCTGGACACAGGGTATCGAAGTGTTAAACACTGTAAATAAAACAGGGAAAACTTTTAAATGTTTAACTTTATAGAATCCATACTTTTCTTTCGCGTTCTTTATTTTATTTTTCATTCTTTTCTAAAATGGAGTGTAAGACAATTTGCTACCAGTTAGGAGCCATCTGTTGTTGATAAATAAGTCTACCTTTTGATATTATTTTGCTATTGTTCCTCAGTTATTTGATTTTTATGGCAGTTAAGGCTATCCGAAGACACTGAAGACTATCCGAAGACTCTATGACCCCAAACATGATAAACTATAATCCTTTAATAGCGTACGAAAGAAAACATATTCATTTTGCCTTCGAACACTTTTTAGTTTCAAACATAAGATCACAAGGGTGCAACAATTCATAACGCAACAATGAAAAAGTTATAATATTAGTTTTTGCTGATATATGATATGATGCAGTTCTTTAACGAGTCAAATACTTTAGTTTTAATTAAATATATTCTATTTCAAATTGTTCAACATCTAGCTACGCAAAAATGTACTGTTAATAATGGTAGTAAACAGTTCACCATAAAATGGTCCTGAATAAGCTGAAACCTTTCTAAAGAGAAATAATGAACCATAATTTGGTGCTTAAACCGATAAATGGCCCCAAATTATGGTAAAATGTTTCTCCATCGAAAGGATGCAGCTAATTTAGTTCCCTTATATGGTGAAAAGTTGAAACTACTTCTATTAACGGTGTAACATTTTACATCTGTCTAATTCACACTGCTCTTTGAAAGCGATCCTGCAGAATTTTAATTTCAATTAAGTTCAGAATCTGTTGCAACAGAATTAGTTGAGACTTAAAAAATGTCCGTTAAAAATGTCCCAAGTATGAACGTAATGTGCCTTGTTTCTATCTGTCAAACAATGATCAAAATGTTCTCTAAAGAAAATAGAAAAGGCATGGATTCTTAAACAGTTTGACCTGCAAGGGGTTAAACATTTTTCAAATCTATAATCTAGTTAGTGCTTCACCACTACCTTTAAGGCAGAACCCGGCACCATTCAATACTACAATATTTTCCACGACCGGTGAAGGTTAGCTACTTTAAATTTAAAACATTTCTCGACTTTTCTGGAGAACAACTATTATGACATTCGTTCCTTATGATGGGTAAATGGTCCAAAACAAACTGGTGTTTCTGGTAGACTAATATTTATTTCTAGAAATCATAAAAACCTCTATTCAAAATATTTATTTACATGACTGGATTATCAATGACTAATTCGCGAGGAACTTACGGACAATTCATTTCTAGTATATTAATATTTTCTTTCTCTTTTTCCAGCCTGTAATATTTATTGTTAAAAGTAATGAAAAGCTCGGAAATATAATTCAGATTAGTAAGCTTAATGGGGCTTTTAAAGCACGAAGCAATATTTTATGCAAAATACATGTTATTTGACGCAGTTCGTTTTTCCTTTTTAACAATTTTCCCATAGGAAAACTGGCTGACATTTTGAAGTATTAAAACTATGTCGGTAGTTACATATTTAGTTTTATAACACATACACAAGAAAAGTATCACAAGAACGATAAATCGTACTTAGCGAATCGATTATAAAGTGCATTTTAAAGAAATGTCTAAGTGCAACTAGGCAGCGTATGAAGAAAATAAATGAGACAAAACTGCTAAATCATTTCATTCGGTGGCCATTTTTACAACATAATTTATCAGATTACTTTTGCTTATGCTTTATAAACAGCTTTGCATGTGTAATATTCTCAACAAGAAGCTCGTCTTACAAGTCTTAATAATGTTTGCCATCTCTTCTTGTAAAACTTGATGATCAGAAAGCATAATTTTTATTAGCACAGCACTGTTAATTTCTTTGTTAAAACATAAATAACCTCATGGCGAAAATCAAAATACTCGTGTACCAATTTGAAAATGTCTGAAATTTTTATGACGAAAGTGGGAAAAGTAACAATCGTTTGGTAATATTTTTTCCTTTATACCTTTTCTTTTTTATTTGTCGATTGGAAGGTTAGAAAAACCACGTTCATCGAAACATGCCTTATTTCCACTACTTTATGCTCTCCACAATTGTTCAGTGTCGTGGAAACGCTCATAAGTATGGAAGTACAAGCCTTACCCATTTTAAGACTTGTCTGAGTGTATTTTGCTTCCCGAATAAGGTTTCACCAGGCTGTCGGACTTGATGCGTTCGTGTAACAGGCCAAATACTTTAATAATAAATAAATAAAAATATACAGTTTTAAATTGTTTAAAATTTAGCTTCATAAAAGAAATGTATTACATCTCTCTCTCTAAGTTTAATCCACACTTTTTCTTTTAAAAAGAAACATAATGTATTTTCACTTGGATTAGATTCTCATGACTGGCAATGACTGAAGTAATTTTGTAAATTTAATAGTTTTAAATTTGTGGTAATGTAATATGGCATAAAATATGGTATACAATATTGTCCATCGAGTGCTGTCACAACATTTTTGCAGGTGTATGACACTAGCAATGTTAGGTTAAACAAACTCAAGCATACGCACTTCTCTGTGTTGTTTTCATTTGATTTCGGAATATTCAAGTTACTTGCAAAGGACAGTTGACAAGAATTTTGTGGGGTGTTTATTCAGATAGAGATCAATTGTTGGATTTTTATTAAGTAATGCTTTGTCACCATTTAGTGGAAGGCCACCTAGGAGTTGTAGTGGCCAAAGAACCATTCACCTTGGATCCGGGTTCGATTCCTGTCTTAGGCTTGGGTGTTTTTCGCCCGTCACTTTATAAGGGATAATGTTGGTCGCCCATTGGATCCCCCTATAATAGGATGGCCAATACCTTCAGACCGTTGCGATAGTGATTGCCTAATCGGCAAGTGCCCATCTGTTATTAAAAAAAATAACGGCAGTTGTTTTTGTTCCTGTCAATTTCATGAGATTGAGCGGGTGATTTTATGGGTTAGGAACCCTTACAAAGTCCCCCAAGGAGGTCACCCCCCCTTTGGATTAGACACCGCGCGTAGATAATGAGCTGTAATTCCACATCATCATCATCTGAGCGACTGGTTTTGTTAAAGAGTGAGCTTTAAGCCGCGGGCACTGTATTTATAAAAACTTATTTTATAGTACATTATTTTTTTTCAAATAACACTAACAAATGCTTTTCACACACAGATCTGATCACCATATCAATAAATCACCTAAGTTTCTATTTCCAAACAATACTTATGCAACCGGATCTTCAATAAATTATATGTGAAGATTTTTAGGCACGATTTCCTCTCTAGGCGACATCCCTGCGACGATCACTGCTCGTGTTTCAAATAAGTTTCCGTTTTTTGTTTTTGTTTCTCCCCTGGGTATTTCTTATTGTTATAAATAGCCCAGTATTTAGAAATTCGTCTAGTTGGAAATATTTACTGATCAGAACTGAAAGTCCAATGAGCCTTTGTTGCCACGGAGAGGTATTTTACGCAAAATAGATGTTATACAAAGTATTTTACTATAATTTTACATTTTTATTAACAAGATTTTTAACCAAAAATAGTGTAAAGGTACGTATTAGCAGGTGTGAATGTGATATTAATTTTGTATGCTTCAGAAGCAGTATATAATGCGGCATATTTTTATACAAGGTGTGACGTCAGTCTTTGTACCAGCACCGAAAATGATAACTAATTTATTTTTCCTTTTTTTTTAAAAAAAAAAGGTGTTAACGTGAATATTAATCACCCTTTTACCATTAGTATTTAGATAAAGACTTAACCCTCCATATACCATGTAAAAGCTACTAAACGTAAAATAACGATAATTTAAATGTGTAATGATCAATAATTAGTTTAACAATGCACTGATTTAATGATTAGTGTAACGAATTGTAGTTCAAACAAAATTTCATTGCCGTTATTTCATTCGAACTGTTTTCTTAATTCGAAACTTAGGTTAATTTAAAAAAAAACATTTTGATGGTTCAGCTGAAATATTTGGTTAATATGATGTCAAAAGAGTTTACCAGTAAACTTTGTTGATTTTAGCAAAATATTTTTTTCATGTATCATCTTCAAAGAATTATAACTTCTGTTAGTCACACATACTAATTCGCAACCGACACCTCGTTTATCATTTTCTATCTGAGGTATTATTTTACCGATTATTTGGCACTCTTTTTCTCTACATACTTATTGAAATATTTCCCTGATTATCAACATGCATGTTGTAGCTTATACTAAATTCTGTTACTTTAAGGTTTTTCGCATTAGGTAAAATTTTAGTATTTGGTTTTTTAACCAGCAGAATCAGGTGAAATAGATATTGGAAAGTCAGAAAAAGTTGGGTAGACGCTTGACCGTAATCTGGACTGGTTGTTTCAGACGCCATATTCCAAAGTGTCGGACACCCATTTTATTTTCTATAGATTTCTGCTACTGTAACAGTCATTCTCGTTATTTGTGTCCAAATAAGTTTATAAGGGCAAATAATCCATTAAAATGGTTTGTGGTGACTACTATTTATTAAAAAAATTGATTATTTTGGATTTAAAATAATTTTTACTTTAAATTTCTGTTATTTTGACAGTAATACTCTACATTTAAATGTCTAAATATATGTGTTTAAAGGCAAAGAACCGATTAAGATGGTTTGTAGAGTTGTCTGAGTGCTATTTATTAAAGAAAGTCGTTATATATTGGAATTTAAATAGAAATAAAAAACTATGAGCAAAACAGGATTGCAACATTTTATTTGGAAAGTGATATTTACACCAAAAAATAAAATTATATTCGCAAAATATGTAAAAATAACAAGCATTTTTATCAATCTATCTTTCATTAATATTCTGAAATTATCTCTTATTAATATCTTTTTTATCTCTTATTAATATTCTGATATTATATCTCATTAATATTCTGAAAATCTTTGAATTTTAAGCAAAACGATTCTTATTTTATGGGACCTGCTGACGAGTAGCCCGACCTGCATGCCAGACTTAAGTCCCCTAATTTTTTTATATTGATGCTGACATCAATAATAGCGGACTTTTTTCATCTGCTGTTGCTGAGACATTAAACATGGCTCACACCGGTGATTCTCAAATTGTCAATATTTGCGACCATATTTTCAATCATAATTTTCATCGCTTTCCTCTCTATACAATTACAATGTATTGAATGCAATAATAATGCACTTTGACGCTAAAGCAACAATACGACCTTAATTATAAGCCGTACAAAATATCAAGATAATTATTACATTTATTGACAGTATTTTATGGGCCCTGCTGACGAGTAGCCCGACCTGCATGCCAGATTTAAGTCCCCTAACTTTTTTATATTGATGTTGACTTTTTTATATTTGACAGTGAAATTATTTTTTTAAAGTAATCTTTTATTTTTAACTTTTTGATATGCTCGTTCCCCCCACGTAAGTTTATCACGCCACTTTAGGGTACGAGCGCCCCCAGTTTGAAAATCGCTGGCTCACACAATAAAACTATTGAAAAAAATCTTTTTAATGATAATCACAGTCTTAATGAACTGATTATAGAAAGAGTATTTCGCTGTTTAAATTCGCCTAATTTTTTTTATTTGTTCAAAAGTATCAAGATGTAGGCACCATACTCGAGTTCGCGATTTGGCTGACATCATGTTCTTTAAGTAGCATAAATACATTTACTTTATAAAATAAAACACTGCTAAAATAATATATACATATATACGTATGTATATATATCTAAACATAAACACATTTTTTATTTAAATGAAATATTTTTTAACCGAATATACTCCCTTAAAAAACTGTTTATAGTTGGTAACCACAACACGTGTTATATTTCGAAACACTATTACACGTTGCATATACATTGCTGGTTTAAACACTGTCTTACGAACAAATACTTCAATCCATTAGCTGAACTAATCATTATTTTTAGCAATTCTGGAAGTTTCTATTTCTAAGCATTTATTAATACAACCGTACGCCTATTAAATTATGCGTAAAGAACTTTAAGGACTATTTCATTTCTCTGTCATATCCCTTGCGACGTTTAATGTTTCTGTTTTGAACAAGTTTTCCTTCTGTTTCTCCCGCGGGAAATATTCATCATTGTTATAAATAAAGAAATACGAAGAACTTTGTGATGCGGAAATATTTATTACAAACAGCTGAAGGCTCAGTGATGCTTTACTTGCACGAAATAGCGTTGAATATATGTCATCTATAGCAATGTGAGTATTAATAGATTTTTCGGCCCTCAAACAAAAATCCTTGAGCTGAAATTTTTAAAGTATTCACAATATAAAAATTACTAGCAATACTCGCACGTGAATTAGAAACATTTTTATAGTATTTTCGAAATAAAATTTATAAAAAGGCGGTCATACGTTGAAAACAACATGTTAATTCAGTCTTTATTAACCACTTTAATGAGTTTTTGCACAAATTTGATTTACAAAATGATTCTTAAATTACTGGGTAAAAACATGTTTTATTGAAGTGAATTATTAAATTTTAACCATTTTTTATCGTACTGTGTACAGTTTTAGTTACATATATTTCTTTTGTATTTCCTTAAACTGAAAATGTACAACTTAGCTCTAATATTTTATAACTACACACAGAAGGGGTCATTTATGAAATGGATCAGGCCAGAGGTAAAACTAAACGGGAAACTGTAAAAAAGGTTAAAAAAAATCTCCAAATTTTCAAAAATAAGCGTTGTTTTATAATGACTCCAGTTACTGATGTGATTTGTAGACAATCGTATTTTTAGAACAAGCGATGCAGAAAATGAGGGTAATTTCACTATTGAAAGTAAATTTTGTTACTAAACGTAATTTTGTTTTATATCCATGTTTTCATATTTATAAATATTTATTTTCAAATATTGTGATCACTAAGGTATGGTATTCATACTTGCAACGCCAGAATTAAAAAAATAAATACCAGGAATTAGTAAACATTTCTTTAGTTTGTAACCAAAATAATGGGGTAAATGAAAAACTTGTAGATGGGGTAATGAAACATGTTTTATTGTACTTCGGGTGAAAGCATTCATTTAAAATATAAGATGTTACTATTAAATATTTAGATTGAGATCTCCATAGAGCACATAAAGCTAATAAAGTACTGTTTTTAATTCGTACTCTATCTTCTTCAGACTCTAAAAATGGTGACAAGCTAGAGTGTAATGAGTTATTTTTTTAAGTCCATATGAAATAACTATGGGCAAGCGTTCTTACTCAAAGCAGGCAAGAGTTTGCCATCCCAATATAAAGTCCCTACATTCAGTATCTCATTTTGGAAATCAAGTTTTATGCTTGCCGAGCGTTCCTTCCATTTTTCAATTAGGACTCTTTGAATTAGACTTACTTATTGGTAATTTGTCAATGGTAAATCCAATTGCATCAATAGTATCTTCAAGAATAAACATAGAATATCGCATACTTAACTGATACTTGTCTAATGCAGCAACTAACTTTGGAGTAAGGAAATATTTCCTCATTACAGATTTACTTGTCCCAGGCTCTGAGCTTCCTGAAGCTGAGCTATTAATGTTGGGAAGTCTTCTGAATCCATATTTTCGCTGGAATTCGAAGAGGAATCGTCTTGAAACGATTCTTATGTTGCCGAGGATATTGAAGTGGAAACATATTTGATTCGCAAATTGTCTACCTTAACAGTTGGTAGTCGTGAACTTTCCTATTTTTTGGCCAGTTTTTTATCCACTCCTTCTAAGTGACCGGGTAGGCCCGGCTCTCTTTGGCGCTGCAAGAACACCCTATCTTCCTCTACTTTCATTAAGTGCATCAGCATATGCAATATCGAACAAATAGTCTAAATTGCTGACAAGTTCTTGTTGTCGCCTCTTGAATATGTCTTGTATTTCTTTGTATTCTTTTGTAAGTCTCTACAAACCTGATACATATTAGCAAGTTTCCACACACAGTTTGGCAACGATTTTGTATGTATGCGTGTCTTTTCTCAATTGATAGTACATTCGCGAATTGCGAGATTTGCACGTTTATTAACAGTTAAATTCACTTCTCGAATATTTTAAAACAAAACTGAGAGAACTTGTCCATTAGACGGAAATTTTGAACCCATTATGTGATGTTTTGTGTTTCCTATTAAAAATATCCATTCCACAGCCGTGTTCTGTTCAATGATTAAAAACGATATAAACATTTATTTACAAAACAACTTGGAATTAAAAGCACATTGACATCTAGACGTGCACTGTCTTGAGTAAACTGGTACTGTTATGTTTCACGAATTACACATTGTCACTATAGAGACATTTCAAAAACTTTCTTTATCTGTTGTTTTATTTTTACAAATTTGTGGCTGCTAGGTGCTCCACTGCAGACACGTGTCCTCAGCGTTCGCTTTTCTATTTTTGCTATCTTTTTGATTTCTTTTTTCCTTTTTATAGTAGGGTAGGGCCCAGAACGTGTGGAGTTAATATCTCTTTTGATATGCCACACAACCGAAACCCTACTATTTGGTTTGCTATTAATTATAATCCACTGTTTGTGGCCCCTGAAGATGGTGACAGTGATTATTATTTCCATTCCATTCTATTTTCACATTAATTCTTGCACTTCATTTGGCTTAGCTTTTATTAATTTTTTTATTAATTTTTTTATTTATCATCTCTTCAAAATGTGGTTTCTAATTCCTGCTTATAGCTGTTATATTTTTATGCGAGGTATGTCTTATTTGCAGTATGTTTTGTGTTTCACTTATTAGTTACATTCTATTCTGTTTGTCATAGCTTCAGTTGCGCGTTACAAATAGGATATCTTCTAAATAATTAATTATGGATGCTTCATTTGACTTTATATGCCATTTTTGCATTGCTAATTACATTTTAAATCTTCTTACAAGCTATATTTTGCTGCAAGTGCGCATTTATAGTTCTGTAATTTTCCTAGTCACTACCTTCAGTTACTCCTTTTCAATCATCATCTATGATTTATCTATATTCATTTTGAATACTTTGTAAAATACAGCTGTCTATTTAGACTATCTCCATTCTATTTTTATTTAATTTCCCAACTTTATCAGCAATAATGTTCAAATTACTTTTGCCTTGAGTTATGGTGTTGCTACTGCTGCTGTTATTAACTTATTCAGTGTAAAAATAACATCTTTCTTCGATATAGTTGGATTACTTAATTAAATAACAATATCTAAATTTTGTACCGATGCTAACTACTTTACTTTGCTTGCGATGCTTTTATTATAATGTGCTACCCTCTATTGGTAATCATACGAGTTATTTCCACTAATGGTTACCAAACAGCGACTTTTTAAAAATAGAAATAATATAGTAATTAGACATTGATGTAATATACAGCTAATAAACCATCTTTATTAGAAGACCTTAATACTTATTAAGTTTCTCATTTTATTCTAGTTTCAGCTAGTAATATTTTTGCTATTATTTTACTCAAATTACGCTTCGCTGCATTTTTTTCCTTATTTCTACTTTACTGTCATGTGTATGTAATTTTTCTATTTTTCTTTTTGTGAATATTTTATTCTACTCCAGACTTTCAGATAATTTACTGTTATGTGTTTGTTTACATTTTTAAGAAATGATTGCTAGTTTTGTTTTGTCACTTAAAATTTAGTATGTACCTCTTACTTTTTTATGAATGGTAGATTTTAATAATTTAGCGCCTGGCAAACAAGGAAATAATAATTTTTCTTATGCTAGGTACAAGAAAATTAATGATAATAAGGATTCTCTTGGATCGAAAGCCTGCGACTTATCATCACTTGATAATATACCTCAATGGCATACTCTTAAATTTATTAAATGCACATCTTCTCGCTGTAAAACTTGTCCTTTTATTACTGCCAGACTTATACCCACTATTACAAATATTCTGCAAATATTTGTAATAGTGGCTATAATTTAAGCACGTTTTGCAAAGTATACAACTGTATCTATATGTTAACCTGTAATCAGTGTAAAATAGCATATATTGGCCAAACTAGTAATCCTTTAGACCTTCGTATTAATCTACATCGAAATCATGTTAAGAACTATCCTAGTAATCTTTCTGCTAATAACTTTGAGTATGAACATTTTCATATGCATGGGTTCAATAATATTAATATCACTATTTTATCTATAAAGAAGAACCATAATGAACGTTTATTTTTAGAAAACTACTTCATCCAATATCATAATACCAGTTATCCATATGGTCTAAACCAATTAGTTCATAATAAACAATTAGTATATTATAATAGCACTACTAACATAAATAAATATTCTCCAATCTATAATACTTTAAACTTGTCTATATATAATAAAACACTTAGAACTTCATGAGGTAAACGTAAAAAGAGTAATAGTCCTAAGTATTCTAATAGTTATATAAAATCTGCTATTTTAAAATTATATAATTACTATACCAGTACTTATAATTGGTTTAATATACGTACTTTCATAAATTCCATTAAAAAGAAACTTTTAGTTAAGTATTTTTCTATTTTTTCAAATCTTAACATTTCTGGACATTTTTCTCACCTATTCTTCGATCTCATTGTTGCACGAGCTACTGCACTAACCGTAAACTTGACCAATAACAGTAATAATACACCTTCTAATTCTAACTTATTAATTACTTTCACAAATCCTGCAATCAATAACTTAAACTTCAATACAATATTTTCTACTAATAACACTTACTTACTTTCCCATTAAAAATGTCAATATTAAAAAGTCCTTTAAATATCCCCTACCCTTTGGTAGGAAAATATTTAACTATAACTCCTTTTCTAAAACATATAACCCTTCTGATACACCACCCTGTATATGCAATGACAATCACTATAGGAACTTCATTAATAGGGATTATGGACACATCATTACTGGGGACCTCGCTATCATAAAAGATATTAGGTTAAAAAAACTCATGCAGAAGGGCTCTAAACACCGTATTCCTTCTAAACACTCTCTTAGTGGCATTGTAACACAATTCACATATGATTTAGATTATTACATATATAATACTGCCTTAAAATACAACACTCCTTTTGAAGCCTTCACTACCTGGAAAGTGAAAGTACTTTCAATCTTTAAGCAAAATATTGCTAAATATGTAAAATACAGATCTCCTGTCAATAGTCAATTTTATACTCAAATAGACTTTATTAAGCAGTATTTCATAATTACTTCTGTAGATAAATCATCCAATAATTATGCTTGTATTTGTAAACAGTTATATCATAGCTTGTTAGCCTCTACAATTATAAATAACATTATCTATTCCTCTACTAATCTTTCTACTGTAGTCTGTAACAAAAAAATTCTGGCTTTCTATAAACTTCTCAACCTACAACATAACAATCTACACTATCCTTATATTGTACTAATCCCTAAATTTCATAAATCTCCTTTAAAGTTTCGAACTGTTACAATAGGATGCAATACTTATAGCAATGTAGCAAGTAAACTCCTATTAAAGATATTGTCTGTTATGCATGAGTATTATATAAAACGTAATGATTACTCTATAGGAAATAGTTATGATCTACGCAATACAATATGTAATATTAGTAATATTACCTCTTTATATACCTATGATTTTAAAGATTTATTTAACAATATTCCTCTTGACGACCTTTACAATGTAATTAATGAATTATTTGAAACTTGTGTTAAAAATATTAAGCTTCCTTCCCATGTTGATGTAACTTATTTCAGTTGTCTTTCTAAATTTATTATATCTAATAATTATATTCTACATAACAATAAAATATACCTACAAAATCATGGTATACCACAAGGTGGTTCAGCATCTAGTTACCTAGCAGATCTATACTTATATTACTATGAAAAAGAATATACTAATACACATATCATACTTAAACGATATATAGATGATATCTTACTTGTAAACACTACTAATAATAATAACACTAGCTGCTTGCCCGTTCACCGCACGGTGGGAAACGCATATTTTCCTAACACATATATAATTCGAATTAAACCCAGTAATGAGGAATCTCAAAACGTGAAAAAATACTTGAATCGTGACTAAAAGAATTCGTATTGTGAGGTTTAGTATATACCACATTCAGGTTTAGTATACATAGTATATACCACATAAATAACATTACATGATGTTGACAACAATTTTATCTTGCATTTTTCAATGCGCGGACAATGCATTAGCGCAGTTATGTTACACACGACTTTATTAAATTTTACCTAAATTAAAAAAACTACATGAAACAATGCATGCATCATTTACGTTTAAAAGCCAAAAATGTACCCTGCTCCGGTGAAAATCATGTCGCTTTTGTAAATGAAAACGTTCGTGATGTAACTTCTGAGAAAAAGCTTATTACCCTTACTGAACTCTTAATGCAGTATCACACTTGTTACATAAAAGTGACAAATGACGTTTATCTCACTGTCAATTCGCACTAAATAAATAACTAATTTCATTTTTTACAGATTACAGTTGACCCCTTTATAACATGGGTCTACAACACGAATTAGAACACGACGAAAACATTACGATACGTAACACGTTAAAAGAGACTCGTACAGCACGATGAAATGAGACATATGTTCTGATATTATGACGCCTTAGCTCCTGTAATTAGCATTCCTTTTGAATGGCAACACCAAACATCATTGCATTTTTACAGAGCGCGAATACGTTTTGCCGTGATTATACCGCGCAGTCCGCACTCCAGGTGGAGTATAGCGCAGGACCCTTACAACACGGATTCCTATAACACGGAACGTATCTACCGTGATATAGGGAATCTACTGTAGTTGCATAGTGTCAAATTCAATAGTTAAGAAAATTCTCGGTTGCCGTATTTAGTAATATTTCATCTTACCTTGGTGACCGAAATGTATTAAAACCAAATATTCGAACTGTATCAAAAGTAAAATTTACTAAAAGCAAAATTTTTAATTTTGTATAACTCTCAGAACAACTTCGGAGTTTGCCATCTACGACGGTTTTTCAAGACGTGACAACTGATGCTTGCGTACAGTGGCGTAGCCAAGGAGGAGATAGGGGGTCACAACCCCCCATGTGGAGTTTTTTGCCATACAAAATGTATATTCTTAACTCCCGTAACATTCCCATGAAAAATTTTTGGCTACTCTAGCTTGCATATAATTGATCTTTTTTTTTTTCATTTATCAATGATCAATATACTTCAGGATCGGAATCTCCGCGGTAAAAAATGGTCTAAAAAATCTGACACCAGAAACATCTGAATAACACAGTGGGGTTACACAAATACGCGCCGGACATACGCTCTTGCTTATGTCCGGAGGAGCAAATGCATTAGAGGTTATGTGCTGCTCCGGATAATCTGCCAGAAAAACAGCAAAAATGACGTAAAAATTACATCCACACTCGAAGGAAATAAAATTAAAGGTATGTAGAATTGCATAAAAACTTCGATTATTTTTAATGTGCAAGTCTGTTATAGTTAGTTCTATTTATTTCACGTTTGATGCGCTTTCACTTTTTTGAGTCTTAAAAGCTGTAGAAATGTGTGGTTTCACTTGATTGTTAAATTTAACAACTTAAGTGGCAACAATGGATTCCGTTGCTACGGAAATTATAGCAATGTTAAAAATAGAACATGAAATGAGTTATTCACGTTTACTTTGCTAGAACTGCCATATTGGCGAAATTAACGCCGCCAGTCGATGGCCAATAGCTCAAACCACAAATTAAACTTGACACTAAAGTCAATATGCAATACTTTGTTTGGCGAAATTAAAAAAAAAATATCTATGCATACGCTAGTGACATCGGCTCATCTCAATTGTGCAATGGAATTAATAATACGCACAGAGCTGCACTACATTTGAATATTTTTCGCCAACTTTGCTAAGAAATGTACTAAAGTAGGAATCAACATGCATTTCAATTCGTAAAACAAAAAATATATTAGACAGTATTAATTACGCCTTTCTAACAGCTTTTAGTAAAAGAAACTTCCGTAGCGCTGCTTTAACAAATAAGAATCAATTATTTATTACACAGTACTTCGATCGCCAAAATGCCAACATACACCCTTTTGTGAGATTTTTTTGTTTTCAGAGAATCATTCGAAGCATTGATTTAACAGCAATCAAAATGGGAAATAGTTATCTATCATTTATATGGTTCCATCGCCAAAATTTAATGCAGGCATATTATTGATAAGTAGCAGTTATTTAAATTATTGTTAACTATAACGGGTTTTAATCACTTAACTACCATGTACAAAATGAGAGAATTTCAATTTTCTGAAATTTGGCGGAATTCTTAACTTAAATCAGTTTACTTAATTTGGTGAAAATTCTATAGATCGTTTAAAATCGCCTTAATAACTGTATTTTTGTATGAAAAATCGAAGTATAGCGCCGTAAAATTTATACTTGTTATTAAAAATACTATTTCGTTACGCTCTCAGTAATTTGCGCCAAGCCCAAAACTGTACAAATCGGTAGAACCTATTACTTTCTCAAAATCGCCAAAAGCCATTTTTTTTTTCGGCCAAACAAAAAAATATTAGCCTCGGAAATCTCTCAATCCCTTATTCTTTTACACATAAAAAACGTTGAATTCCAGCTCTGATTTAACATGAACGCAATATTTTAATTAAAAAATAACTTTGTAAATAATCTAAACAGAAAAAAAATCATTATTCTTTTATTTTTACTGCAGGAGTCTAAATAATTTAATAAAATAGCCAAACATGGCAACCTCGATGCTTATTTCTCACTTTTTTGACTACAGGGGGTTACAATTAGGGAATTAAGGAGATAAAAAATTAGCGTTTTTGACAGGTTTTTTATAAATATCTCCTAAACTAATTCGAATTTCAAAATTTAAATTAGCGGAGGTTCTTTCTCGAAATTTTCAGAATTTGTGGATACCTCGTTCGAAACTCAACTACCAGCCGTTTAGGAGGAGATGATGCTACACACAGACACACAGACAGACAGACGCGCACAGATTTTAATAGTATAGACTTGCTGGATACCCGTTCTCCGCACGGTGGGAAACGAATATTTTCCTTACACATATAACTCGAATTAAACCCAGTAATGCGGAATCTCAAAACGTGAAAAAAATACTTGAATCGTGACTAAAAGTTGACGTCATGAGTGCAAATCTGAGATGATTGCAACCTGATGACATAAAATCTTCGTCAGTGTCACTGGCGATCAAAAAACATCTTTACGGTATGCAGATGAAACTTCTCTCTTTACAAAAATGCCTGATTTCTACATCATATAATTTTGTTTTTTAAGCTTAATTATAGCATTTATATATACCAGATGAATAAATTACATGATGTTGACAACTATTTTATTTTGTCTTGCATTTCCTAAAGCGTGGACAATGCATTAGCGCAATTATTTTGCAGATGACTTTATTGAATTTCACCTAAATTAACAAAACCTACATGAAATAATAGATGCACCACATACGTTATAAGCCAAAATTGCACGCAGTTTTCACGAAAATCGTCACATTTCAAATGAAAACATTTGTGACGTAACTTCTGCGATAAAGTTTATCACCCTTACTAAACTCTTAATGCAGTATCACACTTGTTACATAAAACTGACGTTGGTCTCACTGTCAACTCGCCCTAAATAAATAACTAATTTCATGTTTTATTTTTAATAATTGACAGTAGACCGCTTCATAACACGGGTCTACAACACGAATTCGTAGAACACGGAGAAAAAATTGTGATCGTTTTCGTGTAACACGTTAAAATAGACTCGTGCAGCACGGTAAAATGAGACATATGTTCTGATATTATGACGCTTTAGCTCCTGCAATTAACATAACTTTTGAATGGCAATACCAAACATCAATCGTATTTCTACGGAGTGCAAATAAGTTTTGCCGCGATTATTCCGCGCAATCCGCACTCCAGGTGGAGTATAGCGCTGGACCAGTACAACACGGATTCCTATAACACGGAACGTATCTACCGTGTTATAGGGAATCTACTGTAGTTGCATAGTGTCAAATTCAAAAGAAATTCTAGGTTGCCGTATTTAGTAATATTTCATCTCACCTTGGTGACAAATATCCGAACTGTATCAAAAGAAAACTTTACAAAATTTTTAATTCTGTATAACCCTCGAAACAACTTCGGTGTTTACCATCTACGACGGTTTTTCATGACGTGACAACTTATGCTTGCGTGTAGTGGCGTAGCCAAGGAGAGGATAGGGGGTCACAACCCCCCTCGAGGAGATTTTTGCCATACAAAATGTATATTCTTCACTCCCTTATCACACACGCGTATATATACATATATGTGAGCTGCAGTAGTCGTAACACCCCCATGAAAAATTTCGGGCTACGTCACTGCTATCACATAATTGATCATTTTTCTTTTCATGTATCAGTGATCAATATACTTCAGGATGAGAATCTCCATTGAAAAAAAAAGTTCTAAAAAGGCTGACCCCAGGAAACTCTGATTAACACAGTGGAATTACCATGGGCCCTACCCAGAAAAAAATTTGGGGGGGGGGTTTACAGAAATTAAATTTATAAATTCATAAAAGATGAAAAAGGCCCAATTTTTCACAAAAACGCTTCATTATTACTGTTTTGTTAACAAAATTTTAGATTTCGGGGGGGGGGGGAACCCCCTGGTCCTCCGGGTAAGGCCTGGGAGTTACACAAATACTACGCTCTTGTTTATGTCCGGAGGAGCATGTACATTAGTGCTTGTGTACTGCTCCGGAAAATCTGCCAGCAAGGCAGCAAAAATTGACATAAAAATGGCATCCGCACACGAAGGAAATAAAACTAAAGGTATATAGAATTACATGAAAACTTCGATTATTTTTAAAGTGCAAGTCTCTAACAGTTCTATTTGTTTCACATTTGACGCGTTTTCACTTTTACGAGTCTTAAAAGATGTAGAAATGAGTGGTTTCACTTAATTGTTAAAGTTAATAACTTAAATGGCAACAATGGATTCCGTTGCTACGGAAACTATAAAAATGGAACATGAAATGAGTTATTTATGTTTACTTTGCTAGAACTGCCATATTGGTGTCATTAACGCCACCAGTCGATGCCAAATAGCTCAAATCACAAATTAAACTTGACACTAAAGGCAATTTGCAATACCATGTTTGGCGGAATTAAAAAAAAAAATATCTATGCATACGCTAGTGACATCGGCTCATCTCAATTGTGGAATGGAATTAATAATACGAACAGAGTTGAACTACATTTGAATATTTTTCGCCTACTTTGCTAAGAAATGTACTAAAGTAGGAATCAACATAGATTTCAATTCGTAAAACAAAAAATACATTAGACAGTATTAATTACGCCGTTCTAACAATTTGCAATAAAAGAAATGTAGCGCTGCTTTAACATATAAGAATCAATTATTTATTACATGTAAGTACTTCAATCGCCAAAATGCCAACATACACCATTATGCGAAATTTTTTGTTTTCAGGGAATCATTCGAAGGTTTGATTTAACAGCAATCAAAATGGGAAATAGTTATCTATCATTTATATAGTTCGCTCGCCAAAATTTAATCCAGACATCTAATTGATTAGCAGCAGTTATTCAAATTATTAACTATAACGTGTTTCAATCCCCATAACTACAATGTACAAGATGCGAGAATTTTAATTTTCTGAAATTTGGCGGAATTGCTCTAACTTAAATCAGTTTACTTAATTTGGTGAAAATTCTGAAGATAGATCGTTTAAAATCGCCTTAATAACGTCATTATTTCTGTATGAAGTATAGCGTCGTATTCTAATAAAACTTATACTTGTAATTAAAAATACTATTTCATTACGCTCTCAGTAATTTGCGCCAACCCAAAACTGTGCAAATCGGTAGAACCTACTACTTTCTCAAAATCGCCAAATCAGCCATTTTTTTTTTCGACCAACTAAAAAATACACATATAGTCTCGGAAATCTCCCAATCCCTTATTCTTTTACACATAAGAAACATTGAATTACTGCTCTGATTTCACACGCACGCAATGCTTAAAAAATAAATTAAAAAATAACTTTGTAAATAATCTAAACAGAAAAAAATCATTATTCTTTTATTTTTACTGCAGGAGTCTAAATAATTTAATAAAATAGCCAAACATGGCAACCTCGATGCTTTTTTCTCACATTTTCACTGCAGGGGTTACAATTAGGGAATTAAGGAGATCAAAAATTAGCGTTTTCGACGGGGGTTTTTTATCAATATCTCTTAAAATAATTCGAATTTCGAAATTTAAATTAGCGGAGGTTCTTTCTCGAAATTTTTCGAATTCGTGGATACCTCGATCGAAACTCAACTCCCAGCCGTTTAGGAGGAGATGATGCTACACACAGACACACAGACAGACGAGCACAGATTTTAATAGTATAGATTATCTTCCCAATAAAGTATCCTTCTGCTCTGGAATTAATTAAAAATGATATGCTTAACAATTCTGTTAGTTTTCTAGATCTAAGTATGTCCATCACTCCTAGAAATAACCTTAGTTTCAATATATATGATAAGAGAAAAGATTTTAGCTTTAAAGTAAATAACTTTACTCATTTTTCCTCCTGCTTACATAAATCTGTATTCCGCAATATCATCTATAATCAATGCTGTAGAATCAAGTTTCTATATTTTGAAGATTTTAAAGTCTCCAATTTTAAATCATTTTTTTCTGTCAGCTAGACAATACAACTTTCGAGTAAATTAACAAAGTTTCTATTATATACAATTCTTGATAATGATGTGTCTAATGTCTTTGTTAATTTACTGGAGGTTGGGTGGGGTTTTGGTTTCAAGGTTGTAATTGGGTGGATGGGTCGGGCGGAGGAAGTTTTTCTCATATTTAAAAAAAAAAAGAGTAATATGTATAAAAACAATCTGGATGTGTATATGTATCCATATATATCTGGAGGGATTAATAAAAAAAAGGGGGGGGCGGTCCTATATTGTTGATTATTCTGTCCTAAACATTTTTTTCTACATATTAATCTTCTTTCATACAATAACTTATTATTCATACTTTGTCACTAATAATAATAATTATATTTTTTAAAACAATATGTTATATTTAATTGGCTATTCAATAATTTTAATCTATTATTATTATATATATATATTTAATTATATTAATATACCTGGATACTCTTAAAGTATAATAGTATTACCTTTTAGTATTTGGCAACACCTATACTTTATTCTTTCCACTTTTACACTTTTATTTTGTGGCAACACCATTTTGCACTTTTTACAATTCTTAACATTGGCAACACTTATTACTTGTTTTCAAGATTTCCATGTGCTCCAAGTCTGGTATGTAGATTTATAATTGCTATTTCTATTTTTGTTATCTTTTTGATTTCTTTATTTCCTTTTTATAGTAGGGTAGGGCCCAGAACGTGTGGAGTTAATATCTCTTTTGATATGCCACACAACCGAAACCCTACTATTTGGTTTGCTATTAATTATAATCCACTGTTTGTGGCCCCTGAAGATGGTGACAGTGGTTATAATTTCCGTTCCATTCTATTTTCACATTAATTCTTGCACTTCATTTGGCTTGGCTTTTATTAATTTTGTTATTTATTATCTTTTCAAAAAATGTGGCTTCTAATTCTTCCTTATAGCTGTTATATTTTTATGCGAGGTATGTCTTATTTGCAGTATGTTTTGTGTTTTACTTATCAGTTGTATATATATATATATATATATATAGATATATATATATATATATATATATATATATATATATATATATATATATACAACTAATATATATAATTACAGTAACTGGATTTCCAATTAAATATGCATAAAGAACTTGAAAGGACAGTTTCTCCTGTTAGTGATATTTCTTGTGACGCCTATTCCTCGCGTGTTTCATATAAATGTTCAATTTTTGTTTCGTTTTCCGTGGACAATATTTATTGTTATAAATAAAGAAATATTTAAAAATTCATCAAACAGCAATATTTATTATTCACGACTGAAACTTCAGTGAAGCTTTACTTGCGCGGAATATTTTATGCAAAATAGCTGCTAATACTTTTCCTGTTTTGCTTTGCTAATTTACATTCATATTTCGTCGGTTATGTAGATAAAAAAATTTAAAATAGTAACATGCATAAAATAAGCATTCGTGCATCCCCTTTAACAGCTATAAATAAAGTAGTTAGTTTTGTTCCCCCCGTTAGATAAGGCATACTGACAATAAGTGCAAGAAAAGAAGTACTTTGTTCTTAATCATCTAGAATACTATTTTGTAAAAAGATTCTGATAGTCTTATTTTCGATGAAAATTCCCAAACATCAGTTAAATCATTAATATCTTAAGTCAGTTATTAAATGCAGCTATCGTTTATTAAATGCTAATTGATAATAATTATAATTTCTCTTCCTTTAAATTACCCTACAATATTTGTTAAGGATATTACACTCGCACATTATAAAATTAATTTTGTACAACTTATTTAAAAATTCTCTGAAGTATCAATATATAACTTACTTAAAAGTTTTCTGATCAAAATAAATATTCACAGTACTTTACCTAAATTATTTAAACGAGACCTATTGAAAATTTCCAATTATTCCGAATCCACTATTTTCTATTACTAGGTAAAATGGGCCCTACTTCAATTTTTATGGCTTTGCAATTTTATTTTATTATGTACTATCATAATGAGTACGATTTTGGTGCACTTTTACACCTGGGAAATTCTGTTTATTTTTTTTATAAGTATTTTAAATAACGTTTTCAAATACAGGGTGGTCATAAAAAACTACTCCACTGTATGTACTTCTAAATGACGTTTCTCTCAACCGATCGAAATGAAATTTCATAGTTACTCAGAGGTATGAGCTAGAGATTGGATTGTTTAAAACAATAGAATTATCACGGTTGCGGTCACATTTAAGAACATATCGAAAGGTTTCAATGATAATACCCACTTTTTTCTCTTGCGAAAATTCACCGCACATTGAAAAACCATAAATGGATTTGGAACAATACACGTGGGATGAAAATATGCGGTGTAAAGCATTTGCAAAAAGAGCTTTGAAGAGAACAGAAATCGTCACAGAGAGAAGATGTATTTACATAATTTGCATAATTCACTGGAATAGATAGCAGAAATGTTAAACTATCAGTAAGTCACTTGAAAACGAACTAAAAACGAACTTGGTAACGAACCAAAACAGCTCAAGAGAAGAGGAGGAAATTTTTTTATAGGAATTAAAAGTTTGCCGGAAAGAAGTCGAATTTGTCTTTGGAAAAGTTCGTAATTTTTTCACTGTAACCGTAATCGATGTTGTTGTAAAAAAACTCCAGTTTCGAGCTCATGCTTCTGAATAACTATAACTCAAATCTCATGTTGATCGGCTGAACGGAATGGCGGCTAAATTTTTCATATATCAGGGTAGGTTTTTTTATGACCACATATACATTTCTCATAATTTTGAAATAAAATATTTGTAACATTTTTAAAATTAAATTAGGTTTATTAATACGGCTGGAAGAAATCGGCTTCAACGAGCTCCTTTAGCGAAAAACACGTTAACGAAATCCCAGGTTAAAGCATAGAAATGACTTTAGATAAGAAAAAATACAAGAAAAATATTAAATAGCAATTACTCTTCAAAATCATGTGTAGCATCATCAATAAATTAATAAATTGTTGGATGCCAATTTTATTTTTATTTTACTCTTCCCTAGATTGTGATGTATTCTACAGATAATATTTAAAGCGAGATATTTTAAATTGCAGTCCAAAAATTTTATTTTCATTCATTCACATTTTTTGTCTGCGAACTGACAATAGTTTGATAACATTCTAATAAAATTTCCTATACATTTTAAACGTTCCCGATAGTTATGAGTATAGTTGAAAATTAATGTATTCAATAAATTTCTGTTTCATTTATAGACAGCTGTTTGTGATTGATTAACTTTGTATCACTTAATATTACGTGCCCTATAACTTAATATTATGTACCCTATCTTTATTTTATATATTGCGTGTGTGTGTGCATATGTTTTTCTTGTATTTTGTATTAGCCTAACGATCTTGAATATTTAATAAAAGATAAGAATAACAAACATTTCAGAAGTAGCAAAAGATTAAAGGTCCTACTGGTATTTGTAAGGATTAAATGTCATTCTTGCTCTACTTGGACACGGGATAATAATGTTTTTGCAATCACGCATTAAAATTTTTGTAACTGTATAGGATCAAATTAATTCTGGAGACTAACAAAATTACTTGTAAATAAATTTAGGTGAAGTGTCAGTTTTCCAGAATGTAAAATATATTTCGAAATTCCTTAACTCTTATTGGTAATCCGTGAAAGATACATTTCACTATCCTTATGAGACAGTGTATGAGGTTTTGTATGCTCTAAATCGTCTATATAAGGAGATCTTTATACGTTGGCATAATTGTTGTAAAAAGAAATAATTGGGTCAAAAGCTCAGTATAACATGTGTACCAAAGTTTTCTCCGAATGTAGTCACCGAATTTGGTGAGGGAAAGCTTCGAGTTACATCTTACACTCGTAGTCACACAATGAAAGGGCAATTTATGTGTTGTCCGTATTTTACATGCTTATGTTGGTACCACACTTTCGTGCTGTGTGGTAGGACTTCTTGTGATCCACCACCTACAAAATCATCTCCAGTAAGCCATGAAACCTTCTGAAGCAAGCAGAAAAGCCCACAAGGAAATGATAACTGGTCGCTCGAAAATAACAAGCTTGAAATGGCAGTGAAGAAGGATAACAAAGGCACTACCTATATCCTGTTGTCATTCGTTGTTCATGTATTCAAGAGTATGCCTATAGCTCCAATTCATCATCCAAAGTAGTTACTTGAGAAAAATCTGGATGCCCACAATGAATAGGGTAAGTTTTATTTTCTTATTAGAAAGAAAACATGATCCTACGATTGCCCTCAATAGAGACTGGGTGTATACAATGGGTAGGGCCAGTTTTATTTTCTTACTAGACGCCTAAGGCGACCAGTTAGTTCGACATCTTAATAAATCTTGTGTTTCTCACCGGCTTCCTTGGCACTGAAATATCTGATATTCTGAATAGTATTTAAAATTAAGATGGTTACAAACAGAGGCGGCCGTAGGGTAAGTGGCACCCCTGCTAACGTAAAAAGGACGCCCTCTCGTATGCTCTACTTTGTTTTTGAGTTCGACATGACGCCCCTTCGAATCCGGCGCCCCGGTGCGATGATAACCTTGCTGACCGTATCGGGCCGCCCCTAGTTCCAAAAATAAGATGGTTTAGTGATAAAAGTGCTTGGTCCTTAGTCCGGTCAGAAGGAAAAACTTATTCAGGTGATTTTATTTATTAAAAAGTGCGTATTCTATAAGTTTACGCCATCTGTCGACGGCTTTGTAAAAAAAAAAAAAAAAAAGCTCAACTGTATTCCATTTTTTCTTGGATAAAATATAGTTTTTTTTGCATATTATAGGAACAGTGTTTTTTTCGCGCTATAAAAGGTAGCCTGTTTTTTAATCCAGCACTTTAACTTTCTTTATATCAAATTTCATCCAAATCCATCAAATCGTTTCAGCGTGAAAGAGTAACAAACATGCATACAAACATTGACATTTATGATATTAGTGGAATTGGGAATATTTTTACAATTGCCATCAACCTATTCTCTTCACAAATCTCAAATTGTAAATAACATGTCCCTGCTCACATGTTCAACAATTTAAAAAAAGGTAACACTCTCCGTAAAAGCATAACTGTATATTGCATTAGGTATAGGAAAACTGTTTTTTTAAATAATCATACAAATAATTGTTTTTTTATACGATGAAATATTAAATATTTCACTCTGTTTCCGTTCGAAATCACTGACATCTTTAATTATCAACTTGCATCTCACTAAAATGACTTTTTTTCTGATTTATTCCCACTCATAGCATGCTATCACTTTTTCCATTAAAAAAATTCTAAACCATTATTTATGCAGCAGAAGAATTTAAATAAATTATGCGTAAAGATATTTTCAAGAGGCTCTTTTGTTGTACTTTGTCTCTCGTGAGATCGTCTGAATCTCTTGAACAAGTTTCCTATTTTTCTTCAAAGTTTTTTTTCCCCTCTCGAGTGATATACATCGTTATTGAGGACAAAATATTTGTAAAATCGCCGTTCAAGAATACTCGAGGCCTAGGAAAGAAATCCCATAGGATTTACCCCAAACAATTCTTGTTTTATTAAATGAAGATACAATGTTTCGCGATCAGAGGTTGAAGTCCCATGGAAATTTTATTTTACATTTTGTAATGACATATTAACGTTAGTTGTATTTATTTACTCCTTTAATTCACAATTTAACTGGCAAAATGCAATAAATATTATTTATTCATTTATTTATTTATAGTGTATTTTCGGGAATGTTCGCTATGTGTATTTTTAAGGACGAGGGTAGTCCGACCATGGCCAGGTGTTAAGACTCTGAGAATTAGGGGATAGCTGAAGTGTGTAGGACCAGGTTCTGGCCTCTTGCTCGATTTTCGATACAACGAAATTGAGTTTGAAGCGGTTTTATCTAGATGTAACTTAAATACGCGTTAGAACACCTTAAAAAGTCCATCACCAAAGGCACCCTTTCATTAAGCACAATAGCCCTCGTGTGATACTTTATCTTAACAAACAACCTCCTCTCCGAACCTGTGGAACTTCGTAAATGCATTGTTTATTTAACGGTACATTAACAGAAACTGTCAGTTGCACTCCGATAGATACTTTGATGGATATTAAGAGATAATGATTACTTATTCGGAAAGCAATTCTCGACAAATATATTGTCTGTGCTGAAATCAGAAGAATTATTCCCAATGTCAAGTGACATCATGTTGAAAACTTCGTGTATACCAACGCTGAGTAATGTCTACTTACTATTGTCATCAAGCCATATCTCCGACAATATTGGAAGAAAAGCTGTCTAGCTGTCTTCTTTTGGCATGAAATATGTAGAATTGTTATAGAGTTTAATTGTTCACCTGATAAACTCAGGTTCATCTGTTCACTTCCAATCGCTGTAGATGAAACGATGATTCTATTGAAGCAACAATGTCAATTTCATGTTTTCTAATTTGCTTTTACCACAGTGTTTTAAATCAAATGTTTCACCACTGAAAAGGTACTACATAAAAATAGTTCAATTATTCCTTCATATTACATATTTTTTGTTGTTGTTAATTTGAAAGGAATTATACATGCGTGTGATAATCACATTTTTTCATTAACCCTTTAGCGCGCAGTGTTCCCGCTCTGGGAACACCAAACTCTGACGTTTTGACCGTTGCCTGTCACGAAGAATAGATTTGACTTCTATAAAAATTGTTGCGGGTGACATAGCTTCACGAGAATCTTTTTTTAGCACGTCATTTCCCGTAAAAAAATGGTCACGATTATTTTTAACAGCACTGACATCTGATGAAAAATGGAAGAATGCGAGAACAGCTGGATTAGATTGCCTAATGCTGAAAAAAGGCAGCCATTGCCATCGCTCTACTTAACTACCAGCAAGATGGTGGACGATCGAAACGTTCATCGCGTGCCACAGATCTAGAGACCCATTTTTGACGCAGCTGGCTGTGCGGCACAGCCAGCTGCGTCAAAAAAGGATCTTTAGATCTGTGGCACGCGATAAACGTTTCGATCGTCCGCCATATTGCTGGTAGTTAAGTAGAGCGATGGCAACGGCTGCCCTTTTTTCAGCATTGGGAAAGGGTTGCGCCTCAAAGGGTTAAACTATGCTTTGAAACAAACATATATCACACCAGAACACTTTTAATACATTTCAACATCTTCCCCTAGCATATTTCGGCACAGCATTGAGCGTTTCACCGATGCTTGCTAAACATGGTTGTTGTTTAAGCTGTTCATTGATGCATATCTTTATCTGATACAGCTTGGAATTTATAAAAAACAATGTTAAAAAAGAATCTAGTGGTGGATGGCGGCAAATCTAGTGATTGTGAGTCCACATTCATGGCGAGCTCTAACCAATCCATCTGCCAAGAAAAGCGTAAGTGAGGTAATCCAGAATGAGCAGTGCAAAAAAGTTTGGTGAACCACCATCTTGCTGGAACACAACCCATCAATAATGCTATCACTCCTCAATTGTGGCTCCAATAAGTCGACGTAATCACTAGCTCGTGCGAGGCACATCTACTAAAAGTGTGTCACGATTTGATGTACAGGATGTCCCAAAAAGGTGGTAACACGCTTTAACTGTTTATCTATGAGAGATAAGTGGGCAATGTAAATTGAAAAAATATTCATAATAAAGAAGGTAAAAGGACTACGTTAAAGAAACTTCCTCGCGTTAATTTTCAAAAAGTTACACTTTTTAAATTAGTATGCTATCCCTGTACAAAAAATTTCTCTATTTCCAAAAAGGTGCCCTATACACTAATGAGATAATGCGCTAAATTTCACCGATTCATCATAAAACGTCTCAGATATATCTTAGATGGTCTGGGGCCATGCATGAATTTGAATGTAAATATTTATATTACTAAAGGGAAAAAAAATATTTCGTAATTTCTCTGTGACCTCTCAAAATTTCTGACCTTTGTTCTGACCTTTCCGACCCTCCGGCGGAATTTTGTTCCTTCGAGAATCATTGAAAAGTCGCTTAAATCGTCATATGTTTCTCTTTATATCTATAACACTTTTTAGAATATTAATCTCAAATTTTGTTCACCATCTCATTAGTGTATGGGGCGTAGTGCAATTTTATTAAATGAAAATTTTTGCACGGGGGTCCTATAATAATTTTTAAAAAGTAACTTTTTGAAAAATAACGACACAAATATTTTCCTAACGGAATCTTTATTCCTACCTTATTTTGAGGAATTTTTCATATTACATTGTCCACTTATCTAATAAACAAAGAACTAAAGCTTGTTACCATCTTTTGGGGACACTTTGTATGTCTGATTTATAATATAATTTATGTAATAAAATACGATTATTAGGAGATTATGCAGTTACTTTTTACCCCTGTTACTTGTTAACTATATTAACCCTTATATTATATTAAAGGATAAACACGAGTTATACTTATTTACGAAACTTATATTAACTTTTCAGGATTTTCCCTAGTTGCACAAATAGTTCAAAAAACGTTCAAAAGATGTTCTCAGAACGTTCAAAAACATTCAAAGGGCGTTCTTGGAACGTTTTTTGAACTGGTTGCGCTACTAGAGTTGGGGGAGTGCATAAAACAAATTCTCGTTAAAGTAAATAATTATTTACATTACCTACATTAAGAAAATATATTATTGAGAATGTATCGCAAAATTTTTCATATATGCCTAAACCATATTCCGTTATATCAAACAATTTCTACTGAAAGCACGCATTTTTCATCAACAAACTACAGAGGTAATGCAAATCCCTCTGAATTGTAGTCTGGTATTCACATTTAACATAAATTATTTGCCAGAAAAGAACGCATGCGGTGCCTTATAATAAATCTTTTCCTCTTTGAGTAAATGTTCTCCGGACCTTTGCTGTAGCATAAATTGTGGGCAGTCATTAATTTACATTAGCTTGATTACTTGATTTGCGAAAGTCCCCCGTTGCATTAAAACGTGTTATCCTGAAAAGGATGTTCAAAGTTAAAAGATTACCCGACATTCTGTTAAACCTTTGAGCTTAAAATTTGAGGTGAATTTTACATTTAAAGTCCTCTAATACTTGTAAACACTAGCAATTAAAATGTTTTGCTAAAGCAATTGCAGGGTCAATTTAAAATTCTGAACAAAAGCTGCACGTGTGCTGTCGCCATTATCTGAAGGAAAATCTTGCTTCCTCACTAAAATACGTGATAATTTTAGTAAACAATGTTTTGATGTTTAAAAACTAATTTACGTGAACACTTTAAAATAGAAAAAAAACTGCAACACATACTTGTTATGAAATATGAACTCATAAAACATCCGAATATGTTTCAAGATAAGTATTTTTTGAATAAAAGAAGCTAAGGTTTTAGAAGATTTTAGAATTGTTTTCCGAAAACATTTTTACACTGTTCGAATTTTGTTCCCCATACATTTTTTTTTCAAATTATCCTACTATATAGTTACGCTGATTCCTGACTCACTGACTCACCGATTCACTGAATCTGTAACAATTCCGGGTGACCACTCCATGATAAAACTTTTACCACCATTACTCCAAAAAGTTAAGCACAAAAGGCGCAATAAACATCTACACTGTTTGTACGATCGTCTTGAAAATTTTCATAATTATGTATAAAAATGCATAAAGCAATCTACGGTACTTTAGATATCTGAAAATCCACCCGTTCCCTAATATTTATAATATTTTTCACTGTTTTCAGCTCAATTTCATTTGCGAGAATCAAAAAAGCTAATCATCTGCCTTACAAAATTTGCCTTCGCAAGTAACAGTTACGTATACTGAAATCGTGGTTATCAGGCTTTGAAGGGAAAATTGCAATCGCAATTCGCTGAAAATAGTTTTTCTAGATTACCCAGTTCTTTTTTCACAAATAAAATTATTTCGTCTTCATCAAAAATTGTCATCATCAAAAAGAGGGGGGTGTTTGTAGCAAAACAAAATCGTTCGAATGCGAAAAGTTTCGGTAAGTTTCAAGAAGAGCATGAAATTCGATTTTGATATACAACAAAAACTGAATATGAAGTTATTTATTTTAAGTAGACGAATATTAAATATACTTAGTATAGATATAGTACAGATATATTTGTTACATGTTTTTTCCTAGCAACCATTTCAATTACCCCCACAATGAACTTATCTTCTAGTATTAATATATTTGGATATGTATGGTCTTGATTATTTCGATCCCTACATAAAAATGCATTACACTATCAAATTTTCAGGGTACTTTCAGTATCAGACCTTTTTTGGAACTGTTAAAACGTTATAAATGACAAATGCTCAAACTGATATTTTTTTATGAAAATATGGTGACTCAAGCGCTAAGAAGAACATACAAATGACAGCCATTTTTAAGTTGAACGCAAAACTCACAGTAAAGTCCAAAAACGAAAATATTTCTCCGTTTTCGTTGGTAGATATAAGACATCGAAAGAGCCTATTAAAGAAAGGAAAAGCGTCAAAAGGATTAATTCCAGGACATTTAGATCAATGAGTGCCTACGTTAAACCATAAATTTATTTTCAACTGTATAACATCTATTCAAAAAGTTCTATATGCGAAATTGTATGCAGGTAACTACTTGTGCTTAACTAAATATTTACTTTATATTTATCAATAGCCAAAGAAAAAATTTACAAGATAGTGTTTTATTGTTTCAAATATCATATAGAATTGCTTCAAAAGAAATATGAATAATTTCAAAGTTAAAAACTATATTTAAAGTAAAAGTTCATACTTTCAAGATTAAATTGCGCATAATTAATAAGAAGCTACTCTTCAATAGTTAAATATGTTATGTTTTAAATATTTGAACTAAAGTCAAACACAGTGCATTCGTTATACATGGATAATAAATTTCTTTTAAGGGAACATAAAGTATGTCTGCTTAAAGCAATATACTGCATGATTTTCTTTTTACGTTCAGTTAAAATGTACCTGTTGCATGTCTTTAAAATATCCGGGCAAGATCTTTGTAACTGTACTGCTTTAGTAGATATATGTCCTGGTCTCTTTTAAAGATAACGCTTATTTTACAAGTGTTGTAAATTTTGTGCAGCTGTGTCGGAAAAAATGGATATAAAAATGTAAATTACTATAAATTCATGCGTCAAGCGCGCACCCATAATTTCAAACTACATTTTTTAGTTTGTATATATATATATATATATACATCCTCCATATAACGCATACCCTTAATTTTACAAATTTGAAATGTACGTTTGCTACGCTCTTATCTTCCAAAAGATTTTCTTAGTCTTTCGGACAATTGTATACTTAACATTTAGTCTATCGAACAATCTAGATTAAACGGAAAATGACTGTTTATTTATGGATCAAGTAATAGTGAGAGTGGATGAAACAATTTGATAATGTACCTGAAAGTATTACGAAAACTGAACATGACGAACTTTTCATAGTTCATAAAGTATGTCATTTATTTTAAATAAAAAGGATTTAGGTATTTGCAGAAGTTTAATTTTTTAGGATCTTACTTTTGCTTATTTTTAAACTGTTATTTTTATATCCGGCGGACAACACGCACCCGTACATAACGATCTTATTTTTACATGAAAAGTGCGGGCTATACGCCAAGATTAACGGTACATAGACTCATAGATCATCATTTATATCGAGGATTTCGGGATAGTGAATTTTCTTGGCAGAACCAAAAACACTAAAATTAGTGAAAATCTGTATAGCACACAAGAAAAGGCACAAGCAGGTGATCATTTCGTGTGGTACAAAAGTTCGTGTGGTACAAAAGTTCTAAAAAATTCTGGTAAGTTTATAAATAGGATTTATGTGCTACTATGCGAAATTCTTATTAATTTAAAATTTCAGCTGGCGTTTTGTTGAGTGTTCTCGAGTAGCTAATATTACCCTACTTGGGATTATGGGAACACAAATTTGTTGATGTTGTTGTTATTCACTAAATACAGCATTCAGTTATTATACGCAGTTTTCTGAATTTTCCATGTTGTTAATCGTGCATCTATTACATCATATAAAATATTCATAATCCTTTTCCGCCATAAGCATTTTTGTATAAAGTAATATAAAATAGAAAAACTTGGAAAATGTCTACTGCAATTTTAGTGTAAAATCAAAAAATTACTGAAAGAAGTAATCAAATTAACATTCATAATTTAATGTAACACATTTCGTTTTTAAAATTTAAAGGGAATATTTTTAATTTAACATTTCGGAAATGTCTGTATTGTTGAAGTTGTTTTAAATGCTATTGAACCATATTTGCTACTTACAAAACTCTTATTAATGTCATTTACATTATTCATTTACATTATTAGAAAAATCTGCTATTAGAACTGTTCATAGCATATAATTCTAAATAAATGATAGTTCCAAATCAATATCTCAAATTTTAAAGGCTATACCTACTAAACAATTCGAGATAACGTTTTGTATTACAAGTCGGTTTCAGTGACAAATCATGGAAGTTACTTTTTTCCTGAATAGAGTTGGGACGATGTTACCGATGTTACTCGCAAAAGACTCGCAAGAAGCCCTGACTTTACTTTTGAGATTATTTCTTTTCAGGCTACATGAAAATGTGCTTTTTTCCCGCTTTTATCAGCCGACATTGCTGAACTGAAAACGAGGATAACTGCAGCCATCGAAACAGTAGCACAGGACATGCTGGAAAAAATGACAGATAAATTTAGATTACGGAATTGATATCGTTCGTTTTTCTAGTGGTAGTTACAGTGAACGTATATTAATTTATGGTACTAGTAACTTTACAATGCTTTTCGGCCCGCTCCGCTCCGTTCCGCCAAGCTCCGTTCCCATAAGAACACAGAAAGTGAAGCAGCACCATCTTTTTCAGTGCTTGGGAAGGAGAAGACTTCTCTCAGTTCGACTGCTGTTGAATCCTGCTCGCTAATGGGAGCCGGCGTATGCAAATTCTGTTCGTGACTCCTATGCTCAAACGATAGTTTTGGGGTTGATCCAGGGGCTAGATCTCTTATCTGGGATTGCTCCAAAGTTAGGAGACCGAAGCTAAATCGGACTTCCTCCCACTGGGCTTCATTAAAAGTTGGAAGCTGCTCCACATCGCCCTTCTTATATGGAGGATTTGGCCCAGCTCCGTCGTTGACAGAGGGGATTAGTACTAACACAAACAACAAATGTTATTTCTTTATCCCAAAATACATCTTCTCCAGTTCTAATTTGGGATACTTATTTGTAATCACCCTGCATAATATGAAATAATTTACTATTTTAAGCTAAGAGTTGCATTAATTATTTCAAAAACTACACTCTTCGATTCTATGAATAATGAAAATTCCATATTAAATATTCGATAATACAACACAAGGAACATTGTATCTATATTTACTATCATATAAACGTGTATAAAATATATCTCTCTGCTTAAAGCAACATAATGTAGAAATACAATCTCCTTAGATTCTGTTGAATAGTGCTCGCTTCAGCACTTTTTCAGATCTCCTGGAATGTGTTTTATAACCCCATCGGTTCACTGCAGAGCTATTTCACCGAATAAAATGTGCAATGTTTAAAGATAGCACTGATCCCATGGGTGTTGTGAATTTTATATAGCTCTGTGGGAAAGTTTTTCATGTCAGAAATATATTATGTAGATCATCACTTATGGAAGATGTTGGGATACTTACCTTTCTTGGTAGGACTAAGAATTATTAAATTTATAGGATGTATTCTTTTGGGTATTATGGAAACATAGATACATTTTCATAGCCATATCTTGTGATTTTAGTATTAAATTACGATATACAATTTTGCATTTCTTTGGGTTTTTTTTCTCCTCTGTTAGCAGTAATGAAAGTCATACTTATATTTTTATAACCTTTTACTTTAAATTTATATAACAATGGAAGGACGTAAATGTACACATTTCAAATGTGTGCATTACAAGGGAGGATAAGAGCACACATCACAAGGTACCATAATCACAAAGTAAAGCGCGTTCATCACGTGATAAAGAGGCACACGGTTAGGCCCCTATTCAAAAAGCTGTATAGAAAGCTTTTACGACCCTACAAAAAAGTGCATTATAGCATAAGCATGAAAGGAAATCCTGGAAATTGCGTCCGTTTTCATGCAGTACTACTGCTAAGGCTTCTGCAGTACTATTGCTTCCTTCGGAAGGTGGGGGGGGGAGATGTCGATAAATTGCCAAGTCAGATATATGTTTTTGCCAACTTATTTCTTCTTTTATCAACTATATGACCAATTTCTTACTTTTGCTAACTAGTTTTGTGTAATTTAGCCAAGTGAATCACAAATAGAAAGTAAATTATAGTTTTCGTTAAAATTTTTTCACCAAGTTTGCCAACTAGGTATCTAATTTTGTAAAGTTTAACAGAATTTTCTAGTGTTAGGGAGGAGACTTTCCCCTTCCCTCCTTTAGCAAGGAACCCGTTTTCATGGGTATACTCGTGAAACCTTTGCAAAATATAGATTGCAGAGTATTTTCATAACCGTGTCTTAAATAAAGCTTTTTGTGGAACACTACACCACACATGAAACCGTAGACATACCAAAACAAAACAAAAGGAAATAAAAAAGATTACCTAAGGGTTTTAATTGGCATAATCTTACGAAAAACAACTCTTTCCATAATTCTAATTTAAAGTTCGTGGTCACCTTCTATCCCGCTTTGCTCCCATCAGGGATCTACGTTTTTTAAGCTTTTGATGAAAACTAAACATTTTGTGATTTGGTTGCCACATCCCTAGGCATCTTTAAAGATACAACGAAACCATAGCGTACCAAATTCTGTTAACTAAGCTGCAGAAGTGTATGAATATCTGTCGACTCATCTTTTGCAGAAAGATTTTTTATGCGCACGTTGCATTTTTGCAAATTCATTTGGACACATAATGCTAGCGTCTAGTCACAGGTCCTGATCTTGGAAGTTAAGGTATCACTTATCCGTTTACCATGTCGCAATTCGTATTTTTAGCTTTCAAAATAAACGTGAATTTTGTTTTATTCTTCAATCGATCTTTGTTTCTGAACTATTCAGTTTTAAAATCCAGGATTTCGTTCGTGGAGATCCTTTAAATGTTTCCACTATTTTTCAATGCTATTAAACAAAGAAAAAAAGGATAATTCAGCAAGGGACTCCAAAATTTAAGAAGCCAGCCTGACGACAGATCGTTAAGAATAAGTTCATTAAAAGTATGTATGGAACATGTACCATTATGTGCCATTGAAACTTCTTTATCCTTGCTCGTCTGTTTATTTATTTAATTATTTTGAGCATATTATCGATATTCTTAGTGTAATCGGAGCACTTATATTTTTCTGAGGAGAAATAGTCTTAATAGGAAGATTGAATCATCAGCAGAAATTATTTTTATCAAATTTTCAAATTTTTGGAGATGCCTGCTACAAAGAATAAAATTCTGACATCAATTGACAATAATATTTGCAGTTTCTTAAAAATTCGTTTAAAAATGTGAATTATTTGAACTCCCCTTTGTCACCGAATGGACGATTATTTGTTCGAGTGACTCTTTATTTTTAAAATTTAACAGATGCAAACTGTAACTATAGTATTAGCTGAACTACTGTTTATATTAACAAGTGTCAAGCTTCTAACCAGCATAGGAGCCACCGATCTAACGCGAACTGATGTTGGCGAGGAGGCAACAACCATCGAAAACAAATCCCGCCAAAGAGCGCCAATAATCTTTTTTTCAGAGTTATGTAAAAATCCTATTTGAATATTGTGAAGCAGATATAAGAAAACGACCATGTGCTTATGCATCCTCAAGATTGACAGAGAAAATGCTAAACCTAAGTGGTACCGTAACGAAACAACTCAGCAGGTAAAGGGTTAAAGAGTATTTTTTTTTGCCTGTGGATTTAGTTCTCGAACTAGTCATTTGTGATTAGGAGATTCATTTAATAGTTCATACATAGGGGACCGTTTTTAGCACATTCCATGTGTGTAAGACCAATTTCTTTATTATTTTTTATAACAGGTGTTAATTTATGCTATTTTATTAGAAGTTTTTTTATATTTTTTAACAAATGAAAATGTGTAAAATATGTTTCACTCAGACCCAAAAACCCGCTCATCAACATAGCCTCGAGTGTTTAGTTATTAAAAAGATTACAGATTTTTCTATGAAAAAAGTTCTGTAGAATGCCAAGCAATAAAATTAGAAACAGCCAACAAATTAAAACTAAAATTTTAACTATCAACACCCTAAGAATCATCAAATAGCAATCAATATTTTTAAATTACGAGATTTTATACTAGTTGTGCGTTGCAATTTTATAACAATCCCTCCAAGACTCTTATAATACATAGAAAAAAAACTCTAGCATATACAGTCATTCCGTACTCCAAAAATAAGTTTTATAACATCTTTTTTCTAGTCTAGAAATACTCATCCAAATAAAATGTGCACTGTTAAAGACTATGTTGGTCCCATGGGTGTAGTGAATTTTATACATCTCTGAAGGAAAAGCTTAAGATCGAAATGTGTTTTATGCAGATCATATCTAATGCAGCATCTTCAGGTATCTGACTTTCTCTCTGAACACATGGAATGTTAAAGTTTAAAAAGGTATTTCAGTATTACTTTATGCAACTTATTTACATTTTTATTACCCTACCATGACATAGTTACAACATACTAATAAAATATTTATAATTTTTCCTTTACATTTAAGCATATCCTTAAGATGTACATATTTGCAAAATATTTTCACGATTCCAACTAAAAGTCCTATAAAAGAGAACGTCAGGATTTTATGTTTTGAATTTTCTAAATTTTAAACAATGTCACTTAATTTTAATGATTTGGGGAAAGTACTGATAGAGAGCGATGCTGCTGCTTTAAAAGCCTTTTTTATATGAAAGCGTTTTCACTTAAGAACGCAAGAATAAATATTGTTTAAAATTGTGTACCAAATGCTAGAAAAAAATAGACAAGGCAGCACAACTGTATTATCCGCACGTCTATTAAACGTCAGAGGACCCACGTGTGCTGCCTGAGTAGAGCACGCACTCTGAAAGCTAAAAAATTAAACTTTCCAGAAATAAAACTATTCAAAATTAATAGATGTAAAGAGAAATTACTTAATTTTTTTATTCGTTAACCAAAAATAACGGTTCGAGATAAGGGAAAAAAGTAAATTACTAAGATGTTCAGCATCACCGACATTTTTTTTTATATAAAAGACATATTAATGTTAAAATTTGAAGCCCTAAAATGTAAGGCGTAAAAACGTATTACTGGTTTAAAAACGTACTGGTTTTTCGCCAGTGTATCACTAGCCATATCGTTTAACTTCCAGCAGAAATTGCAGACCAGCCTCGGCCTAACATTTGCGAATTACACCGCAAATGAAAATCTGTATTATATTTATAAATAGTAAAATGAATATTATCATCCATCAATGATATTCCTTAAAAATTAAGTAAGAAATTTTAATAATTATTTTAAATTACATCATCGACCTCCTAGTAGACCCCTAGAACACTATATTCCCCCTTTAAAAGTCCGTAGACCTCTCCCCCCCAAGGGATCCACCTGGACCCCGCTAGGGAATCACAGCTCTAAAGTTAAGAATTTTTCGCCAGAGAACGGACGTCAACACAGCAAAGTGGTGTATTTTTAACATTAAATATCTTGCAAACTATTAGTTAGAGTTACGGTATTTTTTCAAAATTTTCTTAGACACAGAGCAAAATTATTCCAAACATAAGTGATAGGAAATGCGGGACCGTATAAAAATCAAATTTTGGATTTTAATATGTATACAGTCTCTAGTTGAAAAATTGCCATATCTGAAAGCTACTCTTTATTTGAAAAACTTTTCTAACTGAAAATATATTTCGATAACTTATGGTTTAGAAGGTAGTCATTCGAACATCTATTTTGAATCACCCGGTATGGATTCAAAATATCTAATAATGAGTGAATTATACAAATTAATTGGGAAATAAGTAGCATTATTTTACAACGATGTTAGTGATTACAAGGGATACTAAAACACATTATTTAATCAATTTAATATTTTTGAGGATAGAAATCTGAATGAACATTTTGTGATGTCAGAAAAATGCTGCTGAAATCTATCAGTTCTTATAAAATTTAATTAAAAGTTCTTTACTATCTCTTCAGAGAATAAATCATAATATACAATTTATTAAGTAGAGGAAGGTGGCCCAAAATTATCTTAAGGTTAAACTTCTAAAAAGTAACACAAATGTTTAAATAATATTTGGCCCTTTACACTATATTTTGCATCATAAGAATATTTTAATAATATTTTTAAAATACAATGAGTAATGAAAAAAATAGAACTTTTAGAAAGTGTCTAAAGGATCATTTTACCCTCAACCCAAGGGTAAAATGGTCCTTCATTTGAAAATAATTGTTAATTATTTTTTATCGGCAAAATAAAGTTTTAAAAGAAATTATGACAATATATAAGAATATAAAATAAATTTTACAAGCATATAATATGCATGAATTATGTTATGAAAATTTTAAAATAGAAAAAGAATCACAAACAACAAAATGGAATATTTTAAAATTATAATTAAAAAAATTATGGCCTACAATAAACGCTGAAATAAGTTTAATAATGTAATGGGCAGTCACGCATTTTGAGAACAGTTGGAAGACTACAAAGACGCCTAGGACCCAGTACTGGAGTTTCTTCAGTCGAGGGAACATTTTACCCGGCAATATGGCTTCCCACTTTAGGTCATATTGCTAGAACAAGCCGAGAAACAACAAATTCAGCAAGTGTAATCCACATTTAAAACCATACTCTATTCAGTAAACCAAGTCATATTTCTGCACTTTAAAGACTGCATTTATAAATAGATAGAAAAGTTAATGCTTACCTTAGAATAGGTATGATAAAACCTATTTTTTTGAAGAATTCTACTCAGACATGTAATACACCAATCGCTTAAATACCACCAGTGCTTCTTTTTGACTCGGCAAAACTACTTTAAGTGTTGCCTGGTATATAAAGCTGCCTTTATCTAAGCAAACATATGTGGATTTTTTGTCCGCTAGGATCATTTTGGGCAATCTTTCCCTAGAGAAGTTTTCTTTCAGTAATTGGCTTCCTTCTCTCAGCCTATACACTTAAACATTTAACTATAACGTTGTTAGGCAAGTTATAAAAACATAAACTATTACAAGATTTATTCATTTAATATATTTCAACGTCCGTTTAAAGTTTGCTGAAAGTTGCTGAATCATAGGCAAATTGAAGAATTCCTTAAAACATATCAGTAACTTGAATGTCTTTACTCTTTAAGTTCTGAAGATATTTCGAAACAAATTTAAAACTTTATTCAACAACTGACTTTGAATTTAGTTATAAAATTATTTTTTGAAAAAAAAAATAGAAATATAGTTATACAGTTGAGAAAATGCACCATAGAAATCTTTTAAAATATGTATTAAGGTTTTTTTGCAACGGAATCATTGCATATTCATTATAAAGGACAGCTACTCAGTTTTATGCTATTCCTGTTGACTGAATAACGACTAATATCGAACAATTTTTACATAAACTATGCATAAAAGTAACGCATAAATTTTAATGCATGAAGCATTAGTTATGTAGCTTTTATTTCTGCGAGAACAATTTTTAAGCAATCGTCTTTCAAAACACAGTTCGAAGTATTTTGCAACTTACTATACAAACGCAATTAAGCATTATTCTGAAATAGGAGGAAGTTTGAAGAAAAAAGTGGTTTTCTGGTTGACAAATGCTAGATATTCGAGTATATTTTCCAGGGTTCGTACGGGTCCTTAACCCTTTAACGCACAGTGTTCCCGCTCTGGGAACACCAAACTCTGACGTTTTGACTGTTGCCAGTCGCGAAGAATAGATTTGATTTCTATAAAAATAGTTGCGGGTGACATAGCTCCTCCTGAGAATCCTTTACTTTTTAGCACGTCATTTCCCATAAAAAAAAGTTGTCGCAATTATTTTTAACAGCACTGACATCTGCTGAAAATTGAAAGCCTGCGAGAACAGCTGGATAGATTGCCCAATGCTGAAAAAAGGGCAGACGTTGACATTGCTGGACTTAACTACCAGCAATATGGCGGACGATCGAAACGTTCACCGCGTGCCACAGATCTAGAGACCTTTTTTTTTGACGCATCTGGCTGTGCCTCACAGCCAGTTTTATATCGACGTTCATTAGTATAGCAGTATTATTATTATGTAAGGATTCAAGTAAATTAGCATTTCATTTTCGACATCAAACTGCGTTGTAAGTAAATCCAATAATCCGTGTCAGAAAAACATTCTCTTCGTCAAGTAAGTAGCTAGTTGGTGTATAAGGAGAATTTTCAATATCCTTATAACCAGGGCTTAATTTGCATAGGACATCGCCGGAGCTCATCTTCTGTACTTCTTTTTACAGAGTGAAATTTGCATATTGGGTAAAATACAGTGGAGCTCATGAATATTGCACTGCTTAGCCAATTAATACATTAATTCGAAATTTCCCCCCTTTTCACACACAAACCTATCATAGCGGACAGACCAATCAGAACTTCTTTCGCCTCGAACCAATCTGAGAGCCCTGAGACCAACAGATTTTGCATCTTCAATTAAGTATCGTGACCCAGCGGCTGTCGATCTATCCGTCTAGAATTCGGGGTGGTTTTCTCCAGATGTAACTTGGATACTAGTTAGAGCCCATTAAAATGTCCCCCGCACGACACTCCCGCACTAGGCAGATGCACTTCGTGTAGGCTTGCCATAACACAAAATACATTACTGTGTATAGTTTAGATTTCTTCATGCTAATTTCAGACTATTTCATTTCACATCACTGTTCTGTGAAATAGTGAAAATATTTTTAATGCTGTCACATGGTAAAATCTTATTTAGAATTATCATTATTTTACTGATAAATCTTATATAGAATTATCATTATTTTAATAGAATGTACTATCGACTTCCGTATTGCAGGGGTCGCTGGGTTTACAATATGACACTGACTAAAAACATGACCTAGCTCTAGTGACTATTAGGAATCTGGACTTTTTTGCTAGAAATTAATCCCTGATGATAATGTATTATTCATTTATGTGCCATGCGTAACAATTTCAAAAAAATCACCAATAAAGAAACCAATTAAACAAGCAGTTTTATTCTGTATTATCAATCATTTCTAATTCAGTAACTTAAACACAGAATTTAAATTTAAGATAAATTTAATAATGAAATCATATTAAATACGTAAAATATTTTTAAAATATTAATTAAAGAACTTTTATTATACTCGTTTATGTTTCCCTTTAAATAATGACTAAGACTTTTATGCTCCTGCCAAATATTTACATTTGTTCATTTCAAGTCCGGTGTGTTTGTTTTCTCATAATAAAAAATAAGATATTAGCTAGTGTTTACTATGTTTCCTTTTATTTTTTGTTCATGTGGAATAAAATTTCAGAGTAAAAAAAAATCATAATTATCCTAAAATTACTTCTGTAGTAAGCTAGAATTATTTTCGTGACATCAAATTCCTTACATATTTTTTTCTCTTTATATGAAAAAATAATTAATTAATCCTTCTTGAAAAAGTATTCACAACATCTTAATATTTTTTTCACCTACAATAAAGTAAATATGCAGGGTCTCAGATACTGTTTTTATTATTTTTTATGAATAACGTTTTTGAATGAAGAATAATTAAAAATGATTCTTTTTATTTCAAACAGAAAAAAACTGCAGGTTATAAGAATAGCAATAAAGCAGATTGAAGTAAAAATAATTTTTTTGGATTATTATTTTTTTCAGCAGAATAATGAACATTTATGCTGGTTGGTTTGTTTTCATAATTCTTAGTTTCATATTAAATTACGTTTAACATTAAACTTTCCTTGTTCAGGGTAATCTAAGAAACATACATTGAGTTTGATTAACATTCTTTATGAAGTATTTTTTTTATAAAAAATGTTTCAAAAGAGTTCTAAGAAATATTAAGGGGAGGTAGGATACATAATAAGAATCATAATCTAGTAGAAAGAGAATTGGGATGCAAAAACATGTTAATTATTTCGGTAAAAGTGATGAAGTAATCGTCTGATTTCTTAACTAATCTTACGAACAAAGGGCTTGCCTCCAAAATATTAATAAAAAAATACATAGAATTTTAAACTATCAATTTCAATCACGTGTTTTCTGTAAAACTAGCCGCCAAGGCGGCCAGCTTCGCCGTCCCATACTTTAGTGTTCTTTATACACAGTACAGAATTATTGGCACTCATTTTAGTTGACAACTTATTGGACTCATATAAAAGAAAATCAAGTTTCTTTATTTTAACAGCATTTGTCATTAAATAACATCAGTGTTTTTGAGCGAAAGTTAGTAAACTGGTGTTTTTATAGCTGCATTATTTAATAGGTATCCTTGTTTACAATAACATCAAAGAAACAGGAAATGGCTAAAATGTGCTTTTGCCTACTGGATGGCGACATTTTATTTGAAAGGGGTATTAGCGATAAACACGCCGAGCATTGTAAATTCGATATTTTAAAGCCGTGAAAATAGTTGCATTATTTAATAGATATCCTTGGTTACAATAACATCAAAGAAACAGGAAATGGCTAAAATGTGCTTTTGCCTACTGGACGGCGACATTTTATTTGAAAGCAGTATTAGCGATAAACACGCCAAGCATTGTAAATTCGATATTTTAAAGCTGTGAAAGATCCGAAAGATCTTACACTTTCGTGCATGCATTATTGTTATTTTCTAATCTAGCCACTGCGTCACATACATAAGTAAAAGTATCCAGTAATTAATATGCTTGCTCCATTTAACGTCATTGAACTGTTAGTTTAGCTTTTCCTCGTGCGTTATTGTCATTAAACTAACGTTTACAACGTGTTATTGTTGTCGTTCGCAGCGTATAAATGTCGTGGGTTTGGTACCTTTGGCGTATTATATAAGAACGATGTCCAAAAAAAATTACTATTATTTCAGTACTTGTTCCAAAGTGACTATTAACAGCTACAAGAAGAGAACGCCTCCGATCACACACTGATTTGCGATTCAGAACCTTTATTATATTCCTCACCTACCCTTAAAGTTTATGAGCAGTCTTTTAAAATACCCTGTATATTCCAGGAATAAAAAACAGTCACGCGCATTCATTTTTAAATATGCAGAATTTTAGGTACACTGTTTCAGCATTTCACAGCAAACGATTTTATAAAAATGACAAATAATGAAAACAATGAATAATTTTAAAAGTAGACGTTGATTAATTTATTACTTGAAATTTAAGTAATTTTTTAAATAGCCGGAAATATAATTAATTATTTCTAATTTTATAAATCAGTTTTCACCCGACGGTGGCCCACTCGCTTCCCTCCAAGCGGCCGAGACCTAAAATCCCGTCAACATCGTTTCAGTTTTCACTGCGATGCTTCTATAACTTAAATTATTTATAACAGTAAGGAAACATAAAATATGTTCATATATTAAAACTTGTAGGTAATTTAGGAACTTGTTTTTAATAGTTACAAATCTTCCTATCGAAATTTTAATTTTTTGTATAATTTTAAAGCTATATGAAAGTTTTACCGTGAAAACAACGCTACATTATTTGCCCATTTCCAGGACGCTCAGAGTCCCCCAAAGCACCGAAAATGAAGCAGCACTGTCTTTGTTCAGTGCTTGGGAGGTTGAACACCTTTCTCTATTAAGACTTCTGTGGGCCGTTTGCGGTAAAGGGAACTGGTGCTTGTATGTTTGTCGTGGCTTCAGTGTCCTCCATGTTCAAAGATACCTCTTTGACTGCCAATCCAGGAGCTATTGCATCTTAAATTTGTTCCAAAATTAGGAGACAACCTATGGGACAACGGTAGTCTGCAAAGAAGTGTATACCTAGTATGTTATTACCTTGTTTTTTCTTTTTTATTTAATTTCATGAATGTAAATACTAACTGAAAACATATTGTAGGCTGAAAAAGTTCCGTCTCTACTAATAAATTAATTAAATAAATATATATATATATTTAACACTCAAGAACTGCGAAGAAATTAAAAATATCAGACTAACATTGGTTATGCCGCCATAACATTACCTAGTACATAGAATCCTGCATAATCTGAAATAAAACAACGATTCACACTGACCATGACAATTAATTTCAAATTCTGGAACATCGTTTAGCTACTGATTATTAGAAAATATTAATTTATTGATAAGAAAACAATATTGCTATAAAACAGCTAATCTGATTAATCAAAATTATGTACAATCATATTCATATTGTCTGGTGAGAGGTGGCTGGGCCCGATTATGACCAACAGGGGCACCGGGCATTTATGAATTTGGAGGTCCCCATCAATGAAATTTCTTTTATTTAAAAAAAAAATTATGTAAAAAAGAATATTATGTAAAAAAGAAATATTTTGTAAAAAAGATGATGTAAAAAAGAATATTTCAGAACAAAATTTGAAATTGGTGGACTTTTCGAGACGGGGGTCCTGGGCAAAATCCCAGTTTGTCCAGGCAATAATTAAGGCCCTGAGAGGTGGAGCGACACGACTATCCTCAAAGCAAAAGACTAGCATAGACGGAGACAACACATAAGTTTAAATCAAGCTTGGCATTTCTTTTAAAATGACGTGTTAATACAAGCTTGACTGTTCAATTCATTTTAAGCTTGCAGCAAGCTTGGATATCACAAAGAAATAAGTCAGCAAATATTTTCCTCCGAATTTAAGTCATTTGAACTCTCAAGCTTGAATACAACTTGATTACTGCTTGATTTAGAAGCCACATAACAGATAATTTATCATGAATCATAAATGTGCTTGACCATAGAATTAAATAAAAGATTCTATATTTTCAAATATTGAAATTCTTCAAAATAAAATACAAATATGCTACAAAATCAATCGTTTGTCTCGATTTTGGCCGATATTGCCCAACATGAGTGTTGCGATATTGAAAGTTTTAAAGCGTGTGCTGTTTTAAAGTTTATATTATGCTTATTTCCCTATTAGTAGAGTCTATAAATCATATATAACATTATTTTAATTTTGATTCATCCCATGGAAAATTCCTTGGGAGGGAGTTGCCCTGTCCATTCTTCGGACAGCTACCTTTTTATTTGCTATTGCTGGGATCAATACCCTTCAATATTACTGACCGCATTTTTAATAAGGTAATTCCTTTCTTAGAAACTCTTTCTTTGCACCTGTTTTATTTTTCAGACATCTTTTAGACGTCAATAAATTTTGTGCTATTGTCGCCGTATTAAGTCGCACTTGCCTTCTCACTGCCCCATTGTTGCTTAAATGTCAAATTTAACCACCTTTCGTATTTATGGTCTTGTTTATATTATAATGCATTATCGTCTCGCTCTAGAAGAAAGTTACATATCCAAGAATACAGTTTTATGAAAATGATATTTTGCTGATCTACAAAACTTTCCCTCACATTTTGAGCTGCACCAGAAATTTTTAGCAAAAGAATAAAATTTAAACACATCCCGAAGTTCAATTTCTCTTGAACTTTCTCAGCAACAGCTACAAGTTAATTACTTTTAAAGATTAACCATTATCTCTACCGTTCCACATACCTACCATCAATATCTTAACTAGGATCACGAATTACAAACCGTGTAATTATTATTGATAAATCTTTACAACTATCTATATAACACCGACGGAAAATGAATTGTGTTCAATAAAAAGTAATTCTTTTCGGAGGTTTAAATTTTCCATTAGTACTAGCTGATAAAGGTATTTAACTGAACAGAAAATCTATTAAAACGCTATAACATTGGATTTCGGTTAAATGGGTTTAGCTATGTTTCAATCCTTTCGGAACATTTAACAAAAAGATACCTCAAGGTTGAATTAGATATTTGCACTACCACAATAGCATGTCTTTCCTAATTCCGTTTACTGTTTACTTTATAAATTAGGCAGATACACTGCTACTTGCTTCCCTTATTTATTAATGCCTTTTACCTAACATTAGATTCTTCCTGTTTTTTTTTTTATGGCATTTGCACGTTCGTTCCTGAATCTAAATTTGTACGACGACATTTACTTGTAGTTTAATTGCTACTATTATTCATTGAACAAAAGTATTTCGTTACTAAATAAATCCGAAAAAAATCTTTCTTTATCATGTTTCAAAGGACTTTTTGTTGTTGTCGTGTGCATGGATAGGGAAAGAGGGGTGCCACTGCCCCCGAGGGGGTTGGACTTCTACTTGTTGGTCCCTAATTTTGAATCGATTCCAGATGAGGGACCAACCACCACCTGAAATCGGCACCCCCAGAGGTATCGTTTAACAACTTGGAGGACTTTGGAGCCACGACGGATTTTACGTGCACCAGCTCCCATTAACGTACACGGTTCCACAGCGGACGAGCCGAGAGGGAGATGACCCTCCCAAGCACTGGCCAAGCCGGATGCTGATTCACTTGCCGTGTTATTATGGGAACGAAGTTTAGCGCACAGACCACTGCGGGACAAAAGGACTTTTTAAATGTTCTTTATCGTTTATGATAGGGCTCTGATATTCTTCTATTCTGCTTTCGCCCAGCGGGCTATAGTTCTAATCAAGGTAGAAAAAAAAACGTCGTACCCAGCAGTGTAATTTCTTCTCAAGAAAATTCAGCGCTTTCTAATGGGTACCCTCCTTGTATGGGGTAGAAGGAAATGACCCATCCGTTCTGTGCGTGGAAAACTGATTGACTCTACTTGACCACCCAACTTTTCAAAACTTGTTGTAGTGCACAGAAATTATACGAATTGTATATGCGAAAAAATTATAAAATCATTGCAGATAAGCAGAGCAGTAAATTGTAATATTTAGAAATTATTTGCAACTGTTTATGACACCATGCAATCAAAAGTGTATTTTATTCTTTAATTTGTTTGAACCGGTAAGAAGTAAAAGGGAATAACTCCATCAACCTTAGTTTTGAGTAAACAACAAAAAACAGTTTTGAGCTTTTATTTTTGTTCTAACTCATATCTTCGTAACTAGTAAATGCTAGGGAATATTCACCTCAATATTATTGCATATAAGTATAGAGTGTGTCAAAATGCCGTTGCAAAACTTAGCATACTGGTCTGCCATTCCATGACAAACAAGATTTACTCAGGAACATGTGCCCGGAAACACAAACGGAGACCGCTAGAGGGCGGTGTTCACAGGCTTATGGAGGCGTGATCATTTCAGCCTAGGACGTGGCCGGAGATGGATGAATCAGTTTTTTGCCTATATGCATCAAGTGTATGGTGCAGCGAATGGTAAGTCATATTACTAAATAAATCATTTCGTAAAAGTCACGCCACTATTGGCATCATTTCTCCCTCCCTTTACACCTGCGAACATTGCAGTTAAACTACATACGTGCTGCAACTCGTAATTTCCCATCTGCGGCACCATATACGTAAAGTATATCGCCCAATTCTCAGTCAGTAAACTACGTCCTAGGCTACAATCATCACGATGCTATAAGCCTGCGAGCATCGCCCCCTGGCGATCGCCGTTTGTGTTTCTAGACAAAAGTTTCTATGTAAATCTTGTTTGTCATGGCATGACAGACCAGTATGTTAAGTTTGGAAAACAACTTTTTAGATAAGATAATAATATAAAATGATATTCGTTCTTTTTACTTTCTTTTTTAAGAATAATATTACTGCTCTTTTACAACTATATTAATTTAACGTGTCATACGAACAACCAGATAGGTAGCACACGGTTGTGCTAAGTAACTAATGGTCATCACTTTTCTATAAAGGAATACTTAGCTTTTACTAAATATTTTTATGCACAATTTATACAGCCTGCTTGTTTTGATGAAAATAATATGTATTTATCTATAGCCAACATAGTTTTAAACATATATGTATTGTATCCATTTTAAATTTGAGTTTCTTGATCTTTTTATAATTATTGATAATTTAATCATGTGTTATTAATAAATTAACACAGTTTTTACCACAGTATTTTTCTCTTTCACATTGAATTTTTAATACTATTTCATTAATCTTCATTATTTCATAATTTTATTGAAGTAAAATTGATTCTCTTATTAGACGAATACATTAAAAATTCTATGTTTTTTTTTTCAGTAAGGAAAAACATCACTTACATTCACTAGAAACGTTATATAAAGCCACTGGTCAACTCTAAAAAAGAAAAAAAGAAAAATATTAATATGATGTTACAGTCACTTATAATACGAGTACGTAAAAACCTTAATTTTTCATTATAGCCAATTATGACATATTTATATAGCCAATTATGGCATATTTTTTCAATTTTTAAATAACATTAACCATATGGTATTTAATAATCAATACTTAATTGGTTCATTCAGATAATTTAACAAAACTCGTTTAACAAAACACATGATGAGCAATACAGGTTTTTGTTTGGTAAAAAATGAAAAATATCCGCTTCGTTACAAAACGCTATTATTGAAATACAAATAACTTTACAACAGTTATATGCATAATATGACAAGTAACAAGTATCACAAATGCCTCATACTATTAAGATACAATCGTTCAAGCAATTTATTATTTAATATATGCTCACTCAGTTACTACTGTTTACCTCAGGCAGTACCTCCTGCTGTATAAGTTTTACATCACACGTGCAATAAACACGAATTCAAACAATTTTCCGGTATTAAGTGTGCCATTTCGTAAGCATGTTATACTAATTTGCCACTCCATATTGAAATTACTGGTTCTTATTAATATATCAGCGAGTCCAGCGGTATTATAAAGGTTAGTACTTGATACGGTAAATACGAATGATAATGAACTGATTAAATACACATTTTCCTCCGATTCTTCAAAGCTCTTGAATGCTTATTCGCTATCACTAACTATCGAAGAGCTAGACATTCTTCGAATTTCGATACACAAACTTCATTATTGTTCACTTCAGCGTGTTTTGTTTGCGATGTGTTGTTTTTTGAGTATGTGTGTGTGTGTGTTTACTGCTAAAGGAAATATTGTGTTTTCTGTTTCTTCGTAAAAAAAAACAGAAAAATTTTTTTTTTTCTCTTAGTGTTTTGTTTTTACTTATTATTTTTATTTATTTCATTGTTTGTTTTTGTATTTTAATTAAATTCATAACTCTGTTTTATTAATGTATTCTTTTCATTTATTTACTATAATCTTTTGAGAGTTTCTTCTAACCCCTTTTTCATCATTCAGCTTTTATTCTCCCTGGTTTTCTTACATTTTCTATCTTCTGAGTGATAACTTTCATATTTTGTTTAGTTTTCTTTCAGTTTCTGCCTTTGTGGAAGGAGGAGAAACTATTTACTAGTAAAGAAGGATGGACGCTTTGTACGATTCGAAACGATTATGTTTTGTTTCATTTTTACGGGTGTTGTATACAAAGATTTTATTTGTTTTAGTTAACCATCATCTTTAGTTTTATTTTACTTCAAAACCAGTGATTTGCTGTTTGTAGCTCTTTAATAAAAAGATAACAAAATAAATGTGTTTTCAAAAAATTGCGCGAAGGTTATAAAAAATTACTTTCAAAATATTACACTGCTAAAACCCAATCTAGCTTATGTCAATGTTTTTTTTTATAGCTTAATTAAATAATGTGTTTAAAAATAACATTTTACACGGGAAAGTTGTCGTGTATGTAGTTTTAGAATACACTACACACCCGTTTTAGAAAGATGTTAATGTAATTTTATAATAAATAAATATGAAAATTTCACAATTACATTGACAGTAGCAGAAAGCTGATATAAATTACGAAATTTGTAAAAAGAAATTGTAACAAATTGATTATTATTAAGGAACTTAATGCTTATTATCCTTACAATAACTTTACAAAAATCAACCCTCATTAAACCCTGTAAGTGCCTTTTCATTTCAAACCTTCCAAAATAGCATTTTTTTACTCATTAAATGATCCAGAAAATTAAAATATAGCATTATCTGAAAGGTAATGCCTGATGAATTCTATGACTGATATTGTCGTAAAATACACTTATCTTTTTTTTTTCTGTTATTGCTTAGTATTTTGCTTTAATCTTCTTTTGTCAGAATATCATTATTAATATGGTATTGTGAACTATAAAGAGATAAATAAATAAGAATGAGAAAATATAAAAGAATAGTGTATGATTATTTACAATGCCTGATTGCAGTGCCTGATTTGTAATGCAGATGAATTCTATGACTGATATTGTCGTAAAATACACTTCTTTTTTTTCTGTTATTGCTTAGTATTTTGTGTCAGAAAATCATAATTAATATTGTATTGTGAACAATAATGAGGTATATAAATGCGAATGAGAAAATATAAAAGAATAGTGTATGATTATTTACAATAATTAAAATATAATCAGTAATTACTCAGAAAATATTGGAACCCCGCAGGAGTCCGAGGAATTGAATCCAGCTAAAATCAATGCGAACGCCAAAATAACGCTTCCCTGGAACTCGATTTCTATTTTCCTAATTACTCCAAATCATCATTCACTGCTTCTAACGACTGATTCTACTCGATTCCGGAAAACTCCTGGAATCTCCTTAATGCTGAATTATGAATAAATGTGACGTGCAGCGACGGTGCCTCCATATTGGCGCGAATTTCTCAGCGAATGTTTACGTCACTGTAGCGCATTTGCTTCCGAAATCCATTAGCGGCGATTTCTAGCTGTCAGGGGCACTTGTCTGGCATTCACGTGCAGGATACGGGGCTCGTAAGTGGAGTGGCAGGGGGAACGGACCCAGTTCCGTATTTTGCGGACAATTGATATTGTGTAAGGAATTCCAGAAATCCACCGGAAATTATTTCCTCTGCATTGGAAGTCTATTGAAATGTGTGAATGTGCAGATACCTATCCGCCGCAGAGACATTCTTGGTCTATGGTTGAGCGTTTATTAATGATTTCATAAGAAAGTTCTTTACAGCTTATTCATATGTTCATTTCAGATATTTCAAGTGAGATGGCTGTGTACCTACGAAAGTCGTTCAGTTATCAGGGATAAATCAGTTGCTTACAAACCCATTTCTATTTTCATTTATAGTTTATAAGGAAATAAGAAAGGTATATAAATTTATTAAAGCATTAAAAATGTGCACTAAAAAGATATGCAATTTTAGTTGAAATTGATTTTGGCAAATGTAAGAAAGAATAATGACACGCCGTTTTTCTAAACTTCTTTTTTTTGCCCAGGGGGGAGGGGGGATAATACAGTTGATGAACATTTTAAAAAAATAAGCCTGATTTGATACATATTTCATATTACCTTTTCAAAAATTGCACTGTGTGTTTTATTGAACACAGTATTTAATGAGGTTCTACGTTCAGGAAAAATTTCCGAGTAATACTCTGTGAATTTGAGATGAGTGAAATAGCGTAATCCTATTAAGAAATAAAAATTTCAAACGCATGCAGAGTAATATATTGGAAATTTACACCTTCATAAAAAAGAAATCTATCTGCAGGTCCATCGTTTGAAGCGCGGATTCCATCAGAACCCTGAAATTCAAACAGCGCTGTCATTAATCAGCCCTCGTCACAAAATCGCAGGTTAACAGTTCATGGTTACGCTCGATTTTGTACGGATAGCATCGGAGGATACGCCTTAGTGCTACGCAAACAGAAGTGTAAGAAATGCCAGTGTGACGTGCGACTTCACGAACGCTGACTTACCAATCCGTAAACGAACCCGCTACAATCTAAAATATCAATGAAAACTATCTGAGCGGCATTAGCAATTGAGCTCGGTCGGCCACTATGAGGCCCGTCGTCTAACCAACTCGTGGCTTCGAACTTCGAAATCTTTCTCTTCAGCTTTCTCTCAGATAAATCTGTATTGGTACCTTTACCCGTTCGAATATCCTTATTCTTATGGCGATAGAATAGTAAAGCTGCAGTAGCAGATTCTTCATTATGATCATACAGCTTCACTAGCAATGTCTTTTCTGGTAAGGTCAACATGTTGCGGTTCAAACAACCGCAAATAACATGTTGCGGTTCAAACAACCGCAAATGAGAGGGAATCTGTTTCCCTCTCATTTTACAGCTCTTTTTATACAAGATTCTCAAGCAGCGTCACTTGACGTTTTGTTGTCCAGTGCCATCTGTTGGCCATTTTTTGAATTTTTTTCTTTTTGTAGGCTGCAATAAAACCCCATGTCATTCTAAGCATGTGTGTAAATCTGTAATTCTCTAATTACATTATTCCGTGAATTCATTAATCTCTTTGAAATGGACAACTGTGGTACATGTATTGAAAAAAAAGAAAGAAAGAAAAAGAAAAGAAAAAGGAAGGAAGAAAATAAAAAATCAGTTTTGGTCCTGTTGAAACGACAGAATTGTGTTACCAATCCAGGGGCAGATCTCTCTTCTGGAATTTACTCAAAATTATGAGATATCCGTACGGGTTGACTTAGACTAAATTATCATAACTATTGGGTGAACCTATTTTAAAGAAATCAAAACTTCCGCTCTTTCTCATGTCTAGTGCCAATACGGCAAGGCTTTCCATTGTGTAAAGAAAAAAAAAATATTTTACCACAATAATTTGTGAATACAATGTTTTTAAATATTAAATACTTTCACACCTGTAAAATTTCAAAGTTATTTCACTCCTTAAAACTGAACACTCACTCTGTTAGCTTTAGAGTAATTTTAGATTAGATAGAAGTGTACAAACAGCTTGTGAAAATAGAGTTTGCTTGAGAAAAAGTCTGAAATTGTTTTAAAAAGAGAATATCTTAAGCAGTTGTGAAAAAATAAGGATATTGTTATTTATATGCCATCTGCAGTTGCGAATGCCTCAAGGTGCAAATAACAAGTCGTGAAAAAGCAAAACTATTAACATATAGTATCATTCATTATTAAGAATGACTATTTATGAAATAAAACAAGGCTTAATACCTTTAACACACTACTTTACCGTTACTTTTGAATGGCATACAATAGAAGATCAACTCTGTTTACACTCAAATGAAATTCAATTTTCATTTGCAAAAATCTTAAAGTACCCAATAAACCATTTTTAACATTCCTCAAGACTCACTCTCGAAATCTATGTTCTTTTGCATCAGTAAAACTTATTTTCCGGGTCTTGGAAGAAAAGACATCCTAAGACTTATCGAATGCTCTTGAGGCATAATCCCGCATTTGCCGCTTTCTTAAGTAATGTTAAGTAAATATTGAAGATGGACGATAAAAGCAAGAAGAATTTCTTTTAACTTTTGAGAAAGAAAAAAAAGTAAACTTGATTACCATGGATTATGGTGATGCGGTTGAAGATGTTTTCTGCGATTTATTTTGCATTCCTAATTCTCCGTAAAATATGACTTTTAGAAGAATGAAAGCACTTCACGGATATAATGGCATTCCATAGCGGATCTTTCTTTACATTTTTATTTTTTCGTTATGCATGAAGGGGGTTTGAATGTTTAAAATTGGACGTACATATTTTGGGTCGCGTATGAAAATACTATATCAAATAACTTTATTTATGAGCTAAAGATTTTCTTATATGCCCAAAAGTTTTAATTTTAGGAAAATCACGAACAATATTTTATAATGTTTAAAAGTAAAACTAACGAAGAACTTTGTAACTAAGAATAATATACATTGCATATATATTTATATATACAAAAGTGTGCGTGTAATGTTTTTTTTTATTCTAAAAAAGCGATTTTAGAATTGCGTACTTATCTTCTAAATTTATTCCTTTTGTTTTAAATTTTATCATAAAAACATATCGATATCGAAAATTTCTAGATCAGTTTTCCTATCAAACACTTCTTCGCAACTGTAGGCATGCAAAAGTCATCTACATGACACAAACATTAGCAACCGCTGATGTCACCGTATCTGTCCAATTTTTACCTTTGTTAACGTCCAAAATGTGACGTTAGGACATGTGAACTCGATATATATCTATATATACGGTGGTTTCGACGAAAGAAGCTTTGTGATTTTTGTTGCAAATACTTTTTTTTTTTTTTTTTTTGGATTTTGCCCTCACTCTCTAACTTTTACCCTGTTGTAAAACTTAGATAATGGAATAAAACATTTTCACTGTCTTATCTTTGTGATATATCATTCATATTGATATATCACAAAGATAAGATATGTGTAAGATATCTGTTAATATATAGATAGGTGTAAATTATCTATATATTATTCCTCTTATGCAGTATTTACGTATTTGTGTATCTATACAATTTAACAAAAGTTTGTTTAACATTATTAAAGTTATTAGTGCTCCGAGAATTACAAAGGAACTACATTTACAATGGAACAAGACTTATTTAACGAATTACACGAATGCAGAAATATTATATGCGTAGTTTAAAAAGAAAAAATATGTTTCTGAATGACGCTTATTCGATAACTTACAGAAATGCAGAAGTGTTATACGCGTACTTTAAAAAGGAAAAATATTTTAATGAATTATTGTTTAATCTCTTAGAAAGATCTCTTTGTTTCATTTTAACTAATACTGTTAATCATTCACACCAACTTCTGAAAAGTCGCTAAGAAACGAAGAATTGGTGGATTTTCAGAGTAAAGTATAAGATGTTTTTCTTCATGTATGTGGATAAATTATAAATCCTAAACTGTTTTCGGATTTCGCTGCTTAATTTTTTTTATCCTTTTCCGGTATATTTAAATCTCAGATTAATATAGGTTATTTATTAGTTCTAAAGCTTTAGTTATTTTATATCTGTTTGAAAGGGTTTTCTCACATGTTTCTATTTTTTATCATACCGTGCATCATAGTGTTACATGGTGAAAGAAAAGTTATATAAAAAGATGCTGCAGTTACTGATTATCTTCGACCTACGCCAACGTACAATAGCAAAAGCTCTAGCTAATTTTGGCGAATGCGTGACAATATTTTTTCATTAATAAGGTATCTGTCCCACACAATTCACAATTAATAAGGAGATTTCACAATTAATAAGGAGACTTATGACTATTAGATAGACAATTACATTTTTTCTTAAAGTATCATCTGTAAGCCTTGGTAAAAAGAGCACGTGTATGTAGTGTCCATTTCTGTCCATTTTTTCTGTGCAACCATCACAACTTGTAGCGTTATTGCTCCGACCAAATCGTTTATCGAGTGCCACAGATCTAGAGACCATTGACACAGCTGGCTGTACATGCACAGCCAAATGCTTCCAAATGCTTCCCGTCACGGAAAATATACAATGTTGTCATATCTGTGGGTAGGACCTACGCCCTCAGTCCTGCTGCAGGGTGACTAATTGCCGCAAATAGACACTCGGCACTCACACACCAAGTAGCAAACTGTGGCAGGAAACTCCAGCGAGGACGCATACAGCTCTAAACGGCACGTTTGGTGACGTGAACTGTGTTCTCTCACGAAAACAAGCTTGCTGAGGGTTCAGTTTCAGCTATGGTTAATGCAGAAGTAGACTAACACGCGAATAATCTTTATGTACATGAGATCATAATGTACTAGAAGTCAAGGCTAGTTGTGGAAGAAATTACAACGGCGCTAAAAAAAAAAAAAAAAAAAAAAAAATCCATAGAAATATGTCTACACTGAATATATTTAATCTTTGTCCACTTAAAATAAATAACTCCATATTCAATTTTTGTTATATATCGAAATCGGAATTGTATTTTCTTCTAAAAACGCGCGAAAATTTTCGCATTCGAAAGATTTCGTTTCGTTGGGAACATGCCCTCTTTTGTCAATATTTCATGCAGAGGAAATCATTTTATTTTTTAAACAAAACCAATAAACTGGATAATCTGAAAAAAAAAACTTTAAACAAATTGGAATCGCAAGTTCCCTTCAGAGCTTGAAAACCGTGACTTCATTGTGGCGTAATTATCACTTGCGACACCTAATTTTGTTACGCAGTGAGTCAGTGATCAGCATAACTATACTATAGCATTATAATAGAGAAAGAAGCTAACTATCATCAAGAATTCAATCGATGAAAATCGGATAGACTAGCTTACTAAGATGGTGACTGAGTTTGAATAAGGCAGCTCAGTATATAATTGGCAAATTATAACAATTTTACATACGTATATGACGATTCTCAGGATGTGGTCGTGTTGAGTTTAGGCTGGTAGGAGATCGACTTACAGAATCAACAATTCTTTATACTCTTTTCCGTATACAGTCACAGTTGTTCCGTATATAGTCACCGACGTATTGCTGAAATTTCGAAGAAGGTTTAACGGGTTTTACACAACATCGTTGTTCCAGAAAAAAAGTTCCCTTTTCCCGTGAGTTTTCGGTTAATAGCCTGGATTCATCAGATAACCGCTAGAGGGCCAAGCACGGTAGATTAATTTTAATGATGCAAGCATTTTTTAAAATTTCCTATTCACACTAAATTCAACATATTATAATGAAGCCTACGCTTTTTATAAAAATCGCCACAAATCAAGAAGCAGGATACAGTTACACTTTCATTTATTAGCAACAGAATTTGGTTCTTTTCTGCAAGAATTTTGCATTTTTACTGTAATTAATTAAAGTTTCCTTGTAAGTAAAAATACTGAGAGATATATCATTCTTTACATGTATAATTTTTGTTAACCAATACCGCATCAAAACTCTTAGCCACTTAGATGCTTTTATTTCTGCTACTTGTATTTTTCTAATGGATCATAAATTATGAGTTCCCCAAACAAAATGGATTGCACCGAATACACGTAATTTTTCACAACTTACATATATACGCCCTTATTATCTATAATTCCAAAGGAAATTTTATTTTAACTTCGGAAAGTATTTTAAAACATTTCTGATTTATGAAAATGGGTGTTGCATAACTTTTCCTCTCTACTAACGATCTTTCAGCGCATTTTAAAATTCCACAGTTTTGTAAATAATGAATTTATTTTCGCATCTAATAATATTTTACAGCAAGTTGTTAGAAAACCTTCGGCGGAAAATTTAGTTTTAATTAGGATAATTTAGCATAAACAGCTCGATTGTTTTTGCACTCTGATGTTTTTTTATTAAATTTGTATTCATTTACATGTTAGTTCTAAATGATCTTTATCTACTTCGTCTAAGGGCTAATATGTTGTTGTTGTAGTTGCTTATAGCCTCTGACAACCTCATGTGGTGCCAGATCCCCAGAAAGGGAGGCGATGGGCAGACGAGGGCATCTCCCATTTTCAGTGGACCCCAGTGGGAGGAAGTCCAACTTTAGTCCGCGGTCCCCTAATTTTTGAACAAATTAAAGAGGAAGGACCAAACCCTTTAAAATCGGCATCCCCAGAGGCAGCGTTAAACCTCGAGGACATTGGAGCCATGGCGGATTTTCCATGCACCAGCTCCCATTGGCGCAGACAGTCCCACAGCAGTCCAGCCGAGAGAGAGTTGATCATTCCAAGCACTGGCCAAGCTGGATGCTGCTTCACTTGCCGTATTTTTATGGGGATGGAGTTTAGTTCCCAGACCACTGCGGGACAGAGCAAATACGTTTACCTTAGACTGGTACTAAACTCATCTTTTGAACTATTTCAACTGCTAAAAGTGTTAAAAGTTACTCCTAAAAAGTGCAATTATATTCGGAGATTCCAACCATAATACTAATAACTATTCAATCTTCAACACACGGTGTCTGGGAGAGATAGGATAGACAAGGTGATCAGAATATGAGAATAAATTTGAAATATTAAGAATTCACGGAATAATGTAATTAGAGAATTACAGATTTACACACATGCTTAGAATGACATGGGATTTTATTGCAGCCTACAAAAAGAAAAAAATTCAAAAAATGGCCACCAGATGGCACTGGACAACAAACGTCAAGTGACGCTGCTTGAGAATCTTGTATAAAAGGAGCTGTAAAATGAGAGGGAAACAGATTCCCAAACAGCCGCAACATGTTGACCTTACCAGAAAAGACATTGGTAGTGAAGCTGTATGATCATAATGAGGAATCTGCTACTGCAGCTTTACTATTCTATCGCCATAAGAATAAGGGTATTCGAACGGGTAAAGGTACTATGACAGATTTAGCTGAGTGAAAGCTGAAGAGAAAGATTTCGAAGTTCGAAGCCACGAGTTGGATAGACGACTGGCCTCATAGTGGCCGACCGAGCTCAATTGCTAATGCCGCTCAGATTAGTTTTCATTGATATTTTAGATTGTAGCGGGTTCGTTTACGGATTGGTAAGTCAGCGTTCGTGAAGTCGCACGTCCCACTGGCATTCCATACACTTCTGTTTGCGTAGCACTAAAGCGTATCCTCCGATGCTATCCGTACAAAATCCAGCGTAACCATGAACTGTTACCCTGCGATTTTGTGAAGAGGAGATCATTTGCGGTGTGGGCGTTTCAAAAGAAGGCAGAATATGACAACTAGTTGTCTATTGTGTTGTGGACCGACAAAGGTCAATTTCACACTCCGAGGGTCTGTCAATTCCCATAACTACAGAATTTGGGATACCGAAAATCCTAGAACCCCCATGCAAACTTCATTGCACGAAAAGAAAGTCACGGTGTGGTGTGGATTTAGCACATCTGCTGTTATCGGGCCCTTTTTCTTCGAAGAAATGCGTGATTCTGGTTTTGTAACTGTTAGTGTGACGGATGGTAGGTCATCAGAATAGCATCGTCCCTGTCCTGGCTGATAAACATCTGCTGGAACGTACGATTTTTATGCAGGATGGCGCTCCCCCCATATTGCTAGATTGTTAGATGTGTGAAAGATCTCTTGCGCACGTCGTGTAGTGGTGAACACGTGCTGAGCCACTACTTTCGTTACGCTTGACCTCCCAGTCCCCAGACCTCACTCCATGTTATTATTGGCTCTAGGGTTACCTGAAGTCTTCAAGTTTACCGCGATGGACCGACTTCAGTAGGAATGCTAAAAGACAACATTGGGCGCCATTGTCTCACCATAACTATAGATATGCTGTACTGTGCTGTTCATAAGATTGTCCCTGGATTACATCTATTGTTGAACTATGACGGTCGACATGTTGAGCATTTGTTCTGAAGAACATCGTCTTTTGTTTATGTTAATTTGTTATTTTAATTATTTCTTTTCTTATCACATGAAGCACCATCTGACGGCCATTTTTAAAACTTTTTATTTTTTGCAGGTTGCAATAAAACCCCATGTCATTCCAAGCAGTGTCAATTTTTACTTCTCTACCTACATTAATCCGTGAATTATTAATTTTTTTAAATGTATGCTCATATTCTGATCACCCTATGTACTTTGACGTCTCAGAATCACAGAGGAATGGAGATCATAGACGCCGTCTTTTTGTCTTAATTAATGGCCTTTATGAAAAACGTGTAAAAGTAATAATAAACTGTCGACTGTAGTCTGGAAAGGACGAATTTATCTCTTGCAAAAATCTTTTTATTGAAAGCTTTTTATTATTCAGCTTAGATTTTTTATGATATAATAATCAGAGTAGGGGAAGGGTGGGCAAAATGGGGTTCTTAAGGTTGTTCTGGCTAATAATGTTACGAAAAATAGAAATAAATAAGTAATATTTATTTCAGCTATACAATTTTTATTGCTATTCTGCAGTACTGAAGCTTACGCGGCGTATTTTGGGATCTGTATCTCAATATATCCAAAGCTACAAACGACCCCGTTGCAAAACAGTTCGCATGTATTCTTATCATCATCCTTCATCATCAGGGCAGAAGTCATGGGCCAATTTTTACATGCACTGCACTTAATCCACCCTTCTCCTTGTGCTGACCTTAAATATACAGGGTGTCCAGCCTTAATGTGACCTATTAGCTAATTCCCGAACCGTTCGGTTTAGATATGCACTTCCAATTTAAAAACTGTCTTAAAAAAGGCAAAAAAATTTTTTACGTGCTTTTCGAACCAAAAAACCCATTTAGAAAAAAATTACAAAAATTAAATTTTTATATGGTCCCCAGGTCCTATAACTTATATTTAGGAAAAGATGCAGTGCACAGAAACAAAGTAAACACAAAAAGTTTCATTTTATTACGATAAAAAATGGCCGAGTTATGGAACTTTGAAAATCATAGAAGCTAGTAAGGACTGTCTTGAAAACGGCCGAGAAAATGGATGAAATGCATGATTTTCAAAGTTCCATAACTCGGTCATTTTTTATCGTAATAAAATGAAACTTTTTGTGTTTACTTTGTTTCTGTGTACTGCATCTTTTCCTAAATATAAGTGATAGGACCTGAGGACCGTATAAAAATTTAAATTTTGTAATTTTTTTCTAAAGGTTTTTTTGTTCGAAAAGCACGTAAAAACATTATTTACCTTTTAAAATACATTTTTCAAATTGGAAGTGCATATCTAAACCGAACGGTTCGGGAATTAGCTATTGGGTCACATTAAGGCTGGACACCCTGTATATCTCTACAGTACAAAGCATGCAACATCTACATCTTCTGAAACACTGTCCAACGATGTGTCGTACGTCGGAAGCAGGACCTCATTTTTTAGCTCGGGAACTGTCCGGCATCGGACGTTTTTGTGTTTCGAAGCTTTGTGCGACGTTGGGGTAGTACCCCATTTTCCCTCAAACTCGACGTTTGAATAAAAAAGTGAAGATATTACGTCGAATTCAATGCTAAGCCTCATTATACGTAAATATTAATTTGTAAAGAAAGTCATGCCAAAGTTTTTCTGGTGGAAATGGAAATTTCAATATTTCTTGATAAACTGAAATTCCTCTTACTTTTTTGATTTCTTAAAGATAAATATATGCAGTCTGTTTTTGCATTTTTTATTCGTATACAAACTTTCTTACTACCAAACTTTTTAATTTTTCTCATATTTCTTTAATAATTATTAAAAAAGAAGGCCATGTTTGTAAATTTGCAAAAGTTTAATCTGATCATAGTTACTCCAATATTTATACACCATAGAGATATATGTCTGCGAAAGTAGCAATATAAATTGACATTTTTCATTTTATGATGACTAATAAGTACAGTCTAGTATACATGGAGAAGATATTTTTATTACACGATTATCTCTTCTCTACTTATTATAAAAGAAGATGTCTGTGTGTGGGTCTGTGGGTCTGTGTGTCGGCGGCGTTACGGACAAACGGCTACACCTAGAAACACCAAATTTGGCACTCGGGAAGATCTAAACATGAAGTTGTGCACCTCGAAGCGATTTTTTCAAAATTCGACCTAGAATTTTTTTTATTTTATGTTTTATGCGATTTTTGGCATTTTTTCTCACCTAATTCGTAATAACGGCGGAAATTACGCTCGCAGCAAAACGTCATTTATATCATCGGATAGAGGAGAAATTTTTCTTTTAAAAACAGTTTGTTCTGAATACGCAACATAATTTACCGATTTTTAGGAATTTTTTTACTAAGCATTGACTTCGGCGAATTTTTCGTAAAATAATTTTAAAATTGTCGCCATCTTGAATTCTATCCGTCATAACTTTTTGATATTTTGACAAATCGTGAAACATTCTTTTCTCCCTCTTTGAAAATAAAAACGAAAAAATTATGTAAATTAGATGATTTTTTACGAATTTTAATGCAGCCTAATGTTTACAATTTAATAGCATCAACACGATATTACGCCATTCATTGCATTGCGATCACGGCACGAGAATTTATGCTCGGTTGTTGCCACAGAAAGGATTACAAAAAGGGTTTTTTCAACCAATCGAGCTTTGAAATGGGATATCGGAATTTCGATTCGCAAGTGAGGATCTATGACGTCAAATGCGTTAAGATACGTAAAAATTACGCCATAATTTTAACTCATTTATTCCAGCTCTATTTTCAACACAGGGAGACGATATTTTGATTAAAATTTACTGTAGAAATAAACTAAGAAATTCACGATTATTATTATTAGAAGTGGTATTTTAATCCGGTGCTTATTTAAAAATTGAAATGTCTTCACGGTGCTGAAAATGTTCATTTTAAAAGTTACAAAGTTCGTTTCAAAGCGCGATATATTAAAATTTTTCTATTTACTATTTTTATTTTTGGCATTTAATTATGGCGCAGGCGTTGCCTAACGTATGCATGCAGGTTGCGAGTATAGTTTTATTTTAACGTTGAATTACGTTCGTCCATAAAGGAGAGCTTACGGGATTACATTAATTGATCACGTGATAAATTAATTGCGTTGCCAGAAAAAGGATTAGAAAAAAATGTTCTTTTTTCAACCAATCGATTTTTTAAATGGGACATCGGAATTTCAATGCGCAAGTGAGGATCTATGACGTCAAATGCTTTAAAATACGTAAAAATTACGCCACAAATTTAACTCATTTATCCCTGCTCTTTTTTTAACACAAGGAGGCGATATTTTGATTAAAACTTACTTTAGAAATAAACTGAGAAATTCATGATGCCAACCGGGGTATCTTTTACGGTAGTTAAACAGTGACGTCATAAATTTTTAAAAAGGCGTGAAATTTGTAAACTCTGCAACTCTAACGTCCTGTCACAGTTATAGCGATTCTAAATAGCTCCTCGAGATGACACAGCTTGATGTTTTCAGTAGACAGAACTATAGAGGATTTATAAGATATCTTTATATTGGATACATGGATATTTAAGTTGGCACCGCTTGAGTATTTTTCACCACGGTGAGATAAAATGTTTTGCGGGGCTAAATACGCCAATCTTACAAAACTATGCATAAATTAAATTTGTATGGAGAGCTTCCTTAATAGCAACTATTATGGGAAATGAATAATGTTTATGGTAATGCGTAAATTGCTAAAGAATCGCCATAGAATATAAAGGTCCCATTTGTGCCAAATAATATAAGCTGTTTCGTTAAATTGAGCATTAAAGAGGGAGAAGCGAAGATAGATAGTATTAATATGCGTAATAGGTAGTATTGGTAGATTTGTAAGGATGATATGAATAAATCCCAATATACAACGTTAATAAATATTTCATGAAATTAAAACTGTTCTGTTTATCCTTTTTTAAGGGTTGTTTCACAAACAACTGAACGATAAGTAATTCTAATTTGCGTTGATATATCCCGCAGTAATTTCAACAGAGGAGATTACTTGAACTTTTTAAAAATGAAATTCGCAGCTATTTTAAAATAAATATAGTTGTCCATTTCATGTAGTGTCTGAGGTATTTAATGCTACAACTTGAACCTCAAAACAGTATGATATAGAAATAACACATTTTGAAAGTCAGGAGTTCTCTGCAAACCGCTAAGCTTTTCACTTTTCTGATCGCGAATGACACTGATGTAGTTTTTTGAGTCATGATATTGCAATGATGCCAAGTTAGTACTCATGACGCAAACTTTAATTATAAGTCAAATAATTTCGCTTTTATTTTAGATTTCACATCACTGGAATTAAGTGGAATTACACATGTAAGGAACATTTTCGTTTCCTACCGTGCGAAGAACGGGCACGCAGCTAGTATATAATAAAATCCGAGAGTAAACATTGTATGTAGCTAGGTTTGTAGGTAGGTTTGTGACCTCCGATCTTCTTGCGCGCGTCTCTCGATCGCATTGCACCGAGACGGTTGGTCGCAGACCTACCGAATTTTGCATACGGCTTCACTAGGACAGATACTAACACGCCTCGGAGCAATTTTTTCGAAATTCGAATTAGAAAATGTTTTATTTTATGTTTTGTCCGATTTTTAGCGATTTTTCTTGCATAATACGTAATAACGCCGGTCATTGCACTCGCAATAAAACGATATTTGCATCATCGGATAGAGGAGAAAATATTTTGTTTCGAAAACAGTTTGTTTTGACTATGTAACATATTTTGCCGATTTTTGGGAATTTTTAAAAAGAATTTCTCTTTTGACGACGTTTGCGTAAAAGTAATTTTAAAACTGTTGCATCTTTCATTCTATCTGTCATAACTTTTTTATATTTCGGCGAAAGACGGAGCATATATTTCGCCCACTTTTAAAAGAAGAACGGAGGAAAAATATTAATTAGAAGATTTTTTACGAATTTTTATGTAAAGAAGGATTTTGAATTTAATAAAAGCTGTTTCAAGATTTCGGTATGATATCTTCCGCTATGGTTGTCTGGGAAACAGTAACAATGAATAAAATTGCCATTTGAAAAACATAAATAAAATGACTTTAAAATAACTGAGTTTCCACATGTTAGATCAAAATGACTTAGATTTCACGAGATTAAAACCCCTTTCGAAACTCAATCAAAATTACGGGCTCACAAACAAAACATACGCCACGCACGAAACTATTCCCTATTTTATAATACGTTGCCAGAAAAAGAATTGAATGCTGTTTTTTAACGATGAATTATCCAGCATTATTTTCGATATAATTTTTAAACGGGACACGTTTTCGAATCGCAGGAAATATTTTACGTGCTAAATACGCCAATCTGACAAGAGTTATGCATAAGAATGTATGGAGAACTGTTTTAATGGCAGCCAGAAAGTGAAATGATTATCGTTTATACTAATGCGTAAATTGCAAAGAATCACCAAAGAATAAAAAACTACATTAGTGGCAAATATCTAAACCGTTTCTTTAAATTAAACATTAAAGATGGAAAACCGAAAATATATTGGTATCAGTAAAGGATACTCTTAGTAATAGTTATTAGATATGCTAGGGCAATGTTGATCAAAGCACAATATACCGCGTTAATAAATATTTCGTGAAACTATTCGTTTCTTTTCGTTTTTCAACAGCCATCTTACATCACAGCTAACTAAACATTAAATAATTCTATGTCGCGTTAATATATCCCGCGGTAATTTCAACAGAAAATTCTGTACCTGAACTTTTTTTTCTTGGAGATTCTGTTTGTCACAAGTAGTTATGATAACATTTTAGGAAAATGTTCTCTTCTTGCCTTGCGAAGAGCGGGTACACACAACTATTTAATTATAAAAAAAACGGTTCTTCACATCATGTAGTATCTAAGGTATTAATGGCATAACTTAAATCTAAAAAAGAGTATGATGTAGAAATGAGACATTTTGAAAGTTAGAAATTTTTAGGAACCGTCACGCTTTTCTTTTTCTGATCGCCAATGACACCGACATAGTTTTTTGTTTCATAATATTAACAATGTTCTCAGATCAGTATTTAGTTGTTCGTAAAGTTAGTATAATGAGTAACTTTACGCCAAGAGTCAAATCATTTTGTTTATTTTTAGATTCCACATTACTGGAATCAATTCGAATTATACATGTAAGAAAAAGCTTTGTTCCCTACCGTGCGGAGAACGGGTACGCAGCTAGTAAATAATAAAGGAACATCGAAATAACAAATTTCATTAATATGTTTAGTACAAAAATCAATCTTTTTAAAAAAGAAAACTAACACAACCAGTTTTACTTTTATAATTTTTAAGAGGACTTTCATAAATAGCGGCTAGTATGCATCGAGAGTATATTTTACAACACGATTATAAATAATACAAGAGGTTTGAAACAACAATTTTTATTATGTTTAAACATGTTTACTACAAAATTCTGAAATTAAAAAAAGTGTAATGCCAGTAGTTTTGAGTCTTCATGCGCATAAACTTTAATAATTGACGACGTATATTTACAAATTTGCATTCAGAATTTTTTTTACTTGATAATTATGTAATTTATATGCATTAAAATATTGAAGAAAACCATTCAATCAACAGCCTGTCTTAAAAACATATTAAAAATAACCCTGAAATATCTCGTGAGCATAAAATTTAAATTTTTGGGTCTTTGGAACTTTTATCCGTAAAGAAGTTTTTAAGCAAACAATACATATACCAGATAATTATTAGAGTATTAAAATTCCCGAAGTAATTAAAGATAGAAAAATACAATTTTCACAAAGATTACATCAAGATCCAAATAATTATTTTAAAAATATGAAAAGACTCGCGTATATACTGCGTCATTAAAATTTATGAACTAGGGTTCTTTATTTGTACATGCGACCTTTATTCTAAAGAAAATAGCGACAAAGCTAACATTTTTAAAAGATAGTTTTTAACAAGCTTGGATAGCATAAAGGTAATTACCTTTTTCTGGATTAAAGACTGTTTGCTAATCGATTCGTTCCAGATTATAGAAAAGAACACAGAATCGCTAGGTACTTTTGTAATAATATCAGGTGTTAATGATCAGAATTAAATTTATACGGTGTGTTTAATACGATAATTAACATACCTTCTTTAGAAAGTTCATTTCTTTCAAAATGAAAGTCCATTTTTACAAGAATTTAGAATAATTGAATTGGAAAAATTAGAAATTGGAATATGTAAGCATTAATTAATAATTTAAAAGGTACTTTAGGAATAACGAAAAAGAGGAGTATAACAGAAAATTGTAAAATTATTTTAAATGAATAATTGAATTAAAAGAGAAACGATAGCTTCCAAAATATGCAAGACTTTCAAGTTTATAAGTTATATCTATGGAAAAATTAACTGTTGTTAAATGTTTTTATGTGAAATAATTTGAATATATTTTGTTGTATTGAAAAATATGTTATGATAGTGTAGCTTATTTGTAGAATTGTATAATAATTTTAAAAATCATAATTTAATACACGGATAAGAAAAGGGGAATAATTTCACCTTTTGTCGATTTTTCACAAAGATAGATATTTTTGGCTTCAACGCTGGACTCACAATTAAACGCATGAAAAATATTCCTCTGGCTCGATAGATATAAGATACCGAAACAGACAGTCAAGAGTCCGAAATTCAGATTAATAAAAAAATATATATTTATACAAAATATATGTAAATATATATAATCAGAAAAAAATATGTAAAATATATGTAAATGTATGCAAATATATATATGCAATCTTAATGCTTCTTAACTAAGAAGCATTAAGATTACATATATTTGCAGTAATGTTTGTATTAATATGAATGTTGTCTACCGTTTTGTAACTGTGTAAATCTAAGAAAAAGAAGTACGAAACAGGTTATTGTTGTTATCTCAAAACACAGGTTGATAGTTTTTATGTGAAATAATTTGAATATATTTTGTTGTATTGAAAAATATGTTATGATAGTGTAGCCTATTTGTAGAATTGTATAATAATTTTAAAAATCATAATTTAATACACGGATAAGAAAAGGGGAATAATTTCACCTTTTGTCGATTTTTCACAAAGATAGATATTTTTGGCTTCAACGCTGGACTCACAATTAAACGCATGAAAAATATTCCTCTGGCTCGATAGATATAAGATACCGAAACAGACAGTCAAGAGTCCGAAATTCAGATTAATAAAAAAATATATATTTATACAAAATATATGTAAATATATATAATCAGAAAATAATATGTAAAATATATGTAAATGTATGCAAATATATATATGCAATCTTAATGCTTCTTAACTAAGAAGCATTAAGATTACATATATTTGCAGTAATGTTTGTATTAATATGAATGTTGTCTACCGTTTTGTAACTGTGTAAATCTAAGAAAAAGAAGTACGAAACAGGTTATTGTTGTTATCTCAAAACACAGGTTGATAAAGTTATTACTTTTTTTGTTGTTGTTCAGTTTATATCATTGATGCTATGCTAATTTAAAGCAAATTTTTTAACTAAAAAACTCCATTCTTTTCTAATTTTAATCATATTATTGAAATTTCAATAAGTTAGACCTTTTCGAAAAATTTTATAGACATTTAAACTCAGGGCCCTACACTAACTAAAAAACTGCTAAAAAATTACCCGAAGCATCTCCAAATACAAAAGTATAGTGCCGACCAAAAAAGGTGACATTTTAATTTAGCAGAAATATTGTTAAATTGTGCTCCAAAACATTAATGCATGTTTTAACGAAAATGTATTATGGATAATAAAAATGCTATTAGTTCGGAATTCTGGGAGGTTTCTTCGTGTGTTCAGCGGTCAAAAATACCGGAAAAGCTGGAATAGTAAGAAAATTTCACTTTAACAGAAAAAGTCAGAGAAAACTGCAAATTTTAGCTAGAAATCTGGAAAATCTTAAAGTGTGACACGTAAGAATATCTGAAGTCTGCATATATAAATTTATTTGTGCATTTGCTGGTATGGAAAAAATATGATGGTTTGACGTAGTTGCACAAAAGTAGAAGATACGGGAGATTTTTTTTTTTTTGAGAGGTCCAGGTTAATAAAAAGAAGGAAAAGCTTATTCAGCCTAAACATAATGTACAATAATGCAAAATCTTACAGTAAATAACTGTACAGGGTGTCTTTTTTAAAGGACGGTACTCAGAGACCTCTGTAGCTTAAACTATCAGCCGCATATCCGCCAAATTTTGCACGGGGACTATTGACGAAATGGAAAAAAAGGAATACGCAAAAAAATAGTTCCAAAAGTTACCGATAGGGGGAAATGTGGCGCTTTACACTTTAAGACAGCTAAAATTTTGCTTAAAATACGAGGGAAAATTACAAAATGCAAAATCCCGCTTCTTCTCAAAATACATCAGCTCCAGTATTTTGAGTTATAAAAAAGAATCGGGGCATTGAAAGTCATTTCAAGTACACAGTTACACATGCATCTAGTACATATTTCAAGTATTCATTTCAAGTAGTCAGTCATTTCAAGTACACTTGAAATGATTTTCAATGCCTCGCTTCTTTTTTATAACTGGAAATACTGGCGCTGATGTCGACTTCGTAATCGGGATTTTACATTTTGCAATTTTACCCCGTGTTTTATACAAAATTTTAGCCGTCTTAAAGTGTAAAGCGCAGTAACTTTTGGATCTTTTTTTTTTTCGCGCTTTCCTTTTTCCAATGGCGTCAATAGTCCCCGTACAAAATTTGGTGGCTTCGCGGCTGGTAGTTCAAGCTAGAGAGGTCTCTGAGTACCGTCAATTTAAAAAAAAACACCCTGTATATTTCTTTTTATTAGGACTTTTAGAAAAGAAATTCTGGATCCACCATGCTAATCTTGCGCACCTATATAAAGTCACATTTAGAGCATTTTTTTCACCCTGAATACGCCAAAAACCTCCCACCATTTCGAACTAATAGCATAATCATTTTTCTAATATGCATTTTCATGAACAAATGCTATAGGTTTTTTGGGGCACAATTTAACTGTCAACAGTATTATTGCCAAATTGAAATGCAAACTTTTTTTACAGCACTCTACTACTTGTACACTTGAAACATATATATAATGAAATGTATAATATCCAACTACAGAGAATGTCGATGAAAATCGAGAAAATAATTTTTGGTTGCATTGCAAAATCTCACATGCCACCGCTATGCTGGGTTATTATAATTTATCTCATAACCTCTTTTTTAAATAAGTTAAAGACATCACTAGTTGAATTTTGGACTTGAACTTTCATTTAGTAATTAACGTATGTAGGAAAAAAGATGCAAGTTTCCACGAGACACTTAAGAACCTTTACTTAGTATCGCTTTCTTTCTGAATCATGCTCTCTGCAGAATTAATTTGAATATTCGCTAATGATATTCAACAGCGTGACTCCGAAATTATTCTCAAAGAACACTCGAGGGAGTTGCTCCTTAAAAATAATTTTCTGCGCTCTGAATGCACAGCTGAAGGGCCTGTCATTGTATCGTAATGGGTATAGAAATGCATCCATTGAATTTTGAATGCAGTGTGCCCGTCTTTTCTGTACAGGAGCCTTCATTAGTATTTAAAAAGGAGAAACTTTTGCCCAAATTATATAATTTCATATGAAGGAAGAAGATATTTTGGATCCATGGTTATTGAAGGTATGCTTATTTTAAGACTTCAAGTTTATTATTATTTTTTAAATTTTAATTAAGATGATATTAAGATATTTTCAATTATAGTAAAATTTGATGTCATCGTTTTCTAAAATAATTAGCTATTACTCAGCATAGATGGCCAAAATTTATAAATTTTTGTTGCGGTTGAGTCTACTTCGAATTGCTAAATAAAGCTGTTCTTGATATTTAGCATTCTTAAGCTTTGTTGACATCATTGCATGAGCAATCCGTTCTCAAACTGATTGAAATGAAGCTCAACGAGGTATTATATATGTAATATATATGTACATAATAATGTCCATTAAAATATATTGTTATTTGATTCGACCCATATAGTGCACAGGTAAGTTCTGATGGAAAGGATTCTCACCTGAAACCAGTGCAGTTTAAGCTGGTGCATGATTTAATAAAGCATACATAAACTTTTTTCTTCTAATATTAGCATTTGGGAAGAAATATAGCTGTTAATATCAGCGATCTTTAGTGTCGGAATCTTCCGGGAGAAACTTGCGTTTAATCCATAGAACAACTGGAGAGACTGTTTATATCTGAAAAAGTGCAGCCTTTGCCACCACTCGACTACCGGGCTAACTACTGTGCAGTTAATCAAATCGCACAGCCAGCTGTGTCAAAGAAGTTCTTCGGCTTTATGGCATGCGACTGGTGATTCGATCGACCCCTTACCCATGTTTCTGGTAGTCAAAAGGAAAGATGACTACTTCTACACAATTTCGGTAACGAAGAGTCTATGCAGTTATTCTTTTATATCGATGGTTTAATTACAGCGCATGCTCTTATCTGATGAGTTTTTGTGTTGAATAGTTTTTATTTTAAAATAAAGCACGCATGAAAGATGATGTTGAAAATAGATAAATAATAAAATTGAAATCATTTTTCAATATTTTCTGACACTTGAAACATATATAGTACACTATTATTTGTTTGTTACGTACATTTTTCTTTAATTCATTGAATTTTGGTATTAGTTCATTTCATGCAACGTGTTCTATTATAGCATAAACATTTCTGCAGGTGATAATCAAATGAAAACTCCAGTAAAGTCGTGGGTGACAACTGGCTGTGCCTCACAGCCAGCTGCGTCAAAAAAAGGATCTCTAGATCTGTGGCACGCGATGAACGTTTCTATCGTCCGCCATCTTGCTGGAAGTTAAGTCGAGCGATGGCAACGGCTGTTCTTTTTTCAGCATTGGGCAGTATCCAGCATTGGGCAGTATCCAGCATTGGCTATCCAGCTGTTCTCGCATTCTTGCATTTTTCAGCAGATGTCAGTGCTGTTAAAAATAATCGTGACAATTTTTTGACGGGAAATGACGTGCTAAAAAGTAAAGGATTCTCGTGGAGCTATGTCACCCGCAACTATTTTTATAGAAATCAAATCTATTATTCGTGACTGGCAACAGTCAAAAAGTCAGTGTTTGGTGTTCCCAGAGCCGGAACAATGCGCGTTAAAGGATTAAGGCCCAGTGTCCTCTATTTTCATTTACCCACAAGTATGTATCTTCTTACTGCAAAATTGTTGTTTTTTGTTGTGTTAAGGGAGGGGGGGGATCTACATGAGGAATATCTGCCTAGGGTGATGGACATTTAAAGGAGTTCTAACGCGTATTCAGGTTATATCTGAATCATAATCATGTTGTATCTGAATCCGTATTTGAATCATTTACTTTTGTGTGGATATAGTTAGGAAAAACTAATATTTATGAGATTAATATCGGAAATTTACTAAGCACTACATGCATTTTCGAAATATATGAGGATGGGATGAAAATGCTTGCCCTTGAAAAGGTTAAAATGATCTCACTTCGCGCTTTCACAGCATTGATTGCGGTGCAGGCTTATAATGTAAGCTTAAACACAACCTAACCTGCACTCATAAATCGACATCTCAGCATCACATCTCAGTCACAGATTCGACGGGAGTAACTATTACCAATTCCGAGCTCTCGACACGTCTTAATCTCTCCTTTGAAAAGTATAAGGAATGTGAAAAGCGATCATCCGGCAAAATTTAATACGACAGAGAAAAGAAATTACCGGAGAATGCCTAACCTTTATCTTCCTGAGAGAGGGAGCCTTAATTAGAATTTACTTCAATGAAGAATTCCTGCGTTCAATAAAAGCGAATGTATGTTCGAGAATTATTTTCGATCTCCGTTCACTCAGAAGCTTGAAGAATGTAAGGATTAAAGGCTTAGTAATTAATTCATAAAATCATAACTGTCGTTGATGAATATGTATGACAAGTTTTTATTCATGTAATTTGTAGTTGAATATGTTAATCGCGCCCGAAGTTAAATTCTATGATATTCTATGTTTGATTACTTTAGGTTGAGATAATTGACTTTAGGCGTTTGTATGTTATTGCTGCACTTGTAGCGCACGTTAAGATTTTTTTCTTTATATAGATGAACGGTGAAGAAATATAAAACTAAAATTGAAAAAGTAAGAATACAGTTTCAAAAGTGTTCATGTATTAATAGGAAAAAAAGCTGCATGTACGCTACTGATCATAGTAATTTTTCATGGGATGCAAATCAAGGTATGTATAAAAATTTAAAAGAAAAGCTATCAATGCTATGATAGATGAGTATTGTGTTTAGGCATACCTACACATAGGGTGTTTGTTTATGACGGGGGTGCCTTAGGCGGTGGACATTTTAAAACGTTTTAAAGCTTATTTTCGCAACATCCAGCCCCTGATCTTTTGGAGGCCCTCGGATATAAAAGAGATTGAAAAGGGACCCCTTTCTGGGGAATTTAGAAGGAATAGAATGTTAGAATATGCATTACCTGAAAATTAGGTTTAAGTTAGTAATGATAATAAGTAAAATGCACCGAAAAACCTAATTTAAATATTTTCAAGATTTTGGGACTCCTGACTTTTCCGGGGACGCTCGAATCGCGGGGTTTCTGGGTACCTACGCTGGGCCACTGCGTAAGGGCTAAATATTACTAGGAAGTAAATAATCAAATTACTCTTATTATAAAGTAGTATATACATTTTTTTGGGGGGAGGCCCTCGGCAATTGCCGACCATCCGACCTGGCTTATTCGAGCCTGGTTATATCTAAAGGAAAGTTACCAAGGGATTGGACTTATCGTCACCTCCCGGAAACTGCTAGCAGCAGACGAGAGGACTTGAATTCATTGTGTACGTACATTGCAAAAGCACGATAGTCATTACTGGTATTTCAGGATTCTTCCTCAAAAGACTGGCTGCTAGTTATTATGAATTCACTTTCATTGTAGTTCCATTAAGGCTTTCCGCGATGTCATATATAAGGAAACACTAGTGTTAGACATCACAAACTCACAAACATTTATTTCCGAAATTACAAGGCGTGGTAATTCTTCCCAGAGGACACACAACACACATTTACACTCTCCCTTTTTTCCAGTTCCGTCAGTCAGTCACGTGACATCGCGATACATTAATTGGACGTAGACAACTAAAAAATCCTATTGAGAACTGCGGGTGATAATCAGAGGATAAAACACTAGTCTGATACCTAAACAAGCTAGGCCAGTACAATCCGAGGTTTTTGGATGCTGTTTTGATCTTATTCGTTCTCATTTAGGAATTATTGGACATCGCTTTTATCCAAATTTACAATTATCTTGCAGAAATCCTCTAAAAATATAACTTAGCGAATGGAAAATATACAAGACAGTTTACAGGAATGTATTGTTAACTAGAGATTTCATCAAACACACTTGTACCACATTTCCCTTGGTATGAAGCAATCTTATCTGTCCAATTACTTTTCGCACGCGTCTTATCAAGTTTTAAATCAATCTACGACATGAGAAATTTCGTAATCTTCTTCAGCCTAACTACTCACGCATTATGATTACACATTTACTCTCGCTCTATTAAAACAGCTGAGATATTTGATGAAATATATATCCGTGAAGCCATTTGTATTAAATGCCTTTGGAGAAAAATGTATTGGTTAATATTATCAATGAGAAAAATAATTGGGTGTAATGCAGTGATAATCTTAAATGAGAAGGAAAGAAGGAATAAAGAAAACAGCTAACAATAAACAGATATTCGATAATTTATTTTTATTGCTATTGACTTTGTTCAATTTTGAAAAATAGAGGCATTTAATCTGCGGATTACATACTCAACTATTTTGTTGAATCTTAGTCGAAATCATGCAACAATTTCTCAGTTAATGAAATATTGTGTTTTTGTGCTATTGCAAACCTACACGAGGGACATTTACCTGCAGGGGTTGAGCTTTGTGTGGAGGACTTTATAAGGATTCTAACGTGTATTCACGTTTCATTTGGAAAAAAAAAAAAAAAACGTCCAAAACTTCAGACCTTAGATCGACAGCCGCAAATAAGCCCGAACGCTGGACCTTTACACTTCGGCCATCTACCATGTTCAGTGTCTTATCTACTCCGTCATGGTTGAACCGAAAATATTTTTGCAGTTAGAGTATTATTTAAGTATTTTCTTTTTCTGAACTCACGAGATACCTAAATTCTAAGCAGCCTGCACTAAATATTAAATGCACTATGTACTACAGTATACGAGATTAATAATTTTTTCATGAAACATATACAGATTGACATACATTTGAACAGACTGATACATTTGAACTGTCAAAAGAATTTAGTTTTAAATAATAATTCAACAAGAATTTTTTGGAAAGTAATTTATATTTACCATTATAAAAGCATGAAATAATCAAATGTTAGTGATGGAAATGAAGCTACGGCTTTTTACCTGTACTTCATTTAATAATCCGTTTGGAAGTTATTTTCATATTTATAAAATCATATTTTTTTACTTTAGTTTGTGTAGGCAGAATATTTTCTTCTAATGCGGGGATAAGGCACTCAGCTAGTAATACAACAAATGTGAATAAAAGCTTCTGCACTTTCACGTTTTTATGAGATGAGCGACTAAAGTCCTGGGGCACCAACGGGAATTCATATCATCCGTTTCTTCGAAATAATTATTTGAAAACTCAACTCTCGTTTTCTAATGATACTCCAGAAAGCTTGTTACCCGCTCTCTGTAGCTTTCCAGTAGGTTAAGAGCACTTAGAATTGTCTCTCCGTTGCGAATGTAATGCGAGTTGTAACAGGCTCGAATAGTATCTCTGAAATGCTGAAACGACGCACTTTAATTTTGATTGCGTTGGAGAATTGACGGTCCCACATAATCCACGACTCTTAAAACACTGAAAGGATCTGGATATGAAGAGTTTAAATTTTCTTAAGAACACGTGCTATTGCAGGCAAATTGAATTTCGCTGCTTAGTGTTACTGTAAAAATATGCTGTATTTATGATGTCAGCACAATGCGGGACCACTATTCTTTAAAAAGTTTACCTGTCTTGAAGTGCCTGCAAATTAAATTTTTAGCTGTTTCAAACACTGTTGATTCGCAATATGGTTATACTTTTTACGAGTTTCAGGTGTAATAAATAAATATATAGAGACTTATATTGTAATACACATGGGCCTTTCAATTAAAAGGTATAAATAAATAAATAAAAATTAAGTACTCTCATGAGATCCTGGGAGCAGGGCACATGGACTAACATATACACATATATACGACTTACATATACAGTACATAAGACTAGCGTATACAGGGTGTCCCAAAAAGGTGGTAACGGGCTTTAAGGAAAAACTACTCCATGGTTATATGCCTAAGGTGTGCATTGGGCGAAGGACATTTTAAGGGGTTCAAACGCGTATTCACATTACATCTGAAGAAAATCGCCCAAAGCTCAAGACCGTTAGATCGATGGTTGCACGATAGAGCCAAACCAGGACCTCCGCACTTCAGACATTTACCACGATCAGTGTCTTTATCCACTCGGCCATGGTGGGGCGAGCATTTTGTTTTAAACAAATACAGATAAAACAATATGAACTCTATACATAAGTTTACAAATAGCTGCATTACAATTGCACAAACTAGGAGGGCAGATAGAGGACAGAGTTCCAGAGCTCCTTTCAGGGATGTTTTGTAACACACAAATGGGAAAATGCTGTTGTTATCTGTTATTTATGAGAATGCAAGTAGATATCAATAGCCTATTAAGGTGCATTTTATTAAAATTGCATTAACTTTTAGTGTTTTTAGGAAATAAATAGCAATATGAAGACGATCCATAGAGATTTCGTCCTATGTGTTCAACTCAAGTAATTATTTGAAAAGTAACTTCCGCTTTCTAATGATACTTTAGAATGCCTCAACTCATGTTTGAAAGGCACCCGCTAGGTTAAGAGCCCTTAAAATTATTTTGCTTTAGGAAATAAAAGTTAAAGAGGTTACACGACTATTTCAAGGGTCTCAAACAATGTACTTCAATTGTGATTTTACTTCGGAGAATTCTTATTCTCTATTAACACTCATAGCTTCCAAAATACTGAAAATAATTTTAAACGACGAGTTTGGATTTCTGCAAAATTATCTTCAAGACATGTATTTGTAAGGTATTAAAAATATTTATCATTGTTTATTGGTGTCATTAATTTTCAGTTATTTTTTAGTAATTGCACATTTTTCACATAGTTAACTTACTCTTATATTGAAGGCTAATATTTTAGTAATTCAAATCGCAAACAAATATATTGGTTATATTTTAATAATATCTTTCATTTTTTCTGTAACGAGTATCTTAATTTAAACACACAAAAGGGAATAAATGCAAAGCAATATTTTTCTGCCTTTGAAGATTTATAAGGGTGGATCAAATGTAAACGGAACAGTGATCAATATTTGGTGTGTCTGTGTGGGAATGTAAAAAACCGTGTTTAGAGATAGAGTGGGAGGTGAAAGAAGAGAAACCTTATTGAAGGATGGGCTTGTCCCTTTCTAAGCACGTCCAACCACGTGATATAAGTTTGTGGTCAGCCAGGTGCTTTGTCTGGGGAGAGGGCCAAAATCATATGGATGTCTTTTCCTTGATTTTCCTGGACCGTCGTCAACAATCGACTGCATTGACTATAATCGCTTACGCTAAGCTAATTATGAGTATCGCACTACCCTTGCATGTGCTGCAATCAAAGTCATACTTTCTGGCCTTTTGTCTTCTTGTGAGGTTCTGCTTCACGTCGAGGCTTGGCCACATACGGCCACTCGTTCGCTCAGCATGCTGGAGCAGTTTTGGTGAAGTGTGTTGAAATACCCACCGTACAGCTCTGACCTTTCACCATGTGATTTTCACATCTTTGGTTCTCTAAAAAAGGCGTGGAAGGGTCGACGTTTTCACTTGGCCGGGAAGTCATGGATAATGCTTAAAACTGGCTTCAGTTTCAGCCAAACACTTTTTAAGAACAAGGCATTAACCACTTGGTACAACACTGGGACAAGTGCTTCTAAAATTTATGATTATATTTGAAAATAAATCATACCTTTTAATTTTGTGGCTGCTGTTCCGCTTTCAATTGATACACACTTATAGTTAATTGTTTAAGTAAAGTTTCGTTTTCGTGTTGTATTGTGAATTGTTAGATTAATTATGGTTCTAATTGTCGATTAATTATGGGATGAGCATACAATTCGTGCCGGGATTATTGTATAGTTGAATGTCGAGTTTAAGTTAAATTGCTCAACAAAAAATGAAGTCTACGGATTCACAATAAACATCGGTAACGCGCTGGCACGCGTATAAAAGGTAAGTATCACTTTCACCGAAGAAGAAAGGGAGAGAAAGCCCTTCTCTCTTCTTACAGGAGAAGAAAATGCAGTACTGGGTCACACTTTGAGCGTAGAACAACGTAAAATAACTATCAGATTGTTCTGCGAAGTACACTAAAACCATGGATATAGGAATAGCTAGATCGAGCATCCAATGGCAAAAAACGCACCCTATTTCTGCCACTACAGTGGCTGCCGTCGATGTAAAATTAAACATTAATAGTATTGTTTGAGAAAATTAAATAGATTCAAAGAAAAATATTTACATTGAAGACTTTTCTTAGATACAGTATTTCAACTGTTTAGGAGTTCTCTGAAACAGTTGAAATAATCATTCATTATCATTTAAGCAACTACCATTCTGCGCTTGCGTGTGCTACTACATTTGCTACCATTTCAAGGCATCAAGTTCTCAACCATTATACTCAATCTAGTTATTCCTATACCTATGACTAAATCGGAGAGGCTCAGTTATGGTTTGGGGCGTTCAGGGAGAAAAAGAACTCCATGTATTCGAGAAGGACCCAGATTCCTTGAAGCAGCATGGCAGAGCGGATTAGGGCAAATTAACCATCTGTATCTGGAAGAGAGGAATCCTTCGAGGCTTTTGCATACATCAATTAAACCAGTGGGACACAGTGTGTGGTACTGTGAGGACTTCTAGAGTACCACTGGAACCCACAGCGAAGAAACGTTGAGGCAACAGGACCCCCAGGGAACCCCCAGAGGAAGGAACCCCCAGAGTCCACAAGAAAGAAATGACGAGTCAGTTGCCCAGACAGCACAGCAAATTTGCATCAAACTTGCAGTAATCTTGATTTATCAAGTCAATAAACTTGAATTAAGCTTGAAAATTTCAATCGTGTAAGCTTGATGCAAGCTAGAATCAAGTGTTCAAGTTTACACTTGCCCAACTTGCATTAAGCGTGACATAGAAAGCTTAATTCAAACTTAAAAAAAAGTTCTAAAAAAAATTTTTCCTAAATACACGGGGCGCCCGTCGGTGAACTCGCCCCATATATTTTATTTTTCTATGCATTTTCCCCTGTACGCTGAAATTTCAAGCTATTTTAATCTGTTTCGTCTAGCGTCCGCGGCTAGGATCGATCAAGGGATCTAAGGTTTGCGAAGCCAGCGTCCTAACCACTCAGCCAATCTAACTCATGGCGGTATGACTAAAGTTTGAAGTGACTATTATGGTTGTCACGCCGTTTTCTGGCGAGTTTGATCAGTGGCCGATGCCGATCTGTTTCTTTTATTTTCCCATGGAATGAATCAAAATTAAAATAATGTTATGTTTGAATTATAGACTTTACTAATAGGGAAATAAGCATAATATAAGCTTAAAAGCAGCACACATTTTAAAACTTTCAATATCGCAACACTCATGTCGGGCAATATTGGCCAAAATCGAGACAAACGACTGATTTCGAAATCAATTTCGTAGTACATTTGTATTTTATTTTGAAGAATTTCAATATTTGGAAATATAGAATCTTTTTTTTAATTCTATGGTCAAGTACATTTATGACTGATGATAAATTATTTGTTATGTGGATGTGGCTTTCCAAATCAAGCAGTAATCAAGTGGTATTCAAGCTTGACAGTTCAAATGGCTTAAATTCGGCGGGAAAATATTGGCTGACTCATTTTTTTGTAACCTCCAAGCTTGCTGCAAACTTAAAATGAATTGAACTGTCAAGCTTGTACTAATACGCCAAATTCAAAGAAATGTCAAGCTTGATTTAAGCTTATGTACTGTCTGGGTGACAAAGTCCAGACGGGAAAGCTTTGGCAAAAAAATGCATGCCGCCCACAAGAATGAATCTCATCACATTCAATACAGTTCAGGAAAGAGCTCGGTATTAAAAAAAAAGTTGGGAGCAGCCCGCTTATATACAGATATAGAAAACTAGCCACTAGCTATAGCAAGTAAAGTAACGACATCAATGGCGAAATTAAAATTGAATTTAAAGTTGTAGCAGAAAAATGATCGTGCCGTTTACATTGCGATTTTAATTAACCTGGAACGTGGCACTCCAAATGGACTAACAATCGCGATACATTTTAAGTAGTTTATTTAAAAGTAATAAAAGCTATTATAACGGTGGGTAGCAGCATAGCTAAACAAAACATAGCTTCGCACATGATAAAGAAGTGATAAAAAAGGCATGGGAACATAGTAAGCCAACTTGGCGATAGCGTTAAGTGATAAAAAAGGCATGGGAACATAGTAAGCCAACTTGGCGATAGCGTTAGGAACAGGAAAAAACGAATTGAGTTGTAGTAAATTTCAAATGCAGACTCGCCCACAGAGAATGGTTAGAGAGCTTGAAACCCCAGAAATTTTATTGAAGCCTCCTGGGAAAACTTTGAGGAGATCAAACTAGAAAAACAAACACACCACATGGTCGTCTATCAAAGAATAAATTAAGACTTAAACGGAGAAATACAAAGTAATATACAAAAACAGTTAAGATAGCATAATGGCGAGAGGGTAATTAAAAAAAATAACAAAAGGTATTGCGTTTGGTACAGGAAATTAAAATTAGAATTAATTAAAAATATGTGATCAACTGCATCACAGGGATATTTTGAATGGCGGGGAGTTGTGAAGTGTACTTTAAACAGAAAGTGGTTATTGTTTTCATGAAATAAAATAAATTAGTTAAGAAATCTATGACGATATTCAGGTAACTTTTATGTAGTAACTGGATGTACAGAACAAATGGACAATTCAGTAAGGCTTACTTTTAATAAAAGAAGATTTTGTAGTTACATTGCGCTTATCGGTGGCTTTCAAAGAATAAAACTGTTTCTTTCGGTTGAAAAATTGGCAAGGCCTTAAAACCTTTAAGTCTCGTTGGTTTCAATATAAAGCTACTAAATTGTGGCACTTTCATCAGTGTTCGTAAAAACTATGTAAGCATTCGTCAAATTTTCCACCTCTTTTCAACACGTAATAAATATTGTTTCCATAGAACACTTAGAATAACAAATAGACGCGGACTCTTTTACATCTTTATAGGTGCTTTTTAGGAAAAGTTTAAACTGTATTACATGATTAATGTCGGATGTTTATTTAATACCGCTGGCAATTGCAAAATTTATGAGAATGGGATGGAAATATTTGCCTTTCAAACACTAATATGAATTGCAACTACACATGATGTTGCAGACTATTAGGGATAGTCAATTATTTTTACAGTTAGTACGAGTGCATTTGAATGCAGTTTGAAAGGATATAACGTTTTAGGTGTGAATTTAAAAATATTACGGACCAGCTAAACCAGCTGCAATTATAATGTTAAGTGGTTGAAGAAATTTTAGGGCGGTTTTTATATTTTAAAATATTTTAATTATAGAAGAACAGCAGAGTGGTAAAGACGCTATGGCACAGTAAACTGATATACCTGATAAAATCTATTTAGCATACTAAAATATTTAAAATTAATATTTTTTTAATCCTTCTGGATTAAACATAATTTGTGCATGTACAAAAATATAGAACTTTGAAGTTCATCTCGGCGTATGGATTATGGAAGTCGAATGAAATGTCAACAAATAGAGATTGATATTCTTTTACTCTCTATTTTTTATATTATGCATTTTAATTTTATATGTTTTAGCTGAAAATAATGAAGTAACATATAATAAATAAAAATAAAATCACTTATCTTATTCAATAAGCGTTTTTTTACCTATTTTTGCAACTAAAGTTCAGTATCTATTCAAATACTATCTTTTTTTTTTGCCTGTGCCTAATAAACTGACAACCTTCGGACACTTCTTTTTAAAAAATGTTAGAGCTTATACATTCTTTTTGACAATCGGCTTGGTTAAACTATTTTTAAGGACATTTATAAATGCTCTTTATTTTTATTTCGGATCACTTTGCTCATCAGTAATAATGCAATAGAAAAACGTGAATTTTACCTCGCCTTTTTTTAACAATTTCTTCTCAAACCTACTGATACTATGATCCAAGTCGTAAACACATTTCAATTCAATTGAAAAGTCCCAATAAACTAAAGCTTCACTGTACCTTACGGTGAAATTTCAATCCATCACAATATTTCTTTCTTATCATTGAAGTAATGATACAAGAATTTTATTTCTCAAAAACCCTAACTCTAAGTAGACAGAAGAAGTCATATAAAGTTTTAGGGCTCTTGGAAACATGTCTTTGCGTAGGAACACTAAAAAGCTTTAGTCTCCTCGTGACGACCTGATACAAATCTTGTTACTTCTGAAACACACTCAATCTAATAAAAGATAAAACAAAGTTGTTGTTTTTATTTATCCATGCAGAAGAAAGTGATATATATCCGCTTAATTCTTGGAAACTGTGTCCAACGAATTCTCATGGGAAGTTGAATTGCGCAATTATTATATACCTGGTATGAAATATGAAAGAAAAAAAATGCTAAGAAATAAACAAGAAATGAATAAGAGAGATTAATTTCTAAGACCGCTGCACGAAAGTATAATCTTTGCTGCATTTTCTTAGAATGTTGTGGTAAAAAACGGGGAAAAAAGTATAAACAAGCTTCTTTGAACGCAAGCATTAAAATATATTTAAAAAGTAATTTTCATAAGAAAACAAAACAAAGTACGACGGTATTTCTTGATTTGTTTATTTTCTAAAATCCTTTTATCTAACACTTTGATAAACATTACATTTTTTTTTTGGGGGGGGGGTATTTGATGCAGGACCATATACATTTTTTTTTACTCCTGTAATCTATGAGATATAAATATTTATTCTTGAACTTTATATTTTACTGTTAAAAATCCGTTTTAAGTTTTATTTTATGCATTTAAACTTTCCTTATATTTAAATTTAAAAAAAACTGACTTTTTAATTATAGAAAATGTACATAAATGTATAAAAATGAAATAGATTTGAGGTGACTTACTGATTACATTTCTACATTATTATTAATATATTTAGCTTTTGAAGGAAATTTTATTAAATCCAAACAACAATATCATGCTTTTCCACGCTTTTCAATGATTGAATTTATATTTAGAGACCTAAAAACCTTACATTAAAACTTAAATAAGACTTGTTACTTTCCGAGCATGCAAATTGTGCCGTGTAAGCAATTATTTTAATCATGAAAAAAAATCGACTTTGGAATTTTGATGTTTTTACGCATTTTGAGGTTTTCTGAATTCATTTATGCTATTTTTACGGTTATGTGAATGTGTGTGTGTGAGAGAGTCAAAACGATAGCTCTGAAATGGCGAATTCGATTGAGCTAAAGTTTGTTACATATATTATAAACTATCCTCGTACGACTGCTATTAATTTTAATATGCATAGGACGTGTAATGTTTTTGCAGGATTCAGAAAATAATTCTTTTACATTACAGCCTATGCACGGAAATTCTTGAAAGTGAGCCATCGTCTAAACGGTGCATTTCCATTGAACGGAAATTGTGTGCATATTATACTTAACGGTCATATGACTTACATAGGTTTTGGTGTGTATAAAGCTAATAGTTTATTTCACGGAATTTTAAAATTTCTTATACATTAACGGCCTATGTACGCATTTAAAGTGTTTTTAAGTCTTAATGGAGCATTCAAATAAGTTCAAATTTGGTATCTATATTATAGGATACCGTCACGCAACCTGTGTAGATTTTGATGTATGGCTTATAGTTTTTCTACAGAACTACAAAAAAGAATTCTCATACAAAACAGCGCAAATTCTTGAAAGTGTGCTAGCGTTTAAATTTTACATTCGAGTGATCTCAAATTAGGTACATATTTTTTAGGTCACCGTGTTACATTCTATATTGATTTTGGTTAATGTAGGGCTTACAGTTTTTACAGGGATACAAAAAAGAATCCTTATACTTTAAGGTCTACGGACACAAGATATTTAGTGTGTTAGTGTGTAAGTCGAATAACTTCAAACTGATTATTTATTTATTACGCCACTGTCACACAACTTGTATAGATTTTGGTGTGTGTAGGACTTATAGATTCTGCACAGGGCTACAAAAAATAATTCTTATACATTAAGGCCTATAGGCGCAAATTATTTGAAGTGTTCTAGCATCTAAAAACTGCATTCGAATTGAGTTCAGTCAAATTTATTTACGTTTGGTAAAGAACAAGTGTTACTAAAGTCGTGTGTAGTCATTCCAAATTTTTGTTATTGAGACGGATGAAGTTGGAGAAATGTTTTAACACATTGGTTTATTCTAATTTGGCGTATGGTGTATTCGAAACTCGTAGAACTTCAATCACTGCAGTTCTATCTGTGTGACTAACTTTGATTGTGCCATTTAAAGAGTAGTTTAAATTACTTACTCAGACAAAAAAAAAAACAGACGCGATTCGAAATTGTCTTTTTGCTTTTACTATGCACATGTAGCGTTCGCGTGAATATGGCCGGAAGATCAAATACTAACTGCAGAAGCTTGGAAACCGAAGTTTGCCCGCTCGGATAGGGAAGTCGTTAGAAGAGTTTTTTGTGATAACCCTGAAAACTTTTATTGGGAATTTAAAAAAAAAAAAAAATTTTTTTTGAATGGAGGCAATCCGGGCCCAGAAAATATCCTCATGTGGGGACTGGATCACATAGTGACCACTGGCTACATTGCTTTAGATCCTTTAAAAGTAATTACAAAGGTCCACGAGGAATTCGTAGATGATTTCATTTTTGACCTGGTTTGTGAACTTCATACGGTGCTTCGAGTCCGGGCTTGACGGTGTGTTGCAGAAGGACTCACTAAATGGTGAGCCACAGTTAGGGATCAGCCAGGCAGATAGGATTTAGTGTCCCCTAAATCCCGCAGTCAAACAAGCTAATCTGATGTTTCTTTACCTTTATTAAGTAAGGGGAGAAGGGGCCGTGCCTTGTGAGAAGCGCATAGACTTAATTGGTCCAAAAAAAAAGCCGTTGGGTTCCGGTTGCAGGATAAGAGATGTTGTGTTTCGCCCTTTCGAAATCTCTTTCCATTACTTCGCCAATTTTTATTTTATTAAGGTTTTCAGTTGGTAGCCTCTTGATCGAAGAAATCTGCCCCCTCATTGCCCAGAAGGCCGATCTGTGCTTTATTGTGTCTGGTGCTGATTTTTGGTGATCTGGCGTGATTTTTGTAAGAGTCGTAGAATTAATGGGTTCGTTGTACGAGCTTAGGACAGTGTGGTGATAGAGGGATGACTGTCGCTTAGTATGAGAACTTTGCTGGTTCCAGTGTTTCTACACCATTGGAGAGTGCTTAACCTGAATGACGCGTGGTAAGTCTTCACTACTTTGCTGAATACTACAAAGGTTGCTTCTATGCCAAGATCGGTCTTTGAGCTGTTTGTGTACATGAGTATCCCATGTTTCACTTCTTGCAGTTCAGCTGTTAAAATTTTCTGACCGATATGAGGTTCCTTGGCTGGTTCGATCAACCAGCGATTGGCTTTAAACTGTAGGCGTGGGAGCGAAGTGAGGTCTTCTTGCCAGGTAGTTGATTCAGCTGCTAACCTGGTACGTAGCGCCCATTCTGCCTTTCCTTCTACTCAGAGGTGCAAAGGAGGGAGACCAGAGATGAAACACAGTGCCTCTGTTGAGGCGTCCAGTACAACCTTGTGATGCTTAGAAGAGAGACACTTTAAAGTGCCGCTGGGCCGCTTGTTTGTTGAGGTTCGCTCCCCACACTCCGGCTACGTGGAGGGTCTATTTAAGTAGGACTACGATGAAGTTGGGTGGAGAAGATAAAGCTTTTGTAGAACTTGAATCATCGCTGAGATGCTGAACACCACGCACGCAATAACTTCAGATCATCTCGCTTTAAAATGAGAGACAAATCAGTATATACTTCCAATGTAGTTTCATTGAAACAAAGTATTAGATTCAACTGGTGGCCGGTAGAACAGCGAAGAAAAGGGTGAACCTTTTAGGCTGAGAGAAAAACGTCTAGTCCATGTAAAGGTGTATGAACACAGAAAGACAACCTGGCGATAGAACTGAGAGCTAGAAGGAACGGTCGCCAAATAAATCGCCCAAATTGAAAGAAATTCAAAGATCGTTAAGCGTTAATGCAAGCTTATCAAAATTTAAATGTGGATCGCTAAAGGGGGAATAAGTAAGGAGAACTTTTAAACTAAAGAATATTAATGAAACTCCGTGGGAATGGGATGAAAATAGACGAATCTTCGGACAGACAGACGCCTGCTAAATACATTGCAAAAGTTAAAGCCAAAGAAATGTCCCATACGAAGAGAGAGCGTAGCGAGTCTAGGAGCCTTGGCCACTAGTATAATAAAAAGTTGTGAAAAAAAGTTTTTTTAATATGCTTTTCAATGGTAGCACCATGATTTTAAAACCCTTCCGAACATTAAAAATGAAACTCTAAAGAAATATTTCATAGCTAATGACAAAGCATATGTTTTCTTCTAATCACCCATCTTACTTCTAAAATATTTTTCATCCATTAATCCTGGTATCTGTAGATCCAAACTACTACTATTATTAATGAAAGGTACAATTAATGGTTTTATGACTTCAAATTTACATTTTGAAACATTTTTCCCGTAAAAAATAGCGTTTAAAGGATGGTAGCATATATGCTACCATTGTGTATTAGAGCATTGCGAGCGAAATTCTCCGTATAGAACAGTAATGGGCTAAGTTTAGCGGCTTCCATTTTATTGTGTCCTAGAGGTAGGGAGACGCATTCATCTCGGGGTCTCTTAATTTTAAACAAATTCAAGGTGAGAGACCAGCACCTATATAAAACCGCTAGAGACATAGTGGACACTGGAGCCTGGACATATTCTACATGTACCACATCATTTTAGCTTACACAGTCCCACGAAACTCCGCGTGAGGAAAGTTGTCATCTTCCACAGCACTGACCAAGCTCGGTACTGATTCACTCTCGTTGTTCGTATGGGAACCGAGTTGAAATCGACCGTGGCATTGCAGGACAAGATAAATTGTCCGTGTAGCAATTACACTTTCAAAGTTTAATATCAAGTTTATAATTTTATTTGATATTTTCAGCAATAAAATTTGAAATTTTTTGTTTTTGACATCAGCCGCAGCCTCATTATTTCTTGACGGTTCCGGAACAAGAAATTGTTTTTACTTTATGTAAAATTATCATTTGCTTTGAAAACTAATTTAGTTTTTCATGCTCAATAACATGAAAAGGGGTAAAATGTTTTTATTTTTTATTTTATTTTTTTGGAGGGGAGGGGGGGCGGTGTTGCATTGACACACCTCTTCTTTAACTGTAAAGTGTTTTAATATATTTTTATCACAATATGAAGCGTTGTCTTGTTCTTTCTACGGGGCCGTGGTAGCCCAGTGGTTAAGGCGTTGGACTCGTAACCGGAAGGTTGTGGGTTCGATACCGGCGTACCACTAAAGACCACCGTGTACATGCGGTGCACGTTAAATCCGTGGTTCCGAAAGTCCTCTCGGCGGTCGCTAGCAGTTTCCGAGGGGTGCCAATATTCAAAAGTCCCCCACCTTCTGAAGAGGTTCCAAATTGTGGTGTCCGGGAAGGACGTATATGTAGCTCTGAGCGAAACATTTAGTGACGCGAGCTGACCTCTCCTGGTAATTAAATAAATATTAAGTACTGTAATACCTTGACTTACGTCAAGCGAGAGTTACTTGATCTTAAAATCTCATCAATTCGTCTTTTGTTTATTTCCAAAGTAACTTTGGTACACGATTTTAATAATATAATTTGTTATACATATGTATTAACTAAGTTTTTTTGCTAAATTATTGTTTTCTTTAGACTGCGACAGCAATTAAAAATAATTTGTACGTAAATATTTATGTACAAAATTATACCCCGACTTACGTGGTTATCACCCAGTACCACCATATAGAGTAAGATCGCGGTATTACTGTATTTGGAATCAATCGAAAATGATTAGTCTGTGGATAATTCAGAGTTTACAATATACAGAAATTAAATTTTTAGCACAATAAATACAAAGAAGATGACGAATATTATGAGAAATATTTCACTCGCAAAAAAATTCTTTCAAAAATAATAAAAATGTATCTGGCAAGAACCAACTTTATTCTCCAGAAAAGTAAGTGGACAAAAACCTGTATCAGATGTGAAGAACGAACAAGTACAATAAAGGTATACATGATTTCCTGTAACAGTGCGGGATAAACTACATTGGTAAATGTGTTGCCATAGAAGATCAAAGAAAAAGCAAAAAGAAAACGTGATTGGGAATATTCACTTTGATTTGGAACATTCGCTCAGCTAGAGTAAATGGTGTGAGGTTAGAAATAATATCTCTTTACTTCAAAGAAAAGAAATCGTAATTCAGTATCGTAATTCAGTATTTAAATTATTACATTTTGCACTTGAATTTATATTATATTTTTACTTTAAACAGACCAAAAAAGGAGGGGTTAACCCTTGAGAGGTAAAGCAGTGTTCCCGCTCTGGGAACACCAAACACAGACGTTTTGACTGTTGCCAGTCATGAAGAATAGATTTGATTTCTATAAAAATAGTTGCGTGTGACATAGCTCCACAAGAATTCTTTACTTTTTAGCACGTCATTTCCCCTAAAAAAATTGTCACGATTATTTTTAACAGCACTGACATCTGCTGAAAAACGGAAGAATGCGAGAACAGCTGGATAGATTGCCCAATGCTGGGAAAAGGGCAACCGTTGCCATCGCTCGACTTAACTACCAGCAAGATGGCGGACGATCGAAACGTTCATCGTGTGCCACAGATCTAGAGACCCTTTTTTGACGCAGCTGCACAGCCAGCTGCGGCCATTTTTTAATGTGATTTTAGTGATAATTTTCTATCACGTCAACCAATTTTGATGATTTCTTTTTAACTGGAAAGGAAGTACCCCAGTGATGGTGCCATTTTAATTTTGTCAAGTTCTGCTGATTTTTCATTCAGAAAACCGGAAAAACATGTTTTTAAACCATTACCTATAAAGGGTTACCAGTACCGGTGCGTCAGACGTCCCCACGGTTGGCCACTTTTGGCGGTTTATTACCAAGTTTGACGCCAAAACATAAGCCTCCAATGCGGAATTAAGCTTGCTGGTATTTTACGCATTTGGTAAGAAATTTACCAAACCCTACTGTCATTGAATGGGAATTTTAATTGTCTATTTTAACGGACTTTACTATTAGAAGCTTTTTAACGAAATTTTATTTTGTCTTTCTGTCATCGTGCTTAAGGGTAAAATAAATACAAACTTTTTGTAAAAAACACACACAAAATGATTCTTATAACAAGATACGATCGTTTCGATAGAAAGTTTATTCAGTCTTCATCAGTCATAACCTTACGTCTCACTAAACAGTGGGAACAAAGTTTCCACGGTTTTTATTTTATTTTATGCTTTTTAGGGCTCCTCCGAAAAAAGCTTCTACTTTTGAAAATTGTGTTTTTACTTAATTTTTTTTTTTTTGCTTTTTATTGCATGTTCAGTCAAAGATTTTTTATCACTTTCGGGTTCGATTTGTGACCCGTCATTAATTTGGTCAAGTTCTAACAATAAACTCAATAATAAAATATGAGTACATAATGTAATACATCAATTCTTATGAGTACATAAACGATGATCGGACAATTCTCTAACAGAATCAGGAATCTTGATTTAGCATGATGTACATTTCAAATGGTCTCGTGATTTGTTGTTTATAGTAAACAATTATTAACAAAAATAAAAATAAGGAAAATAAATGCCTACCCATCAATTTTACGACACTTCGAACACAACAATCGTTTTGTGGCAATTTTTGGCGATATGTCATCTTCAAACATGAAAAAATTTTAGAGACACACAGAACTATAAATATTACTTACATCATTTTTATAGGGTGCATGGTCATCGATGCGTATTTACGGTAGTTAGCACGATCGGGCTAAAGGATAAACAAGCTTTTTTTAAGAATCACTGTTGTGTTTTGCATACTCTTTAAATTGGGGAAAAATTTATTAAACGTTTGTAGTAGGTCTTGCAAAATCCATACGTTCTTTAATTCAGAAACAAAACGTAATTTAATACTGTAACAAGTATAACTAAAAAAAAGAAAAGAAAAGAAAACAGACTTTAAATTACTCCAGTATAACGAAACATTATTTCCATTCTAATTTAGTAAGGTTTGGCGAATTCTCTTCGAATGTATCACATATCTCGAAGCTGGGTTTAGTTTTGGGAACTTATTTTTTGGCCTTCCCACTTGGCCTTATTTTTTTGGCCCTTCACACTTCTGCCTTCTTCCATTTTCAGTGACATAACCACTGAGCCATGGTGAGGCTATAGATCGATAGATACGTGTTGAGTATACTACTGCCACCTATTTTGAAATCGATCAACAACCCATGGAGTTATACGTATTAGTCCAAAACATAATAAACTTGATTGCGGGTGAAACTTTTTCTGGTTAGGATGCCATTTTGAATATCAGAGTCACTAACCCCAGTTTCGTGCAGAAGAATTTTCGCTGTTGTCAGAAAAAATTTCGATACTTGTGCTGTCACGGTCCATATGCATCTTTTGAATACATCCATTATATGAATTAAATGCTGTTGTTCTTTTTCACTGATTCATTTTGTAATACCTTGTATCAAATACGTAATAAAAGTACGTATAGTGAAACATATTCTTACAAAATTGTAATGTTGTTTTCTCGCATTAATATGTGTTGCTGGAAAAAGCGTTGCACAGGCATTGTTGCAAGTAAAATGACTATGGGGCCCTTGACTTCGATGACAAACTTGGCTACAGTGGCGACTTGACTAGAAAATTTGGGGACTTCGGCAACCAAAAGAAAGTTCTCGCCAGTAATGGAATTTTTGCTGTATCTCACTTAGGAAAGAAGTTGCTAGAAAAATTGACAATTATGATGTCACGTGCTATAATGATGTCACATCCTGCTTGGAAATGTATAAACAGTCTCTGTCGAGTTCAGTAAAACAGACCGATATTATAGTGCTACGATTGACATTGCGATTTGAAAAGTATTATTGCTGTTTAGTTAATGGTTTGCTTTTGCATGCATGTGTAATTAAATTCTAAATTCTTTGTGAAATATTATTTGTTCGACTGGTCGAATAATGTGTTCTATTCCCTTTTCGAGTTTTTTGGGCCATTCTGACGTACATCCATTACAAGATTTAGGTAAAAATATACATGTCTCTTTACAGATGAATTTCATGGAATATAATTCGTTAAATTATTTTTATGGGGATGGTTATAATGTCTCAACCTGTATCAAATCATATTATTTATTCTAATTATAAAATACAAAATATTAAAATTATAAGCACAGTTATAGAATTCCTTGTCGCACAGTTACAAAATTCCTTGTTTAATGTTCCTTCTAAACATGTCAATGTTTTAGCGTGAGTTACTTGAAAGTTTGAATAATGTGCCGACAAACATCTAAATACGTTAGTAGTGTTCGTTATAAATATAGAATGCTTGAAATATTCAATTATTTGTTTAGAATTCAAATGTACGTACATCGTAGAAAAAATTCTAACATATCTTTTCAATTTAGAATTTTCCTATTTTACTCAAAAAATGGAACTAAATATATGCCACTTGCTAGTTTAAATGTGAGCTTAAAGAAATTCTCATCACCAGTTGCTGCTGAGGAGAAAAGAAACGCGTTTACTAACAAATATTTAGGTGCTCATTCGAAAGGGTTCTAAAGGTGATTATCTGGGCAAAATTAGGTAAACCTTTCATATTTATTAATGTAAGTTGTTTAAAGAATTTCACCAATATATTTGTCTTTCCATAATAACGAAGAATTAATTTTATTCTAATGAAGAAGGCCAAAGTATTTTATGTAATTATCAGGCATAAAAATGCATGTTCAAAGTTAATTTTAATCTCGAATTATAAAAGATAATTGTTCATTAGTGCATAAAAGTTACTCCATCGGCGTGAATTCTTTCTATCGACACCTGTGAAAATTTTAAAAATAACCAATATGTCTAAGGTATTTAATGATTGCATGCATAATTTTCTAACCTGCTCTTGATTATACATATCACATCTATTCTTTTGAACATTAGCTTAGAATATTTTAAAAATTGTTTCTTTTATTCTAAAACATAACAATACCGGAAATTAGCAAATCGTAAGATGCAATATGCTGTGTTGAAAGCGAACCATTTTTATTCAAAAGCAGAATAAGTAAAAGCAGCTTCGAAGCATTTTAATCAAGCATCTATAAATTTGAATACTTTTAACATCTCGTTGAAAAACACATTTTGCTGTGCATCTTGAATTTTTGAAAATGGCAAATTATAATGTACAGCATGTTCAGCGATTAAGACCCTTATTTCAAAATTAAGAGCCTCAAAAACAAAGATCAACAGAATAATGCAGCAAATGGCATAATTATTATGTAAGCTGTAAGTATTTTGTAGAAGTTTTAAAATAGTATTCACAAAAGATATAAACAGATGGCACAGTATAACGAAAAGCTCTTACTATCATGTAGAACTAAACTTCTTTTCTAATAGCAGTCTTTGTAATCATAACACTATATTTTCAAAATGTTCACAGTTCGAAACACAGAGGTGATGCAAACGAGTAATGAAATTTGACATCATCCACTGAATGAATTCACTATCTCCACTGAATGAATCCATATGCCATATAAATCGACGATTTAATTTCTTCCAGAGTGGGATGGTTCCGTAGTCCATTCCTATAGCTATAAATTTAGGATAATCTAGCGCAGTGGTCACCGAAAGTTTAAAGCTTGTGTTCTACGAAACCATTTTTATATCTTAGTATGAGCGACCAACATTTAAAAAAATTAGATTTACTGCCTATAAATTTAAATTTCTTGTAAATTCGAAATCAATGTAATCTTTATACAATGAAACTTTATATACCTTAAAGAAACTGAAAGTGAATTGTAAAGAAATTGAAGATCGGTTGGTAATAAATAACAAATGTAATAACATACTTTTTTATCCGACTCACTACATTAATGATAAGTACTGAAATCTCTTTTGTGTAATCAACAAGTTTTTAAATGTTGTGAGAGTAGGTGAGAGTTCCCATGTGAATACAGTTGTCCAAGAGTCCATCTGTGAGCCTGTTTCTGTAGTTAATTTTAATAAAGTTCATACTTGAAAAAGAACCCCGAGACAGGTATGTAGAGTTGAGCATTGCCTTAGATAAATAGGGCCCTCTCCCTTTAAGCAAAATTGGGTATTTTTCTATACGAACAAGAAACCAAATATTTCCAGTGCGTGAAGAAAGCGATTTTACAGATAAACCATTTTTGAAAATCTATCGGTTCCAACTCCGCTGCAGCGCTGAATTCTGGAAATCAAAATGTTCCATGACAGAAGTAGCGAACTATTTGACGCCAGTCTATATAAAAGTCGATTTGATAAAATGTGCAACATTTGAAACAATAAAAACGTTTGCTGAATTCACTTCTCAAATCTGAAATAATTTCAACGTATTATCTGCAATTGTAAGAAGGGATCGAAGGCAAATGTTTGTCAAGGATATGTTCACCTTGAATGATATTTTTTCCATAGTTCTAGCTTTTTTGAGAATGAATCAACATCTGAAATCGTCCGGCCTGTACGTTCATCCGTCCTTACCCTGAGGTTGCATATTAAGCATATTTAACTTTTCGGTGATATATTGGAGAAAAGCAAAATCCTGTGACGAATCCGGATCTTCTTATTCCCTGAAGTATTCGCCTCGATCTTTCAAGAATTCTATTAAGCCATTGAGCAACTCTTAAAAACACTCTTCCTTTACTCAGCCTTTACTACACTTCCGTATTAAGCAATAGATCAACATATTGGCAGTCTAATTCCTCAGACAGTTCTTGAACAAACGTCTTTGAATTGCATGTGGCCCAAATTTTGTTCACTATTTCCATAACAAACAAAAAACACTCAAAAGATACTGGTGTTCAAAATAATGAATAATTAAAACTTTGTAAAAAGTACACATAAATGGTACTTATCACCATTATGTGTACTTTTACAAACACATGGCCAGCGTGAAAGTACACATAAATGGTACTTATCACACTGGACATGTGTTTCGGACGAAATAGTTTTCGTCCTTCTAAAGCAGTTTTCCATACCATATACTCTGTGTATGAACAACTGCTGAAGAACGGAACTTTTCCTAATTTCGTGCAATAATATTTGAAACTCGGAATGACGCCCCAGTGCCTGCTTTAATCTTGTTTAACTAGAAGTCAAAGTCCGTTGTGGAGGAAATTACAACGGGTGGTAGAAAAATCATTCGACAAATGTATGTCTACACTCTATATATTTTCTATTATATACTGATATTGGAATTGTATTTTCTTCTAAAAACGTGCGAATACTTTTCGTATTCGGAAGATTTCATTTCGCTGGGAACATCCGCTCTGAGATCAATGTTTCATGCTGAGGAAATCATTATATTTGTAAAAAAAAAAGAAAGAAAATAGCACTCTGGTGCTAAAAGAAAATCTGGAATCCTTACAGATTTTAAATACGCACCAAAGTACTATATATTAAAAGCGTATCATAATTTATGCGTCGTCCCTATTCTTCCTTATTCCATAAGGTCGGAAAGTGTATCATTATTCATGAGTCAGCAGTATTTTTCTTCCTTGTTTTATAAAATCCATCTTTGGAATCGAAATCTATCTTAAAATCACACTAAAACTATTTAACAATCTTCGCCAAGTATATTACAACTATACTTCACGGTTTTAAATATTGTTTCGAATTTGCATCATAATCCATGAGTGTGCCGTGTTTGTCTTTCTTGGGTTGATTTCTACTTTAACATCCCGACTCCCGCCAAGGTGGCGATCATTAAACATATACTGTAACCATGACAATTTTTTGTATTTATGTGGCAATCGTAATTTAAAATTAAAATGGCGATTTGGAACAACCTATAAGTACAGCATTCCGTTTCATTTTTATTTATTTTGGGATGCCAATTAATGTAGTTTTAATAATTGTCTTCAAATTCCTTAACTAGTGCGTTTATCACTAATTTGTTCATTTTAGTTTTCATGTAGTTGTTTAGGGAGCGTTGAAACTTTTACATAACTCCTAGAAACCCATGATTTCCAAGCTCGCCAAAGTGCGGGGAATTTTTAGGTTGGCGAGAGTAGGGGCGTTAAAATAGGAATCAACTCTTTTTTGAACCATAAAGCACATCTTTGGAATCCAAATCAATCTTAAAATCGCCTACTGATACTGTTTTAAAATCTTCACCCGGCATATTCGAACTATAGGCATATTCCAACTATATCTCGTAGACATTTTAAATACTGTTTGGAATGAGCATCATAATCCATGAGTGTATCGTGTTTTCCTTCTTTGTTCCATAAAACACTTCTTCGGAATAGAAATCTATATTAAAATCGCCTACCAAAACTGTTTAACAATTTTCACCCGGCAAAGTCAAACTACACTCCACCTTTTATAAATACCATTTGGAAAGTGTATCATAATCTATGATGTGTATCTTATTTGTCTTCACTGTTCTATAAAACACTTCTTCGGAATTAAAATCTATATTTAAATTACCTACTAAAACTATTTTAAAATATCCGCCAGGCGTTTTCTAACTATACTCAAAATATATTTATTGGCACCCAGTTTAGCGATCATTTATCAAAAATTGCAAACTTGTGCGACTTTCAACATTTTATTAACGACCCCCCCCCCCTCCACGTTATCTTGGCAAACATATTTGAAAAGTGACTCGACTCGCTAATTGTACCAAAATCGTGTCTACACAAAAAGCAAGGATGAAATTAATAGCACTCTGGTGCTAAAAAAAAAAAAAAAAGTTAAACTAGATAACCTATTTTAAACAAATTGGAATCTAATTTTGTCACACAAATTCTCTACAATAAAATAGAGCTGAAAATAAAGAAAAATGGCTTGAAAATTGGGCAACAGGAGGATTTTCATATTTTTAATGCAGCGTCAATTATTTTCTTTATTTTTATACATAACTAGCTGAAGTACCCGTTCTTCGCACGGGAATGAATGGACTTTTTGATATTACGATTTGTGGTGATTACTATTCATTGTAATAAGGAGATATAGCAAAATGGATATCGCATTGTATTGTGTTCAATAACCATGCATACCGAATTTCAAGGCAATCGTTTGTACGGTGCAGAAGGCCATGCGGCGTAGCGCATTCTAGTGGAGAGTTTTAGCAAAACGGATACGGCGAAAATATTTTTCACATTCAGATATCGATGTATACGAATTTTCATGACTATCGGCTGGACAGTACTGAAGTTCATGTGTTGATGCGACATCTAGTGGCAAGTTATAGGAAAATGGATAGCGCCAAACTGTTCCCCGTGTTCAAATATCTATGTATACCTATTTTCATAGTGATTATTTGCACAGTCAATAAGTGATACACTACAGGGCCATCTAGTGGTTCAATAAAGTAATGATTTGCTACAGCGCCGTCAAGTGGCGAGTTATAGCAAAATGGATAACGCCAAAATATTCTCATTGTTCAAATAGCTATGTATACTGATTTTCATAGCGACCGTTTGAATGGTCAAGAATTTGGCCTGCTGCAGCGTCATCTAGTGGCGAGTTAAAATAATAATGCATTGCAGTATCATCTAGTGGTGAGTAACATCAAAAGGAACGCAGTTAGAATATATTCTTCGTGCTCAAATGTGTAAGTATAAAAATTTTTATGCCGATCGATCGAACGGTATAGAAGTTGATGCTTTGCAGCGCCATTTAGCGGCAAGTTACAGCAAAATGGATAGTGAAAAATATTCTCCGTGTTCTAATATTCGCGTGTACCAAATTTCATCGAAATCGGTTGGACGATATTCGCATAGCAAACGGCTAAACGGAATTTCAACGTTGAATTCAACGTTGTGCTGCGGCACCAAGTGGCAAGTTAAGGAAAACGGATAGCATAAAAACCTTCTCCATCATAAAAGACTTAGGTGAACCAAATTTCATCGTGCAACGGTGCTCAACGGTGCTGGAGTTTTTCAACTTCATACGCACATACCAACATTCATTTTTATCTATAACCAGTGTCATTATATATCCCAGTCTCAAATAAAATCCAATTTCAAATCTAAGCCTCGCCAAAGTGCCAACATACGCCATTGTGCAAGCGTTTTTTCAGGAAATCATTCGAAGCATTGACTTAGCAGCAATCAATATGGGAAATGGTTCGACCGCGAAAAAGTAAAGCAAGCCTTTATTTCAAAAGTGGAATCCCTGAATAAAGCCGAAATTTTTAAAATTATCAACTATAACGTTTTTTATTCATCGTTACTCCGATGTAGTAAATGAGAAGATTTCAATTTTCTGAAATTTGGCAGAATTCTCCCAACTTAAATCAATGTACTCAATTGGCGAGAATTCTGAAGTTAGATCGCTTGAAATCCCTTAATAACTGCATTATTTCTTCACGGATCATTACAATCTAACGCTGTATTCTAATAAAACCTTTGCACTTGTTTTCAAAAATCTATTTCCTTAAGCTCTCAATAAATTGCGCCAAGCTGAAAACTGTGCAAACCGCTAGAACTCACTTACTCAAAATCCATATTTCAGCCATTTTATTTTTTCGCCAAACTAAAAAAATTTGCACATTAGCCTCGGAAATCTTCAATTCTTATTGTTTTGCGTGTAAAGCATTACATTCCTGCTCTGATTTCAAATGCACACGATATTATAATTAAAAAAAAATAACCTTACGAATATAAACTAACAAAAAAAAAATCATTATTATTCTTTTATTTTTACTTTGAGAATTTAAAACATTTTATTCGGCAAAATCGCCACACATGGCAACCACGATGCTTATTTCACACACTCTTTTCACTACAGGGGTTACCATTACGGAAAGCTTTTTGCGTGAAGAGCATAAAAAAATCTCTTAAATTCCAGGAACGGGTGGACTTTCAAAGTTTTAAAGTGGACTACGATTTATTCTATATTATTTTACATATCTGTGCTAAATTTCAGGCCGATAGGTTCATTTTTGTGGATTTGTATACGAACGACATTTTATTCGGCAAAATCGCCACACATGGCAACCACGATCCTTATTTCACACTTTTTTCACTACAGGGGTTACAATTACGGAAAAATTTTTGCGTGAAGAGCATAAAAAATCTCTTAAATTCCGGGAACGGGTGGACTTTCAAAGTTTTAAAGTGGACTGTTATTTATTCTATATTATTTTACATATCTTTGCTAAATTTCAGGCCGCTAGGTCCATTTTTGTGGATTTGTATACGAATCAAATCAACAAACAAACAAACAAACAAACAAACAGAATTTCATTTTTATTTATAAGATTATGAAACATTTTAAGAGGATTGTACGGTACAGATTTTATAACGTTTTTGTGCTTAACTTTTTTATCTTTTTGGAGTAATGGTGTTAAAAGTTTTATCTTGTATTGGTAAAACCGGTATCGTTAGAGAGCCAGTGAGTTATTGAGTCAGAGATCAGCGTAACTATATAATAGGATGGTTTAAAAAAAAGTTGATTGTTGAGCATTTAGATTTTAGCTGCTTATCTACTCTTTCCTTGGAACAGAATGCAGTAAAAAACCTTTTTCCATCCCTGCGTGATCGATTTTGAACTGACGTTCTATGTTTCCTTTCTTCCCAACTGAATATGCGTACATGCATAGCAGAGTAAACACACGCATTTGTCTTTTACCTGGCTAAACAAGTAATCGGTTTCCTACCCAAAATGAAAGTGATACATTTTTCGCCAGTTGTTTGAGCGTGCCATCATTATTAGAACACACCTAGCTTAGTAATTATAGTTGTTGGTGTGAACATGTATATCGGATTTGTGTGTTTGGCTCGAAGCCCACTTATAAATCCTCATTAGAAGAACAACACAAAGGGGAGTGCCCACCGTGAGGGTCTTTCTTTCTAAGGAGTCCTAACCCGTATTTACGTTAAGTTTCTAGAAAACTCGCGAACGGTTAGGTCGACGGACGCGCGATGGGACCCGAACACGGGACCTTAACACTTCGCCCGTCTACCATTTCCAGTGACATAACCACTGTGCCATGGCGAGGCTAGTTGTAGTAGCACGGGACCAAAAAGGCAGCTGTTGTTGTCAGCGCCGCCTGCCGTCAGAGTATCTCACGATTGATGGTTTGGCGATCACTTTGGCCTTTACTTTGGAGTTTTTTTAATCTTTGAAATCAGTCCTATTCGCTGGATTGTATTTAAAATTATTCCATTTCCCCCTCCATTTAAGATAACACAGCATGAATCTACACTCATGTCCATAAATTAAGGATAATGAAGTTCAGGCAAAGAAAGAGAAAGAAGCAAAACAAATTGGACTTATTTGTAAAGTCTATTTATTAAACAAAAAGTAAAGAGCAAAAAAGATTTTATATGTTTGACATAATTAATAAAAATTGCAAGTTTTACTCCCTTGACCAAATTTCAAAAAAGAACCTATTTACAAAAAACAGTATAACATGGTTAGTAGGATGGTTAATACGGAGTATGTCTCCCGGACGATGCAATACAGGCCTGACAACGCCTAGGCATGCTGAGTATCAAATGATCAATCTGATCTTGGGGAATATTACACCACTCATCAAGCAATGCACTCCGAAGTTCCGGTAGACAAGTGGGAGGGGGTTGACGGGCTGCAATTCGTCGGCCAAGCATATCCCACACATGCTCTATTGGATTCAAGTCCGGTGAGTATGCTGACCAATGCATACGGGTGATATCCTCCGATTGAAGGCATTCGTCTACAATGTTTGCACGGTGAGGACGGGCGTTGTCATCCATAAACAAAAATTCAGCATCCATGGCGCCCCGAAACAAACGTACATGTTGTTCCAGAATGATATCCCGATAGATGTGGCCTGTCATCGTTACACTCTGAACATGCAGGTCAGTTCTGGAACCAAGAATAATTCCTCCCCAAACGAGCCATCCTGCACCACCGTAACGGTGTCTTTCAATGGTGTTCTCTTGGTGGTAACGGGTACCTGGCGCTCTCCAGATGAATGTCCGGCGAGAATCAGACTCCAAACTAAACCTGGACTCGTGGGAAAACATCACACAAGACCACTGTTGCGGTGTCCACAATGCATGCTCTCTACTCCAGGTTAATCGCAGGCGACAGTGAGTTGCGGTAAGTGGAACACATCTGACAGGCCTACGAGCATATAGACCAATGTGCCCTAAGCGTCTGTACACGGTCTGCCTTGAAACTGTCGTACCGGTAGCTGAAGAGAGCTGACGAGACAGGTCTGATGCTGTACTCCGTCTGTTTCTTTTGGCAGTAACTGCCAAATAGCGGTCCTCATTTGGCGTTGTAACTCGGGGGCGACCTGTGCTGTAACGTCTACTCACATTACGATCATCTTGGAATCGTTGCCAAAGCCTGGAGCCCCACACTCTGGGCGATTCCAAGTTCCTCGGATACTTCCAGCTGGGTACGTCCACATTCCAGTCGTCCGATAATTCTGCCACGTAAAACATCATCCAAATGCCTCCTTTGTACCATAATTATGCGGTTTTTGCACTGAAAGGCTTTCACAGCGCTTGTGAACAATTTCACTTCTTTGCCACCATTCCTTATATACCCCTCTCTTACACTCTCGTCATTGTGACGTACCATCCACGCCATCTGGTGGTTTCCTGTAATTTGCATATTCTTCTTCAAGATGTGTGTGATCATTCCACAGGTGAAATTTTTATTTTAGAGATCAATTTCTGTGTGATTCTGAATTATCCTTAATTTATGGACATGAGTGTATTACATCATAAACGAAAGTAGTACAAGCTAAATATGAACTATTTTCAATTGGTAGCACAATAAATAAGCTTCTAAATTTGAAAATATTCAAAAACTCTCTACTTTAAACAGCACGTTCAAAGAATTCACTTTTGGAGTGTCACATATTCACAGCAAGGTTTACGTTTATTCAGTGAAATTAAGCATCACTTCGAACAATAAAATCTTTTTTATCCCTCTATCGCTTTTGAAAGACAACTGAAGCCCGAAATCTAACAGAAAAGAATTATTTCCCAAAAGGTTCTATTCAGGAATCTCGTGGGATTAAATGATGATCTAGCCTCATCGCTTCTGAAAATTCCGGTCCAAAGGAAAATCGAGACAGGCAGCTTCCGGACATCAAATCTCCTCGAGTGTCGCAGATTAAAATTAGCTTTCTTTATGGATTTAATTTTAGAACAAATTCCGTAACGGGAGAAAGTATTCAGTTGGGAGTGAGCATCAGTTGACATAGTAATGTAAACGCAAATTAAATATGGCACCTCCAAAGCGTACATTATTTCGCGTAATCGAATGAGACAGGTACCCAGGGGATAAGCTGATACGAAGGAAATAGTTTAAAACACATCATTTATGGAAGTAATTTTGATTTTAGATTTGAATGAGTTTGTTACGATTTCGACAGTAATGCTTCTGCTTCAGACAAACGGTAAAATATTGAGGTAGTTTTACGTCACTTATATGATGAATAACATGCACGTGTCGCTTGTTGTTACTATTGAGCAACGTAATATAATACTTCAACATTTGACATTTACCCATTTTAGTCAAGTAACTTTTCGAAATTTTATCTTGTACTAGCGAGTGGAAATACTCGTTCTTCGTACAAAATAGAGATTGTTGAACAAACAAATAAAAAGGAAAAATAAATAAACAAATATTTAATATACTTTGCCTGTACATTTATCTCCTTGTGTCAGCAAAATTTTGGTTTCGTAAATAATTTATATCATCCAATCTGGATTCACGTTTCACGTTTGAACAATCTTGAGCAGTGCAATTTCTTTCTTTCTTTTTTTGCCAATGCCTGTTAGCATACAACCTGCTAATGCACTTTTAAACACATGATATAAAAATGATGCCAAATAATAATAAATTTCATTTTCTATTTTTAACATCAACATTTAGTTACCATACTAAGTACCCAATTTCCTCCCTTATGTCGTTGAATTCTACAATCAAGCGAAAACTTAAATAGTTTCTAAAGTAAATAAAACTCAGAAAATAAAAATATCTGAATGTATTTCGAATGAAACAGTGATCTTTAAAAACACTCTGATTTTGATGCTATTGTATCTGTTTTGCATTTTATTTCTTTCGAATTTGCGTCAACAAATCTTCAAAATTATCCAGAGCTGCTAATGCTCACTGTATAATTTTTACTTATTAGATGCAGCGACATCTGATACCTTTAACGGTATACGCGACATTAAAAAAGAAAATTTAGACTAAAAAAATCACTTGTATCGTATAGCACAGTCGTAGACAACAGTGTGAGAGCACAGACGGCATTTCAGACTAATGAATATAACTTTTAAAGGGACAAAAAGGCAAAACAAAATTCGACAAATTATGCTTTCTTTCTTTCTTTTTTAATAAATATACAAGTTTAATGAAAAAACAAAATATTTGTGTTGTGCATATAGATAAAGTATTGCGAAATAAACTGTTTTACTGTAGTTAAATAAACTCTGCAAAATTGTTTAATTTTTTATGTTTCCTTGAAAATGAAATAAATGTTGTATTTTTGAGATAAAATAAAATTATGACTGTTCTAAAACCTTTTAACCTCTAAATCTTCTTTCAAACGATGCATGTTTTCTACAGTTATTAAAGGAGAGAAAGTATTATAGAATACAATTCACATTTCTAATTGGGCATGAAATAGTCGTGTAACATAGAATAAGTGGTTTAAACCGTGTAAAAAGAAATTATACTTAGAAAAATAATATTTTTAACTATAAATTCATATTTTTAAGATTATGGTCAAGTCATTTTTGCTTCGAGTCTATTTACAATATCTTGTTTCTCTGCTCCGGTACATAAAGCAGCTGAAGCATTGAATCAAATTTCTCCTCGTTGATCTTGAATTTTCCGTTCCACAAGATAAATTCAGTCTTCGTTTTCTGGTTCTTAAATAATGGCATGGAATCCAATACAATATTACCAAGTATTCCGTAATACCCAACACGCCATTTAATAAAATAGGGTCATTTAAACAGATGGGCATAACACTGCCAGCTAAAAGATATCCACAGTGCAACAAACTACAATCTTTTAGTGTAAATTACGCGTAGCGTCAATGTACAAGTCACGTGCATACTAGTTGATTAAAATGTTTGAAAGCGTACCTGCAAAAACTCCTGAAAATCACAAAACACACTTTGTTCTGTAGCGAGCGGCACGACAACAAGTAGTCAACTCTCACATAATCGTAATATGAGAGTCTTTCTTGAGTAGTTCATGGTATTCTCATGTGACTACAGCACCTAACAGAGCCAAACACTCGGTATTCCATATTTTCCGACTGTTTTATAATACATTCCTCTCCTCTAACATACAGAAAACAAACAGAATTATGATTCCTTTTTAACTTGTAGAAGTTTAAAATGATCTCACTACGAACTATACCGGTCTTTCAAAGGAAATATCTTAATTTTTTCGCGGGCAGTGGTAAGATTACTTCCCACTTACATTATCTTACGAAAGATTCCTGCTGGAAGCGGACAACTCACTAAAATATGTTGCCCACCTTTTTATAACGTTGGAAACTAATTCCAACGTTACTTCCAACACGACAGTACCACATCCGTTTGGTACTGTCGTGTTTGTTCAAGCAATTCAAACAGAATTAACCCATTTGTTTTGAAAATTAGCAAGGGTTTATTGGACATGAGGTTCTGAGGTTTGTGTTGCAGCTTTGATGTCATGTCTGTACTGCTCAACAGTTCTGCATCATCATAACACCAGAAGAATTGAAGTATGGAGAGGTATGCAGACTCTTGGAGATAATTTCTACCCCCAAAATTAAAATGCAAGCATAAAATTTGGCAAAATAAAATATATTTTCTTAAATTCTATTGTTTACTTGATAATAAAATCCTAAAAAATGTGATAAATTTAAAAGATAAATAAATGACCCAAGAAAGGGTTAAAGTTGAAATTTTACACACAACCAGGTCCGTAATCTAGCCTGCATTCATAAATTGGCATCTTAGTACAAATAATCGACACACAAACTCGATGGGAACAACAATTATCAATTCTAAGCACTTGACACGCCTTAATCTCCCCGTTGAAAATGATAAGGAATGTGAAAACCGATCGTGCAATAAAATTTAATACGACAGTGAAAAGAAATTACCGGCGAATGTTTAACCTTTATCTTCCTGGGAGAGGCAGCCTTAATTAGAATTTACTTCAAAGAAGAATTCCTACGTTCAATAGAAGCGAATGTATGTTCGAGAAATATTTTCTCGATCTTCGTTCACTCAGAAGCTCGAAGAAGGCAATGTATTAAAGGCTGTGATATTAATTCGTAAAATCATAACGGAAGTTGATGAGAATGTATGAAAAGTTAATATTTAGGGAAGTTGTTGTTGAATATGCTTATAGAAAAAAATAAATAAAAATTTTGTGGGGAAAAAAAACACACTTAAAAAGTTACTTATTAGATGTTACGATCGTTTCGACCAAAAAAATTTTTTCTTTCGGTCTTCATCAGACAAGCACTTCGACTCACTGAGCAGAGGGAACTGAAAAAGATAAACAAAAGAGCCTGTTGCCACAAGGAAACAAGAAAAGGCGATCAAAGCCATGGAGAGGGAAAAAAGGGGAAGGGTGAAAAGGAAAGAAAATAAGGACAGGAAAAAATGCATAAATAAATAATAGTAATAAAATAAAAAGCAAAAAGGAGCACACAAAAAAGAAAAACAAAAGAAAATAGAACAAGCAAAAGAACATAAATCAAAAATAACATAAAAACACAATATTTTTTTAATAGCATACCGGACAGCACATAAGATAATTTTTTAAAAGTTTTTATATTATAAAAAAACGAATAATATAAATAATTCTTACAAAGAAAATAAATTAATATAAAAAAGGAAAGCCAGAAGGAAAAAAGGGGGGGAAGAAAATGGTAGCAGAAGAGAAACGGGAAAGTGAATAGAACCTTACAACAAAAGCTTCCAAGTGGAATGAACGAAAGGAACGGAAGAACCATCGTTCGCAATACTTCCAAGTGCTGGGTAATGGAAAACCTTCCAAAAAATCAAGATGGGACAAAGATTGAGGAGTGCACAATATCTTAACCTTAGAAAACTGAAAACGATGTTTAGAATTCCAACAATAGGAGGCAATAGAATATTTTATTTTGTTATTATTATTTATTTATGTATTTTTGTATATTATTTATTTATGTATTTTCTTTTTTATCCCTTCCCCCTTTTCCCTTTCCATGGTTTTGTTCGCCTTTTCTTGTTTTCTTGTGGCAACATGCTTGTTTGTTTATCTTTTGCAGTTCCCTCTGCTCAGTGAGTCGAAGGGCTTCTCTGATGAAGATAGAAAGAATTTTTTGGTCGAAACGATCGTAACATATTATAAGTAACTTTTTATGTGTGTGTTTTTTCACAAAGTTTTTCTTTTAATTTTATCATTTAACACTATTCTGAGTGGTTTTTTTTGTGTTTTTATACTAATACTGTATCCGAAAATATACTGTAAAAGTAATAATATATGTTTGATTGTTTTGTATTTGGATAATTAACATATTATGGCATTAGCATTCCTATCCCCAAGCAAAACCGAGAGCAAAAAGCATGCGGCATCCGGAAAAAGTTTGAGAATGATAATTTTTTTTCGACTTGAGGTTTTTTTTTTTTTCTGAACAGTTCCGTTCTCCGCAATACTTCGTTTTTATACTTACAAACGTCAAATAATTCAGTTCTTTAATTTAACGCAACAAAAATTATTAAACGTTTAAGAAAAAGTTTCTTATTTTAAAAGAAAAAATAGAACAGATCAAAACGTAATTTTTACGTTATTTTAGTTAAAGCGAATAGATATTTTACGTAAATTATTAAATACAAAATAGCTTTTATTTTTGAATGTGACAAAACGCAGATGCATGGTATTTTTTTAAAATAAAGCTTAATATAAGTCATGATATAAGTCACATTTAATGAAAGTCCTGAAAAAAAGATGTGACCTGCAGATCACAGAAAAAAAGCAGTATCTCCTAATTTAGTTTTCTAATAATGTGATAAGTACAGCATGATACATGATGTGATATGAAACACAATGTATGCCAGAAGAGTCGAGACGAGATTAAACAGAGGTTAGCAAGTGTGAGATAAGAAGAGACAGTCATGCGTCTCGTATAGTCTCGTCTCGAATTCATCCCTAACAATACAATGTAATTATTATCTAAAAGTTATTACTTAATATTTAGGTAAACGAACGATATTGTATATTATAGGATATCAGATAATTCATCGTGCAACATAAATAGAGCGTTGATGACATATGTGAATAAGGAATAAATATCTAAAAGTAATAAATTATATTCAGTTATTTATGATTTCTTTTTTACAGCAAACATTTTAAAAGGATTGCTTTAATTTATACTGAGTTAATAAAACACAGAAAATCAAAATAACTAATTTGGTAAAACTCATTTTCAGGTACGCAGGCTGCCCTTATGTTTCACAAGCTAGATTCATACGCTTTATTTCTTCACTGATATAAAATTATAGATGCATTTTTTTAAATTCTGGTAACCACAATGTGAACAGAAATGAACGATGCATTATAAATGAATATTCTTATGTTGCTTCTTTTTCCGATATCAATGATACACAGACTCTACTTAAGGAAACTAAACCTTAAGTAATTTCCACTGCTTTAATTTCTCTTGTACTTCAGTTCAACATTCTAAAGAATCGGAAGGAATGATTATCCGATAAAATTCAACCGAGCAATGGGGAGGAGAAGTGACCGTAAATCTTTCTACATTTTATCATTGGTTCCTAAATCTAGTTTAAACAAGAGCGCTTTAATTAGAAATTGTTTCATTTGAAAGGTTCGGAATGTTAATGAAAGAGACATTACATACAGCTAAGAGAATTTTTTACGAAGATGTACTTATGTCGTGATATTATACTTTGAAATATTGTTATGAAAATACTATTGAATATTGTTATGAAAATTACACAGTGGGTGCGTGTTAAACAGTCCAGTTTTCCCATGTTTATTGTATATTAATACATGTATTTACTAACATATTGTCCAAATCAAATGAAAAGTATGCCTGCGCAAGACTACTTCCCCCAGCCGTCTTTGGTAAATTTAGTTTTGTGGTAAAATCTTCTTTATCAATGATATAACAGTTAGTTTCTTGTGGGAAGATAATTTTTTCATTTTTTCTCGTCATTCTTCTTCCCTAAGTGACCCATCCCTCCTTTACACAACATACCAATAAAATAATTTACTCCTAAAAATATGCTGCTACATGATCTCACTAAACTCCTAATTTATAAAAGTTCTCTTCTTAGGTCTTCAAAATATTAAGAAGAATGTTCTTAGTTACAATAAATGAGGCTAAAAAATTTGCACCAAAAGTATAAGAAGTTATTCACTTTTGGTGTGGGAAAACAGCTTAATTTTGTCAAAGAAATTTGTAACTGAGGTGATCTATAGCAATAAATACTACGGCTATGGCTACTAAATCTGTCGTAAAAATCAGAAACTGTAAACAATGTTTCCTTTAGGCATAAATGATGCTGTCCCATCCCTACTGTCCCACCCTTCCTGACTCTCCCCTACTGAATTTTTTCTCATATGTACTTGTCGACCGGTGTAACGTTAAAACGCTTCAAATCTCTGTCGAAATACATAGCATTTTATGAATCATATTTGCTCTTCATTTTAGGTATTTGTTTTTTACCGGTTTATGATGGTTTTTTTTAATTATATGTAACTGTTTTATGTACATATAACAGATACATATAGCAGTGACATATTTAATAAGTTTTATTTAATATGTATGTCACCAAGTATTAAAATCAGCTAACTTGAAAACCAAAACAAGAATAAGGGATATCAGTCAGCCGATAGGGGAAAAACACTACATACTCAATTGTGATATATATTGTAAACTTGTAAAATTAGAAATATGATAATTCCAGAAGAGACGGACCACGTTTTTTATTCCTTCTGTAAAAGCCATATATTTACATCTATTTAACCCTTTAACGCGCAGTGATCCCGCTCTGGGAACGCCAAACTCTGACGTTTTGACTGTTGCCAGTCACGAAGAATCGATTTGATTTGTATAAAAATAGTTGCGGGTGACATAGCTCCACGAGAATCCTTTGCTTTTTAGCACGTCATTTCCAGTAAAAAAATGGTCACGATCATTTTTAACAGCACTGACATCTGCCGAAAGATGGAAGAACGCGAGAACAGCTGGATAGATTGCCCAATGCTGAAAAAAGGACAGCTGTTGCCATCGCTCGTCTTAACTACCAGCAAGATGGCGGACGATCGAAACCTTCATCGTGTGCCACAGATCTAGAGATCCTTTTTTTGACGCAGCTGGCTGTGCCCGGCACAGCCAGCTGTCGTCAAATAAGGGTCTCTAGATCTGTGGCACGTTTATATATATATATATATATATATATATATTGAGAAGCAAAAAGCGGCAAACCAATGGCGGCTCGTGCGTTATTTAAATGGAGGTTCACAAAACAAATTTCGAAAATTAAATATGCAGATACGACTCACCTTACAAATAAAAATATATTTGCGTTTCCAGCAGTTAAAGGAAAACAATGAACGCAAATGCAAAAAAAACAAGTAATATCTTGTCTTACATTTCGTCAACAAGATAAATTTTAGCACAGGCGTTGTCTTGATTCCTTTTATTTCAATTTTTTTTCAAAGGATAATATTTAAAAATGTCATTGCGTTAACTCCGAGTCACTTATTTTATTCCCATCTTAATTATTTACACTAGTTCGTAAGAAATATTACAGTGAAAAATGATGAAACTAAAGAAAATATTAAGAAAATGAAAAAAATTAATTAACTAACCGAATGTAACAAACCAAGGCAAAATCCGGAAGAGAAAACTACAAACAATCGCGCATGCCCACACTCAAAATGTGCGCTGCAGCGCAGTATTACTTCTCGACACAGTCTGCTTCTCTTCTCAGAGAGTGGTTCAAAAGAGAGTTTTTCTGTTCACACGCACGATCGATTAACGATTGTGCTGTAGTAACAATAAATTGTCGCGTTTCGGCACCAAACTTAGCGATCCATCATCAAAAATTGCAAACCTTGTGCGACTTTCAACATTTTACTAACGCCTCTCCCCCCTTCAGGTTTTCTGGCAAACACGTTTGAAAAGATATTCAACGTGACAGTTCGTGTCTACAAAACATGTCTACAAGATCGCGTAGACAAAATTTTGCGATTGAGCGAAATAGCACCCTAGTGCAAATCATAACTTCAAAACTTGTCGACAAGATGCCGTAGGCAAAACAGCGTACATAGAAATGCGTAGACAAAATATTCGTTCTGAATGAAATATCACCCTAGTGCTAAAAACACACAAATTATTCAGTGAGACGCAATTTTTGTGAAAGCTTAAATTATGCAATTAAGCATGAAAAATAATATCGTTCATGTGAGCACCACGAATTCTCTGTACATACCGCATTCTGTCCAACCAATTTACCATCTTTCACATACATTTGGTGTTATTTCATATAACACCAAATAACACGTTCGAAGGTTTTTTATTGCTCAACTGTTGACTACTTAGATTATCAGCATAAACTTGTGACTTAACGTATCCCCAACGAAAGAAATCGCAAGATATTAAGTCACATGAACTGAATTTCGTCGTCCATGAATTCTTCTCAAATTTCTCTCAGTATTCACATATGAACGCGGATTTTGATAAAACAATTTAATAATTTCGAAACGTTGTTCAAGGGTGTACCTCTCCATGATTAAATTATATTGCATACTAAACACAAATGATACAAGAAATCTCAAAAAAGAATACGCAGTGTTGCTGTTCTAACCATTTAAAATTGTATCATCCCTATTGGAAAACCCTTTATTATAGAATGCGGTTAAAAACTCTTAGTAACGTATAAAAATATGTGCAGGGTGATTATTAATTAATATCTTAACTTTGAATAATCATGTTCAGGTGGTGGGAAATGGGGTTGATTGAAAAAAAAGTTTTTTTTCACCATATAAATTATGTTTTATAATGTTTCATTATTTTTTTTTCTAAGTAGATATTATTTAAGAGCATAATAAGAATTTCTAATGAAATTTTAGGTTATTTCAACAACATTAATGTGGGCAAAACTTCTTGGTTTTATTCCAAAGAGACTGCCTGCTAAAGAGTGATACTGAAAAACTTTCTTGTAGATTCCATATAATTAGATAAAACATTTATATTTTAATACATATTAGTATAGAGACTTAACAGAACTGCATGATATACGGAAATATTGAGCAGCATTATACAGTTATTATTCTTATTTTTATTTTCTTTCAGAGTCGGTTAAAATGGGAAGATTGGGCATTTCAAAGTTCTGTGATACTTTCACTTCTATTTCTGTTTTAGTATAAATATTATTGAACAACAGTTATAGTCACGAAAATATGCATTTTAATTTACTGTTTACCGTCAGAAACTGATCAGGAGAAACCAAGTAAAATTTGAAGCATTCTGAGTAAACCTGAATTTGAAAATCGTGGACAGTATTCTTCAACAAAATATTTTGAGAAATAATACTTTTTGTGAATTTTTTTTTTCTCTCAGTATATTTAAGAATACATTTGATTGCTTTTTATTTCATTCATCGCATTATCATATTTTTTTAATAAAAATATATGGTTATTTTTGTACTACCCCCCATTTTCCCTCACAATGGGGGGAAAAAGGGCTTATCGATACTTGCCTAGTTAAAAATCACACTGTAAAAGAGTATTTTGGTAACATTTTAAAAGATGCTGCATTTTCAGTCAATATAATTTAAATGTACGTAATATACATCGATAGTTTAACATAAGTTATTATTAGCTTCAATAGTTTTGGCTAGGAAATATATACTGACACACCAAAAACGACACTACCTTACAGTCCCTCCAATAAATAATCCGTCTTGAGTAAATTAAAGTTTCGTGGTTTTTAAACTTGCCTTACGTAGTCTATGAGAGGAATAATTTGCACGAGATCGGGTCTAAATATTGTCTGTCTCGAAGGTCGGAATTGAACCAACTTTCTATCGCGTTGAAATGTTCTAAGACTGTTGTTTTTGGATACCAAAAAATATTTTAACAGATTTTTAAAAATTGAATTCCGCTAGAGAGAATGAAAAAAATTTAGAATGTTTCTTTAGAATCTGTACTGCGAACTATTACAAGCAATGAACCTATAAGAATTAAAAACATTCAGGAAAAAAAATGTTAACATACTTAATTTTTCAACATTTCCCCAATACTTTGTCCCATTTTCGTTGGCCAGTTTCTGCTCATAAATTATTTCTTACTAAACGTTGCATAAGACATATGGGTTGGTTGTTAATATTAGTTTATTATTACAGAAGATAGTGCAGTTAGTGAAGAAGATTATTAGTTTTTTTCGAGTGTTTAACATTATCTCTTTGTTTTTAAAGCAGCTCAAAAATCCCACGCTGCCTTTCATTTTTCAAAAGGAACACTTAAAGAATTTTTTTAAAAGAAACACCTTAAAGGTATTCCACCTGAAGAGCGAACGTCGTCACAAGACTTTTGAATAACTTTAATAACAAACCAATAATGTTAAACACTCGAAAAAATTAATAATGTTTCTCCACCTAGAGCACTATGGACTAATACTAACAGTACAGCTGTATGTCTCAAGCAACTTTCAGAAAAAATTCATAAACACAAAAATTTCCTTCCAAAATGGGCAGGTGGGTTAACCTGTTTAGGAAAGTGTTGCAAAATGCCGTACGTTTAGCAATTTTTCTAGCGAGCGTTTCGTAACTCCTGTAGTTTTATTGTTTGCAACAGCTCACAGTACAGCTTGTAAAGAGGCTTTCTAAATTTTTCCACGCACAATTATATTCTTTAAAAAATTGTCGAAAGGTTGCATGATTTCATTTCAAGAGAACAGCCACAAATGTTCTTAAGTTGTCCAGTTTTGATGAATCGGGGATTTAGCATTCATTCCCTCGTCAATGCAAAGCGTACGCGGAGCGTAACCGCTGCTTGCCGGCAGACAGTGTGTTGCAACGGGGAAAGTAGTTCTACAGGCATACATGCCTTCCATTATGTGCCCGCCTCCGAAAATATTCGAATTACAGTATTGGCTCGAATACATCACGGACCCGAATATAACACGAACCTAAAATTTCCCATGAAGATAATTAGAAAAATCCTATATTTACACCTCGATTTTAGCGCAAAATCGAGCGCGAAATTGAACTAACTAAAATGCAAAAAAAAAAAAATTCTTAATACAGAAATAAATTAATGAACGAAATATAGTATTATTGTGAAAAAAGCGTAGGTTGCTCCATAAATCAGTCCTTGAGAATATTCGATCGGTACGATTAGTACAAAAATGATACAAAAAAATATAGCACAAAACGCCCCACGCTTTTTTCACTATAATACTATTTTCGTTCATTAATTTATTTCTATATTAAGAATTATTTTTTGCTTTTTTCTTAGTTCAATTTATCACTAAAACGTGTTTTTTGGTTTTTTAAACTATATTTTTATTTATTTCAAATGATTTTCTAGTTGGTTCTTTCATCAGAAGACATCAGAATCATCAGAAGACATCTGATGATTCTTTTCGTATCAATATAATAGGTAATATTTATTGTGTTTACAAGATTTATGCGCTTTATATTAGCAAAAGTCTGATGATCTTTAATGGTTTTTATTTTAACTTCGTTTTCACTGTTTTTTTAAGTGCTGGCGCTTGCCTCTCACTCATTCGTCACAGCACGAGCTCAGAGTATTGATCATTTTATTGTGGAGGCACCTAGTAGAAGACCAGCGTTACATCTATGAAGGGACGGTCAAGCTAACAACCAAGCTCAACCCGATATTCTAAACCTCACCCGAGGTGTCATAGCTGAGCCCTGATACAGGTTTTTAAATCGACATATAGCGATAGAAGTAGCTGTAGTCCTCATTTTTACCGTTCCGGATAAACTACGGAACTTATATTATCTACCAATAAAATTGACGACGTTCGGACTTTATAGTGAGAAAAAGAGTTCCGGTATTTCTAGTATTAAATTTCCCTTTCCACATTTTCTTAAAACTATAATCAGAAACTGCGCGCAAAGATAAGTGCATTTATTCTGATTCTGAAATGCATAGTCTATTTATATGAACAATCGAATTGTTAACCCTCAGTGGCTAATAACATGACTAAACCCAGACAGCACAGCAAAATTACATCAAACTTGCAGCAAGCTTGATTTATCAAGTCAATAATCTTGAATTAAGCTTGAAAATTTCAAGCGTTTAAGCTTAATGCAAGCTTGAATCAAGTGTTCTAGTTTACACTTGCCCAGCTTGCATTAAGCTTGACATTTCAAGCTTGAATCAAGCTTGATATAGCAAGCGCAATTTCAAGCTTAAAAAATTTTCCTAAGTACACGGGGCGCCAGTCGGTGAACTCGCCCCAAATATTTTATTTTGCTGCGCATTTTCCCCCTCTACGCTGAAATTTCAATTTAATTTGTTTCCATCAAGTGTCCGTGGCTAGAATAGAACCCGGGACCTTTGGGTTGGGAGGAGAGCGTGCTATCAGTTCCGCCACCAAGCCTCGCTCAGCTATGACTAAAGTTTGAAGTGACTTATCACGCCGTTCTCTGGCCGGATTGATAAGTGGCCGATGTGTTATTTCTTTCTTTTATTTTTCCATGGGATGCATCAAAATTAAAATAATGTTATGTGTGATTTAGAGACTCTACTAATAAGGAAATAAACATAATATAAACTTAACAGCAGCACACGTTTTAAAACTTTCAATATCGCAACACTCGAGCAATACTGCTGGGCAAAATCGAGACAAACGACTGATTTTGAAATCAATTTCGTAGTATAATGGTATTTTATTTTGAAGAATTTCCATATTTGGAAATATAGAATTTTTCTTTTTTAATTCTATGGTGAACTACCCATAAAGTGAAGTATATTAACTAACTAAATTGTGTTAATTATACTAAAATTTATTTTTAGGGCTAATTAATTAGTTGATGGAATTACTAATGTTAATTAGATGTAAATAAAACTAAAACTCCCCTCGTGTTACACTTCAGAGGGGCTTATCCCATTCATTCCTTCCCCTTGCGTGTTCTAATGTTCAGGTTTTGTGCGATAATAAAATAAAACACAACTTTTACGAACTTTCAGCAAATTTGAGAAACGCTAGAAAATTAATGTCCATTCTTCACAGATGGCGCCGTCACTACACACCTTCGAAAGCTAAAATCACGCTAAAGTCAAGCTTGTATTAATACGTCAAATCTAAAGAAATGTCAAGCTTGATTGAAGCTTATGTGCTGTCTGGGAATAAAACAATAACAAATTGATGATGAACTTTATTATACAGATGACCAGATAATACTTCAAAATAGGGAAGATGACCTTCAAAGAGCGATTTTTAAAATACACCAATTATGACAGAATTATTACATGAAAATTTCAACAACGAAAACTAAAACGATGGCATTGAAGGGGAAGGAACACTTAAAAACTAAATTTGTCTCAGCTAACAAAATAATTGTAGAAGTCTCAGACTTTAAATAGGGGATGTGATACTTTATAATATAAAAATAAAGACCTGAATAGTTAACTCCATACATTTTATCATATTTGTTAAGTCTTTTTAAGTAGAATTTTGAAAAACCAAACATGTAAAGAAACCGAACTTAAATTCTATAAGGTAATTGCGACACCAACGTTCTAATATGAATCAGAGACTTCGGCCACTAATTCTAGTGAACGATCCAAGATACGGGTTTCTGGAATTTAATTTTTAAGAACTGTAAAGGGATGCACAAGAATAGAAAATCTAACTAACGATTCCATACGTTCCAATTTAATAATATATAACATTAACCATAAAATAATAGAATAGCAAAATAAATAGATATATCGCATACAAGGCATGAACAAGGATTGACGACTGCCAAGAAAACTGTTAGAATACAAACCTAAGGGATATCGAAACCGCGGAAGGCCGGTACTCCATGGATTGACCAGTAGAGCAAAATAGGCTAATAGCCTAATATTTGACGTAGATGATGATGATGTTGACAAGCATCACGCATTTTAAATAAAATTCATAGCTTGATGGAAAAAAGAACCCACAGATTTTTTTTTCCCAAATGGTGCGCCTTACCAATGCCTTCGAGGCATTGACCGCTACTAAGGCCGAAGTTGTTGGTCACTTTATTATGGGTGTACCTAGTAGGTGGACCAACATTGTCTCCTATGAAGTGACGGACACAATGGCATGCATGCCCAGTCGGGGATCGAACCCTGCCCGCCGGGAGTTGAACCCGAAACCGTAATACGGTGCGGTTAACCACCATACGATCTGCTCGGCCCGACAGAAAAATAGAACATTAAAAATTCGCCAATGCACAGTGGGAAAACACATACTTAGCCAGTAAAACAACTTCTTTGAAATAAAGTTTTTAGAATAAATAACAGAAATATGAAAAAGAAGAATATTATGTATGAAAAGAATATTTGTGATAAATAAGATTGTAGAAAGATTACATAATTATATTCAAGACTAATTTATCTGCTGTGTAATTATTCATGAAGATTTTAAACTGCCATTTCTCAGACAAATGCAAGAAAAATATACTCATTATTTTGTCGTATTGCTTGTTTATCATAGTCTTTCAAAGAAATGTAGAAAATTAGGGTCATTTTTTTGAATACAGTTTTCGAAAATATTATCATTTTTATGTAATTGAATAGCGTCAATTTTAGTTTGTTTAACAGACTTAATACCTGTTTAATTAATGCGTCTATCAATCTAAGCATACTATAATAAGTTATATTGGTTTCTTAATGTTTTTGATGTCCTGAAGTTTAAGTTTGAAGTTTTACTTAAAATATGCACTTAAGCTTTTTTTTTCTTTTTTTAGTTGCACTTTCATCTCCGCAGTCATCTGTCAAAAATATGGTAGTATCACAATAAATTCAGTGTTAGTGTCATTTATTATAGCTAAATGTGCAAAAAAAAACTTAAAAATTGAGGAATTGAATAAGTATGATAAGAGTGCAGATGAAAGATAGGAGAGTAAATAAATTATCGGTACTTCAATTGGTTTAATTTGCTTATTATTTTCATACATATCATATTAAGTAATGTTTTTAGGTATCAAACATCTCATATTAAATCAAATATTAGACTTCAAGGACTTATAGATTGCACTGAGTCTTATTGCAAATGTATGTCCTATTAAGTGAATTTACAGATGGGACTTTAAAATCCCTTCAGTTTATGAATGCTTACATAAATAATTTGCTCATTAGATATAAAATTTGCTTTTGTGGCATGATTCATACTTTTGTTGTTAAGGTAGTTCATTGAGTTGAGAATATTATTTTACACGCGTTAAATTAAATTTTCGTAACAAATAAAATATATGTATGATTCCTTGCAAATCTAATTCTTGCAATTGTGTTTATGTAAAAAAAATATGGATATATTTATGTCACTTTGCAGCTGATTTGCTTCACAATGATGCAACTGTCTCTTTAAACTTGTATCTTTGAATTTGGCCATTCTAAAAAATGTCTCTTGAAATACTCATTTTTCCACAAAATATTATCTACCAATATATTTTCTCTTTTAGAAACACTGGCTATGAATAAGAACTTTTTTTTCACTGACGCAGGGATTTTACTAAATAATATGATGATACTGAGCAAAATTCATGTTCCATGAATGTTCTCACAGTGCGTTTATAAGAGAGTTGTTTGATATATTGTAAAAAAGAAGAAAATATCTGTTCTGCACTGAATGTTACATTATAAGGCATTGTTGAACTTTGCTTAGAAATATCTTGTTTTTTTTAAGCTTTTCGAATTGGCGTTAAATTATGTATTAACATCTAAATATGTATTTTATATAATTTCAAATTATAATAAATGCGTTTAAATCTTTTCCATTTAAATTTAGCTAATGGCTGGAGGATAAAGTGTCCAGTCATTACATTAAAATTAAGCAATAAATATTCTCGGACATTATAATTTTCTGTATCTTGGCGTTCATCCTTTTTACTTTAGGGATTCACAATTCAGGACCGAGGAACTTTATCTGCAGACAGAAAAATCCTTTTTATTTTTAATATTGAAGAAATGCTCAGTTGCACATCTAATGCAAATAACAGAGAAATTTAAAAATATTAATAGAATGCAACACAGCTTTACCCAAGTGAATATAAGAAGCTTCACAGTTAAACATTTTAATTTTAATTTCCATCTCAAGGCAGTTCTAAATTTAGCTGTCATTAAATACATCCTGGCATTTCATAAAATTACTTTTCAAACGGTTTAAAGTCCCAAATTGGCGTGAACCCTCAATCATAACTGAATCAATGAGAGGTTTTAAATTATGTTAGTGGCAACAATTTTGCAGAAGAGATGATAAATGTATCTTCGGAGGATAGGCATGTATTTCTTGTAATCTCTTGCTGTCTGAAAAATGTACGAAATTTCTGGAATTTGTAAATATCTAAAAGTTAAACAGGTAACGGAAAAAAGTCGTATAACAGTAATACGTCACTAATCGTTGAAGTCATTAGGAAATAATCTACAGGGTAAAATTAAACATTGTGCTAAAATAGATTAAGCTAATCAAATCGCTGGAGGATAATATGTCAAAAATAATGTAAAACAAGTGCTTTAAGTGATGGTAATTTAATGGTATGCTTTGAGGAAGGATATTTTGTTAACTGCATTTAAAGATTCACTGATATCATTGTTTTAAACAATTTTGTTTGGTGTGCTTATTATCATGATGGAAATATCAATTATTTTTGTAATGTTGTTAATGAATGTCTTGGATAAATATAACTTGCATAGCTTAAAATTCGACGCATGTAAACGACAAAATGTCACTTGACTTGAAATTCTGATCCAAACTTTGAGAAAAAGAAAATAGTTCAATGTAACTTAAAGGTTCGTAAGTTGATGTTCCTTTGTGATTAAGGGAAAGCTGCACAAAAGATATCTGCCTAAAGATATCTGGAGAGAGCGATTGTGGTGTAGTTTAGGAGGCCGTGTTTTTCGAAACAGGGAAAAGTTTCAGCACAGGTTGTATAGTGCAGTAAAAAACCCAAGAACAACACGCTGAACTATACTAAAAATTTACTTTATTTATAAATTAATTCACCATTTGCAGAATTAAATAACGGACTTTTGTGCGGTGGCTGGAAGCATAGCAAAAACATGCATGGCTTCAGACTCGAAAAAAAATGTATTAAGTGACACAAAAAAAAACACGGGAATACAGTTATTCAACATGGCGATAGCACTCGGTCGCCAGTTAAATCGCCTTATTGTAAAAAAATGTAGTTGGCATTTACAGATAATTCATTTCTAATAAATTTCAAATGCAGAATCATCGACATGGGAAGGTTAAGATCAATTAAGAAATTTAAGAAATTTTATAGATCTCCTGTGGGAAAATTCTGATGAGGGGAAAAAAACACACCACATAGGCAACAAAGGGAAAATAATGAGCACTTAAACAACGAAATCCAAAGTTATATATAAAACGGAATTAACATAACACAACGTTGAGAAAGATAGGAATTTAAAAAAGGCAAAGAGTATTACTTTTAAATTTGTCAAGTTAAAATCATAACTAATGAAAAATATCTTATAAACTGTATCATAGGGATGCCCTAGGCGGAGAACATTTTAAAGGGATGGACAGCCGCGCAGCACGCCAGGACTCCGTATCTTTCCACTTCATCTATATACTAATGTTCAGATTTTATTTACTTGGCCTTAGTTGGTCGTTTCATAAGTTAAATAGGCCTTCAGATAGACTGAAATGAAACACATTGTATTGTGACACTTTCTATCTACAGCTCACTCAAAAATATAAACTTAACCTCTAGTTTACTGGGAAATACAAATATTTCACATCTGAATCGAGTAGTCTTTTCAGAGATAAACACACTATTATGTGATAAATGTAGGAACTTTACAACTGATAAAACTCAAAGAGGATACCATCTCATCTTGGGGATGTGCATACCTTCTCGAAATTTCTAGATGCTGTTTGAAAATACAGCACGTTTCCAAAGTTGCCATAACGCAGAATTTGTCGCGTGACTTGGAGCAAGACATTCAGAATCAAACGTCTCGTTAAAAAGACGGAATCTTCAATGTTAGATCTTCATTTAAAGATTAGCAAAATATTATAATATATTTATTTAATGATTTTTGCAAATTAAAACATGTACAGCAGTTTTTATTAAACACTATCAATGAAAACATGAATGTGATTACAAATTACACATCTTTTATAGCGACAAAATTGTAATCGCATTTTTCTGTTTTAATATTAAATGGTTACGTCTTATTTGCGACCGGGGTGGAAAACGTCGCACTTCCGACCACTTTAATTTGAGCGTAGCACTTGTGCTGCGCGGTCGCTGCGTGGAGCATGCGACCGCTTTTGTTCAAATGTGCAGGGGGTGGCTTGGGATGAGTCAGAAACTGTCACTGGAGGGGGGGGGGTAGTACAATTAAAGAAAGCGTTGTACACAGTATATGAGCGTATACAGGATACATGAGCATATTTAAAAACTAATCTTAAAAATAATGAACCAAAAATATATGTACGTATGAAAAGCTTAGACCATCTACAATTAAGAAACATGACCAACAAAATTGTGTGTTTTTTTTCTTTCTTTTTTTTCAAAAATGTTTCACTGACATGAATCGTAATCATGATATAGAGGCAGCCTTTATTGAAGATATTTTTATAGTAGTGTATAAAGTCTTTTTCTCTTATTTGCATTATAGTTACATTCTTTTTAAACTTGATGTAATCAAATAGAATGCTTAAGCATGAGTTGGCTGATTTAGCTGGTTTGTAAAAAAAGGTTCAATTCTATAAAATGAGTTACCATTATTTGGCCAGAAAACAGAGCGACACTTAAGATGATCTTATGAACATATACCTCTCCCCCCACCCCATATTTTAGACTATATAAACTACTGAAAATATTGTTTTTAAAATGCAAACAAACGTTTTTTGGCTGCAATAAAGCTTTGGTTTTTTCACTTTTACTCGAAATGTTTATTTTTTTTAAATGCCTTGGTACACTTTTCTAAGAATTTGTTTCAGGTAAACAGTTGAAACTTTAGAAAAAATTTTACCTAACCTGTTTCTTTAAAAATACCTAACATTAGAGATCTGAGTGAAAAACAATTTGAAAATAATGGTTTTTGTGCTTTTTTAATTTTTATGTTTTTAAAAGGGTTTTTTCGTGATTTTTTTACAGTTATTTTTTAACAAAAACAAAATCGCTTCTTATTATTCTCAGACAGTATGTTTTCTGATACCGTACAAAATTTTAAGATAATAAACTTAATAGTTTTTTAGAAAAGTGTACCAAACTAATACGCTGTTCAAAAAAGTTCTTTGAACAGCATGTTAGTATATGTAATGATATGTAAAATGTTAATTAGCTGTTAAAGACTAATTTTTGAATCAAATTCGTTGTTTTAAATTTATATATGGAATGTTATGTTTGTACATACAGCATACAAAAAAATGTCATTTCTATCTCTATTTTGAAATAAAATACATGTTAAATCTTTTGCAAGAAATGCCTCTCTTTACTCGCCGAGATGTGTTACTGTGTCCTTAAGTGTACGTATTAAGTACTAAAATCAGTGCTCTATTATTATTATTTTTTTTTTTCTGAATGCTTTTCAGATATTGCATTTTTCTGTAATAGAAAAACGGATTTTTTTCCTCCTGTTACGTATTTTAAATTAAATTATTACTAAAAATTGCACTAAATACTTCAGTAGTAAAATAAATGAAATTTTAAATACATTTCTAAAAGAAAATAATTTAGTGATTTCCGTAAGAGAACACAAGTGCATTAATATTAAACAGATAATTTCACCAATTTTAAATACATAAGGCGAGGAAAAAGTAACAATATAGAAAATGATAATTTCTAGAAAACAATTATAAAAAAATAACTATTGGGTATATTTACCGTGTTTACTCGCGTAATAGTCGTCCTCGCATAATAGTCGCACCCTCGTTTTGAAGCAGAAAAAATCGACAAAATACTTTTCCGGCATAAACGCCACAGTCATGTATTTGGCCTTACTATATATTACTATAAAAAGAAAAATACCCCTTTTTCGTGTGCAGCTGACAAAAATATTATTTTATATACTGCAGATAATGTGGACAACGTTGGTAAGTTAGTTTTTTTTTTTTTGTAATTCCAGTAATATTTCAGCTTTAGAATGTACAATATTATGTGTAATAGATATCCCCCGCACCTAGACTTTTACCGTGAAACAAAATCGGCAAAAGAAATGCGACTATTACGCGAGTAAACACGGTAGTTTATATCGTGTTTGCTTACACAAACATTTTTAACCAATTAGAACATTTTTTGTTTGAACATTTATTTTAATTATTTTGAATTTACAATATAATATCCAAACTTGCTTCCAGTAATGAACTGATTTTTTAATGGTTTTCTTTGAATATGAGGCTTAAAAAATTATTTATTCTTAAAAAGGGGTCATTCAATCTGAACTCTTTATGGTATGGGAGGGTGTAATAAAAGAATGAGAAAGGAAAAATATTTATTCTTAAAGGTGATGGGAAAAACGGTTGAAATTAGAATGCTGAAGCATAATATATTTATGGAAGATTTTCCAGCCGAAAAAGTTGATAAACAAACAGCAGAATTAACTGATGTGAAGTAGAAAAAAAAATGCAAAAATCCAATGACCTTGAAAATAAACAAAACGTTAAATACATTAGATATTTGCAGAAATGTATATTTTAAAGGTTTTCAATAAAAATTCTTACGATTTGCTCAATCATTGGTAAAATCGTGCAAACAATTTAAATTTCTGCACAAAAAAATCGTACAACTTGGCAGCTATGATGTTATGGAAGTATTTGCTGTATTTAAATTAAAATCTAAAAGTTTTTCTTATTACGACTTAACCCTCACCCCACCCACCCACCCGTCAACCCCTCACACTTAAAGCGGTCGCAAATGCTACGGCCCCATCCTATCAATCATGCAATGCACCTGCTCTTAAACGGAAGCGGTCGCAAGTGCGACGATTTTCACCCCGGTCCCAAATCAACCGGTCGCAAATAAGTATGTAAACAAAGAAAATTGGTTTTTAAATACAGTAAAACTCGCTTAAGACGCTCCTGCTTAAGACGCTTTTCCGCTTAAAACGCTTTTTTCTATCAGTCCTTGGACTTTTCCTGTACTAATCAATGTAAAATCCACCTGATAAGACGCTTTTGTTCGGCTTTGTGTCGTAGGTTAAGACGCTGTTCTCGTATTTCTGATGAAGCTTTTTTTTCCTTTTTGAAAGGTATTGCAATCCCCCCGAGTCTAGTCACGGTAACCTAACGCTCTAATACCCCTTGATAAGTATTCATTCATCCAACACCCCTCTCTTTAACTCTTACCTATCTCTCTCACGCTGCGGTCAGGTTTTATGCCCATCTTTACTCAGGAATACAGAAAGATTGCAATATCGACATAGTCCGGGATTTCTCTCCCTTGACCGTGAATGTCTCCCGGAGCTAAAAATACAATTCATCAAAATTCGCTCCACTTCTGAAGGAGGTGTAAAAAGCAAAATCAGTTCCATAAATAACATCATTGCAGCATGGGACGAAATTAAACCAGATGTAATAAAACTGTTTTCGGAAAGCTGCATTTGATGTGTGGGACAATTCAATTCAGGCTGACACTTCACTTCCAGAAGATGAGGACTTTCAATTATTGGAGAATTTACCTGATTATACAACGGTGGACGATCACCTCGTGACCTGCAGCATTCGGACTTTGGAAGAAATAATCTCAGATGACATGTTTAAAGGGATTGTAAAAGAGGATGCCATCGAACAAGAGGAAGACGAAGAAATGGAACCGACAGCTATACCTACCGTTACTACTGGCTTGTATTATGTAAGTGAGCTGCGGAAAGTACTGTCCTCTTTGGAACATACAGAAGAAATGTTGGCCTACGTCAACAAAATTGATAATTTTCTTGCTGCTAAACATACGAGAATCTTAAACAAACAAAAATAGATGCGTTTTTTTCCCCAGCACATCAGAAATTTCGGTGCGTATTATATTTTTCATTTGTACAATATTATCTATGCAGTATAATAAGTATCTTATGTAATTTCTAAATGAAGAGCAATACATACGTATTTTTTCTAAGCACTTAAATTTTGTCCTTTCCCAGTTCACCTTAAGATGCTTCCCGCTTAAGACGCTTTCCCGTTTAAAACGCACTTTCAAGCTGGTCCGTTGAAGAGCGTCTTACTACTTAGCGAGTTTAACTGTATTTATTTTAAGTATTTTGTTCATTAGCTTAGTTAAATTCAGTTAGATTATTTTGCTCTATTTATACTACATAGATGCCTATTGAAAAACCAAATTTATCCCAAAATCTGTTTATAAAAACACTGTTAATAAGCTTGTCTGTTTAGCTTTTATCAAAAATTTTATTATCAAATCACATTTACTTTCAAAGTACTATTTATAGATATATGAATTCATATATTCACATAAAAAATTTTAGTTTCACCTAAAAGAAATTTCCTTTGCACTGATTCATTTAAACAAACAAGTATAAAAGAAACGATTTTTTTTCAAAGCTTTCATTAACGATACAGTATAAAAAATTCCGAATTACGATGACATTTTCTCTTCTAATTAATCCTCAACTTATAAAAAATTGTTTTTGGTAGTGCGCACACCATTTTTTTTTTCTTAGTAAGTGATTTATACAAAACAGAATGTATGTTAGGAAAGTTGAATGTGAATTTTATCTTCTCTTTCCACATTTAAGTATGAAGGTATGATTAAACAAGAAAAGAAAAAGAAATCTAGATTTCTATCATTTTTCAAACAACTACCATTAATCGAAAAATTAGACATCGGAGGTGAAAATTTTTGCCTTTACGCAGCAGCTTCAAAAATAATGGATATGTTTGTTTACTTTTCTCAAAAAATTAGCATAAGCATGCCCGAAAATTATGATAACATACATTTTTCTCGTTTACTTTAACAATTTCGTTTTCCATACTAACGTCCATATAAATGTACTTAACAAAACTGACTTTCAGGATCGTGACTAAAATCATTTTTATGTGTTAGGATCAGTTAGGTTAAGAAAACCCTGAAAATATACTGGATAATTCGTCAAAATTGTAACAGGACATTTTATGCACTCACCAGAAACTATCATTTTGTTAAAAGGCAAATATCCTGAAAACTCAAATAAATTCTGTACACAAGCCATAACCACACAAATTACTTTAAACTGTTTTTCAAACATTTTTTTAATCCATTAGTTATGTTTTGGTTGTGTCGACCCATCTCGTGCCAAAAAAGCATTAGTAGGATATATAATTCCACCGTCTAAACAACAAAAAATAATGTAAACAAACCTCTTATTGAATAATTTGTTAAAGTTACCATATTTCATGATTTAATGCATATAACCATAAATACAAAACAAATAGTATGAATACTAATTCCAAAGCCTCACACAAAAAATAAAATAAATCATGCAGTCGGAGTAAATTACATACAGCATTCTATTAAAAATCTTGTATAAATCTTATTATGGTCAGCTACTACACCAATAGAACATAAATTTTGTAGAGTCCATAATAATTATGCTAAGCTTAAATAATACAAAACTATAATGGGAATAAATTCTTAGAAAAGTGTGAGGTTGTAAAAATACATATTGAATACTATTTAACTTATTGATAAGCCTTTAAGATAAATTTCTCTTTACTAAAATTTTGGTTTCTCTGCAAGACACCACATTTATGAATTTTTGGAGTGATCTGATTTTCAGGAAGAAAATTTAGACTAAAATTCGTATAGGAGGCTTCGAGTAATTAAATTTTGCATCTTGTTGCATGAAAATCCGTTAACTAGAATGCGAGATAGGAAGTTTTATGTTTCTCTATTGTTTAACATATGGTTTGACGATTTTTCTCAAATTATTGGCGATATCGCTTTGCTGACTTCAGTTTAGGAGACTTGTTTTTGACACGAAATTTGGTGATATTTCGCTAAAATGTCACCAAGCTTAATAAATGGCACAACACAAATTCAAACATAACTACAGCACACAAAAAATAGAAAAATAAATAATAATCAAATCAATCAGCTGTAGGATAAACGTCTATGAATCTGAAAGACTCCTGGGATAGCAGTAACGATCAGTAAGTCAGACCATAACTGTCCATGACAAAGTCTAGTCTGCAGAGAGGACTAGAAACTATTTTAGATAGTGTAAATGCTCCAAGAGACAGTCATGGCCAGCGGGAGACTAAACTCTGCAACCATCTATGTCGGGGCCATTTTGAGAGAACAGATATTTTGTCTTTCCAAGGATTTTACTATGTTCTGTCTGAGAGGCTCTTAAGTCTCCGGCACTCGAGGTCATCAAAGAACAGAGAACACGATTTGTTGTATTATTAAACTACGTATTCCCCTTTTTCGTGTTTTATCATAAGCCAAGTAAACGCAACAATTGGTTCACCAGACACTCATAGCCACATTTTGAAAAATTAGGTAAGACTGAACATATAAAGGGATATTTGTGCCTTTAAATAGATTAAATCCGAGTTCAGTTTCAGGTAGTAGACTCAAAAACAATCTCCTTCGTCGCATTTACGAAAACAATTTTTAAAACACCATGTGAACAAGGCAACGTTACTGTTTTTTCCTTTGCCAAGATGATCGAAGGGTTGAGGCGACACGGTAACAATATTAATATTTTTTTCTAAAAGAATTTAAAAATCTCAATTCCTTAAAAAATCAGTTGAAAGATGCAGATTTGATTTTATACCTTAGCAGAAAAAAAACATAAAGGTACATGGTCTGAATTAAGTGCTGATTTCTGTCTATGTAACTGAAATAAATTTATGAACAATAAAATATGTCAGTCCTTTCATTTAGTCGCAATCTGGAAGTTCATTTTATACAAAACTAAAATTTTCTGTATCAGTTTGCTATTTTTTATTTTCTGTCAGATATAACTGTATTAGCCCGAATATACCGTGACCCGTAAATTTTTCATCAAGATAATTAGAAAAATCCTATATTTAAGCCTCGAATTTTGGGCAAGTCAGTTTTTTTTAATGGAAAATCAACAGTCAAAAAGAGTCTCGTTTTATTCGGGCGAATACGGTAAAACTGAAAAAAGAAGTTGGCATCAGTTCGATTTGAAATATTGACCACCTTTATACTAGTGCATTCTTTTGAATAAAATGCCGAACATTGAAGTCTTTCACAATGTTTTTCAAATTTTTCTTATTAAAAAAATTACCCCCAAAAGTGCCTTTTTTTTACTTGTCTCAACTGCAGACGGTGAATTACAGATTCAAAATTTAAGAATTTTTCTATTACAGAACAGAAAAATTCTTCAATATAACTATTAACAAAAATTCTTAAAAAAGTGATTTACGTGTATATTTTATGTATCATAACTGCTCCAATGCGTACCTGTGAAGGAAATATACTGGCATTTTAAAATAACAATAATAAACAGTCATGAAGGAATTGTAATACTCCGTTTACTGAAGGGCATATAAATTTTGAAAGAAATAGCATGAATGTTTGTACGGCATAATTTGAACATGCGGTTTTGTATATTTTGATAATTAAAATTAGGCTGTTTGTGAAAGATACGAAAAACAACGTAAAATTACTCCCGATCATTTAAAATTGGCTATGCCACGATTATAATTCATATCTAGTCCGATTCTTGCTAGTGTTTGCATATTGTGTTCTAGGGATCGATTAATAACATGTTACGTTCGTATAGAACAAGTTAATGCTTTGAACCACACTTGTTACGGGAAGTTCATATTGAAAGTGCATTATTTTGTAAAAGACCTCTAATCTTACGGTTTAAGTACAGTTATCTTTTGAAAAAGAAAAACAGTGAAACTTTTATGAGTGACCGCATCTATGCGACGCCCTCCTCCAATGACCAATTTTAAAAGACGAAGATTTCTTACTCTATCTACTTAGTGTTAAAAAGTCCTGCAGAAGAGAACACACAATCCTGTATGCCCTATCCATAAATTTTCTTGGCGTTTTTCCGGAAGTAAAGTGAACAAAAAAACTGCATTACAAAAATGTCACTCTACCGCAAATCGACAGCAGGTGCAAGTATAAAGACGAATAACGCATGCGTTATTCGTCTTGACTCTGTATACTGCAATATACAGAGTGGAAAAATTCTGTGTGTGACCTTGTTCGTATAATACTCTACAAGAGGCTCTAATAGCACAATTTTGAAAAATTCTGAGTGACATTGTTCATATAATACGCCAAAAAAGGCTCTAATAATATAATTTTGAAAAATTCTGAGTGACTTTGTTCGTATAATACGCAAAAAGAGACTCTTATAACACAATGCTTCGAATTTATAACGTTTTTGCACTGATGATCTTGATGATGTGACTTATGTGTTTGTATTTTTGTGACTGAGTGAATTTTAGTACCCAAGACACTAATTTAGAGGCTGATGAGGAAAAGTAAATGTGCGGACGTGGATGAACTGGCAGAACTTAAATGACAGCGCAGGAGACTTCAATACAAATAGATTTTATTAAGACAAATTCTTAAATCATGAAAAAAAGCAGGATAAATGCTCTTTTCTCAGGTGTAAAATATAAAGTGGAGAGCAATGTACTGTCTGAGAAACAAGAAAATACGAGATTTTCAAATCTACTTACATAATATACTAATGTATGCGGTACCAAAATAGCTGCGAACAGCAACAACTAGATGTAAACATTGGCGTAATAACAATAACACATGTGCAAAATACAAAATAACAATTCGATGGCGTCAAATAAAACAAGCATATTCGTTACTGGTTTCTTTTACTTACGTCATGCTGTAGCTAAGATTGCAAAATAACAATAATGCATACGCGAAAATGAGAAATCTTTCAGATATTTTCACCGCTTTAATCCAATTTTTAATGCCTGGACACATCCGCACACCCAGAAATAAATAAATACATATATAAAAATGAAAAATAAAATATAATAATGGCAGCGGGCTTAACCAAATTTTAGCCGTTTCCTCTTTCTTTATATTATTGTAACTAAGGATACGTATTAAAGATCGCAACGGTACTTACTACCTATTATCCTGGCGGTCCGCCAAGACGAGCGATTTTTCGCCAAGATAAAGCCGGGCACAAGGAATTATTGATAGTTTGGAATACGATTGGCAGCAAGCTTGCCAGCACATTTGACGAAAAAATAGTTTGGTGGGAATGACCGCCGGAATCATACGTAAGTATCAGAAACCTCTCAACTTCTACAATTAAGAAGTGCTTTTATGGAATTTGTACAATACGTTATTATCCAATAGCGTATTTTTATAATCATTTTATGAATGAAAATGTCACTATATACATACTTAATGCCTTTTCATACATTTTGCAATCTTAGTACTTGGCATCGCTACCATGGTCAACATCGGCTTTTATGACAACACCCAAAATTTCTAGCAACTCTAACCTAAATACATTTAATGACAAATACTATTAAAACAAAGAAACACGATTTTCGTTGAAATGAGTTCAATAATTTGACCAACACTGCGCTGAATATAAAGAACAGTAAGGTATGAGTCTGGCCGACTTAGTGGCTAGTAATATTTTAATTTAAAAAACTATTTTTTTAAAATTACATACATGCATTAATACAAAATTTCATAAATAACAGCCCAAACAGTATTTTAGAGCATTTTCTTCCCATGTTTATATTTCTCTGAGCGGTCACCTCTCTTAGCGACCGATTTTTTGCGGAATGAAAGGTGGTCGAGTAGTTTTACTTGATTGTTCCTTCATGCCTTTGAAAATAATGATGTAGTCACAAGCCAAACAAAAATACTTGATAAAAGAATGTTTCATTGAAAGAACTATTAAAGAAATAAGCTTTCTTCAGTACGTTCTGTACGCTGCCATGTATAAAACTGAAAAGGGATTGAAGCTTATTATTATTATCTACTATAATTCCTTTCATGAGATGTCAAATAAGCGGCGTACGGGATCAATCTTTCGGGCTCGCACATCGCAGCGAGGAGTCTCTTTTGCTTCCGAGTGTTTGTGACAGATTAGAATTATGACTAATGCGGTTCGGAGGAGTGCGATGCCACGTCACTAACATCTGTTAAAGACTGGGGTGTTGTCTTGAAGTCTTTAGCCGTCAAGACCCGATTTCCTGCGTTTGACGTTATGCTGGAGATCCTTGGAAATTGGAAGTTTTAAAGGCATGAAGAAGCGCAGTCGATTTGATCGGTTCTAGCATACTTGGAAAACTATTTTGGGTGTGATTCAAAGAAAAATGAAGTATGTATTTGAAGAGTTTTTTAATGTGCAGGTAGTTTAATTTGAAGCTTTCGCTGTGAAAAAATAAATTAATATTAATAATAAAACTAATGTTTGATTGATTCAAGCAAATCACGTTGTTTTTCTTAAGTTTTTTTTTTTTTTTCTAATGGCGGGCACTTGCCGTTTATATAGGCATTGGCCACTACTAAGGCAGGAGTTATTGGTCTCTTTATTATGATTATAGATGGAATAGCTATGAAGAGACGGACGAAATGGCACCCAAGGCCGTGCCGGGAATCAAACCCGGACCCGTGGTATAGTAGGATTGCTTTCTAATCAGTACATTACGATCATCTGACGTGATTTTTTCCTTTCGACAGCCATTGAAAAATTGTTTAAGTCAACATATTTTTATCTTCATATATTTGATACTTAAAAGACAATCGTTTTCAAATATTGTACGCGGATCCTATACGAATTTAAAAAGTGTAACATTTTTAAAATTAGCCAAAGGAATTTTTTTCTTAACTTAGTATTTTTCCCTATCATATTATGATCTTTTTTCTTATTTGCATTACCTACTTATCTCTAATACATAAAGAATTAAACAGTGCACAACATTTTTGGGACACCCTGTTTACTAAGACTCTGGCATTTTAACAGTCACTTGTGTATGCATGCATTTATACGCAGGATAATTTAGATGTTCAAGACGAAATTTTCATGATCAAAGTTGCATTCATATAACCGTCCATGGTGATACATAAATATAAGAAGAATTCTGAAAAGATATATTTTCTAAAAGCACTTTGAACTGCATAGAAACTCAAAACTTTATCTAACACTCGCAGTTTTATGTGCAGCTTCCAAGTAATTTAGAGGGAATTTTCCGAAAGGAGTCGGAAGTACTTCATCTTGTGTTACTTCCACGTATAAAGGAAGAGGTACATGGAAGTAATTTCATGCAAGCATTGAGTCGGATACATTTGAAAATTCGAAGATGGCGAAATTATGTCTATTAACCTGGATTCAGCTGCAGAGAGAGTTGAATATATGTATTTCTGAATCCTTAAAGAAACTTTTAAAAGAACAGACTGCGACAAAATTATATGTAGTGAGAAATATTGAATTCAAATCTTTCAATTTCGACCAAATTTTGACAGCGATATTATTTGTCCTTTTTGGTATCTTATATAAGAATGCATCAATCAAGAAATATTTTCGAACATCTCCTTGCGCTTTTCGTTTTCAATATAATCATGGCATGCAATAACTATATAAATGGAACATTGTGAATCAGTTTTTTCAATATTTCCCCTTATGTTATATACTTTTTATTTTATGAAATGATCGTTGTTAGAAAATTAATCGGTACAGGTTTTAAAGATCAGTCACACAGTTGTTTCTCAAACAGTTTTATAAGCTACTTCTTATAACAACGTTTTAAAACAAAGGATTACTAATTACTTTTTCAGTGGACATTTGTTAGTCAACATCGTTTTTATGGATTTTTTTTTTTTTAGGATTTTCTTGCTCGAATTCTAAAGTACTGTGTCTCACTGGGAAATTAGTTTACTTTATTAACTATTAATGTCAACTTGTTAAATTAGTTTCTTTTAGTAGTAATAATTTCGCAAAACACCCAGTTTTCTCTCACTGGTGTATTCAGCTTACGGGACGAATTTCTAGAAACTCTCAAAACGCTTCAATTACTAAGCACAATGAAATACTAAGCACAAAACTCTAGTTTTCCCTCCGAGTTCTTATATCTAAATTTTCACTCCTCGGACTGCAAAAGTAGAGATTCTCTTTCTCAGTCACTCGATATTTTACTTCATACATCACTCACTTTCGAAATGGATTTCTATCGACATGAAAAACAGAAAGGCTGTTCCATTTGTCTGAGTACATATTAGGAAGTTTCCTATAACACTTCCATTAAATCTAATGAAAACCGAGGAGAACTGATTATCAGGCTAGAGAACGAATAAGTATATATGAGAGAATATGAAAATAATGCGCTTTAGGATATAGCAGGAAACGAGTGAGTTAAGTATGTTGTTTACGTAATGTAAGTCACAGTTCATGAAGTAATTGTCATTCCAGGCAAGTTCTCCGCAATTAAGTTCATTCGGCCCCCAGAATTAAAATTTTTTAGTTAAAACTTTTAAATAAAGGATATGGTGTTTCCATCATAAATATTATAATTTCTCATTGGGTATTGTGAAGTCACGCTTCGTAGGCATATTGGTCAAACTGTGACTTTCTGACTTCACGTGACGGTATATGACAGACGCAGACTGATTGTAGCGACAGACAAATGGTCACCTGGGACATTTTTTGAGATGGCACATGGTGACCATCATGGACCTCAAGTGACCTATAAGGACGCCTACGGAACATCTCATATTTGCCACAGAGTGGCATCACACTATGACTAATTATCACTATGATCCAATAACACTGTACGGCACTTTGCAACGTCACGTGTTTGACACGAAAGGACGTCACTGAAGACCAGTTATGCAATTCTAAACAGAGCCTTGGCATGACACAGTTTGACATTTTTTCACGCGATTAAATAAGTCAAAACCCCAAAAGAAGCGAAAATTTACATTACATTATAATGAGCCGAACGTGACAAAATCTAGCGTAGCCACAACGTCACTGCCAACATGAATACTGTACAAGTGGCTGCAACTGAAATGAAGGCGTATATCTTAAAAACACCATTTCGAACAAATACAATTTAGACTACAAAAATCTGAGTTTTTCCGGACAGATATTCGGTGATACTGTTTAGGCGTTAATAGTAAAAATAGTTCATAAGCAGGCTGATTTTGGGAAATATCATTGCAACCGAACAAATTAAAGTATCTTTTGACCCTAGGGTTTTTATAAGGCTTGTATACTCTGGAAATATAAGTTTTGTGTTCCTAAGTGTGTATGCAAATCATCTAATTCCTTAGCTGCTTACTCTGTGAAATATTTTAATTCGTTGTATCGTTAAATCAACATAGTCGTCTCTCACAATACCGCCGTGGAATAGGGTGGATCCACCCTATAATAACAGTCTTGCTTTCAGTGACTTGAACCTAGAGAAATATCTGTCCAGGCATCACGTTTCCACTGAAAAAGACTGCAAACAATTGTGAGACTGTTTCCTTTCTCAAATGGCAGACACTAGATTACAAAAATTTATCCTACGGTATGACAAGTGCTGTAGCCTAAATATTGATGTATCTTTTGCAATAATTCTTTGAAGGTAATAGTGTTTTGTTCCTTATGTAGCTGTGAGAAACTTACTTTCTTTACGACCCGCGCATGTATAAAGAGTGTGCCCGCTAAAGTCCGTGGTCACCCAGTAACTTCTCATTGGCAAGAGCTATGTAAAGAAGTTATTTAGTTGGGCTGTTTTAAATTATCAAGTTGCGCTGTGATACATGATAATACAGGTTCAATGCACTTCGTTGCAATATAATAAAAAGACGTTAACTACTTGAAACTATTTTATTAAACATATACTATTGAAACATTATTATAACGGGTGGTGGTGGCTCAGCGAAAATAAAATGACGTCCTATATGGACAGTGCAATTAAGATGGAATGACTTAAAAATTACGCCAGCTCAGAATTACACATTGGCGAGAACAAACACTTGGCTGAAATCAATAACGCCAATTCAAGAGCAACCCTAACAGTCAATCCAATAAAATTAAAATGACGTAATCGCGAGCAAATAATTTTAAAGATGTGGCAGAGCAACACACAATAAAAACGCCAACATCAAGCCAAATTAGGGGAAGCCAAAAGTACGTTGATTTTGCAAACGGACGCAAATATAATCTATTTTTAGCACACCGGTCTGAAGAGATGAATAAACAAAAAGAATAGTGCATACGGGGAAAAGCAAATATACAGATTTAAAAGCCGAAATGGCAGAAAAATGAAAACAGAAGTGATTTAGAATTCTTGAATTTTGATAGATTACATTAAAGAAAACCAAATTAAATGATTAGTAAATTAGATATGTGATCTCCGTCACAAGCTATAGTCATAAAAGTGGGTTCTAGGTATAGTAAAGCTGCCATGCGCTACGCAAGAATACCATGCACAGCACCACCTGGCGGCTAAATTTGCAGTTAATTTTCTTATCTCAAATATGTGCGAGATACGGAAAAAAAAAAGAATTTCAAAGATGTTCAGCATCACCGATTTTTTTAAGAAAAGACATCTTGAGAATATTAGTGTTAAAAATTCAAGGAATAAAATGTAAGGCATAAAAACCCATTTCTGTTGCTTTGACAGCGTGTCACCAGCCTTATTGTACAACTTGCAGCGAGAACTGCGGACCAGCATCCAGATGTGTATTGTAGCAGACGGAAAAATGTCTTATAGTATGAAGGATCAATGAGTTTAATGTCAGATAAGGCCAATTTTGAAAATGTTGAACAAAAAAATGTATGTTTTATGCCTTCCATGTTTTCTGCGAATTAATCAGCGTCATGTACAATTAAGGTGTCTTCTCTTAATAAATCGATGATACTGAACAGCTTTGTAATTTCTAGCTCTGTAGTCATAAAAGTTTCCCGTATCTCTTACAATTTTGAGATAAGAAATCAAACTAAAAATTTCACTGCCAGCTGGCGCTGTAAGCGATTTACTTTCATAGCGCATGGCAACTTTATGCACCTAGACACCGCTTTTATGATTACAGTTCTTTCCGTTTAGAAATTATTGGGGTCGCAACGGGCACACTGTAAATAATATATACAGGGTGACCAGTGTTAACGTTGCCCAACGGCTATTTTCTAAGCCGTTAATCAGAGACACAAACTTGCAGAAATGTTTTAAATGTTATAATCTATTATATCACAAACAATCGAAGTCAATAAATCAATTCATATAAAAATTACGAAAGTTAAATTTTTATACGGTCCATCTGTCTATCAGCTATATTTAGAAAATTGTTCTTGATACAATTTTATGCACATTTAAAAAAAAATCGTCCTTCTATGATCAAAGTTCATCAAGTTACAGCTGCTTAAAATTTAAGCACTTATCGAGCTGCAAAACAGGGGTTGTGCACAGAATGAATTTTATTTACAAAACATATTAAAATTCTGTTACTTCGTTTACAGAGGAGATTGCAGAGCCTGACTATAAGCCTCTGATGAAAGATTAGTATTGTATAATTAGTTTTGCTTCTCTCTCCTCATTATGCAAGAAAATTAAATTAAAACCTGTGATTTAAAATTTTAATATTTACATGGTCTCTTTACCTTTTACCGTAACGGGGCGTTTTTAACCATGTTCGAAAAAAATCATACGATTTGGGGGAGTACATAAATATAAATTAACTAATAATGCCATGTACTTCAAAATTTTTACAATGCCTATTTTACAAGCTGTACTATACACTGTAATAAGCGATAGACCTGCATAAATAGCGAAACTTTCAGAAAAAGTTCTTAAAAATCGAAAATTTAGCAGGATATTTCACTTTCCGAAAATTTTTGCTGTGCAATTCCTTGTTGAAGAATTTTTTCCGAAATTTTTATAAAAGACACCCTTGTTTCATTTATTACGGTGGGTAGTACAGCTTAGAAAGAATCATCCTGCATTATATCTAGATTTTATTTCTTCGAACTACACCCTTAAACGTGAAAAGTGACTTAAGTCAAAATGTTTGCTGCTTCATAACTCGATGAATTTTGGTTATAAAAGGGCGATATTTCGTTTTAGCTTTTACATAAAACTTTATAAGGAATTTTTTTCTAAATATAACTGTTAAGACCACGGGACCGTATAAAATTGAAATTTTTTAATTATCTTGTTTCTGATTATGTTATTTTTAGGAAATAGCCATTGGGCACCGTTAGCATGGGATACCCAATATATATATATTAAAATAACCCGCATATTTCTAAAATGTGGCATTAGATTGTTAAAAAAATCGTGAAAATAATTCTCCTCCTACATATTGCGTGCTCTAACAAATATATAATCTTCTCAGGAAAAATCACCTGTCATGCGGTAATTTGTTCGAACTTAGGATTTTTGCTAAAAGGAAGAAGAGGTGGACTTTCTTTTACCCTATTTAAAATAACCTCACATATTCAATGTAACATAATGCATAACGGAAGTGTTACCTAAGTCACATAATTGAAATTTTTATTAAGAATGCTTGGCCTAAGTCATGAGTGATGTCTAAAGACGCCAAAACCAGGTAATTAATGTTTTTGTTTGCACGGTATTTGTGGATATAGTTATAAATCTGACTGTGGTGGCATGGCTTAGAATCGGGATTTAGTAAACATTAAAGCAGATTACCTCAGGATTTTTTCTTTGTAAAAACAAGGCAAAAAAAATTTCCATAGTTTTTAGAGCTTTACAGATTTTTGATAAACACTATTGTATTGATCACTAAATAAATGATCCTGCTTTACATTTAAAAAATGAAACATACATAAAATATGTTGAAGCTTAAATTTTAAAAACTATTGGATTGATTCTACTTTAGGACCCCACTTCGGCAAGTTGATAATAAATGGATAAATGTCCTCACCTTGGCGACTTTCTGTGAATTTATGGCAACTTTTAGGAAAGCCACCATTTTGATCCCCAGTGCTGTGATGTAATTAAGGTATGATTACGGCTAAAAGAAAATTCGCTTATATTTAAAAAAATAGTTTTAGATTTGAGATGATTTTTTTTACTCTTGCGACTAGAAGAAGAGCGTGCTTTTGATTATGATTTAATTAAAGTGTGACTGCGGCTTAAAAAAGAAAAGAAAAAGAAATCTAGCGATTAGATTCTAAAAAAAAAAATCGTTTTAGATCTCAGAAAACTCGTTCTAAAATTAAAATAAAAGGAATGCACGAAAAAATTAAATAACAATAATAATAATTATTATAATTATAATAGCGGAATGAAACCAAAAAAATATTTTACTTTAAAAAAAGGGCTGTTCAACAGGTCTTATAAGTGAAATATACTTTTTTATACTTCATAGTGCTTTCAAATTTGTTTATTTCGTATGATCACTGCTAATTTGTGTGTGTTTCCCCGTAGTGTTTCTGTAAACGTTGCAGCTATAAAGAGACAAGACGGGGAAACGCGCCAAAATAGCGATTTTTGAAATTGTGCCAAGTGGCGTCCTAAAGTAGGAATTAGCCAATTATTTTCTACATTTTTATCTTTACTTTTTAAAATATCAGCTTTAATTTTTATGCTATGATTAACATTGCATCATCGAAGTACTTTCATGCAAATTTTGTAGTTTGAGATAAAAATCACAAATAATGATAAATGCATTCTTACAAAAGTTCCCAGAGAGAACAGAAGTAGCATTACTTTATCTTAAACCAAGACTATTGTCATTATTTTGATTCAGCCTCCATGTTTCTATAAATGCGCGAAAAATATAACAGGATGTCTGTTTCAATCCGATGTTGTGTACGTGAAATACCTTTGTATTAATATTCAAATTAAGAAATAATACTATCAAGACGTACTTCAGAAATCACTTTCACAAAATGTAGCCCTAAAAATGTTGTGAATTTTGTCTGTCATGGATTAATGTGTGAATTAATTCAAGGATAGACATCCCAAAATACTCTACTCGTATAATGAATTTACTCTGTTCTTACAAAGGAAACTACAAAATAAAAAAAAATCTAAGATGGAAAAATACTTTAGAGTTTATATCAGAAAATATCATTACACAATTACCTGTATTGTATTGATTCAGTTATGCCTGCAAAATTTCGTAATTATACATTGTAACAATAGCTAAGCAACGTTTATTTTCAATTATTAAAAATTCGTTGTTCTACTATTGTTCAATATGTCAAGCATTTTTATTACTATACCCTGATTTATGCGTCTAGACATATAATCAAGTCTTTTTCTAAAAACTACATTCGCCATAGAAACATTTTGTGAAATTCTTTTCGTATATGTTTTATACACGTTTGAAAATCTACATAATTTGTGTTATGAAAATTCGGCTGATATTTTAGCACGTCAGAAAAACAAAATTTCCTAATTTTCGTTTTCCATCATTCTAGAAATGTACGAATTTTAGTTGAATCTTCGTTTAACCTTTTATTTACTTAAGGTGCTTAGAAGTACATTAAAAAAGTTGCTTAAAAATGGTTACAATAAGTCAGCAATTGTTTTAAATTTTATTTATTGTGACCATTTCTTTAAAAAATCACTAACAAATAACAGGTGGTTAGCCGCCGTTCCGTTCAACCAATCGAGATGACATTAAAGAAATAGTTATCCAGGGGTATGTATTCGACATTGGGATTATTTGAAACAATTCCACTCTCACGGTTAGTGTTTCTGTAAAAAAAATTCAAAATTTTCCAATGGCAACATCCACTTTTTTTTTTCTTTGAAAGTTCGTCAGCGCACTGTAAAACCATAAATAACGTTGGGACGATGCACGTACGACTGAAATTGACTGCGTAAAACATTTTGCACAGAAAAGCATTGTAACGAACCAACAGCCCAAGAGAGGAGATGGAAATTGTGCTTATTTGAGTTAAATGTTTCCAAGTGCCTATTGTAATTTAACATTCACGCTTCCTTACCCCAGTGAATTAGTGAGAAATGTGTCCATGTATACTTTCTGTCAGTGTTGACACAGGTTCTTTACAATGCTCTTAATTGCAAAAAAGTGGATGTTGTCATTGGAAAATTTCAAAAGTTTTCCACTGTAACCGCAATCGTGATAACTCTGTTGTTTTAAATAATCCCTATCTCGAGTCTGAATATACATCTCAATAATTATATCTGAAGTTTTATCGCGATTGGTTAAACGGACCGACGGTAAGAAGTCCATATATCGGGAAGTCTTTTTATGGTCAACCTGTACTTCATCTTATGAGCTTACATCACAACTACATGTTCTCTTAAAGTAAGATTATTTAAATGGACAGTTTTCCGCTCAATTTCTAATCCTGTCAAAGGAAAGGTTAAAAAAAATGAGTATTAGTGAATTTTCAGACATCGGTTTTATGATTAAAGGATTATATTTCCCAAAAATGTGCCAATCAAAGTATTTAATTTTTCTTTAATTTTCTTTTAATTGCATTGATCAGTATTATGATTTAATGTAAAAAAAAGAGAACACAAATAGTGTGAGGTTAACATTTTTGGCCATTTATTATGCTGTAGATAAAGGGTTAACCAACTTCTTTGCCAATTGGGCGATAAACATGTAAATTTGACTATTTTGCGTTCAGGGGGTAACCCTTGAATTTAGCTGCCATTTTGTTTTTCCGAATTAAAAATAACAAATAATATAAGTAAAATGTCATTTTTTAAAGTTTCTTTCTCATATATATATATTCATCATGTTTTAATTTTTCACACTTCCTTTTTATACTTTTCAATTGCTAAATTTTTGCGTTCATTTCTTTCTACTTTATGTACCATTTCCCGTAATGTCTTTGACAGCATTGCGTACTTGAAGACAGACTAAGAGTACGCGGAAAACTGCTGATTTTTAAATCGGCAGCGAATGGTCACTGTTCAGCCACACGAGAAGCAGTGGATTAAACCACGAATAAACTCGTTTTTTGAACAACTAAGCATACATCACAGTTTTGTATATGTTTTACCATTAAGAAATTAACACATTACTATGGCTAATTAAAAAGTACGTGGTGTTTAGAAAATAGTAAGTATCTTTCAACACTTTTTCATCACCTTGCTTTATATTATGTAGTTTTTACTTATAAAAATTTTGGTTGTACTCACAAATGAAAATAATGGTTGGTGTAAATGTAATAATATATGTTGATTTGTGGAATATCTTCCACAGATGACAGTTTTGCCATTCTTCTGAAAATATCGATATTATGTTTTTCGACGATTGTTTTTTTTGTATATAAATTTAACTTATATATGCGCTTTTAGAGACAAAATTTTCATGTAAGGAAATCTAAATCATACATTACTACCTATTAAAATTGTTTGATTCGTGGGAAAAATTAAAATTAAATTTTCCAGCTTCTGAAATTTAAATTTTCAGTAACCGCGATAGGGATAATTTTTAGGAAAGATTTATCAAATTCTAAAATTTATTGAACAGTTAAAATTCGAAGAATCATTTATGCAAATAGAATTTATTTTTTTTGAAATCAAACAGAATTTCCATTGAAATACACTCGTACAATGCAAAATTCTTCCATCATTTCCTCCACGAAAATGTAAATAAATGTCTTTTATGTAGAGTTCTAGCGTCTCTGAATGGAGGAACACTTAGAATAATTCTATTTCCCAAATTCTATTTTAAGTAAAAAAATAAACAGATTTCGTTAAACTTTTGCAGATAAATATAAAAAGAAAAAAACAAATCTGAGATATAAAAATATTATTCGGAATGCATTTTTCTTTACATTCATGCATTCCTTCCTCTGATATGAAAAGATTTTGGCCATCTAAACAAATTGAAAAGATCAGACGTTTTTGCATCCGTGACATTTTCTCCCCTGCCAATGTTTCGCCCTTTTCGTAAGAATTTTATCTTGGATAGGTCAGGATGCCTTTTTTTTTTTTTCAGGAAATGCAATAATCTCCTATCAGAACTTTCAGAAACATGTAAATACGAACTGATTTATTAATTCATAGTACGTAAACAAATTAGTTCCCGAACTGAAAACTTTAATTTTAACAAGGAAAATTTAAGAATGCCCATTACTTGAATTTTCATCAAAATATAAATCCAACTACATGCCGAGTGGATAAGAAACTGGACAGTGGTAGATGGCATGAAGAATGAGGGTGCAGGATTCTGGCCCACGGCACAGAGCTGTCAATATTGGAATTTTGCGCAATTTTCTCTAGATGTAACGTGAATACGCATTACACCTTTTTAAATCGTCCTCCACTTACATTCCCCAACAGTCATATAGCTATCGTGTAGCTTTGCCTTAACCAAACAACCATTACAATATAAAGGAATTTAGATTGATATGGAGAGATTACAGATCAATGCAGCACACTTTTGGCTACAATTTCACTATTTTCATTGATTTTTCCAAAATACATTTTCTGAACTCAATGCTATTTTTTTATGTGAAACGTCACTAAAATATTATGTTGTTTCTAGAGCCTCTTTAGATTTAATTTGTATCCTCATTTTACTCGGCACATAAAGAGTCAAGGGGAGCACTGAGACTCCTAGTTTCAAAGTCCGACCCCTTGAATGTTTATTGACCAATACTTTCGGCAACCTGTAAATTTATTTTTTCTGTAATTTTTAACTTATAAAATCCAAGTTGGTAGGTATTCTGTATCAATAAATAAAGCACCATAAATATCACAAGCACATCAATCTTAAAATTATTTTATACACACATCAAATTTTTATTAAATTTCTTTCATTATGCGTATTTTCTAAAGTTTGTTTAAATAATAGAAACATTTATTATATAGATTTGCATAAAAGCTTTTAAATATAACACTAAAATAGTTTATGTTGTTTAAGATATACTCTTGACTCTTTCTCTCTCTCCCTCTTTCTGTATTTCCATACCTGAGTAATTCATGATAGGAGGAGAAGAAAGAAGGGGCTGAGCTTCGAAGTGTCTGATACCTCAGACAACTGTTGTCGCTCTTAACAAGTGAATGCTACTATCTTTTTCAATTATATATCCTTATATATATCATAAGCTATAAAGTAAGAGTGTCAAGTTTCAATGCACATGCCTGTTTAGAGTGATATATCATGAAATACAATTGTAAGTGTTTTCTCTTGAGCCAACAGAGATTGTCTACAAATTTGGGGCCCCAACGACTGCTGTGTCCGCGTATAGATAAATACGTCACTGGTCCGCACATACAAACATTAGGGGAGAATTAAAAAAACGGCTTAACAATAATACGACTAACTTAACCGCCATAAGAACATCTAGTGGTGACCAACTTATACAGCTTACATAACATCAAGTGTTTATGTACATCTATCTACATGTAAGTATATGTAACGGGCAGGTACACTGCAAAAAAAAGTCTCTTAAAGTGGCAGAAAAAAAAACTGTCAGCCAGGACGGCAGTTCATTTCTGTATATTTTACAGAAGTCTTCCGTATTTCTTTCTATATATACGGAAAATTTCTGTAAAATAAACTGAGAATCTGTAGAATTTATGGAAGACTTCTGTAAAAAAACGGAAATAAACTGGCGTCCTGGCTGACAGTTTGTTTCTTAAATATGACAGACTTTTTTGCAGTGTACTTGTTGATTAGGCATTCCCCACCACAGCGGCCCAAAAGAATTGGCCATTCTATGGCTATGGGGTCACACAATGGGTGGCTAAACATTGCCTTCTATAAAAGAACGGACGAGTTAACACCCAAGCTTAAGCCGGGAATCGACCCGGACCCAAGGAGTCATAGAATTTTTTTTTGGTCAGTCATTACACCACATGGGCGGCACATCAAGTGGTGAGCAGTGCCAAATATCGGAGTATGTGGTATACGATATCGGTGCGGCAAAGCTGAACGAACAAGCGCTGTGTCTTACATGTTCAAGACACATACATCAAACAAAGAAAATAAATTGCAGGAAATTCTATAACTCTTCAGAGAACACTCTCTTTACATACTTTAAAATATGAGAATATCGTCAGTAAATTAAAACCTATTGCAAATGTTGTTACTCATTCAGAAACATATGAATTCAAGTATCAAAATGTTAAAAGTTTTATTCTTGCTTATGAGTATGAAGTGTTACAAAATCAAATTTCAGTTTTGCGAATCAAAATAAACGTACATTTATAAAGCCTCCTAGCTGGTGCGTGACTTCAGAAGAGATTTAATGTATATTTTCGGAGAATTAATTTATGGAATATAACTTCATGTCTTTGTGTCTGTGATGAAATATTATGCTTGAATACAGAGATTAACTTTTAGTTTAATCTTTTCAAAATATGTATTTGAAAGATCAGAGTGAATTTGATTAACCCCTGAAGTTTCTCGAAAATATCCGGAGCATCGTCTTTGCTTGATTTGAAGTCTTCAAAAATATTAAGCCTAAAGTAAATTTATTACTGTTTAATCTTCTTTAATCCACATTTCTAAACTTTCATAATTAAATTTTGTTTACTAAGGTATATAAATGCACAATTCCCTTCATTAATTGTGTAAAATAAATATAATAAAGGCTACATGGAAGATTTTGGACTAATTTTAAAATCATTTAGTAAAATGTTGAAAATTTCCAACGAATTTTTAAAATTAAGCCATGGATTTGTTGCCTTGATTTTGTTTCTCATTTGAAAATTTAATACATTCTATTTTACTTTTAACTTAATGCTTTCCGGGTACTAAATAATAATATTACTGGTTGAAGCAGATTTTCCTGTAAAAACGACTATGGAAAATAAAAGATGCATAAAGTGGAATTAAGATTATGTAGCAACATAGGATCATAAATTATACCTCTATGTACCAGTCAACAATTCCTTTCAATCAACACATTTTTAAAAGATGGGTACCTAACGTATTATATCGTCGATTATTCTTGACATTTTTATTTTTGCCAAATGGTACGAAATATCCATTAATCATCATCGGCGCCTTGAGTATTATTATGTAAATATGGACTTCCACTGAAACGTACTATGAAATCATCCGCAACCAGTGTGATGTAGTTAGTTGAATATAACATCTATGCATTTATGTACTATATTGTTCTGAAGATATTCTAAAATTACCGACAAAATCTTTGAAACAAAGCAAAACAAATAAGTTATTTGATTATCAAAGAGTCGCATAAAGTTATTTATTTTCATTAGACAAATCTTGTCGCAACATCGAACAATGTGCCAAAAGCTTTTTAAAAATTTCAACGCTAAAATACCTAGGTACCAAAACATGCTTTTGAACGCTTGAAAAAAATAACATATACAATAAAAAAAATTTAAGAAAATAGGGTAATATATTGCTTGACCAATTTCGTTTAATTCGAGGACAAAACTATGTAATATTAACCACCTCCGTCGACCAGCTGGTTTGATATATTGATAAATCTTGTTCTGAGTGAATCCACGGCTTTCTATAGAATTTGAAATTCAGATGGTTATAGAGGCGAATTAATGATAAAGAACCTAGAAATCAGTACAAACTATAATCGTCCTATATTAATTTTGAAGAGCTTTTGGATTATATTGTTTTTTTTTTTCAATTGGATCCAAGATCTGTAGAATTTCATTACTAGCAATGGACAATCTTTATAAAACACACACACTGACACTACACTATGATAGCTGCGACAAACATCGACCTTTTTTTATGATAAAAGCATATCGTTCATTTCGGAATGGAATATCATTATTTACATTACTTTAAAGCTTAATAGTTTTAAAAACCAAATCAAATATTATTACATTTTCTAATTCCTTCTCGGAACTCGATTCAGAAAACTTTATGAAGCTATTCAGGAGAAAACTGGGATGAGTGCCGCCAATGACGGCTTTATCATTTTTTGGAAATTTACGCATGCGTATAATCAATAATCCTTTCTCTAAGGTTACCATTAAAACACTTCTCCACATATTCTTATACATATTACATAATCCTTTACAGACTGGTGTAGTTAGCGCTGTGAAATACTTCATCTTGCCATGGGTGGCAAATATCCAAGCTGCACCATTATGGAGTTTCGAGTATTTACAATATCAAAATTAAATATTAAATGCATTGAATTTATTCGTGGAGCTTTGCATATAGCGTAGTGCATAGGACAGTACGCCCTCGTTATATCGCGTTTCGATATATCGCGCATTCCGATATATCGCGCTTTTTGTATGTCTCAATTTTTTTTCCTGTACTCCTCTGCTTCGTAGCTTTACATAAGAAGCATGCGGTACATTTAAAAAATACAACTCCAATCACATAAAATAGATAAATAATTTGATCATTTAATAAATTTTCTCTCGCTGATCTCTGCTGAAAAACAAGTTATGAGCGAAAAATCAAATCAGGATGGCGTTGGATAGTTGCTTTCAGCAAGTAATGAAACATGTATTTCTACACAAATTTAAAACGATAAATTACACTTCTATGTTTATTTTTAAGTGTGATTATCTTTTTTTTGCAACACTTATACAGTAAATTTCATTATAGTTTAATTGCATGTGATTATAAAAGTAAAATTTCATCATATCACTTGTCACGCTTCCCCGCCCCCTGCTGCGGTTATATCGCGTCCCAAATATAGTATCACGCATTTTCTTGTCTCCCGACAAGCTCGATATAAGGAAGGGCTACTGTATTACAGACCTTACAGACCAGCTTGAACTACATTCACCTGGAGTGAGGACCACCATATATGATTTCAATGACAGCACGCGACTCTTCGAAAAAATGAGAAAAATAAGAAAAGAAACTCTTGACCCTTTTGCTCTTTTAAAACAGAACAATTAAAAATTCGAAATTAAACATGCTTAAAAACACGCTCAAACTCTTTCTCAAAAAAGTTTAAATTACATTTAAGGATTAATTACTACACCACATTAATCCCTTGTATGTATTCAAAAGAATTAAAGCTTGCAATCCACAAAACATTTGTCAGTGAATTTCAATGATATCTTCATAAACGGAAAGTAACGGTCTGAGTTCCCTAAAGGGGGATTCTTTTGGACTTTAAATTTCCATTAGCGCGAACTAATACAGGTGTGGGACTGTCTTGTTCTCAAAATCTACATGAAAACGTCGAACTTACTTTAAATCGGATTTGTTACGGTTTAATACTTGAGAGGCTTTTCGCAAAAAGGGCTTACAAAACTCATTAATTTGCATTTCCACAAATGGAAGCCTCACATAAATTAGTTTAATATTTGTTCGGTTACGTAATCTCTGCTGTGTAAATAGTTTCATTAATTTAGTCATGCCTTTTAATGTCTGGTATTTCCAATTCATGGGCATTATAGCAGAGGATATTTAATCCGATATCTCGTAAAGTTCACTTAATTCACTTGGAGTAATAAACATTTTGATTTGTGCATTTACATAATCCGTCGTGTCCAGCTTACTACGTAATGCGTGTAGTTTAAAAAAATTGTGTTCTAAATTTAAATGGTAATAAACTGGTGTTAGCTTTTCTTCCAATGTTTATCTGAACTTAGAATGAAAAAATGTCCATCGTGTATTCATCATATTCATATATAATTTATTCATATACAGGGTGGCCATAATTAAACTGCAAGTGTTCAAGGGGTTCTGAAGAGAAAACTACCGAGAATATTCCTGTGAAATTTGGTATCTACACGTTTCAGAACATGCGCAAGTCAAATATGCAAAAATAAAAAATCGTCATTTTCACCCGATAGATGGCGCTGTACCGTATTTCAAAGGTCACCGATGGCATATGCAACTTCCAAAACCGATAGACAGAGCATAGTGACATTCTAAGAGGCATATAAACAATATAAAACACCATTTACAGTTTATCAAAATCCCATACAATTCGCTTCAGTAATTAAATTTTTACAGTAACATGTAATCAAAAATTAACGTAAATTAAGATCACAAATTAAACAATTCATAAAGACGCTTTGGAAAACAATTTAACGAATATTTATTCTCATTGACACTCATTAGACCTCTTCTTAATCGTTTCATACTCCGGTATTCTTTCAGAGTAGCCGAATAATTGCTACCATTCTGATAGAATATCTTCACTAACAATGCACGTTCCTTCTTATTCAGAGTCATGATTGACCATTACTCAAGGTGGTCTTGTTTTTACACTGTTCGATGGGCTTAAAATTTGCATATATGACTTCCATAAGCATTGAAACAAGATATAGCGTCATCTATCGGGTGAAAATGGCGATTTTTTTAACTGCATATTTGATTTGAGCATGTTCTGAAACGTGTAGATACCAAGTTTCACTGGAATATTCCTGGTAATTTTCTCTCCAGCACCCCTTGAACACTTGCAGTTTAATTATGGCCACCCTGTATATATTTGGTAAGCATTAAATCACACATTGTCAAAAAAAAGAAAAGAAAAAAGAATCGGGAACCAGTTACATAAAACCAAATATGTGAAAAAAGTCCACGAAACATTCCTACCACTGCGAGACCTCCCTCTCACTCAATAATGGATATGTTGGTCTCGGTGTCCATGAAAACAGATTATTCCATTAACTTAGGCATCAAAAGAAGCGATATTTTTTAAACAATATAAAAAGTTGCATCTCCATCAGTGCTGTGATTTTCTTGCATTGTTTTACCATGCAGTACGTACTTGTCACACGGTGACTTAATAACTGTACGTGACAGTATGTCTAAGTGAAATGTTCTTCTCAGATAGGTGGTGGCGACAAATGGCCATGTGGGACAGTTTTTGTAATGCCGCAAGGTGATCATCATGCACGTCACTTAGTGTGAAATCGCACTGCAATGCCACATTTTCGTCACACTGTGACGCCATATTGTGATTAACTATCAATCATACTGTTACGTTACTTTGCAACGTGAGATATTTGACTCAAAGGAACTCTCAGAAAACAAGCATGGGACGAACTTGGCAAAATGTCTTGAGTTACCTAAATTTGTAAGAGGAAGCAGCAAAGATTGAATCTGAGGCTTTCCCATTCCTCTTTGGGAAATATTTAGATTCAGATAGGTGGGCGCGACAGACAAATGGCCATTTAGGGCAGTTTTTGTAATGTAGCATGGCGATCATCATGCGTCTCACTTAGTGTGAAATCACACTGTGATGTCGTATTTTTGTTACACTGTGACATGAAATTTTTTGATTAACTATCAATCACGCTGTAACTTTACACTGCAACGTCAGATTTTGACCAGAAGGGACTCTCAAAAGACGTGCATGGGACGGACTTCGCAAAATGTCTTGAGTGTACTACATTTACAAATAGTGAGCAGCAAAGACCGAATCTAAGTCTTTCCCATTCCTCTAATTTCTAATTGTCTACTGGTAGCAAGTATGTTCGTGGGCTTTCTTAGGACAATGAGCAAGTGCCTTTTAAGGAATTAAAAAAACAACAGAAAAAAAATTACAAAAACGGAAAAATATCTTTTTCAGAAAGGCAACAATAAGTTTAACAAAATATCGTGAAAGCAACGGACTTGGGTAATCGGTGGCAGACGGGAGAAACAGCGTTAAACTCTCAACGTAAAATGCACGACCCCCCTTTTAATGATTAGCTACATAAGTGCTTTCTCACAACGGATCGTTATGAAATCTACTACAAACGCATGCGGACAACATGAGCTGACAACCCGTTTCTGAAAAGACCGACAGAATTATCAAGACTGAAATTTCGATTTATACTGCAACTTAAAACATCACAAATTGAGCTATCCGTTTTTCCATTTTCACTTGTAAGTTTCCTTCATAAAAACAAGATATACCACAAATGCCGTTTTTTTGTCTTAAGCACTAAAATAATAATGTAAACATCACGAGACAATTTTGTCACAACCATTCACTTGTAACGAAAGTTTGTTTACAAGTGCTGATTATGTGTTTTCATGTTTAGCACTACAGTGCCAATTTCAAACCTTCAATATGTGTGGACAATTTGGAAAATGGTATTATCATTTTTTTTTAATTTTATTTATTATTTTGTTTGTGTGTGTGAATTCTTAATTAGTTCTGTTATAAAGACATAAGACTGAGTATGGATTAAATGCGCTTTCCAACAAAATGAAGCACAGAAGACAAATAGAGCTGAGGCGTTGTATAATGATGCACTTTCAAAAATAAACAAGCCAAAAGGCATAAACGGTTTACTCACTAACTATTATTCACTTTCAAATATAATGGAAGAAGAAAGACAAGTCCCTAGTAGCCCGACTATTTCGAAAGGCATTTAAGATACGTCTTTTGAAGTAGTTGTGCTATTTGTGATAGAACTGACGTATGGATTATGGTACATTTTCAAACATAATATAACAAGAAAGACAAAAGGGGCCAATGCGTGGATTCTGACACATCCAGAAACAAGAAATACAAATAGTGCCGGCGCATCCATTATGATACACTTTCAAATGGAATGAAGCAAGAATGAAAATAGGCCCGACGCATGGATCATGATACGCTTTTAATATATAGTACGTATTTAAAATACGAAAGTGTCAGATATTTTTCTTTTTCATCTCAAATTTGCCTACTTCATTTAACTTCTATCAAACGGTTTAAGAAACAAAGAGCTTTCCGGCCAAGTCTTTACTTAAAACATTTAAAAAAAAACCTTTTTCAAAAATTCACTTTTTTCAAGGGCGTATCGAAGAAAATGAAGCAGGATCCGCCCTACATTATATTGGTAATCTTTCGATTTCATTATATAAATACCGTATTTATTGATGAATTATCCCCTAGTATAAGTTCAATAGTCGTGGATAGTATTTTGTTTTCTTTTATACTCGTAGGTTTACATAAAAAGTTTATAAAAAAAATCACTTATCTAAGCGTTACATATTCATAACGGAAGGTTAAAAGCTCATGCATTGATACAAAGGGATTGAAATACACAATGACATTTTAAGCTTAAATTCGAAAACAGAAAACTTTCTTTCGTCATATTTTCTAAAAACATTGAATTACAATCAGATATTTACGAATATCAGCACGAAGGTACATTATATAAATATTTTCTTACAAATAAAAATAATTTTCATAAGTACATTTTTTTATTGCTGGCGATTATTTTTGAAGATTTTAAATATTCATCAGACCTTGAGTGCATATGAAAGAGATAGGGAAAAGTACATTAATGCCAAATTTCCACGCTTTCTCATAATAAAGTGTGTATTTGAATCTGAAAAGAAGAAAAAATAATAAAAAAACAGCATATTTTATGTTTTCCTCTATGCATCGAAGTTCGTTTAAAAATTGTTTTATTCCATTGAAATGCAGATCGTATATACATACGCATTCAAACATAACATAATTTTCTAGATTTTAGTAAGAAAGTTAAAGTACATTGGATTAAGGAATTCACTCTACTTTTGGATTTAGTTAAGAAATGGAAAATAGTGTGTATTCCTTATTACAGATTAATGACTTGACGTTCTTCCGATAAAGCACTTGTATTTCCACGTATTGTAATAAAATTGTAAATTGTAACCGGAACATTTTTGCTTTTTCTTTTTCTAGCTATTGAAATACAGCCTCACACTTCGTGTAACTTTCAATTTAGAATTTTAATAGAGTTATAGAAAATACATTTTTTCCTCATTGAGAAACTATTGTTTTATGCTTATTTCAATAATACGTACGATAAGAGTTAGTGTATTTATGCCTCTACAATACCCTACACAAAAATCTAATCATGAATATTATCAAGGAGAAAAAAATGTATACTTTGTGCTATTTGAAAGCTTTACGAATATGTATTTATTAATTTTTATTATTATTATTTTTAATTATAAGTTAATAATGTTTTTAAAACATAATATTTTTATATTTAAAAACTAAGTATACTATTCATATAAAAATATTCATATTTGAATATGTTTAAATAAGTAGTATAATGTATAATCCATTAAATTCATTTCATATTTGAATATGAAATTTGTATATAATACTAATTATACTATTTTTGAAAATCTAAATGCAAACAGAAAGTGAAATAATAGTATATTTATTTTGACTTTTACTAAATGCGTTCTATTTTAATAATTAGTTGACGCCTTTAACGAAATTTACTATGAACAACAACAGAAAGGACATTTAAGAAAATAAAATAAAGCATTTGTAGTTGCCTGAATTGTACAAATAAATATAGTTTTGATGTTTCTATAGGCACTTTTCGAGAAAACTAACTAGTTAAGCTACAGTAGTTTAGATCAGTGTGTACCGATATTTTTAGATTTCGGATCGGCAAAAATAGGTGTAATATTTTGAAGACTGGATTTAGCCAAAAATAGTATATATTATATAAAAAATTATCTTATTTATTAAATCAAGTGATAATGAACAATACGATATTTATTGCTGCTCATTTTTTAAAAATAAATTCGATATATGTGGACCGGTAGTAAAGTCTCGCGAAGCAGCAGCGGTTTATGGTCCAGTGGTTTGAAAACACAGGTTTAGACCGAAATATTAATGGATAGCACATACACATGAGCACCAATTGTGGAGTTACACGTGTTAGAGAAACGAAAGTCAATTCGCTATTTTAAAAAATAATGAGATCAGAAACCAAATAATGTCCATTTTCAATATTACTATGATACATGAGAATTTGGAAAACTTTAAAAATATTTAAAGTAGAGTACGTTTTCCCCTAATAACTCAAAAAATAGCGTATATAATTGCGCATGTTAAAATGTAAGACTATGTGAATTAAACAGATATAAACTAACAAGTTTGATACTTAGATAAAGTAATTAAAAAACTTTGTAAAAAACACACATAAGAAGTAAAAGGAAAAAGGATACGCGTTTCGTTCAAAAATTGTTTTGAACTTCTTCAGTCCAAGCCCTTCGACGTAAAGAACACAGGGAACTGAAAAGAGAAAAAAACCAAGCAAGATGTTGCCACAAGGGGCAAAGAAAAGTCGAACAAAACCACGGAGAGGGGAGAGAAAAGAAAAAAAAAATTAAAAAAAAAATTAAAAAAGGGGGATAAAAAAGGAAAGGAAAGAAGCACAAAAATACAGAAATAAAAAAGGAATAAAGAAAAATTATAAAAAAAAGGGGGAACACACAAGTACAAACACACACACAAAAAAGAGAAAACAGAACGAACAAACAAAAAACAAATAGCACACGTATTTATTTATTTATTTATTTATTTATTTTAATTTTTTTTTTAACCACGAACAGGACAGCACAATAAATATATATATAAATAATTTTTTTTTTTTAATAAAAACGAAAACGAAAGACAGTAACACACGTACATACACATTAAAGAAACAGGGAAAAAAAAGGGGGGGGGGTAGACGAAGAAAGTGAAAAGAACCTTACAACAGCAACTTCCAAGCAGAATGAACGAAAGGAACGGAAGAACCATCGTTCACAAGACGATCTAAGTGCTGGGTAATGGAAAAACCTTCCAAAAAATCCAGATGGGACAAAGACTGAGGAGTGCACAAAATCTTAGCCTTAGAAAACTGAAATCGATGATTGGAATTCCAACAATGTGAGGCAATAGAAGATTTGGAAAGTTCGTGCTTAGAGACATATCTCTCATGCTCTTTGAGCCTAAATTTGAGAGCTCTTCTGGTCTGACCAATATAGCCCAAATCACAAGATTCACAAGGAATATAATAAACACCCCAACGGTTCTCAGTAGGAATAGGATCTTTAAGGGAAGAAAATTTAAGATTATTAACAGGTTTAAAAATGACTTTGAAACCGAAATTTTTGAGAAGTTTAGAAATTTTGTAGCAAAAAGGTGAAAAGAAAGGTAGTACAATTAATTCGTTGTGAAAATTAATAGTATTAGTAGAAGTATTAGGCTTATTAAATTTAGAAACAGCTTTATCAATAATAGAGGGGCTTAAATTTTCTTCCCTTAAAGATCCTATTCCTACTGAGAACCGTTGGGGTGTTTATTATATTCCTTGTGAATCTTGTGATTTGGGCTATATTGGTCAGACCAGAAGAGCTCTCAAATTTAGGCTCAAAGAGCATGAGAGATATGTCTCTAAGCACGAACTTTCCAAATCTTCTATTGCCTCACATTGTTGGAATTCCAATCATCGATTTCAGTTTTCTAAGGCTAAGATTTTGTGCACTCCTCAGTCTTTGTCCCATCTGGATTTTTTGGAAGGTTTTTCCATTACCCAGCACTTAGATCGTCTTGTGAACGATGGTTCTTCCGTTCCTTTCGTTCATTCTGCTTGGAAGTTGCTGTTGTAAGGTTCTTTTCACTTTCTTCGTCTACCCCCCCCTTTTTTTTTCCCTGTTTCTTTAATGTGTATGTACGTGTGTTACTGTCTTTCGTTTTCGTTTTTATTAAAAAAAAAAAAAAAATTATTTATATATATATTTATTGTGCTGTCCTGTTCGTGGTTAAAAAAAAAATTAAAAAAAATAAATAAATAAATAAATAAATACGTGTGCTATTTGTTTTTTGTTTGTTTGTTCTGTTTTCTCTTTTTTGTGTGTGTGTTTGTACTTGTGTGTTCCCCCTTTTTTTTATAATTTTTCTTTATTCCTTTTTTATTTCTGTATTTTTTGTGCTTCTTTCCTTTCCTTTTTTATCCCCCCTTTTTTAATTTTTTTTTAATTTTTTTTTTCTTTTCTCTCCCCTCTCCGTGGTTTTGTTCGACTTTTCTTTGCCCCTTGTGGCAACATCTTGCTTGTTTTTTTCTCTTTTCAGTTCCCTGTGTTCTTTACGTCGAAGGGCTTGGACTGAAGAAGTTCAAAACAATTTTTGAACGAAACGCGTATCCTTTTTCCTTTTACTTCTTATGTGTGTTTTTTACAAAGTTTTTTAATTACTTTATCGTTTAACACCAATATTTTGAGTGTTTTTTCAGTTGATACTTAGATATCTGCAATTAAAATTATAGAAAAAAATCGCAATCCTCTGTTCTAGAAAACTTACTTTATTAATTGAAATATTTTTGCTGACAATAAAAGTTTTCTTAAACTATCTAAAAAACATAATGATTTATAAAATTTGAATGGCACGTTGAAAAATCTTAGAGAAAGAAAAGTTAGCATTTTTAACTCATCGAAGATAAAGCACTGTTTAAGGATACTTTAATAAACTTATGTAGCTGTACTTTTTATACTTTATCAACTTTTAAGTTTCAGTGTGTACACGGGAATATTTTTCAATGTAGTTTTATTCTATAATACACCAAGACAAAGAATGAAAGAACGAAATAAAATATTTAAGAAAATTTTGCTGACATGTTTTTCAAGCATCAGTAAGTATTAATGCAAAGTGAAGAATCTGAAGTTAAAAAGAATATATTGAAATTTTCAGTGACATATTGTTAGAGAAAAACATCTGAAGAGAGAACTTTAAATTCAAAAAATTCCTCATCGTTCAAAACAACTTACTTTCTGAATTCTCAAGTGCGCTTTCAAATAAAATGACTAAAATTTATTTCATTCTTTTAAATCTCAAATACAAAAGAAGTTTTTCTATTAATAAAATATCACAAATATGTTGAGTAAACGTAGTAATATTTCAAAATGCAGAATTTCCTAGTGTATCTAAGTACTTTCTCTGTAATGCATATTAGAACTAAATCATTTTCAGGGAATCACTGTTATGAAATAAACTAAAACAAACAAATAGAATAAACTAGGATAAATGCTCTTAGGGTTAATTAAGAGGACTTATGCTGCTTTTAGGGTTAATTAAGAGGACTTATGCTGCTTTTTTTTAAATTTGTGTAAAAAATACCTGGCTCCACATAGAGTAAAATAAAAGATGCTGTGTTATTTAAATAGAATATAAAACACGTCTACTGCGACAAAAAATCTAAAAATATAATTAATATTTCTAATATTTTTTCTAAAACGTAGCATTGCGGATGAGACGCCACTCTTGTGCGGGAGTTATGCCGCTCCTGTCATAAGAACTTAATGAAATGATAAATAAAAAATAATCAAAAAATATTCATATCTGTACTATAATTGCCTATTTGACGACAAAAATATACTAAATTATTATAAAGAGAAGTACTAGAAGGTTTAAATCAATATATCTGCATACTTAGTTCACTACTAAAATTAAATTATTATATGTTTTAACCAAATTTTAATTGTTGCTTAATCAACAACGTAACATAGTATGTGAGAGGGAAAAAATAGTAAAATAGTGTTTACACTTTTATATTTATTTTAACATTGATTTATTTTTTAAATATGGATGTTTCTAATAAAATCCGTAAACAAATTAACATTTTATCCGCTTCTTAAAAATTATTTCATTTAAACCAGAACGTTAAAATGCAGAATTATTACAATTACAATCAACGACTAATAACATGCCCAACTTGATCAGTTTGTGTAAAATGAAAAGAACAAAAAAAGTTAATAACACTTAATCAAATCCAGAAAATATACTCCAATAACATAAATTCAGAAATATAAAAAAAAATAAGACACGGGGATAAATTAAAATTTTTGAGCATGTGTGGCATCTATCGCATATTGCGCGGTGCAGATGTAACGCATCACAGTTGCCTGTACTCGTAACGGAAAATGACGCAACCATATACACGCAGTACTCTGTATAAGTGTTACATTTAGTTTTGACTTAGTTGTGGAAATAATGCATGGATTTCATAATTAGTGTAAAAAAAGTACTTAAGCATAACGCGCGTAAAAGTTTTTACAGTAAAATCATGCGTTTAGCTCAAAATAAAGATTACATAATTACAGGCAAAACATTAAAAAGGATTCAAGCTATACACTGGTTAAGGAAATCTCATTTCACACCTATACTGGGAGTTTGATTGCTATCCATCAACAATTACAATAAGCACAAGGGGTGTGGCATTTGGCCCCGATGCGGCGACTCTACCGGAGTTAAAATATATGCATTTTATGGTTTAATTACATTTCAAAGAACCATTATTATGTATTTATTTAAATCTCTAAGTATGATGCCGACAGTCAAATGCACATTTTTAAAATACAAACGATTATTTTCTTAATTTCAGGTATCGTATAGCTGATTGTTTTTCAAGTAAAAGACGTTATGTTTAAACAAACAAATTTAATAAAAGTGCAAAAAAGACAAAGTGCAATAAGTATTATGCTTAAAATTGTTTACAAAATATAGAAAAAACTAATTCAGAGTATCGGCATGTTAAGTATTTTATCTACAGAAATCTAAAAAAAAAAATTAAATAAAATAAAGAGTTGGATATATTTTAACGAAGTTTTATGTATTTAAAATATGATATTCGAGCCCAAATAAAAATGCCAAAATATTTCCCGTACAGAGTATTTTTAAAACTTCCATTTATTTCTAGAGCTCTTTATTAATTATATTTAAACCATTTATTTAAAAAATAATACCAGTTACTTTTATAATTTTAGGTTAACTTTATTATTTCAGATTACTTTTAAATTAAATATTAATAAAAAATAAAGGAATAAAATTTTTAAGTTAACTAGAAAGAACCTACTATTTCACCAGAAACTATTTAGAATTGTTAATTAAAAATTAAATGCTAAGAAAAATATTTCTTAAAAAATATTTCTTATAATAGTTTCTGAATAATCATAAGAGCCACTGTACAAGAAGAGTATAGATATAACATCGATTATTTATAGTATAATCTTCATTCATTATTTTATCGCGTCGATACTAAGCAAAATTTCTTAGCGATAAACTGTCTTAAAAATCAGACAAGAAAAATAAAAATATATGAGTCAAACAAGTACGGAAAATTATAATATAGAAACGATTGTGGAACTCTAAAATAAAAGATTACACCTTACCTTAAATTAGTTGAAGCCTTGGAAGTTTTTTTTAATGCTCGACTTAAACACCTGAAAAGAAAATTAATTTTCAGTTACTATTATATACATTTTGAAAGAATCAATTGCAGTTGTTAAACAGTTATAATATGTATTAATGTTTTTAAAGAGTGTATTCATTAAAATAATAATCCTTTTAATTATTTTTTACTAGTACAATTCTTATAATTATAAAAAGCTTTCAATACAACACAAATTCGCGCTATAAAAAACATTAGGAAAAAAAGTAACAGTGAACTATACATATTGACATATTTTTAAAGTATTGATAATTACTGTTTTGTTTTTATTTACATTTTTAATTCGTATTCTGGGAGTGCTTCGGCCAGATTTTAGGAAATAACAATAGTAAAAAAATCTTGGTATTTTTCTTTCTCTGTAACAAATGAACTACATAGAATATTTTTTAAAATATTGCATAAGAGTTAGATTTCATTGGCGGTATTTTCAATACAGCAAAACATTTTAGCAGTGTGTTTTGTTAAAAAAATTAAATGACCAAAGAATATTAATATTCATGCTGATCATTAATATTCATAATCGAAAATAAAGAATGCTTTCTTTATGAGGATGTTTTTTAAATCTTTATGTTGAACATTACAGGTTTTAACATAACGCAGTTTTTAATGTTTTATGTGCATAAAATTATACTTTTTATAGACATGTTTTCCTTAAACTTACTGAACGAAACATGTTTTTTTTTCTTCTTTTCCTAATGAGTACACATGAAATATTTTTAGTATAAACAAGTATGTTTTGAATTCTTCGTTCTTCCCATTTTTTTGTCTCGCTTGTTTTGGAAACATAGCCTGTTTTATGTTTTAATTAGAAAAACATAATTTCAAGTAATAAGCATTTACCTTCTTAAACATTTTCCGAACTATGCAATACATAAATAAGCGAATGTGGATCATGCTTTTCTTTAAGTACAAGTGAGGTTCCTGTTTAATCTATATAAATAAAATTAGACTTTTGTCTGTACATTTCTTGGAATTCAAAAATTTTGCGATTACTATCAGTTTCAAGCACCTGGGAATCCGTTGCGACCCTCAAAAAAAAGTTTGTCTGTTTGTCGTTCTGTCACTCTGTTATTCTGTTCTTCTGTCAATCTGTCCGTGACGCTTTTTTTGCTTAAGCATTACATAAAACCGACTGAAGCGATTGAAATGAAATTTGGTATCATGATAGGTGGTCACTCAACTTAAAACATTGTCATCGAATTTTTAAAAATCTTAATTAGCTTTTGAGATTTTGCAAAAATTGTTTCAAACTGCGTAAATTTGTGCGTAATAACTGCAAAGGTGAAAAAATGGTATTTGATGAAATGATAGGTGGTCACCTTAAACTAATAGCATCTAAAAAAAAAAATCGATCAGATTTTGGGATTTTGCGAAAATCGTTTCGAACTAAGTGAATTTTTGTTCACGCATTATGTAATAACGACCAAAGCTAATTACATGGAAATTGATCACATGGTAGGTTGTAGCTCAACATAAAGTATAGGTGTTCAATTTTTTAAACGTTTTTATTAGATTTTGAGATTTTGTGAAAATTCTCCCAAAATGCGGTTATATTTCTACAAGCATCGCGTAATAACGACTAATACGAAATTTGGTGATATGATAGGTAGTTGCTAATCTTAATTTATAGGTGTTGAATTTTAAAAATATTTTGATTGCATTTTGAGATTTTGTGAAAATCGTTTTAAAATGCTGAAATTTTTTTCCAGCATCACGAAATAAAGACTGCAGGGAAAGAAACGAAATTTTGTGACATGATAGGTTAATACTCAACTTAAATTCTAGGCTTCCAATTTTTCAAAAATGTTGATTAGATTTTGAGATTTTGCGAAAATTATTTCAATATGCGTAAATATTTGTTCGCGCATTATATAATTACGACTAAAGCGAATGAAATGATATTACTTAAATACTCTCTAACCTGTATTATTTTAACAATACATTAAAATTATAGCTTCGCTTTCTTGACTTTGGCAACATACTACATCCATTCTGTGTACTCCTGCTGACGAAAGTTCTTGCTTTTTAGAAATTTGCATTCAGTACTAACCTGTCAACGACGGGTAATTCAGCTAGTACAGCTTTAAATCGTTAACGTAAAAAATACGCAAATGCGTCACATAAAGTGCATGCTTTTGACTTTAATGCGTAAATATGAATTTGTACTATTACGCACTTACGTAATGATTTGTTTCATAAATACAATTCTTATTTAACATAACACAAAATAAAGTTGAAATAGCTAAAATTTCCATTATATTGTATGTCATCGGTTAGTTATACACAAATCATTTCCGATTAAATTTCTATGACACAGGATGTCTCATAGTTATTGGGACAAACTTTTAGAGGAGAAAAAAGGGAGGTAATAAGAATTCAAAATCACATAGCAATGTCGGGCTTGGAAACATTGTCTTCATCTAGCTTGTAATAATCATTCTGGAAGCAGTGCTCAAGTAATAATGAGCTTTCCGAATATTTGTTTGTCAAACGCGAATGTATCTTTCACAGAAAACGCGTGACTGAAATTAATAGCTTAAAACATTTATTACATTTCATGGATGACATTTGTGGAGACGAGGTCATTGTCCATGACACTTGGTTAACTCTTTGAGGCGCAACCCTTTCCCAATGCTGAAAAAAGGGCAGCCGTTGCCATCGCTCGACTTAACTACCAGAGATGCGACGATCGAACGTTCATCGCGTGCCACAGATCAGAGACCTTTGACGCAGCTGCTGTGCGCGGGCACATCCAGCTGTCATCAAAGAAGGATCTCTAGATCTGTGGCACGCGATGAACGTATCGATCGTCCGTCATCTTCCTGGTAGTTAAGTCGAGCGATGGCAACGGCTGCCCTTTTTACAGCATTGGGCAATCTGTCCAGCTGTTCTCGCATTCTTCCATTTTTCAACAGATGTAAGAGCTGTTAAAAATAATCGTGACCATTTTTTTACGGGAAATGACGTGCTAAAAAGTAAAGGATTCTCGTGGAGTTATGTCACCTGCAACTATTTTTATAGAAATCAAATCTATTTTTCGTGACTGGCAACAGTCAAAACGTCAGAGTTTGGTGTTCCGAGAGCGGGAACACTGCGCGTTAAAGGGTTAAGAAATTAGACAAACACTGCAGCTTTCTCCGAAAGTGATTGTTAACAAGTAAGGGAAAACGGCGTTTTTGACCCCATCTTGCTATGTGACTCAATATGGGACACCCTGAATAATTATACTCATTTGAATACCCGCTCTTCGCGCTGTTCAGAATAGATTTAGTTTCGTTTGATGATGTTTCTCTTTCTCTTAACTCACAATTGCTGCATTCAAAAACAGCGTAAACTAAAACCTTTTAAGTGCGTTAAAATATTAATCCAGAAATTAATTAGATTCACAAAAATAGCCCTTTTCTAAAATTCGTTTAAAAAATCCTAATAGAGCATTATAACATCATATCTATTGTATTTGTCAGACATAAACAAACTTTTGTAAGATATTTCAGTGGAGAAATACGACTTTGAACAACTCCACGTTGCGATGCGCAGTCGATTGTTACTCAAGTGACGTACACAGGAGCTCTCGCTGTCATGATCTATTCATTCAGCTTTTTCGTCTGACATTTGTTAAGAATCTAAAATGTGCATTTTACTAACTGGAAAAGTTGTAAAATATTCCGCTGCATGCATTTTCTAATAAGAGAATCGAAAATTTATATTGAAAGTATTAAGAAAGAGTTTCTTTGAAAAAATATGAAAAGATGGTGAATCATGTCATATTCGGAAAAGTGCATTGTTTTTTAAATAAAAATGTATCCTCTGTTGGATGATATAACAATTGTTTTCTTGCACATATCACTGCGCCACTTATAGATTGTTTTGTATGAAAAAAGTCCCAAATATTCACTTTTGATACATTTTGCAATGGACACCACTTTTGGACACCACTTTTGATGGACACCACTTTTGATACATTTTGCAATGTCAGTACTTGGCAAGATTACCAACGGCTTTTATGATGGCACCTAAAATTTGTCGCAACCTTACCCTAAATAAATTTAATTAGAAATACTGTTAAAACAAAAAAGCGATTTTTTTAATGATTCCGATTGTTTGGCCAATACTGTACTAAATATAAAGAACAATAAGGTACGGAAGGGCTGCTACTAATTAAAAATTCAATTAGAATATTCGAATAGAAGTTTTCTAGTGGTATTCATTTGGATAAAAATTTTTATTTTAGATTAGTGAAAATAATGAGCAGTTCATATGCGGATATCAGTATTAAACACGCCAAAAAATGTAGAACTATATTATTTTAAGTACTTTAATTAATTGCATCGTGTTTCAAGTAAACTATTTTACAGTAATTATTTAAGTATCATCTCTTGATTCATATCTATACTGTCTCCAGAGAGCGGTATTCAACGAATACCAAACTGTGCTAATCTATTGTTGTTTCGTTTCTTAAATATATGGGGAGACGCTTAAAGGTGAAGCTCCCACCACACCCATCATGTCAGTTTAATAAATTGCTACTCCCGAATTTATATACTTCTGACTCCGAAGATTACTCTCGTATCTATCATCGGGAGTAAGGTATGTTACACAGAGGAATATAAGAATCTGGGGCAAATTCCGAAGCCGCATTAATAATATATACAACACATCTCGAGAAAAGTGTAATAAAGGAAAATACTTATAAATATTTATTCTGCCATTTAACGACGTTAAAACTAGAATACAAGGAGAAAATACCAAGGGAGTTTTTGACGAGCATCACATACATAAAGTAGTTAAGGAATAAAAGTAGGACTAGTAAATAATGATAGACACTTTATTCGCTAAACAGTTGTCAGAAAAATAGTTGAAATGCGCCCTACTATATAGTTACGCTGATCCCTGACTCACTGACTCAATAACAATTACGTCCAACCCGTCCAAGATAAAGCTTTTACCACCGTTACTCCAAAAAGATTAAAAAGCTAAGCACAAAAGAGTAAAAAAAAAAGTTAATCATTTGCGTGACAAAATTAGATGCCCCAAGTGATAATGACATCATACTGAAGTCACGATTATCGGGCTTTAAAGGGAAAAATCCGGTTCCAATTTATTTAAAATAGCTTTTCTGAATTGGCCAGTTTAACATTTTTTTCACACATAAAATGATTTCTGCTGCATGAGGCATTGATATAAGTGAGTGATGTTCCCAGTGAAACGAAATCTCTCGAATGTGAAAGGTTTTCGCCCGTTTTTAGAAAAAGATGCTATTTTTACTTCGGTCTATAATAAAAAGGGTGGACGTAGATTAAATATATTGAGTGTAGACATATTTTTACCGAATGTTTTTTCTAGCGCCCTTTGTAATTGCCTCCAAAACGGGCTTCATCTTCTACTTATAAATATTTTTTCATGTCAAATTTAACACTTTCTTGATGGGAGGCGCAAATGCGTGCTTACCGATGAATCTCAATTTGTTTGGTGATATTCATGCATTTTCCTTATCCGAGTTTATAAACTGAAGAAATAATTTCAGATTTGTCTTATTGTTAATTTAATAAATAAAGAAAAAAGGATAGAACTTTTACCATACAAAGCTGAATCAGACTAAATGCTTCCTGACAATCTTGGTTATTTTTCCTGGTATCAGATACAAGTTTTAAAAAATTCTCAATATTTTTTAAGCAAACCCTGCACTTCGACCTATAACAATATCGTACCCGCTTTATAAATTTTGAATGTATTTATATGTATTTTGCTTTCAACAAATAAGTTTTTGAGTTCCATACCTGTCACAGCCGTCTACTGTTAGATATGTTTCTATTATATAGAAATGTTAGCATCAAGTAACTTGAAAATCAATGAGCAATTTGCTAAGAATCTGAAATGAAAGCCCATAACTCTAATACATGTAAAAATAAATCTGAAACCATGACCATTATTATAAAGTATTTTAGTTGCAGGATTCCATTGCAGATATTTTACTACGAAGGAATTTTAGCCATTTGTAATAAGGTTGTTCGTTGTTAAAAATATTTGAAGTCTCATTTAAGTATTTTTGTTATTCACAATTAAAATAATGAAAGAATGACAAAATACATATATACTAGCTCGCATATACATCCGACAAAAGGCATAAATGTTTATATTGTCACAATTATTAGTCTTAAAGATTTGATAAAGATAAACAAAATGTATATTTCACATTTACAAAGTTTTCAAACCAAAGAATTTCCAATGTATGACAGCGATAACCAGGAGGAAGTTAAACCCAAAGGCGGTTAATTTCGAGAAGGAATATTTGAATCTATCTAAAGTAAATTTAATATCCCTAAAACTAATTCTTGTAAGTTTCTGAAAGAATTTTCCTTACAGAAACTTTTCAACTCCAGGGAAGATTTCAAGAGCATAAATTTCGAAGAAACTGGCATTGAGTCTTAATAAGTATTTATCCTATTTTTGAAAAATCTTATTTTTACTTCATGATATGGTATATGCGATTTAAATAAAATGGAACTTCATAGCGGTCAAATATTGGGTTGTTCGGAAATGTTTTTCTCGGAGTTTTTTTTTTTCCAACAGAGGATAATTATATTTTTCCACAGCCATCTTCACACTTAAGCCGCATAATAATTTTGGCAGATCATATAGCAAGCTTGCTGGCGAAAAAAGTTGGATTGATACTGACCAGTAGTTTTTTGTTAGTGCACTTTTAAATATGGCAACTGAAAAGCGGCATTTTTGACATGTTATGCCTTTTCTCTGTCGAAAAGGTAAAAATACTGTTTAAGAAAGAAAAAAAACTACCCGATGTGTATGTTGAAGATGTATTCAGAGAAAGCCAGTGTCAAAATGGATATCAACATTTTGATCTGGCCATTTCGATCTACGTTTCAGAAGGCAAATTGAAGCAGATGAAGACGCAATAAAGGCATTAATGCATGAAAACTGGCGAATAACAAATTGTGAGATCGCTGAAAAAGTAAATTTATTGAATTCGGCCATGTATGATCATTTGAAACGTCTCAAAGCTTGACATAGATGTTCCTCATGTTCTTAATAAACGAAATGACTTTCTGAACAACAAAATATATAAATGAAGCTATACCAAAAGAAAAAACGATTATCAATTATGCGCATGCGAGTATAGATGATTCTCACAAATCGGGACAAAACTACAGTCCCTGCTTGTTTTCTACTCTTTTGTTTTTTTACAAATTTTTGAAGTTTTGTAATTTTTTCATAAAAAATTACAACTTTTGGTTTAACTTTGCCATTACACAGAACACCAATTCATGCTGATCCTTGGAGTGATATGCGAATTTTTGATATTCTTTGGGTATGAACAATGCTTTTCTTATGCTAAAACATTTTGATAAAGCACTGCGAAATTTGCATTTTGCTATGCTGACAAAGAATTTTATAAAAATTGAATTCATGTTTCAAGTAACTAATATGGATAATAAAAATGTTTACGTATTTTAGCGACCGGCAAGTTTCGAGAACGTCCTCAAAAGAAGAGGTTGAGCGTTAAGGAGGTAACCCTTTGCTTAAGGTGGCTTGACGGTGCAACCACGCGTCAAGCCACCTTACATCAGCGCTTTCATTGCTAGTCGCAAAATGATATGGTTAAATGGTCCCAAAGATGTAAAAGAAAAACCGTTGACTTTAATCCATTTAATAGGGCTATCACACTGAGAAAAATCCGACCAACTTTACTTGCAAATCAAGTTTCCGGCCGATTTTCTCCACCTTTACCCTGACGACCGCGAACTCCAACTTTTTCCTTTCCGAAGGAAAAAATCCGAGTCGGGCGAAATTTCGGCCAATCAGAGTACTTCTTTCTGCTACGTCATAAGCAATTTCGAGCAATGGCGACTATGCTCGAAGCTTGGCAGCTTGGCTCGATGTCAGAATCACGTGTAAATAAAATTATGACCGCGTTCAAGTTTACTTTGGAATTAGAGATTGCTGCCCATCCGATGATGTCGAAATTGCTGCCGATCTGATGTAAATATACCAACGCACGATAAGTAAAATAAGAACCTGCAAGCCAAATCAGCAATGCGACGACTATTTGGCGTCGGAGAGAGTTTGTTTACTTTTGCAACCCTTAAAGATAACCACGCCTTCAAGTCCGTCGGAAAAGTTGGTCCAGCGCGAAGTTGCTCGGATTTTCCCTTTAGTGTGATAAGGCCATGAGTACCACAGCATGACCAACAGACGCGGCCGCACTTTCAGGTATGTCAGAAAACATCTTAAGCTCTCTGGTGCCAGTTGGCTATTCGATCGGCCGCCATGTTCTTGGGAGTAAAATGGATTGATGGCAACTGCTATACTTTTCCAGCGTTGAGCAGTCTATCCATTTGGTCTTCTCTACTGATGTGAAAGTACTTGCGCTTCAAAAGGTAAAACATGCTCATTCTACTTTTTTTCCGAAGACACAGAAGTGTATCATTACATAAGCTTTTCATAATAATGTGGTAATTAAATTAATAATTTGCGCTGGCAAAGCTTCGTAGAACGTCAAAGCATGCAAATTTAAGCTTTGTTCTGTTTCCTGGTTCGTAATAAGTTCGAGGGAATTAAAGATCATGATTTCCATCAAATCCAATCAGAAAGTCCTAAGAATTATTTGATAGCATTCATATCATAGTTAGAAGAACCGAATTTCCATCTAAATATTCATGCAGCAGAAACATTCAGGTTCTTAACTTCAAAGAGTTGAAAGTAATTAACATGCATGAATAATTTATAAGAGCAGTTAAAGTTAGCTAAACAACTAAATATCTGCAAAAAAGGTAAATAAATTATGTCGTGAACAATTTTATTTAGATGAAATATGCACATATTTATATGATGTGCAATCAGGTCATATTTGAAGTACTGTAGCTGCAATTGTAAATAAAAGCAACCGAAGTATATGGTACTAACCAATAAATGTTACATATATAAAATGGAAATGTAAAAAAAAAAATAAATATAAGACACATATTAAGATTGTTGATTAAACAGTTTTAACTCTGAAAACCGTAAAAATTGTTGTCAGTTAAAATCTGTAGAAAAAGAAGAGCTATATACTATCCATTTCTCTACTGCAAAAAGCAAAGTATTGCTATTTGGCATATAGTAAGTACCATAAAGGATTTAAACAGAACATATAAGGGGCGCGACGACGATATTAGTAGCAGTAACAACTAGAATTAGTAAATTTTTAAGGAGAATATGAATTAATACAAAATATTTCATAATAATAAATATTTTTTTTAAAAATTAAAAGCATTTTTCATATTCATCCTTCTACAACATACGTCTTACAACTGACTAAACGATGAGTAATCCTGTATTATTATATATCCCACGGTACTTTAAACATAAGAACCTGTACGTGTTTTACGCAAACCCTTTATGTTCTTGGTACTATATATGCTACTATCCTTAGAGCTGTTTTTTATTGGTAAAAAAAAATTCAAATGTAATTTTGAAATTATAAAAACAATGATTGTACCTTTAATTAATAATAGTAAAAGTTAGGGTCCGCAGATTCTAGCATTAATGGATGAAAAATATTTTGAAGCAACATGAATCAAGTCAACAAAGAAAACGCGTTTCCAATTATAAGTTTTTCTACAATTTTAATAATATTTAAAATGAAAAAAAAGTACCATCTATATGTAAAAAAATACATGCGTTTTCACTAGATACAAAATAATTTTTAAAAAGTTTCATTTTTAATATTTAGAAGAGTTTTAAAATTATGGTTCTACCATTCAGAAAACACACAAGAAATACTTTTATTCACAATTTTTTATTATATTTGTTATCTGACTTAAAAGAACACCATTTCAAAGAAAAAATAATTTTTTGCTTGGAAATTTCTTAAAGTAGGCATCACAGGTTTAACAGTCAGGTTATATGAAAGTAATTGAAATTAAAAAAACACTGCTTATATCATAACTACGAAAATCTTGTCTTTGTCAAATCGCGCTAATATACATTTCCTAAAATGAAATCCAAATTTCTTTTGGCTATTCCTGACCTAATATTCCTTACGAAATGTAATTTACTCAGAACAATCGATTGAGCCCACACCTTTTTTCCTTTCAATATATGAAAGCTTTCCAATATTCTTCTTCTTTTATTTCGTACTGGCTGTCCTTATTATGAATATTCTCTTCTTTTGATTTTCTGGTTCCGATGACGGTTAATTAGAAGCTTTGAATTTAACTTTGAGACTTCTACTTTAAATAATCAGCCAATTTACCTAGCCTACATTCTCGCAAAAGTTGTTTCTCTCTCTAAATTCTTGATTTCGTTTCTAATTTGTTGTTATCACCCGACTGCAAGTTATACCTTCTCCAGTTTGCTATGGCATCCGCCTTCATTTTAAAATACTTATAAAATTTAGTTTTCTCTATCCTTGTTATTCTTGTTTTACTTTACAAGTATAAATTTTACAAAATCACCGGTAGAAACCGTTCAGTTTTGCCTATTTTAAAACAAAGGTCATCATGCACTCATATCTTTATGACAAATATAATATGATAAAAATGTTCTGCTAAATAATTTACACAAATCTTTAGACTTTCATTACTTTAAACAGCTACGTTTTAAAAGTTATTACCATGTTTGTGGAATCCGCCTGTGTTCATTCAAAAATTACTTTTCAAGGAGACATTATTGTTAAACCCTTTATTATATGCCATACTTCAGATAAATTATATTCGTAATTTGTTCCTAACAGCCCCGGAGAAAAATGATTTATCAATTCCTCAAGCTGCGAAAATGAGGATCTCTATCGCTAAAATGCAGGCCAGGGTGCAATTTGCGTTGGAAATAAACAGTGATCCCCAACATCATTAGGGGCGAAAGTTGATGCTAAAATATATTGCCCTCGTAAACAACGTGCTTCAGGAGATAAACATCTGAAAAAATGGCATCAAACCTGACTGAAAAAGAAATAATATCCGAAAATGACTTTGATAATAGAAAATTTAAAAAATTCACGGATGTTGTTTGGATAGCCCGTTCTATCGTATGGCATATTATGTAGTCTCTTATTAGAGAAACTGAAAAATATATTAAAACTTCTTTGTATACAGGGATCAGAAAAATGACATCAAATGATTTCATTTTCCTCTTTGTGCTACGTTTTTTTTTTTTTAGAGTACAAAAGTATTTTTATTGGGTATATTTTTTATCTATTCAATCGCAGCATCCATTATATATTTCCAGATTAAAAAGTTTATGATTAATTGAAACCTTAATTGGCGTTGAGAACAAAAATAATGTAGATGGTAATATTTTAGTGATTTTGAAGACTGGTCTCAAACAGAATATGTTATATTATCACTTTAATTGTATAAGCATCCTCTAAGAAGATTTATGTCCGATCGTTTGCCACAAACAACAAGTCTTCTAGGTTGCCTCAAATGTCGATCACCTCAACAGCTTTAATTTTCTTCTTCAAATGCATGTTTTTCGTGAAGCTGTAAATTTCCTGGTGCCAGCGCAGAGCATGGAGTCAATGAAATCCAGAAAGTCGTCTTAGGAACGCCTGCTAAGGCGGTGTTTTGATCATATGAACATTTTAACTACCGAAAAACCAATGTGTTTTTAACCAGAAGCTATATTTCAGTGAACACAAGTTTGCATATCAAAAATGTAAAAGGTGAGTTTTGGAGTGAAAATAATTTTAAGGAGAAAAATGACAGAAATAGTGCTCTTACTTCATGAGTACTACGAAATTATTCTTCCAAAGTTGATGTCCTGCGCTCTTCTTTTTTCTTAACGAAACCAACTTTCGTAATTATTCACTATACTTTAAGATTACAATTATTCACAATACTTTAAGAACAGTTTTCCTTTATAAGATAATTAAAATTTACTTCCCGTTATTTTGCTTAAAAAAAACTAAGGTTTAAAATCTGTGTAGATTGTTCATTGGATTACTCATTTTGTGAATTAATGAGGAACAAATACTGTAAATCAGACCAACAGACAAAGTGACCTTTTTTTGAAAATTTTATTGAATAAATTGTATTCAAAACACGATATTATTCTTTCGAAAAATTTCAAATTAGTTATAACTATAACGTCATCAATAACATGTAATACATTTGCAATTTAATTTAGTTGATTCTTATAAGGAAAATGCGACATATCAAATAGTAGTATAAGAATTGCAGAAGCATTTTTCTTTCGTGCAAAATAAAGTATAACTCTTTTAAAATATATGGTATTTATTTGATGACATAAATTTAAAGGCACTGTGTGCGTTTTATTTGAATGAACTATGCCATTGAATCTTTTTCAAAGACAATGTAATAAACTATTATATAGTCTTTGATAGGCATTGATATACAGTACAGCCTTTGATATGTATTACATATATAGTTGATTTTCAAAGAATAGCGTTGAAACTTGTGCATAACTCCTAGACACCCATGACTGCAAAGCTTACATATGGAACAGGCATTCCTTTACGGTAAGGTACTAGAAAATTCAAGCTGTAAATTAATTAACCTATTGCGTGATTCTATAAAAAATAATGGTTAAACGAGGTGGCTACTTAAGTTTCACCGAATTAAATTCTTTTCCAAAAATCTGATTACCTCATTTTTCTTAGAAAACTGCAGATTGCTGAGTGGGTTTTACAAACTGTATTTAAAGTTATTAAAGCACGTTGTAAAATATTTTCTTGAATCCGTTTAAATTTAATGAAGCTGGGTAGGGAAAAGTTTTCATTTATAAAAGGTAGCTTTATTAGTGATTTATTTTCTAAGTTGAATAATAATATGAACTTACAAAAGTATTTTTAAGATTAAAAAATAAATAAAATCTCCACACATTGTTATTTTGTTCAATCCGTCAAATATGTTAAACATAAATAAAGTGTTATTTTTAATGTTCAAGGTATTATGTTTCAAAATATCTACAGGACTATTATATTTAATATAAATATTTATAGGACAATAAAATATTTATTACAGAACAAAAATAATTTATATATGATCAATTTAAATGATAATTTTACTTCAGAAGACCTATTAAAAATTCATTTACTATAACGTACAGGTTTTTACATATTTCATTAAATGGCAATATGAAAAGCAAAAAGCTATTAATTTATCAAAATTCTATTTCCCTACATTCTTTTAATGTTTTCCAGATGTAGCTTTTAGTTAATCCGAAGACTATACTTCAAACACTACCGGATTAAAGAAACTGATTTTTTTTTCTGGAGAAATACACTACATTCACAAGTTAAAATGTGTTAGGGTTTTTTTTTTTTTTTTTTTTTTTTTTTTTTTTTTAGCACTGGGGTGCTATTTCACTCAATCCCAGAGTTTTGTCTGCGCATTTTCGTCTACGCGATCTTGTCGACAGGTTTTGTAGATATGAACTGTCACGGGGACGATCTTTTCAAATGTGTTTGCCAGATAACGTAGAGGGGGGGGGCGTTAATAAAATGTTGAAGTCGCACAAGGTTTGCAATTTTTGATAATTGATCGCTAAGTTTGGTGCTAAAACACAACAATTTATTATAAATATACTACAAGTAAGTATAGTCGGAACTGTGACCGATAAACCAATGAAAACACAGTGCTTTCTCCCGTTTTTCTTAAACGAAGGCATTATCGTAAAATTTCTTCGGGGTTATGGGGCATCGATCAAGGAAGGGGTGAGCTTTTTGACTTGTAGAGAAACTCAAGCTTGCCAAGGAAAGAGGATCTTTTGCGGGAGTGCTTAAAACTCTATAATACACAAAATAAAAATCCATTAGTCTTCTACTCTCCGGTATCGGAATGCGATTTTTCGCCTTCATCTACCCTCTCGGAAAAAGCAGCATTATTTCCAATTGTGATTCCGACATCGGAACTATTTTGACAGCTTCATGGTAGCACATAAAGATGTTTTCTAAAAATTGTGACGTCATGAGTGGAGAAGGTTTGATTTATTTGCTACATAAAGCTTTCCGATAACATTGTGGTAGGTGTAAAGTTTGTGAAAATTTCGGCAATTTTTAACTACAAATGTATCGTAAACTACGAAAGGGACTCTACACAGATGCAAGCTGATAAAATGTTTAATTGCTATCGCTCTTCAAAACTACGCAAAATCTATTTAATTAAACTAGTTAAGTAAATTCAGGCAAAATCAATATAATTAAAATCTATGAAAAATCTATTTAATTAGTTTTAACGTAATTAAAATGGCCCATGTGCAATAACATGGACGAGCATGCAAATGTGTCTAAAAGCGTTTGAAAATTTCTCTTTGTGTTTTAAAATTGTAGATTATACGAATTTATGCTTACATTAAGTTTTGGAAAATTCACATTACATCGAAAGGATATTAGATTCGTATGATGAAGTACAGAAAAAATATGCGAACTAACTAATTTTGTAGAAAAATTGTTGCTTTCTCATTAAACATACTCATCTTTAATATAATCTCATTAAATAATCTCATATAATCTCTTTAATCTTTAATATAATCTCATTAAATAATTATAATCTCATTAAACATACTCATCTTTAATAAAAAATTTCAAAGCCACAAGAAATTGAAGCTCCCAGCATCTTGTGAATTATGCATTTGTAGTTGTGAAGAACCTGTCAAATTTTTTTTTGTCTTTTTAATTCCCGTTTCGTCTTGTCATTTTTTTAATTGAAAAAAAAAACATTTAACGCCAGGTTGAACAAGCATTACATGGAACAAAAGAATTGGTCATTTTTTTTGGTGTAAGTATTATTCAGCCAACTTTGCCCCCTATCAAGGGATGGGCAAGTTAACACCCAAGCCCTTCATATTTTCTATTATTTTTTTCCAGTTTTCCCCTTTTTTTCTTTGATGCAACACCTTTATATGGCAATACGATGGGCATATTTGAAATAATGAACCATCTTAAGTAATTTAGTACATAATGAATGAAGACAATGTTAACAAATTTTTACTTGTAAACAATAACAAGCAGATTGCTCCGATTCTCTCAGTTGCGATTTCCTACAGTTGTAAAAATTGCAATTTGGTAAGAAAAGCTCTAACATATCCATTCATTTGTTAAAATATTATTCATGTTATTTGTGCACTAATTTACAGAAACACGTGATTCGTTCGAACCGTGTTTTAGGCATGAATTATTACATTTTACAGTTCTTTATAGAACAAATATACTACAGCTTTGCTCACACAATTATAGTTTAATGTGTCCATAAAGTTTCGGAAAATTCACAGTTTAGCTGCAGGACAATACTAAACGAAATTCAACAAAGAATATTGACCAATTAGTTTCCTGGAATAGGTTCGAATTTTTAACAGTGTTTGTTTCGTTAAAAAACTTTTAAATTGAGAAAATTTGATTTCAAAGCTGAAAAGGCTTTTCCTTTGATGTGGATGCCTCACATTTTTTTGTACTTGTGCAGAATCTGTTCATTTTTTTCAATGTTGATAAGGATTGTTCACAATTATTGACTGCTAAGCTACTGTACTTTCTTTCAGAACTTTTCTTCTATGACATTAAATGATTCGGAGTTCGCTAAGGAATACCAGAACGTGTCTCGCATTCGAAATCAAACCATTGACTTTTCGAGGTCACGTTTTATTTGTGTTTGCTTCATGCACACCCTGCGACATTTCGACATTTTTATCTATTTAGTTGAAGTTAATGATAGTGAAGACAAGACAGTGACCGAGTAATACAATGAATAACAAATTAAAGTGAAGCATTTCACTTATTTATATTGTGTTAACCCTTTAACGCTCAGTGTTCCCACTCTGGGAACACCAAATTCTGACGTTTTGACTGCTGCCAGTCACGAAGAATAGATTTCATTTCCATAAAAATAGTTGCGGGTGACATAGCTCCACGAAAATCCTTTACTTTTTAGCACGTCATTTCCCGTAAAAAAATGGTCACGGTTATTTTTAAACAGCACTGACATCTGCTGAAAAACTGAAGAATGCGAGAACAGCTGAATAGATTGCCCAATGCTGAAAAAAAGGGCAGCCGTTGCCATCGCTCGACTTAACTACCAGCAAGAGGGCGGACGATCGAAACGTTCATCACGTGCCACAGATCTAGAGACCCTTTTTGGACGCAGCTGGCTGTGTCACAGTGAAACCCAATCTAACACATTTTTTTCGTTACATATTACATCGCTATTGAATATTAAGATGAATTTTTGAGAAAATTTATTTTGAAATTATGATAAAGTCTCAAAATGGAAGACTTTGGCGGATAGAATATGTTTCTGCCTTCTTCCAACATTAAAGCAGAAGATTTTGCTAAATTCGCGAAAAAAGATATAAAATAGGTCTTTTTCATTATTTTAATGTATTTTATATACTTTTTGAGAAATTTTAGACCGTTTATACAGTTTTTGTACTGCTTAAATTTTATGTTAAATGAAAACAAAATCTTTGTTGCGGGCAATATCTAGAAATTAATTCTTTTTTTTAATTAAGATATGCTTAAATAATAGCAAAAACATGTATTTATGAAGTCAAGCTTTTCTTTCGTAATTTGCACACAGCCCCTGAATCCAACTATCAGATTAGAATTTTTTCTCTTCAAGAGCCATAAACAAGTGGAATATGTCTGTATATACAAGGTGATTCAAGTTAACGCTGGCAAACTTCGGATAGGAATAGGTTACTCAAAGAGGAATCAGAATCGCATTAGCAATACTGAGTCTAAAACGGCGTATTCAATAACAGTGCGTGTTCGACAAACCGTTCGACGTGCTAATAATCACTTTAGAAAAAGTGGTGAAGGAATTGTAAATTTCCCGACCATGGTTCGTGAAGAACTATTTAAATTTTCCCAGAAATCAGTTGGATAAAATTCATGGTTTAGAAATTTAATTTTATGTATGAAATTGTTGAAGACAAACTCACAATTTATTAAATACAGTTAAAAATTCAGGTAAGCGTCTTCCAAAGCGATTATTAACACATACATGAAGAAGACGTTTGTGACCCCACATTAATTTCTGATTCTGATTCGTCCTTGAGTAACCTACTACTCTCTGAGGTTTGTAAACATTAATTTGAATCACCTTGTATATATATATATTACGCATTATATTTGTTATTATGCGCTATCAATTAATATTTTAATTGGGATTCCATATTACGCAAGTTAAGCTATTATATATATATATATACATATATATATATATATATATATATATATATATATATATATATATATATATATATATATATATATATATATACAGGGTTTCCCATAATTGTTGGAACAAACTTTAAGGGAGATAGGGCACATATTAAGAATTAAGAATATATATATAAGGATTAAGGATATATATACATATATATATATATATACTATACTATAATGATTAATCTCGGATTGTAGTCGGGTCTAGAGTGAAGGCTAGACTTTTTACGTCAACAATTTTTTATTTTATTTTCCCTGTACAGTCGAAATCGGCGAAGTCATGGAGGAACTTGAGACCCTTAGACGCAGTGCTGAAGTTTGGATGATGGTTTATTATATAATTACAGACCTCGGATTTCTCAGTTTTATCCCGATTTAACAGGAGGGAAGCTGCTGGCAAATGCTAGCTTTTATATTCCACTTATAGGTGCAACAGAATGCACTGCACCTAGATCAAATCAACGATTCGAAAGTTTAAAAACTATAAATATACAAATGCCCGTCCCTCAGTGGCCTAGTCGTTCAGCGCCGTTCCCATAAGAGCACGGAAAATGACGCAGCAGCGACTTGGCAGGTGCTTGGGAGGGTGAACTCCTCTCGGTTTTATGACCTTTCTCGGGTGGTCAAACCGAAGCTCGAGAAAAACTTTCTCGGATGGGTTGCTGTGGGAGAGTGTACGCTAATGGGAGCTGGTGCACGTAAAATCCGTTGTTGTTCCAATGTTCTCCATGTTTAACGCTACCTCTGGGGATGCCGATTTCAGATGGTTGATCACTCATCTGGAAACCGTTTAAAATTAGGGGACCCCGAGATAAGTCGGACTTTCTCCCCTTGGGCTCTTTAAATTGTAAGCCACTCCTTCCGCACATCGCCTTCCTATATGAGGGATATGACAGTTCCGCAGTTGCCAGAGGACATTAGTATTAACAGCAACAAAACGGAAGCAGTCACTTATCGCACATCGCCGTCCAATATGGAGGATTTGGCATAGCTTCGCGGTTGCCGGAGGGCATAAGGAACAGCGACACAACACCGTGTCAGTTGACTCTTATACCTCGCTTCGTTCGGTCAATGAGATTTGAGCGTTAAAATACAAAAATAGTGCTACAAGGCTAATTTTATGAAAAAAATTTCTCGAATTTGACAATAACTGCCATGCGATTTCACTTAACCCTTTAACGCGCAGTGTTCGCGCTCTGGGAACACCCAACTCCCACTTTCTAACCATTTAATTCATTGAAATTCACATCCAAATCAAAACTGTTTTGAATGTAACATTCCGAAACCTTCGCACCTGCGTCTCACATGCATGACTAGATTAAATTTTCATTTTGGAAGATTTCTGGATTTCATTTATTCATGACTGAATATCCGAAAGGTTATTCAGTTACAAAAAGACTATTGTTTACAGCTGGATATCTTGATTAGTAAGTATCAGAATTTTATCTTGATATTATAGCTAAGACTGGTAGATAAAAAATATGTATTATTTTGACTACAATGTTGTAACGGCTACTAGAGTTCATTTGGTAAGCAACAAAAATAAGCTCTTCAGCTTTTGTACAGTTTTGTACTTCAAGCTTTTGTATGATTGGAATAAATTTCGTCGACTACATCGTTTCATCTTTCATTTTCAATATGTTTAACCCTTTAGCACGCGGTGTCCTCGCCGTGAGGACACCAAACTCTGACGTTTTGACTGTTGCCAGTCACGAAGAATAGATCTGATTTCTATAAAAATAGTTGCGGGTGACATAGCTCCACGAGAATCCTTTACTTTTTAGAGCACGTCATTTCCCGTAAAAAAAGCGTCCTATTATTTTTAACAGCACTGGCATCTGCTGAAAAATGAAAGAATGCGAGAACAGCTAGATTGCCCAATGCTGAAAAAAAGGGCAGCCGTTGCCATCGCTCGACTTATTTACCAGCAAGATGGCGGACGATCGAAACGTTCATCGCGTTCCACAGATCTAGAGACCCTTTTTTGACGACAGCTGGCTGTGCCGGCACAGCCAGTTTTAGTTTGCATTGGGGAAGGGTTGCGCCTCAAAGGGTTAATGTCAATGGATTACGAAACATCAAGTAATAGCAGTTCCCGAAATATTTGTGAATGTTGGGTTTTTCGGAATCTGCGTAGAACCCCTTCTTCTTATTTCGACATCTGCCCGCCCCCCTATCTTATTGCCTGGGTCAAACTCTCTTTCATGTTATTTTATCGTCTTCATCGCTTTTCTCCATAAGAGCAAATGATTTTCAGTTAGCTGAAGAACGCCAGAACGTGAGTCGCGTTCAAATTGTTATTTCTCGGTCACGTTTTACTTGTGTTTGCGTCAGGTAAACGGAATGAGATTTTCTAATTTTCATCGAATAAACGGCGACTTCATGATGCTGCAGATAAAGCAATGATTTAGCATGACAGTAAGTGTGTAATACTTATTTAATTTGATTTCCTTATTGTCGTTACAACATTAACGCAAGTTCATGAAGGTAAACTCAAGTACTGGAATTCAATTTTAGTTTTGTTCACGTCTTTTAAAAATGAGTTTTCAAATTCAATTTATTGCTTTCCATTCTCGAGATACTCTTGTTTAGAAGTGTAGACGTATCTGCCGCCACAATTAGCGAGTGTTGGAGTAGTTATACTTTTGGGTGACTTTGTAAATACACTAGCCAGTCGATATCAATCTGGATGAGGAATGGAGGTGGGTTGCACAGCTAGTCACTGTAACTGTACTAAATTCGAAAATTAAACAGTCTACCGCTAATCGTCTTTGAGTTATGCGAAATAACGTATGTACAGTTGGGGAAAAAAACGCTCACTTATACTTTCTTCGTCGTTACAGATACCAATTGTTTACGATTGACGTACACGCTTAAACCAAACGAGCGAAATTCAATCAGTCGGAGTGAAAAGTGAGCCAGTTTTCAAAAGTAAGCTTCTCCTTTAGGAGCGTTTTTCGATCACAAGAGCGAAGCGGAATGTAACAATGAGCGGGGAGGAGAAATTCTCGGAAAAGATACGAAGCGAGGAGAGGATTCTCAGAAAAAGGACTACGTAAAGAGCCCTTTCGCGGAAAAACCAGTCGGTTTCCAAGGAAACAGATCGCTCCGCAGTGTATCGTTTTTTTCGCTCTTTGGGTTTAAGCGTGTACACTTTAATTTGCTACACATAAATTTGCATAAGGGGCCATCTCCATACTAAAATTCGCTCAAACTTTTTTTCCAATAGCAACCCCTAGATTTCACTTCATATTTAAAAATATTGGCTCATTTTAACCCCGGATACCAATTTTCAATAAATTCGAACCGAAAATGTGTGAGTTATAAGCTTTTAAAATATGATCTTTTAAATTATTTTACTTTAAATTCATATCTCAAATGATATTGATATTAAGAATCTGATTTTTATCATACTATTAAAGCTAAACGACCCAAACATAATTTACTGTTATTATAATTTTTAATAAAATATTAATTTGAATTACAATGGATTATTAAATCAATATTAAAAAAATTATGAATAGCGACCTAGCCAAATTTCGATGGAAATAGATGTAGAAATTATTATTACATGGCTGTGCAAAATTTCAAATTTTTACGTTCAGTAGTTTAATTTATCTCTATATATAATATAAGATGTCCTGACTGACTGACTGACGATCATCGCCCAGCCAAATATACTGGAGGTACAGACATGAAATTTTAGGAGCTTATAATTTTTGTGTTCAAGACCGGGGTGGCCACCCAAAATGTTCTTTTAACGTTTCCCTTCCTATGTCAGAGTTAAAAAGAGATAGCCGTGCAATTCTTTCCTTAAAATGTAACTAATACAAATACCTAAAAGTCATTTTCAGGATTTTTTAGAATTCGCACCCAAACGAGCGTAAGGTGCCAAAACGTTCTTTAACATTCTTTCCACGTATCCTTTCGTATCTCAGAGGAAAGAGAGACAGCCATAAAATTCTTGCTTAAAAATATAACTATCACAAATACCTTAAATGGTTTTTTTTTAGAATTCAACGCAAACGTGCGTAAGGGGCCGAAACGTTCTTTAACGTTCTTTTCATATTTTCCTTCGTATCTCAGAAGAAAAAAGAGATGACCCTAAAATTCGTGTTTTAAAATGCATCTAACAGCAATATCTAAAAATTATTCTCAGGGTTTTTTTAAATTCGTACCCAAACGGAAGTAAGGGTCCAAAACGTTCTTTTCGAATTTAACTAGATATATCACAGGAAATGAAGAGATAGCCTTAAAATTCTTGCTTAAAGCAATAGGGAGCACAAATTTTTAAAATTCGTTATCTGGGTTCTTTAGAATGCATATCAAAAGGGAGATAAGGGGCCAAAACGTTATTTTCGAATATGCCATTACATCCAGGAATCGCACTGATGTCTGATAAAACTGGGTCACGAATTTATCTTGCGATATATGGATTTTTGCACATGCAAAGCCTGTTATGTGCATATTTTTTTGCATCACACTCAGCAAAATTTGAGTAAATAACTCAGAAATCTGAGTAAAAGCGAACTCTGATATCTTAAAGTGAAATAGAGATATTCATAAAATTCTTTCTTTAGAATTTAGCTAACAAGAATGCCTAAAAATCATTTTCAGGGTGTTTTAGAAATCGCACCCAAGAGGGTGTTTAAGGGGCCAAAACGTTATTTGACGTTCTATTCACATTTTCTTTCATATATCAGAGGAAGAAGAGATAGCTTAAAATTCTTGCTTAAAAAAGTAGTGAACACAAATGCCTTAAAATCAATTTTCAGTTGTTCGTTGGTTTTTTTTTTTTAGAATTTGCATCATCACGGGGATAAGGGGATCAAAATATTGTTTTCAAATTTTCCATCATATCTCAAAGGGAAATAGAGATAGCCCTAAAATTCTTGCTTTAAAATTTAGATAACACGAATGCACAATAGTCATTTTCAGGGTTTATACGAGATCGAGTTCAAACTGTTCTAGGGGCCAAAATGTTATTTTCATATTTGTCTTCATATATAGGAGGAAAATGAATATAGGCGTAAAAATCTTGTACTAAAATGTAACGAACACAAATTCATAAAAATCTTTTCCAAAGTTATTAAAAAACTGTCCATTATAAAGGGTAGTTGGCCAAAAAAGGTGTTTTTCTCGTATTTCTTAGCTCATGAATGCTGTTAATTTCAGGCAAAGAATTTTGTCTACCTGGTGAAATGGGGAATCATGTTTCAAGGGTTGCCACATTAAATGTGAAAAATCCCCACGGATTGCCTATTTGGATTATTTATCGCGAAGTTTCGCATGAAAGAAATTAGTCCCCGAAGCGATACCTTCTATCATTCTCGAGTGCCCCCACCAGTAGCCAAGCGCATAACGAGCTGAACTGGGAGACGGAAGGTGCCTGATTCAAAACCAAGTCGCGTCCGCCGATCTAACTGTTCGGAATTTTCCGTGGTTTCCTCCGGAAAGCGCAAGTACAGGTTACGACCCCTTAGAGAGACCCCCACGGAGGACACGCCGTAGCCTAGAGCTCACGTGTAGTTAATTTGCCGGAATCTCACAACACAACAAAACACAACCATCTTTGTCGAGAAATCGCCTAACCCTACCGTTTATTTAATTGGAATATTGGTATCTATATTCGAGTAAATAAAGGTGAAGTATAGTTAGAATATGCCAAACGGGGATTAAGCGATTTTAACAAAAATTTCAAATTTGAAAAACAAGAAGACAAATACTCGGGCAATATGATGCACTTACAAGCAATATTTTAAAAAATCAAGTGTAGTTAGAATATTCCTGACGAATATCTAAAACAGTTTTTGTAGGCGAATGAAATATAACCAAAATATGTTTGATATTTATTTACTTATTTTCCATTTGTATTTGTTGGTTTTGACAATATCCATTCCTTGCGAACAGCGGGTGCTTCAGCTTGTATTAAATAAAATGTGTTATTTTCATGAGTTAAGGGACCATATATAAATTTATTATGCGAGATTTTTTTTAAGTGCGTAAAATAAACGTAAATTAGATTTTACCTGCGCAAAAATAATAAAGAAAGCGGTATTAAAAAATAGTAAATTTTGAATCAAAAAAATTGGGGGTTTATGCAGTTAGATGGTAGAAAGCGTATATTGTTGCATCCGCTACCATACCCCCCCAAATAAAATTCTCTCCATGTGTAGAATTAGATGCAGTAGATGTATGTCTTCCAACAAAAACGTCTTATTTCTGAAATACTAACATCCTCAACATTCCAGGCATGAATTTGACTTTTTTTAATATCTGAAAAATCAGGTCTTTGGACTTCCTCATGCTTTATAAAACATTCAACAAACAGTCAAAATCACATTTTTCTGTCTACATTTTCATCTGACTATAAATTAAAATACCGCCAAAAGTCTTATAAGAATATTGCATACTGCAGATGCTAATATTAAATGAAGAAAGTGAAGTAACAAACACTGTGATAATATTGGTTCAGCGAAAAGTAATTGCGTTTTTTACATGAAATTTCAACAAGTAAATTTTCAATCATGAATGCATTTTTCAAGTTCGACCGTAGCTGAGTAACATTCATGCTTGTAGTCAAAAGAGCACAGAACAGATTCTCATACTTGGCAATATTTCACTACTTTGAAGAGAATTAACTGCATATTTTAACTTTTGTGTTAAATAAAAAAATCTAGATATTAGTTTTATGAAATTTCCAACGCAAAAACTAAGATATTTTTGTACATAGAAGATTGCGATTAAACTGAAAAACAGTTACATATGATAAAATACTTTTCAAGGTAAAGGATTTTACTCAAAATTTCTTTAAAATGAGCTTTAACGTCGAAGAGAACAGTGACACTATCCGAGTTGAATCATAAAACATGCTCAACCAGAGATAATTTTAATGCCTACCTTAGACTAGCGGTTCAAAGGCCTTATGCCCCTAAACAAAGGATAGTTTACGATCATCATCATCCCCACCTCATCACATTCCTCAGAGTATTTACAGTTTTTTATTCTTAATTATGACAATGAACATTGGGTCCAATTTCATTGTAAATTTTACTGACAATGAACATTGGGTCAACTTTTCTACAAAATAATGTTATCAGTAAAATTTGAATAAACATTTTAAGCGAATAAGAAGCTTTTAGAGTAAAAATAAGAATAATTAAGATTGTATGATTTTTTAAAGCATAAATCATTACTTGCTTTTCGAATGTTTTTCTCGTGCCCCATTGGTTAGAAATCGCTGCCTTAGACCAGTCAAGTGTCCCGACACACGTGCAAAATGCGTTTTTCATTCAAAGTGTATGCATTATATAGGAACAAAATTTGAATATAAAATTGGTATATTTAAAATAAGTATAGAATCTAATATTTGCACGGTATTATATTTTCATAGGAAACACACTGCTTTGTGAAATTTCAAACTGTAGCTCGATTGGATGATGTAAGAAAAATATAGGTAGAAAGATTTGGAAAAGTGCGACACAGACCGGCAGAACAGTGAAGCTAAATAAATGATTTTATTGGTTTTGTAAGCCTCTGTGTGTAATCGCTTGTTTTGCTGAGGGATGAAAATTTATTATTTGACTGTTATTCTCGGGACTTTATTTTAATGACTATCGATCCCGAACTATGTTGGGATTTACGTCCATCCTTTATGGGGCTTTCGAAAGTGGCTCTACAATTAAACACCGACTTAATGTGTACTTAATGTTTATTGGACATTCGTATGGCGTCTTACAATCACAGTGCATAAAATGGATTGCAATTTAATGACTGTTCGATTGATCACATGTTTACGCTTTCATATGCAGTAATAGTTCTTCCAGTAGGAATAGAATGCCACTTACGGCTTAGTCTTCACTCACATCAGTGAAAAAAGTAAAATGCAGTTCATTTTGAGGTCAACACTTAAAGTTCTAATGGTCTAAATTTGATGTACTTAGAATGTAATGAGAAAGGAATACTAGATATTATGGAGACAAATTGAAAAATATAAGAACCGATTTAACTTTTACGGATCTATGGAACTTTAAAGTCGCATTCGTAAAACTTCTCAATAGAACATAAATTTGCAATAAGAGTACAGTGAGAATTTAAATCCCTAAAGTTAAACATTTTATTTAATATCAGATGTTTCTAAAAGATGAAAGCATAAATATGAGGTTTTTCTAATACATAAAAACAAAGTAAAACAAGCCTCGAAACTATTCTCATGTAATAAGTAATTTAGGACTTAAAAAGTTAAAGTTTCTTTTTGATACTTTTTTGTGTCATTTGATGAACAGCTGTGGTACGAAACAGATGAATTTCGAAATCAAACCTCCTTTTGTACCTACGCTTAGCTGCTCTTTCTCAAAATTGTTAAGATACGAAGGTGAAAATTCCATTCTGTCATAACTTGGACAAGTGCAACACTGAGCCCCAGATGGCGTTTAGAGATAGGGATTTTCTATTTACCACATGCGAACGGAAATAAAAGAAGAATATAATGCTGAATTCTACTGACATTTTGCAATTCTAACGAATTAGTAATAATTGTTCTGTTTTGGAGAAGAATAGCTAGTATCGAACCTGAAACCTCGACTGTACTTAAATGGAGCATGATCCATCTGGACACATGGTAGTCTATCACACTGCTTTCAAATGCTTAAGTAAAGCATAGTTTAAATGCATGAAGTTCCATCAAGGAAACAATCATGTGTCTGCCACAATAACCAGCTTTAGAAAATATAGGATTGGTGTGCGCACCTTGTGAATTTGCATTACCAAATTTGAGTAATCAATGACATAGTTGGGCTGACGGTATATTCTGCCGTTTGCGATGAGAAGAAAGCGAGTTTATTTATCTGTGTCATCAACTGTCATCAATGAATGGAACTTGGAATGGATCCAGGTATCGAATCAGGTATCGAATCTGTGACCTTGAGTACATAGATTTCAAATATAATCTGACAGGACTAAAAGATTTCACTTTTCGGCCTTTTTAAAGGCCTAAGAAAAGGTGGCGATTGCATATCTGCCATATTTGTCAAACAAAAGAAAATGAATTGTATAATATTAAAATTAACCACTATGTAATATTTATTGACTTGAAGTTCAGAAAGTGTACCTGAAAACCTAACTTCAGCATGTCACACAAATTCGAGGAGCCTTAAAAAAATATTTTCAAATTTACAAATATAAAAGTAATCATACAAATTATGTTTGCATTTGCAAAACATTTTTAAAAAGTGCTCTGAAAAAGAAAATTTTTTAGAGTTACTCGGCTACGAAGTTGTCAGTTCTCAAAGACCACGAAAAAAACGGCTATTGAAGAATGGCATTTATAGACATAATTAGAAAAACACATATAGATTTAAGCGACTCACCCTCATGAAATCGACTATCAGAAAAAAAAAAACTCTAGACGCGTTGACCTTATGTCGAAGGTGTACGCATTTTTGGGTCGTACATGAAAGTATGGGCGTCCAGAAGATAGGGCAAGATAGGGCAATTCCCCCCCCCCCTTTGGATATTTAGTCTATTGATTTATGATTTTTTGAGGGGATGTGCACATATTAGAAACGTAGTAAGTGTTTGTACATAGAATATTTTTTATGATATTGAACGGCTAAGCCAATTACTAAGTGGCAATTGGATTATTTTAGAACTCTTAAATTGTCGATTTGCTCCTTGTTTCAATATGTAAAATAGCTATTTAAAAGCATTACAGACATTTTAATACTTGTTTTAATACTTGTTTCTACTACTTTTAGAAACAAGTATTAAAAAGACATAATTATTTCAATTTATAAATCGAAACAAGTATATTAACACAATATTAAATGTCAATTTTTGAAAATTAATATTTTAATATTGTGTATCTGCATTATACGCGACACATTTCACTGTGGCTTAATCCTTTGAAGCGCAACCATTTCCCAATGCTGAAAAAAGGGCAGCCGTTGCGATCGCTCGATTTAACTACCAGCTAGATGAGTACCACACAGCCAGCTGTGCCAAAAAATGGTCTCTAGGTCTGTGGCATGCGATGAATGATTCGATCGACCGCCATCTTGCTGCAAATATCTGTGTAGTGTTGTAATCCAGTGATTGTGGCCTTATTTATTTATTTATTAATGTCTTTATTTTTTTGAGGGGGTAAAATTCAATTCACTTATTTCATTGCTCTCGAAAGGTTTCAGAATATCTCTTCACGAACTTGATTATTCATTATTATAAACAATAAATAAATTATTAAAAAATTTTAAATGGGATTTTAAGCACATAATTTGAAAAAACAAAGATCAGAAAATAATTGCAAATTTAAAAACCGTTACTGATTTTATTTTATTTCTTTATTTAAATACACAAGTATCGTTTGTGGGAGTGTACAGCACAGAAATATTCAAAAACTTTTCCAGTGTTTCTCTAACTTGATTGTTTTCTGAATGTGATGCCTTTTCTCTAAATAAATAATTCATGGCGAAATTTTTATAGTTATTAAATAATATTTCATCACAAAGACTGCATTGCAAACATTCACAAGTAATAGCTATTAAAAAAGAAAGTTACATTTTGTGATAAACTGCTCTTTCGACAAATAAACAAAATCGGCTTTTAAAATACATAACCACTTTATAATAGTTACATTTTATCATGCAAAGAATCTGGGGAACGGTTTCAAAAGGAGAAAAAAAATCTGTTGCCTTTTAATTTGTGTAAAACATTTTTCAACTGAGGCCATAAGCATTGCCTCACAAATAAAAACACAAAACGAGCATTTCATTTTTTTAAACTGCGAGACAGAATTTAAAATAGAACGCGGTTTCCAAACAAAGGAGGAAAATACAGTTTCATTTGAATGGGATATTCAGCTCACGTTTTCATATTTGTTGTTGTAGAATGAATTGCGCTTCAAAACATGAAACGCTATAATTAAGATGTTGGTAGGAAAGTGCTGCAAGAGCAGTTAAGTGCAAATAAAGGAGAAAATAGCTCTTTGCAAAATTAAGCGAGTGTAAAATTAGCGAAGGCTACACATATAAAGTTTCATTAGCATGTATTTTGCAGAAATTTCTTGTATGAAAATATTGTATATTTTGTGCGATTGAAAATCCATGGGTATGGACATCCCAGTAGCCAAGAAGCAAACGTGCATTTTACACCAAGGACACATTCGAAACTAACAAAAAACACTCAAAAGAAACTGGTTGTTTAAAAGTTAAAATAATTAAACCTTTAAAATGACGCACATAAAGGGTACTTATCAAAGTGTATCAAAGTATCTTCATTAGCACCGATAGAATTCCTAGGAATTCTACAGATCCATTCATACACTGAAGTCCACTCATTGATTGGCAATGGGGTCTCCAGACGCAGTATGTGTATGGAATTCTACTGGTGCTGATGAAGATCGAAATGTTTTCGATCGAAACACGGGTAAACTTTGATGAGTAACTTTTATCTGTTAAATTTTGTATTAATTATTTTACATTCGAAACTACTACAGCGTTCCAGTCTATTTAATTGTTTTCTAAAAAAAGGATTTTTTAACCTCAAGTAAATAATTAATGACAAACATTTATCATTAATAAATATTTTTTATCACAAAGAATGCATTGCAAACGTATATGTATAATAGATTTTAAAAAGGAGTTTCAATTTTTGACAAGCATCTCTTTTGACAAATAAAAAGAAATAATCGGCACTTAAAATACATAACCACTTTATAATAGTTACTTTTTACCGTGCAGAGAATCTCGAAAAGGTTTTTAAAAATCTCAAGTGGGAGGGATGCTACATTTTAATTTGTGCAACACATTTTTCAGCCCGGAGCGTAGCACTGCAGTGCAAAGAAAAATCAAAATAGGCATACATACATGTTCATTTTTTTAACTGTGAGACAGAATTTAAATAGAGCGCTGTTTCCAAACAAGAAAAGAAAAAGAAATACAGCTTCATTTAAATGCGGTATTCAACTCACGTTTTCATATTCTGTAGCGAATCACGGGGTATTTGTTGTTGAAGAATGATAAATTCTCCGTAACATAAAACACAATAGCTGAGATTCTGCTATGAAAGGACCTACTATGCACGAGCGTATAAAAGTAAAAAATAATGCTCTTTTTGAAATTAAGTGACTGTGAAAATAACGAAACTTACCATGAAATTTTCCTTAGTAAATATTTTGCTGAAGTTTTGTAAAAATGTTTAATATTTTTTTATGGCTTAAAACTAATAGTAAGTTATGTACCAGTAGTTAAGGCTGAAAAGTAAAAAAAAAAAAAAAAAAAAAATCACTTGTCTCAAGGCTCTTAAAAAGTTTTCAGAATGTCTCAATATACCTTCGTAAACAGTGCTGTATTAGTTTTATAAATATATATTTAGCAATTTAACCTTTCAAACAAAACGTTTTCTAGGTACTCCTGTGGCCTTTGGCAACATCCACGAAACGTTCGCTGGGTACTACAACCGCCGCCAAATGGCGATATCCACAATTCGTTTACCAGGTACCCCTAAACATAATATCGGTATTCACAGAAAGTTATGTGGGTATGATTGCCATACCTTTCAACAATTCCGAAATACAACTAACACATTTTTGTAAACAGTAATTTTGTCTTAGAATATAGCACATTTTTTTTATTTTTCAACCACTGCCGCAAAACACGTTTTCGCGGCTTACGCTTCTGTAAAATACAACCACTCTTGTGGAAAACTTCTTTGTATCACGAATATATAGACGCGGCCAGCTACTCCATACCGCAAAGGGCAATATATCTATATATATAAAAGAGGAAAGTCTGTTGGTTTGTTTGTTTGTTTGTTCGCTATACGCGTCGAGACCCTTCGATGGATCTGGACCATATTTGGCACACTGACTAAATAGGACAAGAGAAAGCTAATGCCGTAAAAATGAAATTAATCGGATTAATAGTTTTTGAGTTATTTTATGTTTTGTAAGGTTTTTGGCCATTTTACGTTATCACGAGCTAAATTTTCGCCCGAACACTATATTTTTTTATATCAACGGAAACTACAGAGTTTTCTTTTTCAAATAGAATTTGTTACAAAATCGTACTTACATTTGCCGATTTTGGGGAATTTTTTAAAGGAAATCCTGTTTCGAAGAAAATGTACTGCTTTTAAAAATATGCTATTTTAAAACTGTCGCACCGAAAAACCTAATGAGCAAAAATTTCCCATCTTTTTACCGCTGATTGAACATTTATTTCTCCCTCTTTTAAATTTTGAACCATGCGGAAATGTTTATTAGATTTTTTTTTATATGATTTTTTTTCTGAAAAGATCACATATTAAAATTCTCTCCAGAATGCAAGTTCCGGAACGAAGGAAACAAATTCCCCCACTCGGTTCTTCATTTTCAAGGTCGAAATTTTCTTCTCAATGTCAGGCATGGCGAAAGAGACGGGAGAGGGGAGAGGGGGGGAGGAGTGAAGTGAGGTGGAGGTTGAAAGAGAGATGGGACGGCGACGTCAAGCTTGATTCAAGCTTGCTATGCCAAGCTTAGTGCAAGTTGGGGAAGTGTAAACTTGAACACTTGATTCAAACTTGCATTAAGCTTATACGCTTGAAATAATCAAGCTTATAGCAAGTTTATTGACTTGATAAATCAAGCTTGCTGCAAGTTTGATGCAAACTTTCTGTGCTGTCTGGGCTGCATTTTTTAAAAACTTAAAAGTGTGTGTAAGCCAAAAGGAGTGCTGCTCGAAGGCAACGTGAAACTGCTGAAGAATTGACTTTAGTGAGCTATAAAGTTATAAATTCATTAGAACTACGTTATGAAGGTTATAATAAAATTCATCGTAGCTTAATGTCTGCAGTTGCTAATATTTGCCACTCTCCTCATTATTAGATAATTAACAACACAAATTAAAAAAACACTAAAGTGTAGCCTCTGAAAGCTAGCGCAGGTCGCCTGTTCCTTTCTTTTTTTCGTTGCAACGGTAAGTCCCAGGTCCCTTTTTTTATCATTGCAGCGGGGGGATTTACATCCCTTCCCTGTACAATCTCATACTGACGACTGGACTCTATTTGTTTTTAGTAGTTGCGTAGGTATTACCGATAAATGACTGAATACAGACACCTGAAAGGGGAGAAGCCTAGCTATGCCCAATTCCCAGTAACCTCTGTACTCTATCAGGTGCCGTGTTCATTTTTTTTGTTGTTGTTGCAGCGGGAAGTTCCATGTCCTTTTTTTATCATTGCAGCTGGGGGATTCACATTCCAGCCTAGCCACGTGCCATTTCCGGTAACCACTTTACGCTATCAGGTCCCGTGTTCAATTTTCTTCTTCTTATCATTTCAGCGGGAGGACTCACATTCCTTCCCTTTAAAATCTATATTTAAGGTCAATGCGCATTCCTCTTTCCATTGCACGGGCAACGCCGGGCCATGCTGCTAGTATATATATATATATATATATATATATATATATATATATATATATATATATATATATATATATATATATATATATATACTAGCAGCGTGGCCCGGCGTTGCCCATGCAATGAATGAGAAATGCCGTTTACCTTAAATATAGATTGTAAAGGGAAGGAATGTGAATCCTCCCGCTGTAATGATAAAAAAAGGACACGGGATTTCCCGCTGCAACCAAAAAAAAATGAACACGGCACCTAATAGAATACAGAGGTGCCAGGAATTGGACTTTGCTAGGCTGGAATGTGAATCCTCACGCTGCAATGTTAAAAAAAGGACATGGGTCTTCCCGCTGCAAAATAGAAAAAAAAAAGAACAAAGCACCCGATGGCGTAGAGGCTTCCGGGAACTCGACGTGGCTAGATTTCTCCTCTTCTACCTGTCTGTGTTCTAACAGTCATTTATCGCTAATACCTACGCAACTCATAAAAACAAATAGAGCCCAATCGTCAGTATGAAATTGTAAAGGGAAAGAATGTGAATCCTCCCGCTGCAGCGATAAGAAAGAGACATGGGACTTCCCATTGCAACGAAAAAGAAATGAACATGGCATCTGTTGACGCACAGATGTTACCGGAAATTGGAGAGGGTAGGCTGGAATGAGAATCCTCCCGCTGCAGTGATAAAAAAGACATGGGATTTCCCGCTGCAAAGAGAAAAAAAATGAACACAGGGCTTGCCAACGATCCGAGTTACCGAGAATTTGACGTGGCTAGGCTTCTCCCATTCTACCTATCTGAGTTCTAATTTGTAGTCTTTTATTACTACGCACCAACGTAAAAAAAAATAAACAGTTTCCAGTCATCAATATAATAACCAGTCTGCCTGAATTTCGCGAAGGGGAGGGTTGGTGGATTAGATTAGGACGGTCGCCGTCCCATCTCTCTCATTCAATCTCCACTAAGCGACCATATTTCTATAAGAGTATTTTGGGGACAAATCAAGCATTGTCCTCGAATCCAGGGAAAACTTGGGGACACTCGAATATATTTTTGAGGACTTATTCCAGGACACAACATATTACCATGTATACCAGTATGCCCATACTTTAAATCATGACTGACTTTGATTCTTAAAAATGAATTCTAATAGTTTTTTATATCAATTATGTATTCTTATTTCTAATAAATTAATGGAAGTATTTCATTCATTTATAAATATTTATTTAAACTAGAAATATGAAAGGAACACCATGTTGAAATATTGCAATTTATTTAAAATTTATCTCTTGTAATAGTATTTGTATTTTTCAGAAGACATTGCTTTTTACATTGGCTAATTTTGCGATAATTTTTCATGAAACTTTGTACACCCTCTAAAAAAAGTATTCCAGTGCAAGAAAAATTTCGTACGTAAATTTCATATTTATAACACGATTCTTCATGAGAAGTGATTAATCATTAACAAAACTGAAATAGGAAATTTGGCTCATGTTCGAATACTTTCTTGAATGTCTGTACACGCTATACACACACAAACACAAAAACAACAAACGTTTTCAGAAATCGAATTTTGTTGTTTCTCTGAGCAGAAGGCACTTTTAGTAGTTTTATTTTATTTTATTTCTTCAGTTTTTTCTGAAATAAATAAACTAAACGCAAACTTTCAGGGTAAAAGTACAAATCTTTAAATTTGGGGACTTTTCGCGTCCCCAAGAAGTCAAAGTATTTTTGATGACAAATCTATATTTGATGACGATCTATATTTGGGGACTGTCCTCGAATTTCGAGGACGTATGGTCACCTTAATCTCCGCCTCTCTCTCCCTCTCCCTCTCTCTTTCAGGACGCCAGAAGAAATTCCTCCCTCCCGCGAAGCGCGCTCACAATTGAAGCGACCGTGAAAACCAGAGGGGGAAGTTTGCGACTTTCATTTTGCGGAATTTGTTGTCCACAGAGAATTTTAACCAGCGATCTTTTCAGAAAAAAAATCATATAAAAAAATCTAATAAACATTTCTGCACGGTTCAAAATTTAAAGGAGGGATAAATAAATGTTTAATAAGCGGTAGAAAGATGGAAAATTTTTGTCCGTTAGGTTTTTCGATGCGACAGTTTAAAAACAGCATATTTTTAAAAGCCGTACATTTTCTTCGAAACAGGATTTCCTTTAAATAATTGCCAAAAATCGGCAAATGTAAGTACGATTTTCTAACAAATTCTATTTGAAAAAGAAAACTCTGTAGTTAAAAAAATATAAAAAAATATAGTGTTCGGGCGAAAATTTAGCTCGTGATAACGTAAAATGGCCAAAAACCTTACAAAACATAAAAAAACTCAAAAACTATTAATCCGATTCATTTCATTTTTACGCCATTAGCTTTCTCTTATCCTATTTAGTCAGCGTGCCAAATTTGGTCAAGATCCGTGGAAATGTCTGGACGTGTATAACGAACAAACAAACAGACTCTTCTCTTTTATATATATATATATATATATATATATATATAAAATTCTCCTGTCACAGTGTTAGTCACCTAACTCCTCCGAAACCACTCAACCAATTTTAATGAAATTTTCTATGTATATTCGTTAGGTCATAGAATAGGTTTTTAACTATGTCTCCACCCCAAAATGTTTAACCCCCGAGTGCTATTAATTTCAATCAGGATTTCTGTGTAGACATCAAAGCGTGTCGAATCACTTTTCAAATGTGTTTGCCAGATAATGTGGAGAGGGGGGGGGGAAGTTAATAAAATGTTGAAAGTCGCACAAGGTTTGCAATTTTTGATAATTGATCGCTAAATGTGGTGCCAAAACGCGACAATTTATTATAAATATATTTCGCGTATAGTTAGAAAACGCCTGGCGTATATTGTAAAAGAGTTTTATTAGGCGATTTTAATATAGATTTCTATTCCGAAGAAGTGCTCTGTGGAACAAGAAAGGAAAACAACATACACTCATGGATTATGATGTGCATTCCAAACAGTATTTAAAATGTCTTTGCGGTATAGTTGGAATATGCCTACAGGAAGAACATGCCTGGAGGAAATTCTAAACAGTTTCAGGTGGCGATTTTAAGATACATTTCGATTCCAAAGATGTGTTTTATGGTACAAGAAAGAGTTGATTCCTATTTTAGCGCCCCCACTCTCGCCAACCTAAAAAATTCCCGTACTTTGGCGAGCTTTGCAGTCATGGGTCTCTGGGAGTTATGCAGAAGTTTCAACGGTACATACGTATTTTCCAGGCGGTCCGTCAAGATAAGCAATTTTTTCCCCAATATAAATGCCGGGCACATGAAATTGTTGATGGTTTGTAATACGATTTGCAATGTATTTAAAATCTATGAATAAGTAGTTTGGCGGAAGTGACCGCCGAGTTAATACGTAAGTACCGTTTCAACGCGCCCAAAAGAACTAGATGACAACTAAAGTAAACGAACTAGCGATAAACGCACCAGTTAAGAAAGTTGAAGACCCTTAATTATTAAAACTTCATTAATTGGCAATCCAAAATAAATAAAATTGTAACGGCAAGCTGTACTTACATGTTGTTCAAATCGCCATTTTAATTCTAAATTACGATTGCCACATTAAAGCAAAAAATCGTCAGGGTAACTGCATATGTTTAATGATCCCAAACCTTGGCGAGAGTCGAGGCGTTAAAGTGGGAATCAACCCAAGAAAGACAAACCGGAACACTCATGGATTATGGTGCACATTCGAAACAAGATATAAAACGATGAAGTATAGTTGCAATATACTTGGCGTAGATTGTAAAATATTCTTAGTAGGCAATTTTAAGATAGATCTCGATTCCAAAGATGGGTTTTACGAAACAAGAAAGAAAAATACAGCACAGTCATGAATAACGATACACTTTTGCAACTTAATAGGACGACGTATAAATTATGATACGATTTTAATATGTAGCACTATAGTGCGTATTTAAAACCTGAAAGTGTTTCAGATTTTCACCCTTTTTACTTTCCGAACATGTAACATGTAAGGAAAGTATTGTAATCATGAAAAAATTCAACTTCGAGACATTGGTGTATTTACACGTTTTGAGGTCTTCTGAATTCATTTATGCTATTTGTACGAGATGTGTGTGTGTGTGTGTGTGTAAACACGATAGCTCCTAAACGGCGCTACCTCCGCAAGAGAGAGACTATGAAATTAAAGTGTAGCGGTTGTTTCTCATAAAATATTATTTAATGTTAAAATAACTTTCAACTTGCGGTATTTTAAAAGTATTTATTTCCTTACTAAAGCAGATTAAACTTCCTAAACTTTGTTGTTCTAAAAATCATATTATTATTTTATTCATCGTTATTCCCACTCGCAATCTGCGTAAATTAGTTGCAACAAAGATTTTTTTTTCTAGAGTCCACAAAAGTATACCATGCGGATAGATGGCGCGCTCGGCGAATTGATGGAGATTATCGGAGAATAAAAGGAAGAGAAAAATAGGGTTACTTCTTACAGTATTAGTTCTTCCTTCCTTATACTCTCCAGCTCCATGGTTACACGTATAAATTATTTTTATTATGAGTGAGTGCAAAATATTGTAAGATTCATTTCAAAAGAAATCATTGTAAAAGGTACGTAAAATAATAATAGAAAATATACACGATGTACACTTAATATAATATCTTATAAATAAAAATGAAATTCTGTTTGTTTGTTTGTTTGTTTGTGGATTTGAGTTGTATACAAATCCACAAAAATGGACATATCAGCCTGAAATTTTGCACAGATATGTAAAATAATATAGAATAAATCATAGTCCACTTTAAAACTTTGAAAGTCCACCCGTTCCCGGAATTTAAGAGATTTTTTATGTTCTCCACGCAAAAAGCTTTCCGTAATTGTAACCCCTGTAGTGAAAAAAGTGTGAAATAAGGATCGTGGTTGCCATGTGTGGCGATTTTGACGAATAAGATGTTTCAAATTCTCAAAGTAAAAATAAAAGAATAATAATGATTTTTTTTTGTTAGTTTATATTTGTAAGATTATTAATTTTTTGATATAATATCGTGTACATGGGAAATCGGAGTAGGAATGAAATGTTTTATACGCAAAACAATAAGAATTGAAGATTTCCGAGGCTAATATGTAAATTTTTTTAGTTTGGCGAAAAAATAAAATGGCTCAAATTCCGATTTTGAGAAAGTGAGTTCTAGCGGTTTGCACAGATTTCGGCTTGGCGCAATTTATTGAAAGCTTAAGGAAATAGATTTTTGAAAACAAGTGCAAAGGTTTTATTAGAATACAGCGTTAAATTTTAATGATCCGTGAATAAATAATGCAGTTATTAAGGGATTTCAAGCGATCTATCTTCAGAATTCTCGCCGATTGAGTACATTGATTTAAGTTGCGGGAATTCTGCCAAATTTCAGAAAATTGAAACATTTAGTACATCGGAATAACGATGAATAAAACCCGTTATAGTTGATAATTTAAAAAAATTCGGCTGTATTAAGGGATTCCATTTTTCAAATAAATGTTTGCTTTACTTTTTGGCGGCCGAACCATTTCCCATATTGATTGCTGCTAAGTCAATGCTTCGAATGATTTCCTGAAAAAACTCTTGCAAAATGGCGTATGTTGTCACTTTGGCGAGGCTTAGATTTGAAACTGGATTTTATTTGAGACTGGGATATATAATGAGACTGGTTATATAAAAATGAATGTTGGTATGTGTGTATGAGGTTGAAAATCTCTACCACCGTTGCATCATGAAATTTGGTTTACCTAAGTCTTTTATCATTGAGAAGCTTTTATGCTATCCGTTTTCCTCTAACTTGCCACTAGGTGGCGCAGCAGAACGTCGAATTCTATTCCGTTTAGCCGTTTACTATGCGAATATCATCCAACCAATTTCGATGAAATTTGGTACACGCGGATATTAGAACACGGAGAATATTTTTCACTATCCATTTTGCTGTAACTTGCCGCTAAATGGCGCTGCAACGCATCAAATTCTATACCGTTCGACCGACCGGCATAAAATTTCTTATACTTACACATTTCAGCACGAAGAATATATTCTAACTGTGTTCCTTTTGATGTTACTCCCCACTAGATGGCACTGCAATGCATTATTATTTTAACTCGCCACTAGATGACGCTGCAGCAGGCCAAATTCTGGACCATTCAAACGGTCGCTATGAAAATCAGTATACATAGCTATTTGAACATTGAGAATATTTTGGCGTTATCCATTTTGCTATAACTCGCCACTTGACGGCACTGTAGCATTTCATTACTTTAATTAACCACTAGATCGCGCTGCAGTGCATCACTTCTTGACTGTTCAACTGATCGCTATGAAAATAGGTATACATAGATATTTGAACACGGGGAAGAGTTTGGCGATATCCATTTTCCTATAACTTGCCACTAGATGTCGCGTCAACACACGAACTTCAGGACTGTCCAGCCGATAGTCATGAAAATTCGTATACATCGATATCTGAATGCGAAGAATATTTCCGCCGTATCCGTTTTGCTAAAACTCACCACTAGATTGCGCTACGCCGCATGACCTTCTGCACCGTACAAACGATTGCCTTGAAATTCGGTATGCATGGTTATTGAACACAATATAAAGCGATATCCATTTTGCTATATATCTTTATTACAATAAATAGTAATCGCCACAAATCGTAATATCAAAAAGTCCATTCATTCCCGTGCGAAGAACGGGTACTTCAGCTAGTATACGTATAAATACAATCAAAAAATAAATATTAATACATTATTACTGTTTTTCATTATAAAATAATTCAATTTGTTCTATTTATGTGTGTTTTAAACCGTGAACAATGCCAAAAAGACGCAAATAGGCTTCTTTGGGCAGGAAATCACGTAGAACTGCAGGCAAGCGAAATATAAGAGCCCAAAGGACAGAAGAACAGCAGCAGCAAGATAATACTAATGTGCGTGTGCGCATGGCTCAATTGCGTCAAGCAGAATCAGAAGATGCACGATCTGAACGAAATGAACAAAGAAGATTAGAACAAAGACAAGCACGCCAATTTATAGTTAGCAGACTCAGAGCAAATGAACAACACCGCAAACAGGTACATCGATCATTTACATCTGCTTCATTCCTGCGTCTAGCGTTCCAGTATGAACCCGATGTTCAATATTATGCTCATTCAAAAGTAGTAATTGGTGCTATGGATAAGGAATGTCCGCATTGTAATGCTCTTAAATTAAAAAAATAGCCAGCCGGAATGTGTTGCGCGTCCGGAAAGGTGCAGCTGACTATAATTCAAACACCACCTGAGCCATTGAACGGTTTACTTATCGGCACTGATATAGATTCCAACCTGTTCCTAAAGACAATTCGAACATTCAATTCATGTTTCCAAATGACTTCGTTCGGAGCAACAGAAATAGTTAAAATTAGCGCTGTAAATGGTCAACAATTCAATTCAACATTTAAAATCAAAGGCCAAATTTATAACAAAGTGGGTTCATTGCTGCCAATGCCAAACGAACCACATAAATTTTTACAAATTTACTTTATGGGTGGTGAGGATGCGCGCGTGGATACATGTTGCGGCTACAATAACCTTAATTCAGTTTTTGCAAGACGTATCGTCACCGAGCTGGATGCTCTATTAAATGAACACAATGAATTGTTGAAATTATTCAAATCACACATGCACAAATTACAAAGTGATAATCATGCTATTGTCATCAATCCTGATAAAACACCTGCTGGAGAGCATATTCGTAGATTTAACGCACCTATTGTTGACGACGTTGCTGGAATCATGGTTGGCGATTGTACAGCTACACGAGAAATTGTGATTCGTAGAAGAAGTAATAATCTCCAGTTCATTGCTGATACACACCGTTCATATGACGCTCTCCAATATCCACTAATATTCTGGAAGGGACAAGACGGGTATTGCATAAATATTAAACAACGAGATCCCACAACAGGTACTATATTCATTATGAACTTGATCATTACTCATTTACCAGAAACTTAATTTATTAATCGTAATTCATTAAACTTAACTATTGTTAATTATTAATTAGTATTTGTTTTTATTCATATATATCATTACAGGAGACGAAACAAGCAAGAACGTTAGTTGGAAGGATTTTTATGCTTATCGGTTGATGATTAGAAGCGGTCAGGATAACGTCATTCTACGATGTCGTGAGCTTTGTCAACAATTCATGGTCGACATGTACGTGAAGATAGAGAGCGAACGATTACGGTACTTGCGATATAATCAGCAAAAGCTGCGTGCGGAAGAATACATTCACTTGCGAGATGTTATTGCCAACAACGCCGATGCCGCCGAAATTGGTAGCTCTGTCATTCTACCATCATCGTATATAGGCAGTCCACGTCATATGCAAGAATACATACAGGATGCACTGACTTTCGTGCGCGAATATGGACGACCATGTTTATTTATTACGTTCACGTGTAATTCAAAATGGCCGGAGATCACATCTTTGTTATTGCCTGGACAAAATGCAATACATCGTCATGACATTACAGCACGTGTGTTCAGACAAAAATTAAAGTCTTTAATAAGTTTCATTACAAAATATTCGGTCCCACACGTTGCTGGATGTATTCGGTTGCGTGGCAAAAGAGGGGATTACCTCATGCACACATTTTGGTTTGGTTAATCGACAAAATCCGTCCTGAAGAAATCGATAGTATAATTTCTGCGGTAATTCCAGATCCGTCTACTGATCAATTGATGTTTGATATTGTTACAGCAAACATGATTCATGGCCCATGCGGTGACCTGAATCGTTCATCGCCTTGCATGGCAGATGGAAAATGCACCAAAATTTTCCCTAAAAAGTTCACTAACGATACGATCACAAATGTTGACGGATATCCAATATATCGTCGTAGGAGTCCCGATAATGGCGGACAATCATTTACTAAAAATATCAACAACATAGATATTGACATTGACAATCCTTGGGTGGTGCCATATTCGCCTCTATTGAGCAAAACATACGACGCTCATATTAACGTTGAGTTCTGCAGTTCCGTGAAGAGCATCAAATACATTTGTAAGTATGTACATAAAGGCAGTGATATGGCTGTATTTCGAGTTGAAAATACCAATAACAATGCTCCTCCAGTGAATAAAAATGATGAAATAACTCTCTGTCAAACGGGCCGATACATCAGCTCCAATGAAGCTGTTTGGCGTATCTTTGGTTTCCCAATTCATGAACGGGATCCAGCAGTTATTCATTTAGCCGTCCATCTTGAGAACGGCCAGCGCGTATATTTTACGAACGAGACAGCGATTGATCATGCTAAATCCACCAAAAACTGCACTCACCGAATTTTTTGAATTGTGTAATCGTGCGGATGCTTTTGGTGCCTTTGCACGGACATTACTTTATTCAGAAGTACCAAGTTTTTTCACATGGGCTCAAACAAAAAAATCTGATGTGTCCAACACATGACTTCCTTGCACGTCTATTAGATCAAAAATATTTTCGACGCACTTCCTCTAAACTTATTTCTTTGAAAGAGATAAAATATCAATAATAGTAAGATTTAGCGATTTCTAGCCAAATATTTCGATATCGCCAAGCTGAGTTCAATTTGAAAGATTTCCTTCTAACACTTTATTTGGCGATATTTCACCAAAAGCCGACAAACTTGAGGTAGTCTGCGAGATTTTGGGGATAGCCAAAGTAGTCATTGACCACAGACTTTCAATGAATTGAATGCATTCATACACCTCAATGTATTTAAAGTCATTTGGCAAACCCTGTAAATAAATTCTCAGTCGATTGCTGTCAAAAAAGATATTGAAAACAGTTAGATATTACAATAGTTCTAAATACAAAAGTTCAAAATTCTACGGGTTAAAGTTTTACAGTTATACAAAATACGAAATAATTTTTAGCGCCAAATTTGGTGATATTTCGGCGAAACTCGTCAATTTCGACGACATTTGGCGAGATTTTAAGCATGAACCAAACAATGACAGATTATCGCCAAATATGGCGATATTTCGCCAAAACTCGCCAAGAACGATGACAAATGGCGATACTTTGGGCATGGACCAAATAACTGAATATCGCCAAATTTGGCGATATTTCGCCAAAACTCGCCAAGGCCGAGGACAGACGGCGAGATTTTGGGCATGTACCAAACAATGACCGTCTACAGTTGTATTATATTGAAGATGTCCATAGACATTAAAGTACTGAAATTCTTTTCGGTGGTTCCGTAAATAAACTCTCCAGTAGATTGGAACCAAAAATCGAGATGCACAACTAGATGTTACAACAATCTTATATATGAAATTTCATAATATTTTTTGAGATTTGAGAGTTAAATATGCACACATGTACACCAAAAGTCGCCAAGCTTGGCGACTTTTGGATAGTTCTTGAGGGAGTCACGTGACCGTGGTCGGACCATTACCTAACTTATGTGGTAGGACGGCATTGTGCTTGAAATGGATGAATGCCCCTAAAATTGCCATTGACCGTAATGTATTGGAAATCTTTTGAGTGTTCCTTTAGCTGAACTATAAATGATAAAGACACTTTTTTTAATGGAGAAATTCATTTTCTAACTCTTTACAGCATATATCACTTCTGAGTCGTTTGAAATACCCCAATACCTCTAAAAAACGCTTTGATGAATTTCGGCCCATAGAGCGTAATGTATTTCGAATCTTTTGGGTGGTTCTGTAGATAAACTATTCAGTCGAATGGAACCGAAAGGGGAGGTGCACAACTAGATGTTACAACGTTCCTAAATATAAAGTTTCAACATTCTACGCCTAATAGTTTTTGAGATATGCGAGTTTAATGAATTTCGGCCCATTGAGCGTAATGTATTTCGAATGTTTTGGGCAGTCCTGTAGATAAACTATCCAGTCGAATGGAACCAAAAGGGGAGGTGCACAACTAGATGTTACAAATATCCAAAATATGAAGTTTGGACATTCTACGCCTAATAGCTTTTGAGTTAGGCGAGTTTAATGAATATCGGCCCATAGAGCGTAATGTATTTCGAATCTTTTGGGCGGTCCTGTACATAAACTATCCATTCGATTATCACCAAAAGGGGAGGTGCACAACTAAATCATAGAACAATCGTAAATATCAAATTTCAACATTCTACGACCAATAGTTTTTGAGATATGCGAGTTACATACATACGTACGTACGTACGTACAGACGGCATGGAAAAACTGGCCACAATAGACTCGCCGCTGGTCAAAATGAGTTGCAGACACATTAATATGATCGTGCATGATAGCCTACGATGAGATGCATCGAAAAAAATTTTAAAATTCAATTTAGAGGTAGTCAAAATCGGTTTTTTTGTCGAAATTTGCCCCCAAAATTTTTCGGGATCACATTACTTCCTTATACTACGTACAAGGAAGTAAAAATGAAATGAATCGAGAACTACAATACAATACTGCAGAAATGGCAGCGATTGTTACTCGCAATATCCCACTAATGAATGAGGAACAAAGAAGCATTTACGATCGCATTATGCTCGCAGTTTCGGCAGGGCAAGGTGGATTCTTTTTTTTGGATGCACCAGGTAGAACTGGCAAAACATTCCTTATTTCGCTAATCCTAGCCGAAATACGATCGAATAATGGCATCGCATTGGCCGTTGCATCGTCTGATATTGCGGCAACTTTATTGGATGGAGGCAGAACAGCTCATTCAGTATTTAAGTTACCACTAAATATTCAAAATAAGCCAGATGCAGTGTGCAACATAAAAAAACAATCGCCCACGGCCACAGTGCTGAAACTGTAAAATTATCATCTGGGATGAATGCACTATGGCACACAAACATTCGCTTGAGGCGTTGAACAGGACAATGAAAGATCTTAAAAACAAGGACAAACTATTTGGCGGCACTCTGGTACTCCTTTCAGAAGATTTCAGACAAACACTTCCCGTCATCCCACGTTCAACGTATGGTGATGAAATCAACGCCTGCTTAAAATCATCGCCACTGTGGCGTAATGTTGAAAAATTACAACTGAAAGTAAATATGCGCGTTCAAATACTTCGAGATCTATCCGCTGAGGCATTCTCAAAACAGCTGTTAAATATCGGCGATGGAAAAGTTACTGTAGATGAAACTGGATGCATAAAATTACCGGCCGATTTCTGCACAATTACTTATTCGCAAGATGCTCTCATTGACCAGATATTTCCCGATGTACATACACAATATATTAATCATGAGTGGCTGGCAGAAAGAGCAATTTTAGCAGCAAAAAATGTAGACGTCAACGAACTGAATCTTAAAATACAACATTTATTGCCAGGGGAGTTAGTGTCATACAAATCTATTGATACAGTTTGCGATGCCACCGGTGTGAATTATCCAGCAGAGTTTTTAAACTCATTAGATTTACCAGGCATGCCGCCGCCTAACTTACAACTGAAGGTTGGATCTCCGGTTATTTTGCTTCGTAATTTGAACCCACCACGGCTGTGTAACGGCACGCGATTAGTTATTAAAAAACTAATGAAAAATGTTGTCGCAGCCGTCATTTTACATGGCAAATTTCGAGGTGAAAATATATTACTATCCCTATTATACCCACGGATGTGCGAATTCAATTTAAACATCTTCAATTTCCAATAAGATTGGCATTTGCAATGACTATCAATAAGTCTCAAGGCCAAACTATGTCTGTTTGTGGCTTAGATTTGAGCACACCATGTTTTTCACACGGACAATTATACGTGGCATGCTCTCGAGTGGGCAAACCATCCAGTTTGTTTGTGTTAGCTAAAGGTGGGGTAACAAAAGATATTGTACACTCTATTCCGTTAAGAGATTGATTTTATTTTGTTTTTGTAAAATTATTGTAATTAGCGATATATATATATAAATTTAAAGAATACATTACAATGAATTAAAAATACAAATGTTTGGTATTGTGTTATTTTTATATTCCAGCATCGTTCACAGAGCTCCGTGCCTCTTCCACTCATATACCACATCCTCACAAACTTACAATAAGTTAGTCCTTTCTTTCTACTAAAATAATCCTAGGAATAATTTTATATGGCAAAACAACGTTTGCCGGGTCAGCTAGTAATATATAATAATATATAATATATAAAATTCTCCTGTCACAGTGTTAGTCACCTAACTCCTCCGAAACCACTCGACCAATTTTAATGAAATTTTCTATGTATATTCGTTAGGTCTGAGAATAGGTTTTTAACTATGTCTCATACCCCTAAGTCATAAGGGCGGTCCACCCCAAAATGTTTAGCCCCAGAGTGCTATTCATTTCAATCAGGATTTCTGTGTAGACATTAGCGTGTCGAGTCACTTTTCAAATGTGTTTGCCAGATAATGTGGAGAGGGGGGGGGGCGTTAATAAAATGTTGAAAGTCGCACAAGGTTTGCAATTTTTGATAATGGATCGCTAAATGTGGTGCCAAAACGTGACAATTTATTATAAATATATTTCGCGTATAGTTAGAAAACGCCTGGCGTATATTGTAAAAGAGTTTTATTAGGCGATTTTAATATAGATTTCTGTTCCGAAGAAGTGCTCTGTGGAACAAGAAAGGAAAACACGGTACACTCATGGATTATGTTGCCCATTCCAAACAGCATTTAAAATGTCTTTGCGGTATAGTTGGAATATGCCTGGCGAAGATTGTAAAACAGTTTCAGTAGGCGATTTTAAGATAGATTTCGATTCCAAAGATGTGTTTTATCTTAGAAGAAAGAGTTGATTCCTATTTTAACGCCCCCACTCTCGCCAACCTAAAAAATCCTCGTACTTTGGCGAGCTTTGCAGTCGGGTCTCTGGGAGTTATGCACAAGTTTCAACGGTACTTACGTATTATCCCGGCGGTCCGCCAAGACAAGCAATTTTTCACCAAGATAAATGCCGGGCACATGAAATTGTTGATGGTTTGGAATACGACTGGCAACGTATTTAAAATCTACGAAAAAGTAGTTTGGCGGAAGTGACCGCCGGGATAATACGTAAGTACCGTTTCAACGCACCCAAAAGAACTAGGTGATAACTAAAGTAAACAAGCTAGCGATAAACGCGCCAGTTAAGGAATTTGAAGACATTTAATTATTAAAACTACATTAATTGGTAATTCAAAATAAATAAAAATGTAACGGCATGCTGTACTTACATGTTGTTCCGAATCGCCATTTTAATTCTATATTACGATTTCTACATAAATGCGAAAAATCGTCATGGTAACTGCATATGTTTAATCATCGCCTCCTTGGCGAGAGTCGAGGCGTTAAAGTAGGGAACATTATATAAAACGGTGAAGTATAGTTGTGATATACTTGGCGAAGATTGTAAAATAGTTTTAGTAGGCGATATTAAGATAGATTTCGATTCCAAAGATGGGTTTTATGAAATAAGAAAGAAAAATACAGCACAGTCATGAATAATGATAACACTTTCCAACTTAATTGAATAAGGACGAAAAATAGGGACGACGCATAAATTATGACACGATTTTAATATATAGCACTATAGTGCGTATTTAAAATCTGAAAGTGTTTGAGATTTTCATCCTTTTTTTGGGGGGGGGCTAATTTTTTTATGGAATGACTATCAATAAGTCTCAAGGCCAAACTATCTGTTTGTGGATTAGATTTCAGCACACCATGTTTTTCACACGGACAGTTATACGTGGCATGCTCTCGAGTGGCATCCAGTTTGTTTGTGCTATCTAAAGATGGGATAACAAAAAATATTGTATACTCTATTGCGTTAAGGGATTGGTATTATTTTTTAGTAAAATTATTGTAATTAGCGATATATGTAAATTTAAAGAATAAATTACAATGAATTAAAAATATAAATGTGTGGTATTGTGTTATTTTTATATTCCAGCATCGTTCACAGCGCTATATGCCTCTTCCACTCATATACCACATCCTCACAAACTTACAATAAGTTTGTCATTTCTTTCTACTAAATAATCCTAGGAATAATTTATATGGCAAAACAACGTTTGCCGGGTCAGCTAGTATATATATATGTATATATATATATATATATATTGATATTGCATTAAATATTGACTGCAGCACCTAGCTATTTGGAAAACAATTGGGAAATGTCAGCAAAATATTGTATGTTCAATATTTTTTCAGAAACTTTCTTTTGTTTATTTAACGTTTATAAAAGAGCGTAGTAACAGTCGGCAAAAAAGCTTTCTAATATATTTGCAAGCTTTCACGCAGCTTCACATGTTGAAAAACCTATCGAAAAGCTCGCCATTCTTGTACAGCTTGTTGCCAGAAACCAGACACAAGCATAGATTCAAAATTCGATGAGACGAGACTTGCAGTTATGTGAGAAGAAACAACCTGCTGCTCTTCTTGCAGCCATTTCTTATTGAGAATTTCCGAGTGCAATAAATACAATTAAGTATTAAATTATACCGTTACTTCTTATTGGAACATTAAATTTCAAAACTAGAAGTCAAATCCCACTGTGGGGGCAATTACTACGGGCGCTAGAAAAACATATGGTTTAAAATATGTACACTCAGTATATTTCATCTTTATCCACCTAAAATAAATAACCTCATATTCTGTTTTTATTATATACCTGAATCGAATTTCATGCTCTTCTGGAAACGTACGGAAACTTTTCACATTCGAATGATTTCGTTTTGTGTGCACAGCCCCTGTTATATCAATACTTCAAGCAGATTATCATTTTAATGAAAAAAAAATAAAACTACGTTATATTGAAAATCTGTTTGGAACGAACTGAAATCGCAACTTCCCCTTCAAAGCCTGATGACCGGGACTTTAAATATGACATCATTGTCACTTGCAGAGCCTAATTCTGTCACGCAAATGATTCACTTTTTTATTTACTCTCGGAAATAAAATGCAGCTGAAAATAGCAAAAAAAGCGCTAAAAATGAAACAACGGGTGGGTTTTCAGAGTTTTAAAGTAGCGTAAATTGTTTTCGATATTTTTATATATAATTATTAAAAATTTCAAGCGGGTCATCCAAACGGTGTAAATGTTATCACGCTTTTTCTGATTCGTAATCTTTTTGAACTTTTTAATCTTGTTGGAGTTATGGTGGTAAACGTTTTATCTTGGAGCAGGTTGCCCGGAATTTTTATAGAGTCATTGAGTCAGTGATCAGCGTATCTATATAGTAGGATATAACTTATTTTCTTCTAATTACTTGCGGGATCTACTGACCCGCACAGCTACCAAAACTTGGAGGGGGTAAGACCATCTCATATCTCCGACAAACCAAAACGCGAAGCAGTTCAGGCCTTTCGTCTGTCTACTAGTCATGATTGTCTGGCTGCCCATCTGCACCGCCAGGCCATCTTTCCTGAGCCTAACTGCCCGTTATGTGTTTCTGGTAAGATAATGGATAGGGATCTATATGGTACGTTGTGGAGCTCTTGTGGAACGACAGAGGTGTTTAGATATTGGGAAGCATATATAGATATTCGGTCTTTGTTCCTCTTGCATAGGCGCACCCCCGGAGGGGGCTATGGGGGCTGAAGCCCCCCCTAAAGGTAGAAAGTTAGAAGTGAAAAGCGTTAAAAAATGAAAATTGTCGCTAATGAATTAATTTTTTTTAGTTCTTTCTTTCTTTTTTTAATTGTCTTCAAATTATTTCTAACCAAAAAAGACATTTATTTAAAAAAGTTTTTAAATAAATGCTTACAGTTAGTTGAAACACTGTTACACACGGTTACAACGTCACTGAAAAGATCACATAATTATTTATGATTCTATAATGTGTTACATTGCTTGTGTTCTATGGGACAGTTAAATGATACCGAATATTTTGACGTTATAAGAGAGTTGTAACTAACCGAGGTCACTATGACCGAGTTCAGCAGTATTTGTATGTAGCCCAGCCCCCCCCCTAAACTAAAATCCTGGGTGCGCCACTGTCCTCTTGTATATTATTTTTTTTCTGTTGTACATATCTTTTCCACTGGGAAAAGAACTATTAAAAATTGCCATGTATAAGTGTGTAAGCGGTATGTGTAAAACAAATTAATATTTCTTAAGCCATGTTGTCGTTAGGGCCATTGCTAAGTGTCACAAAAATAAATCTTGTGACAATGCCAGAACTACGCCAGAACTGTTTACCAACAAAGAAAGGACCAAAGCAAAGCAAGCGCCGATACACAAGTTAGTAAAACCCCGCACCGACCTCCAAAGCAGCAGGTACCAGAACCAGTTTTGCTTCGCAGCCGGAATGACAACAGCAAAGCAACTTCTCTCCGGTTTGCCGTGTTAGCAGCGAGGATTATTTTTGATTTTGTTTCTGGCAACAACGAAATGAGCGGGAAAAACATTTTTCCGGTGGAATCAGTTCACGTAATTTTTTTGGGTTTGGTGTGTGTGTGTGTCTGCGTTCTCGACGGTGAAGCCTAAAATTTGAAGTTTTGCTTGTGAAAAATGAAGTTCATATTTTTAAAATTTGTGTCTAAACGCAGCAGTATATGAATTTGAGAAAGAGAACTTTTTTACCCTGTGTGTTACCATGAGATAAAGAAAATGTATTTGTGAAGAAAATTGTGTGATCCACGTGCGTTTATTATTTGAAAGCTTCTGATGGAGTTCATCTTTTTTAATCCAGCACAACCGTTTAAATTTCTGTTTGAATAAGTGCTGACTGTATTCTTGGTAATTCAGATTAGTGAAATATGTGTTTTACAAGTGTTTGTGAAAATATCATGAAGAAAAAAATGTGTTTTTTTCCACGTGACAACACTTCAAGGTGGTCACATGTGAATGTAATATCCCTTCCAAAGATGCCTCATCCTTCTCCTGTGTAGCAGGTAGTAAAACTCAAAAAATTATGATTTGATAAATTTTGTTCAATAGTGAAGGTGTGTAAGATACTTAAGAATTGTGTAGTTTCAAATAGATAGTATTGTGTAACTTAGAAATTTAATATGCATATCTCCTTGTAATGTTTTATTGAATATGTTTTTTTTAAAAATAAACTTAATCAAGTTAACTTTAAATCGCATTCTTTCTGAGTAATCTAATTAATAATATTTGCATAACTTGAGATGAATTACTGGTGTTAAACGCAATGTACTGTCAGGTAAGATTAAAATATTTTCAATTGAATAATTTTAAATTAATTTATTGTCGATTTAAAATTTCATACAATATTCCAAAAATTTTTATTACATTTGGTGCCGTTGACGAAAGAAATTAAATATCTTTGTTTCATAAGGTCTTTCTGGGTTATAGTATTATTATACTCCAAATATACGTGCACCACTTTACCTAAATTTCTTCAGGTTTTGCAATTCAAGTGTATTGCATATAAGTATTTGAAATTTATCTACTGCATGTTATATATTTAAGTGTGTTATTCAATAGTGTTTGATGTAGTATATGAAAATGACATGCAAAATCTAAAATAATATATATAGTAGTATTTTGATATTGGTCATAAATTGATACATTGAATTTGAATGAAAATATTTGAATTTACTAATGTGATATGGTTTGATATTATGTTAAGTAAGGTAAAATATAGTGTGAAAATTGAATATTTCATAGTGTGTATGATCAATAAGAATTGAACATGGCTAAAAGACAAGTAACAATTAGTCAAACTAGCTTAATAAATCAACTTCCCACATTTAGTGGTCATGCAGACGAAAATGTAAAATTTTTTATTGAACAGATTCAGGATGTTGCAGAGCTAGAGGACTGGGATAGCAAAAAGCAATTCTTAATTTTGAAGTTAAATTGCAAAGATGTTGCTCTAAAGTTTATTTCTTCTGATCACATTGCCAAAAAAGCTCAAAATTTTGATCAATTAAAAGAAATATTAATAAATAAATTCTCGAAGAAAGAGAGTTTTGCTGAGATTCAGCAGCAATTCACAGATATTGCCCAGCAGCCTAAGCAGTCGGTCAGACAGCTAGCTGATATTGTTGACATTTCTGCCAATAAATATTTAAATTTAAGTGCAGATTCCACTGCACAAATTTTAGACTTGGGCGAGAAAATAAAATTGACAAAATTCATTGAAGCTTTAAGATCAGACATTAGATTCGAGCTAAAAAAGAGTAGTCCCAAAACCTTTCAGGAAGCTACACAGATGGCTGTTAATATTGAGTCTGCCCTCAATGACCCAGAATATAGGGTAAATCATAATATTTCTGAGGAATTGCAATATTTCATGAACAAACAACTGGAGTCCAGTCAGGCAATTCAAAATTTATCAGAGAAACTAAAAGAGTTAAAAATGATAAAAGAGACTAATAGTGACACACATAATAATTTGCCTAACACTAGCACTCACAATAAATTAGAATCCCAAAACTTAAACACTCATAAACAAAGATTAATGTGCTTAATATGTGGTAGAGCCCATCTCACTATAAAGTGTTTCCACTACACAAAAGTAAATAGGTATAATAAAGATAGAGATTTTCAATCAAGGTATAAATCTAACCATAAAAATTTTAGAAGGGGAAATAGAAATAAACAATTCAATGACAAACAAAACAAGTTAAACTAGCTAGGGGTTCCTCCAGATATAAGGTTTCTACTCGACAAGCAGGATCCCCAACTAAGTTAGAAAGTCGAGTAATTGAAAGCAACAATTCAAAAATCTGTGAGAACAAACAAGAAAATAATACTGTAAACAATTCAATAACTAATGACAACAAAGATACGACATATCATGTAATGTCTAGTAATCAGGATAAATCCCACAATCTTCCTGTAATAAAATTAAAATTTGGAAATTTTGATGCACATGCATTATTGGATTCAGGTGCCAATTTAAGTTTAATTACACCAGCACTCCTAGAAAAAATAAAAAAGACAACTAAGGTAGAATATATTTCCAGATCCGTAACAATTAAGACTTTAAATGAACATACCATTCCATATCTTTCGGCAGTGAATATTAAGTTTAAGATTAATAACAAATGGTTTGGTAATCAATTTTTTGTGACACATACTAACTAGAATTCACAGTATAAAATGATATTGGGATACGATTTTATGCAAAGAAATAAAATTGTTATTGATACGCCAGATAAAAGTCTTAGAATTGGAAATGAAAAATTTGAGTTTGAGGAAACCTCTCCCAGAAAATTAGGTAACAACAGCATTAATACATCGAACTGCAATACAAATACTGTGAGAGTGGCAAATAACACCATCATTCAACCTAAAACATATGAAATTGTAAAATTCACAATACCCGAGATTTTCCAAGAACATGAAAATATTTTGTTTAAACCTTTTCAAAAAAATGAATTAGACATAAGTGATTCTCTTCACTCAGTGTATAACAAAAAATTCATTTTCTCAATTATAGAAAATAATTCAGATAATATAATTCATTGGAGAAAAGGGGAAAAGATAGGCACTGCTGAGATGCTTGATGAAGATGAATATATTCAGCCTCAACATAATGAATTACTACAAATAAACAATTTAAATCTGTCTGAAATTCAGAAATTAAGAAAAGATGAGCTAAGTAAAGATGACTTTGACATTAATCATTTAAATACTAGAGACAAAAAACAGATCTTAGACATGCTAATGCAAAATTATGAAGTTTTTTCTAAATCCTATAAAACTCTAGGTTCGACAAACGCTGTAACTCCAGAATTCAAACTACTACACAATTTTCCACTACAAACCAAACCTTACGCTATACCACACTATGCCAAAAAATTTGCGCAAAAAGAAATAGCGGATTTACTCGAAGCTGGAATTATCGAGGAGTCATCTTCAAGTTACAATTTTCCCATCATTTTTGTAAAAAAGAAGGCCTCTCCCGACTCTGATCCCAAAAAATCTAAATTTCGCATGGTAGTAGATTATCGATTACTAAATAGCATCACCGAAACGTTCAAAATTTGCCTACCTAAGATCAATGATATTCTACACAGTATAGCTGGCAAAAAGTTCTACTCTGTGCTGGATTTAAAATCAGCCTTTTTTCAAATAAATTTAAAACCGGAAGACAGACATAAGCTGGCCTTTTGCTGTGAATTTGGCAATTTCCAGCCCAAAAGATTATTTTTCGGGTCAAAAAATAGCACGTCATACTTCCATACATTAATTTCAAAGTGTATAGGAGATCTTAAAGGTCCAAACATACAATTTTTCTTAGATGATATAATTATTGCTGCCAATTCCATAGAGGATATGAAAAACTATTTACAGAAAGTTTTTGATCGCCTAAAAGAGTTTAATTTAACCTTAGACCCATGCAAAGTACAGATTTGTAAACAGAAAATTAAATACCTAGGCTATTCTCTGGATAAGAGCGGGTTTTCACCCTCTGAAGACAACATACATAAAGTGATAAATTTTCCAATACCAAAGAATGTGAAACAGGTTCAAACATTTTTAGGAATGCTGAACTATTTTAGAAATCTAATTCCCAACTATGCAGAGATAGCACAACCCATTACTAATTTAACGAGAAAGAGAGTTCCTTTTGTTTGGTCACAAGAGTGTCAAGAAGCATTTAATAAGCTACAGGATAAAATCTTAAGCAAACCTGTGCTAAAAAACATTGAAGAAAACAAACCACTTTATTTAGTAACAGATGCTTCGAAAATTGCTCTGTCAGGGATTTTAATGCAAAAGGATGATGAGGATAATTTACATCCTATTGAATTCTTTTCAAAACAGCTAAATCCTGCGGAATCTCGGTATCCATCTATGAGGAGAGAACTTTATGCCATATTTGCTGCATGCAGGCATTTTCATGAGAAACTCTATGGTAGAAATTTCATTCTTCTCACTGATGCTAAGCCCTTAACATATCATATTCAGATGGACAAACAACCAGATATTGTATCAAGGTGGTTAATCTACCTGACACAGTTTCAGTATACATCAGAGCACATTCCAGGATTAAAAAACCCTGCTGATTATCTTTCGAGAGTGACTACTGAAATATGTCAGGTAAACAATATACTGTTTCAGAGTAATAATAACTTGCATCATGACAACATAAAGATCCAACAGAACAATGATACAGACTTACAAAAAATAATCAAAGAATTAGAAGAAAAGAATAAAAAGACTTCTGATAAATATTTTATTGACAAACACAATGGACTACTTATGATAAAAATTAAACCTAAGTCTAAATCAAAACATAATAAAAAGCTAACAAATAAGATTGTGATTCCAACATCTTTAATAAAACACTGCATTGAAGTAGCACATACACCTCACTTTGGGATATCAAAAACTTACAACTTTTTAAGATCAAAATATTACTGGAAAAACATGTTTGTGGATGTTCAAAATTTTTGTCAAAACTGCATAAAATGTTTACAACATAAACCAAAACAAAATAGAACTATCACACAAAATATTCCCAAAAAGCACCTAGCACCAGGTGAACTAATAGCACTTGACATTGTGGGAAAACTTCCGCGTTCTCAAGATAATAAAAACTACATTCTAACCATCATTGACCATTATTCACGTTATTTAGAGGCTATACCTTTAACGAATACAAAGTCTTCTGACATCATTAAAGCATTGAATAACTATTTTTCACGTTTTGGCATACCAAAAATATTACTTAGCGACAATGGAACTAATTTTACTTCAGATGAATTCGAGACATTTTTAAATAAATTAAATATCGAACATAGAACAACATCTATATATAAACCAAACTCTAATGGATTATTAGAAAAAAGTCATGCTATTCTGAAAAGCAGCATAGCAGCATTATCTGATGAAACCTTTAAATGGTCTGAAAGTTTATTAATTTTCAAACTTATGTACAACACATCACAACACTCTGTCACTCAATTTACTCCAGCAGAATTATTCTTTGGCAGGAATATCAACAACCCCTTAGACTCCTATGACTCACCTAAAATTGCCAATCATTTTGATGAATATATAAAAGAAATTCAGGAAGTTTCAAAAGAAACTAAAAAAATTGTGGGTGATAATGAGGATTCCTATTTTGCAGCTTCTAGCAGCAATGTCAAAGGGCGTAATATTCCGTGCCTGAATATTGATGACCAAGTTTTTCTTAGAGAGTTTCAGCACCCTGGGGCGCTTCAAAAGAAATATGATGGACCATGGATAATTAAAAGAAAATTCAGAAATAATAATTATCTAATAGCTAAAGAGAGTGATCCAGACATCATAAAGAGTGTGCATGTTGACAAATTATTTCTACAAAAGCCTTTGAATCAACATCTAAGAGATCCTCCAGACGTAGAAGAGTCAATCGGGGTACATTAATGTACAGAAAATTAACTACTCACTATTTTAATTTAATTAGAGAATAACTGAGTGCAAAAATTTTTTATATATTAGCTTGTTGCAGCAAAACACACTATAAGTTGACTTTACTGTACTATGTCTCAGCAAAAATAAAAAATAAAATAGGTACCTAATTAACAAAATTTTGCTGAGGGTAATGTTTGGCTGGTCCAAGTTACTTTCATGATATAGTAAAAAAAAAAAAAAAAAGTTCATATGCACAACAGCTGTTAAATATTTAAATATTCTTGAGCTCCAATTCTATAATAAAATTATTTTGGGGAGAAGTTAAAGCAATTTAAGTTGCAGTAACTCATATGTTTCTGTAAAACAAAAATGATGTGTAAAATGAAATGTGATTAAAATGAAATGGATTATTCAGTTTTGTCTGTCAAAATAATACTGATACGAGGTATGTTTGTGTTCAGGAAAGTGGTGCAATTGTATATTCGGAGGTAGCCAAAACATCAGTGATTACCTAATTTATGCACACGAAGAGCATTTATGTATTAATTGATTTCGTAATGTGTACTGTGAACTAATGTGTATATGTATTTTTGAAACAACACAAATAGAAGAGTCTTACTACATGTTGGTGTATAAAGTGTGATGTATATTTTTTTTTCTTGAACATTCTCATGGACACCAGTGATGACTTTCGGCAACTTTTTATGAAAATTTGAGTACCTCAAATTTTTGCAGTGAGGGGAGGTATGTCACAAAAATAAATCTTGTGACAATGCCAGAACTACGCCAGAACTGTTTACCAACAAAGAAAGGACCAAAGCAAAGCAAGCGCCGATACACAAGTTAGTAAAACCCCGCACCGACCTCCAAAGCAGCAGGTACCAGAACCAGTTTTGCTTCGCAGCCGGAATGACAACAGCAAAGCAACTTCTCTCCGGTTTGCCGTGTTAGCAGCGAGGATTATTTTTGATTTTGTTTCTGGCAACAACGAAATGAGCGGGAAAAACATTTTTCCGGTGGAATCAGTTCACGTAATTTTTTTGGGTTTGGTGTGTGTGTGTGTCTGCGTTCTCGACGGTGAAGCCTAAAATTTGAAGTTTTGCTTGTGAAAAATGAAGTTCATATTTTTAAAATTTGTGTCTAAACGCAGCAGTATATGAATTTGAGAAAGAGAACTTTTTTACCCTGTGTGTTACCATGAGATAAAGAAAATGTATTTGTGAAGAAAATTGTGTGATCCACGTGCGTTTATTATTTGAAAGCTTCTGATGGAGTTCATCTTTTTTAATCCAGCACAACCGTTTAAATTTCTGTTTGAATAAGTGCTGACTGTATTCTTGGTAATTCAGATTAGTGAAATATGTGTTTTACAAGTGTTTGTGAAAATATCATGAAGAAAAAAATGTGTTTTTTTCCACGTGACAACACTTCAAGGTGGTCACATGTGAATGTAATATCCCTTCCAAAGATGCCTCATCCTTCTCCTGTGTAGCAGGTAGTAAAACTCAAAAAATTATGATTTGATAAATTTTGTTCAATAGTGAAGGTGTGTAAGATACTTAAGAATTGTGTAGTTTCAAATAGATAGTATTGTGTAACTTAGAAATTTGATATGCATATCTCCTTGTAATGTTTTATTGAATATGTTTTTTTTAAAAATAAACTTAATCAAGTTAACTTTAAATCGCATTCTTTCTGAGTAATCTAATTAATAATATTTGCATAACTTGAGATGAATTACTGGTGTTAAATGCAATGTACTGTCAGGTAAGATTAAAATATTTTCAATTGAATAATTTTAAATTAATTTATTGTCGATTTAAAATTTCATACAATATTCCAAAAATTTTTATTACACTAAGATATTTTATACGCGAAGGCTCTTAAATCGCAAAGTGAAACGTTGCATTTTACTGGCTTATTGTGTATATTTGCCAACTGGGATAATTTTGCCAAGTTTACCAGGCATAGGAACGATATCGCAGTTTTTATTTTAAAATTTTTCAACTAAGTTTGTTATTTTGACGAACTTACTAGTTAATAAAAACACTCAAAAGAAACTGGTGTTTAGAATATAAAATAATCAAAACATTGTAAATAACACACATAAAAGATATTTATCGTTCTGGAAACGTGTTTCGGAAAAAAAAATTCCATCCTTCTTCATCAGTTGTCCATACGCAGAAATAAACACAAAATAGAGGCATGGAAAAACAATATAAAATTGAATAACAAAAGGACTGCGACAAAAACAAAAAGCCTGAAAACTATTTCTTTTTTCACAGGACAACACATTTACTTTTACAGAGCAGCACTATCAAGAACAACGCTACAATTTTTTGATTGAAGGAAAAGAAAGATTTACAAGTTGTAGAAGTTTAAAAATTATTTCTAGTCTACTCCAATTAGAAAATATGACACCGCTTTTGTAAAAAAATAAAAGGTTAATGATATTCCTTACTAAGTTCAAATTTTACGAAGTTTATTAGAATTAGAAAGTGAATTACAGTTATGTTATACATATTTTTACATGATGAAGTCTGCCAACTAGGATCCTAATTTTGACCAAATAAAACAGAATTTTCTAATGTTAGAGGAGGGAGACTCTTCCCCATCTTAGAAAGGGCACAAGTATTCATTAGTAATTTTGGAAAAGTGCCGAAATTGAAAAGTTATATGTAGGAGAAGGTGGCCAGGAGGCGAAAACTTGTATAAATATCATACAAGTTTAAATAAACCTTTGGCACTTTGCTAGCATATTTTAGACTATATTTTACATCATAAAAATATTTTAATCCCTCATTGAGTAATGAAAAAATATATACATAATTTTAAGAAAGTGTCCAAAAGATCATTTTGCACTCACCAATGCAAAATGATCCTTCATTTGAAAACAAATATAAATTGTTTTTCATCGGCAAAATGAAAGATGTAAAAGTATTTACGACTGTACATAATGAAATAAAATAAGTTTACAATCATACAGTATACATACTTTATTTAATGAAAACTTTAAAAGAGGGTCACAAACAATAAAATGAAATATTTCAAAATTGTAATTCAAAAATTATGTAATGGGGAGTCCCACATTTTGAGAACGGTTGAAAGGTTTGCATGGCGACTAGAAGCCGGTACTGGAGCTTTTTCAGTGCCGGTACTGGAGTTCATCATTTTATTTGGCAACATGGCTGCCCACTTTAGGTCAGATTACTGGAAGACGCCGAGAAACAAAACACACTTAGCAAGCGTAATTCCCAACTAAAGACATAGTCCATTCAGTAAACCAGGCCATTTTTCTGCACACGAAAGATTGTCTGTCTAAATAAATAGGAATTTATATTGCTTATCTTATAACAGATGTTACAAAATCCAACTTTTCGAAGAATTCTATTTAGACGCCTAATACTGTAACCGCTGGAATACCGCCATTGGTTCTACTTCGCTTGGCACAATTAGTTTATGTGTTATCCGGTAGATAGCGCTACCTATATCTAAGAAAACATGTTGATCGTTTTGCCCGCTAGGATCATTTTGGGTCACCTTCCCCTATATATGTATATATATATATATATATATATATATATATATATATATATATATATTTTTTTTTTCCTGTAGAGAGCTCAAACTGTGAGAGAGGATTCTCAGGTGGCTTCTAGCTGCAAGTGACAGTCGGGGGGAGGTGAGTTGCTTTGTTCCGGCTAAATTAAACAAAACAAGATGATAATAAAATGTGAAATGTATGGTATATAAAACAAAGGAAGGAATAAGATTTTTATGAATTTAGATGGCAAATTAAATTTTGTCTTAAGTAAGGCAATAGTCTAAATTTTTCAAAATTGAGTATTCTGTGCATATCATTAAAAAAATTACAATCAATTTGTCAACTAATCTTCAAATCTCTTTAATACTAATAAATACTTTCAAAAAATGCTTTTGAATAATTTATAGCCCAATGATAGAAATCTCATTAAAAATGAAGAGTACGTTTGTTTTATTTTCCCCTACTGAAGTGAAACATTTTTAGATGGATCTTTGTCGATTACTAGATACCTCTTTTTATCCATTTCACGTTCAAACATTTTTGTTTTCGCAAATTGCGAAGTCTTTCTCATGATGATGCAAGCTTTAGACGCAGTGAGAAGAATATAGACTATACTTTAACATCAGAAAGAGACATTTCAAACGAAAGAGCGGTATGTGAAGAAGAAATAAATGACGGGATTTCTTTTTGTTTCTGAAATATAAAGCAAATGACTGCTATCGTTTATTTTTTTTCTTCTGCTTTATTCCTTCCTTTCAAATGCTGAGTACAGTGACTGAATTTTATAAAGAGAAATTGCTGAAGTCTAACTTAGAATCCATGGGAGTAAGGAAGATTGTTCCTATCGGGATATATCACCCTTCGAAAATATAATTATTACTCGCCAGTTTCAATTATATTTTTTTATTATTTTATGTTGCTTAAATCACATAAATAGTTATCATTTTAAAATAATCTTTCTAAAAATCCCTTTACTTTATTTCTTAAGAAAGTAATTTAAAAGAACTAAGAATGTTGTCTTTTTCAAAAATACGTTAAATTCTCTATACTGTTTCTACTTAAATCACAACATTCTTCAAAAGTGAGGAACTGAAAATGGATTCGATATCGTGAAAGGTGTTTTGATTTGAGTATTTTTGAGTAAACGGAACGCAAACATGTAAGTAACCACTACAGAAAAAAATCTGATAGCTAATAAAATACTTTTTCGAGTGAATATAACCACCCTTTTATTCAGATTGAATAATACAGTGTAATTTAGCGATAATGATGAAACATGTTTAAAAATCCTTTTTTAATACTAGGACTATGTTAAGTGAAATAACTAGTGAAAAACTATCCATTAAGGAAAGTCCAGTCTAGATGAATTAATTATCTTTTCTTTTCATCCAAATTTCTTTCCAAATTACGCATATCTCAGATTTTAAAATTAACAAAAGTAAATAAATATATCCGTTTTATCACAAAGTTTCGTAAAAGGTTTCAAAGAATATAACGAAAATTCCGCCATTACCTGGATTAAACAAAATAAAACAAGATGGGGGGGGGGGATCAAAATAGAAGGACAGGCCTTATTAAAGCATTTTCCATTAAAAAAAAACTATTATTAATAAGATTAAAGTTTCCTCTCTTTTTCATCACGAAGTAATGTGCTTAATAACCGTGTTTGTGCAGTTTCTTCTTTAGATATATAAAACTTTTTAACTAAACGCAATTTAATGATGGAGTGTTATCAAATTTAATTTAACTTTTTAAAAAATATTTTCAAGGCCCTATCTTTGCCCAGCAAAGATATTTTAATACGTATTACGCTTTTTTTGGAAGTTGATTATTTTGTATATTAACGCGTGCTCTTCGGAAAAATTAACATAAATATAAGTGTTGGGTCGATATAATTCCTCATTTTTCGACAGGTATATTTCTAAACACTGTGTTTGTCTTATGAAACACGTTTTTACAAGGAAAGTGAATTAAATAGTAGCGTATATTGATTCATGATTTTAATTGATTAAATTCTTTATCCTCGATTATTCAAGAAGTTTTTAACTGATTTAAACTGTAAATACCCAACACAGTATATTATGTATGCATTTATCCTCCCATTTTCTGATGTCCTCAAAATGAAGCACACTTGTACACATCAATTTAAAAGTTCAACTGTAACAGTATGCTTAAAGAATTATTAAAACAGTTTGAGAATACTTTTTTGAAAGCATTAAAACAGCTGGAAAGCGATTTTCTTATTTATTTACTTATTTATCAGGCTAACTACTAAGAGTGAAACTTTCAAAGACATTCTTCAAATTAAATAATTAAAATTTTGTAAAATATCACACCTAAAAGAGTACTTAGCAAGCTGGACACGTGTTTCGATCGAAATTTCGTCCAAACGCTGTTTGGACTTCTACCGCTGCTGAACAAGATCGAAACTTTTTCGATCGGAACACGTGTCCAGTTTGATAACTACTTTTTATGTGCGATATTTATAAAGTTTAATTATTTTATCTGCTAAACACCAGTTTCTTCTTCTCTCGCATTTTTTTTCTCGATATACTTGAAATTTAACAAAAGGTTAGGTATATGATTGAAATATTCATGTTGAATATTCCCTACTTAAAGTGGTGTATCTACCACTGAATGCCTTTTTTTGCCTAAAGGATATTTAGTTTTAAAGAATATGGGTTGCAAATATCTATGTATATTCTTTAACGCCGTGGTTTTGTTTTAACTCTTTACAGCATAGCGGTATGAAAAACATACCACATATTCAAACTTTTTCTAAGTCATTACGTGTTGGTATAATTTGACTACCGATTGTTATTTAACCCCTTTGCCATAGTATTGGTAATTATTTTTTAAAAAAATGTTCTTTTCATTTCTAATGGCATTATTTTCTTTGTAAATACAAATAATTTTTTGTTTGCGGATAAAACAAACAACAACAGTGGGATACTTAAGATTATTCTGGCCAATAACTTTGTGGCAAATAGAAATAACTTAAATAAGTCGTACTTATTCCAGTTTTGCAATCTTAATTGTTATTCTGCAATATCAAGACTTGAAATACCCTGTATATTTTGGGATCTGCATGGCCATACATCCAAAACTGCAAAGTATCCCATTTTGCACCATGGGATAGGGCAAAATGGGGTACAAACACAGTTCGTATAGTACACAGTTCACATGTAAACTTATCATCATCCTCTTCGACAATAGCACACAAGTGATGAACCCATTTGTTGGATGCACTGCAGTTGATCAACCCTTCTCCTTATGCTTATCTTGCGCATACATCTCTACAGTACAAGAATGTAATATCTACATCATCTGGATCACTGTCTGGCGATATGTCGTCAGTTGGCGAGAGTAGCAACGAGATATCTTTTGTGAACTGTCCGACCAATATCCGACGGTTTTGCCCTTTTTTCTTCTTCACAAGCCCACACAAGGTCTTCGCATCAGTTATCTTGCATATTTTTTAACACGCTTTTATTAGCTTCACCTGTATGTATGTTTGTATGTTTGTAACCGACTCCTTTAGACTCGATTTTGACCCACTTTAAACGGACATATTTAATTCAAACTTTGTACATTTATCAAGAACCGGTGACAATACTATAATCTTATAAGATTATCCTGATCAGGATCGCCAGGATTAAACAATTTCCTCATTTCTTATCCTGATTGAAAGTAGAGCACTTCCAAACATTACAATCTTAAGAAAACCCTTTCTGTGGCCGTGATCGTATAGTGGTTAGTACATTGCGTTGTGGCCGCAATAACCCAGGATCAAATCCTGGTCACGACAACATTTTTTTTTTTTTTTTAACAAAATATCGTCATCCATCACATTATGGAAGAGTTGAGTACAAAAACATGTTAAGGCCATTCTTTTTAACACGCTTTTATTTGTTGATTAAAGACCTATTTTTCCTTTTTAGTGAGGAAGGTAGCATTTAACTGCAGTTTGATTTTGGTGCTCAGCTGGGGCGTAGCCGGAGAGGGGGGGCTCAGGGGGCTTCTCCCCTCCCCGAAATGGGGTCCTTTACTTAGCTTACAATTGAACGTTAGCTTTAAATTTGATACCCAGCTCACCAATAAAATCCTGGCTACGCCACTGATGCACAGTGAAAATAAATTATCTCTTTGTACTTTCCAACTTAGTGCTCCTTTGTGTCTTATGAGAGATATCGAAAATTAAAAATAAATTTTAAATACATACAGTTAAAAATAACTAAAAAACACGCTTTTATAGCAAATCAAACTAAAAAGTGAAAAATAAGTATATAGTTTAAAAAACCAAAAAACACGCTTAAGTGATAAATTGAACTAACTAAAAGGCGAAAAATAATTCTTAATATAGAAATAAATTAATGAACGAAAACTAATATTATTGTGAAAAAAGCGTGGGGTGCTATAGCACAAAGCACCCCACGCTTTTTTCACAATAATATTAGTTTTCGTTCATTAATTTATTTCTATATTAAAAATTATTTTTCGCCTTTTAGTTAGTTCAATTTATCACTAAAGCGTGTTTTTGGGTTTTTTTAAACTATATATTTATTTTATTGTTTCCATTTCACTTATAAATTCCGTTTGTAAGGATTGCTGGTTAAGTGTACAGTTTTGAAACTCTTCCGTCCCCTTTTAGTAAGTCGTACTTCTAGCTGCTTAAGGAATGGGACTCATATCTGTGGGGAATGAAAATCGGAGCATGATGTTTATCGGAAATCGTGGGTGTAGTACACGATGCTAGGTGACAGGCACAGGGTTCCCACCACAGCACAGCAACAGAAATAGTTGCTTTACTAGCCTTTAGGGTACAAAATAGTAACCTGAAAGTAGCCTACAGGTTACAAAATTGTAGCCTTCATGATTAAAATAGTATCTATCCTTTTTAACAGTCTAAACAGACCAAAATCTTCTAAACAAAGTTTGAAAAATATTAATACACATTTTTGTTTTCTGAAAGAAGTTTATATAATATTTGTGAAAATTAAATTCATTATATATTACTCCGTAGTAGATGATGCTAGCGGTTTAGTTCTGTTTCCATAGATGCAGAAGTTCATAGAACAAAACATTATAAAGTAGACGGTGACAGTTTTTAATGTCTTTCCAAGTATTATCAGTTAAACATAAAATGCAAAACACAGTAAACTGTCTCAAAACTACACACAACAGAATCAATAAGCATGCAGATTATAGAATTTTAGATCATGGAATTGTTAACATAAACTTTTATTTAATTATTATGTGGATTAAAGAATAAATAAATACACAAAATAAAAAGTTATGACCCTTTTTTTAATTAAAAAAAATTCTTTTTCAAAATCGGGGGAGGGGGGAAGAGGAAATGCCCTGTTTAAAAACAAGCATAAAGTGTATCAATTTTCATGAATCATACATTACCACTAATAAAAGTTAATAGTCTTAAGTTTTGCATTTTGTTGGATGTAAATCAGTTAAATAGAACGCAAGGCAGGAACATTTAATATCAGAATTGGGGGTTTAACATCAGAATTGGGCGTTTCTTGTTAAATATTGGCTAGGTTAAGTTTTGGGGACTTATTGTTTGCACTAATTTTGTCAATATTTTGCCACAAAATCACAAAGACTGGCGACATCTGACATGACTTAGGAAAAAAAAAAAGCGAGAGAGAGAGACCTAGAATGTTTACTTACGCTTAGCATTATACAAATGATGCAAGGAAAATGGTAGAGCATTTACTAGACAGATTTTGCCAGAACTTTAGAGAAAACTCCCCGAAAAGTATAAATATGTGAGTAGGTCATCCCGTTGTTTCAGTTTTGAATTGGCTTTTCTACCAAACGCAAGCAATTTATTAAGTACATAATGCTTTGCATGATTTTGATGCCAGAGGCACCGTTGTTTTACCAACCTGTATTTGAAATTTTGTTTATAAATTCAGCTTTGTTGTATGCTGTGGAGCAGTCAAGTGTTGGGCTCGAGTATTCTGATATTTTAGCAAACGAAACAATTTTATTTACTGTAAAAAATTGCAGTATTTGAAGAAGTTTCTGCGATTGATGACTAGTTATCTATAGAATTATTGCTTTTAAATTCCTGTAAATTGCACTTTGAAGATTGTTTGAGAAGTTTCTAAAAGCAGTTATGTTTGTGTTTCGTCCTGACATGTGGACCGGCGACTAAAACTTTCTACAAACCCCAGACCAGATTCGTATTAGAGAGTATACTCTCTAATACGAATCCGATAATTCAGCAGAGTTCCTGCAACAAAGTGAATGATATATCACTGAGTCGTTCCGAAAGTTGGCTGCATTAGGTTTTTGGAATTTTAAAGCTTTGTCAATTTTTTTATTATGAAAGCACACCTTTTACTGTAGTGAACTATAACACTTTTTGTAGTGAAACGGCACAGGCGGTGTGAATCGATTTTATCTGTTCTTGCCAGATACATTTCAAAATTTACAGGTGGACACTGTTGCGCTACGCTCAGTGTTTACCTTGTTGGTAGTGTGGTTACATGCCCTAAACTGAAACGTTCTATGTGAAAAACAGCAATTGCATTGATACTCCTGGGAAAATAGTTGCCATTTTCCTCAAAATAGCTGCTTTTTAGCTGTTTTTACATGTAAATAGTCGCCACAGTCGCCTATTCTCGATTATAGTAGCAAATAGTCTCCTTTTAGTAGTAAGTGGGCACCCTGCAGACAATCATTGTGACCGGGTCAAGAGTGGTTGCCGCGCCTGCTGCTTCACTTATCCCACATCACCCATTGCTTTCCTGCATTCATTCTTTTGATCAGCAGGCTCTTCTGATTCTTTCTTCTTACCTTTCATTGTTGCCTTGGTCTTGCAAAGAACGCTCAGTTGTTTCAAAAAGGGTTCGCATTGGAGAATAGATGCCGGTGTTTCGAAAACCGCTAGCTGCCATGAGCTGAGTCGCAGCCTTCATGTATGCCTGAGTGACCAATTCAGCTACTTGAAACTGTGTTATGACACAGCCTTGATGGTTAAGGAGTCATAACGCGACTTCTTTACTGAGTAATACGTACTGAATGGTGACACAAAACACACATCGAGGGGTTGCATTTAGTAGCTACAACAGAATAGCAGGCAAAACAAAGGACGTTATTTTCACGGGCTTTTTGAATTAGGTATATATTTTTTGTGTGCGTGGTATGGCCACCAAAAATGAGAACAGGGTCCTCAGTGTCTGGTTTAACAAGACGCAGGAAGCGATCAAACCATTGGCTAAATAATTTAGATTGCGTACACCCCATCCTGAAACAGACCAAGACGGACATATGCAACAACTCATTCTTCATTCTCTCGCGAGGGAAGACAAGCGTAGGCAGTACAAATATACCTGAAGCTAACATGCAGACCTGCATAGTAATCATGGTCCCCCTTTTCGCAGACATCAGTCCGCCGACCTGGCGCTTTCGCTGATGCTGGTTTTCATCAAGGGGTACTATCCCAATTTGGCAGTGTGACAAATTGCGATAGTACCAGTAGTATGGTGAGGCAAGTTGGGATAACATCACTTTTGGCAAGTTTAAATTGTCACGTTAGTACCTGCATGCGAATCTGAAAAAAAATATCCTAACATTGCACTTACCTTACACCAGGTTATGAGAAAAACGTAATAAATCTTAGGAGCGTATCTGTCTGCGATTCTGAAAGGAGTATCCCACGTGGAAATGAAAAATAGACTGGGTATGCACAATCTATAGCAATGTCATGGAGATGTTAGCACTTGATAAGCGGGTAAATCAAAATTCCCGATTCGCTCCCACCAACCCTTTTTCCAAACCCTTCTCCTTGTCTTTCCCTAAGTCACTGTTAGATTTAATTATGCGTAAAGTATGAACGGTTTCACGGAAGTAGATATTATATTTTACGCATTGCGTAAGATTTATAATGCTTTATAACTAAAATACTTCTCATCATTAAAGCGCTCTGGATAGATTATTATTATTCGATATTAATATAGAATCAAAATACTTTTAAAAAGAGAATTAATTGTTCTGATGCCCAATCAATTATATTTAAACAGATCTGCCCAATACACGCGAAAAAGAATCTTTGCAAAAATGTATAGTGATTGTACTTCTTGGCTTGGTTGTATGTTTCTGGTTTTACATATAAATTGTGAGTTCAAATTTCCTTAATGCTTTTCAATATATTGCTGGTAACACCAAAGCCAATAGGCTTTACAATCTAGCGTATCAAACACTGTCAATCTTAAATATATTTTTTCGCACACATTTCTTGACTTTTATACATTTAAGCTTTATTTCTTTAACAGGAAATTTAATTTAAATTTTACTTAATACGCAACACTTACATAAAAATTTCGGATAATTTTTCTATCAAAGCATAATTTTAATTATAAAACATTGTAAATACCTCATTAAACTATTTTTCCTCTAGCACGTAAACTTGACTATTATTCAAATAGACTAAACGTTTCTCATCTTAAAAATAAATATTTCTATGAAAAGAGAGAAAAAAAAAAGTTTAATCAATTTATAATATCATAAATTGTTTAACAGCACTATTTATTTACTGTTTGAAATCAGAGTGTGGCTGCTGTTAAAAGCCTACTTTATAGCGCATAACTAATTACTTAACTGCCAAATAAATACTTTCACTTAATTTATAAAAATATGCAGAGAGAATTTGACTGTTATTCGCCATTAATTATTTAGAATCTATTACCTGTCAAATTTTCAGAATTCAGAAGATATATGGTTTATATTTTTAAAAGAGTCAGAATATTCAGAAAAATGAAGTTTAATAAACTGAAGCTTGAAGCAATATACTGGGTGTCCCAAAAAGTTGTTAACACGCTTTATTTCTTTATCTATTTGAGATAAGTGAACATTGCCAATTGAAAAAAAAATGCTTTCAAAAGAAAATAGGAAAAAAACAACGGCAAGAAAAATCCTCTCATTAATTTTCAAGAAGTGCCACTTTTTCATTTATAAATTACTTATATCTTCTATAGATCAGTGGAATATTATACTTCTACTAAATGTGCGGCTTAATGCATAATTTTGACATTGCGTTCTTTGGTCTGCAAGTTTCTTATTAAATTCAAATGTTTTTTTTAAATAAAATTGAAATGAATTTCGTATTTTGTTATATTGCATTACAGTTGAAACCATTAAAAAGCGAATGTAATAAACTGTGTACAACTTGGCTTTTAAAATGTCTTAATTTTTTTTTTTTATGTATGTGTTGAAAAGTACTTTTGAAAAAATTATTTTAAATAAAAGAAATTACTGTAAATAATAATAAAAGCAACGATAAATAAAATTCTAAACAACTTTCGAATGAAGCTGAAAACATTATATTAGCAATCGTATTTTTATGATTAACAATTTTAAAATTTTCCCCTAACATAAACAATATGTTGGCCTTCCCTCTTCAACCTCTCGGTCATAAGTCGACGAGCAGCCTAATACAAAAGAGAATGATCGAAACAGTTACCTATGTTTTTGTTAATAGCATGAAAAGGTAAAAATTAAGAACAGCAGGACAATTGCTGATGTGTTCTTCAGTGATAGGCACGTCATGCTGGGATAGAATACTACCTACAAGAACTGCCTAACTATTTTGTTTAAAGTCAGTTCCTTCAACAGGCGACTGTAACAGGCTAGGCAACTTTAGCATGGTCGCAAAGGGGATTAATATCTGTATCTGTCAGTCCCAGTATATACAGGTGCCTCTGTAAATAGTCATGTCCCGTTGCAAGTCTAAAGCAGGCCACACCGACCGCTCTAGGCCTTTCTAGTTGATTTATTCAATTCTAGTTGATTTATTCAATTGTGAGTTCCATTTTTTTCCAGAAGATTTCTCACTATGTTGGCTGAAACGGTCAGATTTAATAAAGCAGAAAATATACCGCTTGTATGTCTCAAAGATAAAAGCGCACCAGGTTGCTTTATTCGACATCCATTCTTGACCATATATCTGCCGGCTCATTCCCGTATAGCGCAACGGCTTGAGATCTATTGAAGAGCAATCCAGTTTCTGTCATATACAACTAAGAAGCAGTAAAAACATACTTAAATTTAGCAATAAGTATAGTGAAAACTCATGTTTAAACGTTGAAATTTATTTAAAACTTTATAAAAACACACATAAATAAAAAATACTAAATTACAATCATTTTGGCTTATACAAAAGGTCCACCCTTCTTCAGCTCCAAAAAGCTCCCTTTTCTATACTAAGATTTGTGAGAATTTAATTAAAATAACTATCTCCGTAGAGAGGAAAAAGTTTGCTCTTTGAAACTATCGCAATGCTATTTTCATTTATTTATGCTTTTTGAAAAGTCCTTATTTATTTTTAACATATTTAAATGTGTTACCTTGTTCTGTATGGTTGAATAGAAAATTATTTGCTTTGAGAAACACGAGAAGCACATAAATTCAAACGAGTAAAATTAAAAAAAATAATAATAAAAAAATTATAATCAGGGTTGTTGATTAGATTCATTGGTGGAACCGAAACACGGATGAAACCTCGATATATATTTTAAAAATATTTTTATTTGAAATGTAAACATTGTAAAATTATGATATAGTTCTCCGAACGCTGCATCATGTTATAAAAGTCTGTTTTATTCTCCTGTACTTTTTTTACGCGATGTGAAGGGGAAAAAAAAACCTTTGCAAGATCTAAAAATATTTTCAAAAATTAAAGAAAAAGAAAAATCGACGCCTACTGACTAAGTTGCATCAACACCTACCATGATACTAAAATTTCATTCTATATGGTCCGGCAGTTTTCGAGTAATTCTAACCTCTAAAAAAAGCGTTATTACCTGGTAGGTAAACAAACTTTCTTTTGTTAGTTACCTTAGGGATAGGAACAAATAAGAACGCAAACAGTTTTAGTTCCATGAAATTTACAATCTTATTTTATAAATTGATGATACTCTATGTATTTCGTTACTTGAATGATGGTACTGTTAGAAAACTACAGTAGAAATCGCTAGGTTGGTATTTTAAACTTCTTTCAGCGTTTGTATTAATGTTCTAATCTCTTACATATCAAAACAGAAGATTGCTTTTCAATTCAATAAATAAGCCAGTAAAATCTAAAGGGCAATAATCTCTTACACCGAAACGTTTGCAAGAAAAATTTTCTAAGCTCCACATGTTTTATTCTCAAACATCCTATTGGCCCAAATAATGCAAGCAAGATATAGACAGCTGAAATATGTATCCTTTGATTAAATGCTGTATTGAAAATACCACACCACTGGCTCGGAACACTTGATTTGCTATAAAACCGAAAGACTTCGCAACAAATAAAACTTTTCATCTACCCCTTGAAGTTTTATGCACACTCCATCCCTCTTTCGATAGCATAACGCTCGACTGAAAAATATATCAGGTCAGCGATGCAAAATTAAAGCATAAATCAACTTCCGAGCATTCGGTTTATAAACTTTTCAATTTATTCCGGGTTTCATATTCAGCCTGCTTTATCGAGGTATAAATTTCTCACTTTCGTATGAATTATTTTAATTTTCCCCTCGCGACTCCGCGTGAGCGAACGGCTTGCTGCAACTGCTGAGGTGTTATGATAAAATTTAAGAACCGTATGAAAATTGTTTACGAACGTTTTCATATTGCCGTGAAAGGGGTTTCTTTTCTTTTCTTTTTGAGCGCATGTCATCTACGATTTCTTGTGTAAATAAAAACAAATTCTAGGAGTTACGGGAAGTGGGGAGGATTTTGTATTTTATCCTATAATTTATGAAATGCTTGTCTCGAATTTTGAAACCCTCTCGTGGCCCGTTCCTGTTTTACTGTTATAAAACTTTAATGCAAAATTTTAAAAGTTCATTTTTTTCTTTCCTTTTTTATGGGAAATTCATGGAATATTCAGTGGTTTACTAGAGATGATATTAAAAGAACAAACGCATATTTTTGGTAATCATGTATTAATACATCATTACTATAGTTTTAAATGTATTCCGAAGTGTATAATGCGATCTATTGGGATAGTCTGAATCCCCCCCCCCCCTTAGAATAAGGTATTAGATACAGTAACCGTCTTATTCACTAAACATTTTACACACGTGTTTGTTTTAATCCACGTATCAGGTGTCTGATGAATAAGGCCATTATTGTAATAATCTGGGCAAATTAGATAGTTCAGTGTTTCATAAAATTAATGTCATACGTAAATTGTAAATAACCTTTAGTAGCCTATTTCGCAGAGCCAGAATTATCGCCATTTCTCGAAAGTCACGCTAATATCAAAAGATTTTTAATCTTTAGGTTTAAACACCAACACCATTTTTATAACCATGAGACGCACGTACAGCATATAATCAAATATTGATTAGTGTTTTAAAAAAATGTTAAATTTTGCAAACCCATAAACATTTACAATTTTTCCATTCTTATGGATAGTTAATCGGTGACACACGCCACTGTATCGTAAATCAATGAAACACCATATCAGTGTACTGCTGCATCAATTAAACTCGTCCATTACCGTAAAGCTCTTTCAGGTGAAATCGAAATTATGATCCGCTACAATGCTGATAATATCCTTGCTTTTCACAATGAGTGTGCCCAGTAAGTGAATGATCTATTTTGAGCGTTAATAATAAAAACACAGTTTGAGATAAAAACACTCCGCTTGCTCCATTTATTGGAAAAGTAAAAAATATTGAATGCAATACAATAATTATATAGAATATACAGGGTGTCTAGCAAATAAAACCCTGATTATGAAGCTAAAAATCTCAAACGCAATGATCAATAGAAGGGTGCAGCAAATGGTACCTTAATTATGTAAACTGTAGAAATTTAATACTGAAGTTTCAAAGTAGTAGTAACAAATACCGCTTATAGATGGCTTTGTAATCGCAGGCCTCCATATTCTCTCGATATGACTCCTAGTGACTACTTTCTGTAGAGCACGCCCGGGCGCGCTTCAATAGTCAATTTGTGAATCGGTTTCCGTTGAGACATTACGGCTGAGATGACAAATTTCGTTATTCGTTTGTTGGACCTTTGTATATCGAACGGTAGACATTTTGAGAATACTGTTGTGGCTACTTGCAGATAATGAGTTATATTTATACATGATGATCGTCGATCGAATTTGACTTGCAGCGGCGCAAGGGATGTTTGGGGATTGTAACTTTCCTTGTAGAAGATTTTTAACATAAAGTCCATAAGTTTTTGATTTTCAACTTAAAGAATACGCCTTTTAAAATTAAGATTACGTCCTTAACGCCCTCTCGCCTTGAAAGAAATCCGTGTACATCATTGTCTGTTAGCAGTTATTGTAACTGCTATTTCGAAAAAAAAACTGTATAAAATTTTACAGATTATATAATAAACATACCGTTGCTGCATTCTTTTATTGACCTCTGTTTTTGATATTTTTAATGTGCTTATACAAAAAACAATGTAATAATATGGAACTACATTTTTTCATTTAAATATGCACCCAAACTACAAAATTTACTTTATTTCCATTTATTTGTTTGCTAATGATTTCGATAGTTCGAGGCAAACCCGGTCCCGTCCACCTCGAATTATCGAGACTTTACTATACTGCATCTCTGGCATTCCTTGCGGAAAAGTAGATAAGCATTAACTATAAATAAGCGTGTGGCATATAAATGACAAGAAGTTTCAAGGTAAATGTCCAGATACAGACATTTCTAATGCCGCCTTCTTACATGAGGATCACACTAAAATGGTACAGGTGGTCGAAAGTGGGGCTCAGGAATTAGAAGTGGCATATAACATTCTACTTAATAAATAGGTGTGTTTTTGGTTTCGAAAGTCTGAAAGTTTTGATGAATCCATCCAGGTTTTCCTGAAACGTAAAATGTTTTCTGTAATTTAAAAACAAAGTAGCGATTTGAGAACAAAATTTGAAACGGGAAGTGCGCAGAATGAAAAAGTTCCATTACTTTTATGCAAACATCCTTTAAAATATTACATATGCATATATACAAAGTCTAATAATATATCTACTTTGTATAGTACTACATTAAGATATAATTACATTAGCAGATCCCTAAAATCTATTTTATTTCCTAGTCGCAATTAGAAATACTATAAACATGTGTCCTCTTGGGAATTCTTGATTCGAGAGGTTGGGGTTTGGTTGCTGGCTTAAAAAATCAATAAATTATGATTTAAGAAAAACGAAACTACGGGCCGTACAGTTATGGTTCTTTGGGCACTTTTTATGTACTCCCAACGATAAATCTGGCTGTGCAGAGTTTGGGCAGTATTTTGGGACACCCTGTATGCAACATACATACATACAACATTATATCTTCATTACAATTCCCCAAATTTTCTGGACTTCAAGAGTCCATTCGTATACATATTAGAGGAACGGAAAAGTCGTGTCGTTTTATGTTAATATTTCGCCTACCCAGAACTACTGCAGCTAATAATGCGAAATTTATCAAGTAAGTGAATTTTTCAACAGTTTTCAACAAGTAAGTGAATTTTGCTTGATTGGACAAGATTTTATAACATTTTCAACGCACAGAGAGTATTAGGCCAAAACCTTTTCTTCACATGTCCCGCGTGATCTCGAAGGGAAAAGTAGATATCCATAAAATCCTTGATCTAAAATACAACCCTGACAAATACCTAAAAATCATTTTCAGGACATTTTAAATATTCGCCTACAAAGTGGGTTGACGTATAGAAGGGGAGGGGGGAGGTGTCCATTCTCGTGAAAGAAAAAAAAAATATTATCTGTAAAATTCTTGCTTCAAATTGCTAATAGTATGAAACCTATGCTTAGGCACATCTTGTTTTTAATTATAAAGTAGTTTAATTTTTTTGTTTGAATTTTATATAAAAAAGTGACATTACTTTGCGATCCCTCTAATATTTGGTCCAATAAGAAGCGTGGCGAACCAAAGCCTCAAAACCCTGACGCATTTCCTCATACGATTATTGCGATCGTGGAATGAAGATTTACTCTGTTAATTAGCTTGATAGACAGTCTAGGAAATTATTAAAGTGCGCTGCACGAGAAATTCTAGCCAATGGATCTCTAGAGTGCAGTGAAATAAAATGTCATTATATACATACGTCAAAACCAACTGATGAATGCTCATTTGCTAATGATTTGGAAATTATTTAGTAGTGAATTTCAAAAGTGTACTCCGTGTGCCTGAAATTTATTTAGAATTTTGTTTACTATTTATTTTCTTACAGAGAAAAACTATTTTAAAACAATTACACTGACAAAAATAATGTATTTCCCATATGCTCTAAAGAATGTAATGATTGCGATTTTGAAAGAAAAAGATTACAGAGTTTGGCGTTCTTATATTTTAAAAACTTTTTAAATGTTTTTCTCTATAGGTCTACTTCAGAACACGAAACACTCAACAAATGGAAGGGCGATAGTGCGATAAATGGTTACGAATAAAAATGAAATTTCCACTTGTAAGTAACAATAATAGCACATTTAATGTTAATAGCTACAATATAGGCTTAATAGACACAATGAGTAATAATAATAGTAGTTTTAATTATGTCAGTGACCATAATTAGTGCATGGCACATCATGCGCTAAACATGGCAAAAAAATCGCCAAATTGAAAGTCTTACCATGTTCTGTGGTAGACCTATTTTTAAGATGTAAAACATAGTAGATAATTATTCACTGGACCTTAGGAGGGAAATGAATCGATATAAAATATTGAAGATTCTTCGAGTTGGCGTGAAAAATTAACACCATGAGGTCCTTAGCATAATTAATCATCATTAATTTAATCCCAAATTCATAATTTTTTGGTATTTTAGATTTAATGGAGAATAATAAAATATAAATGAACTGAATGAACTATAATAATGGTGTATTTATATACTATATTTTACTACTGTGTAAAAGCACTTATTTTCGCGAAAATGAAGATATCGGTGATTTCTCCTGAAAATTTCGCGAGTTTTACATGAACAGAACTGAAAGTCGAAGAATCCCGAAATAACTTAAATATAGAACCTCTTATTCACAAGGCCTCTTTTGTCCGGATTTGTAATTTACTTCTTTTGTCTAAAATGTTCGGTTTACCTACCTCCTTTTCGTCTAAAATCCACCAGCGGTGCTTATATATCAACTTTAACCTTGGCTCAACGCGCTTATTCCACCCCAAACAAATATTGTAAGTGAATGCGCTGCATTCTATTATATCAGTTGTACTATATCCAAGAAATAATTGTATTGAAAAAATAGTTATAAAAAATAGAGCTGTTAGAAAGAAAGCTGTCGAGAAAGAGTTAGCAACTGTGTAATAAATCATTAAACTTTGGTAAGTGAAAAACATCTGATTTTTATTATTATTTGAAACGAAGAAAAAGTTTTTCGCGAGGCAATAATTTTCGTGATTACGGCGGGCTCACGAAAATCGCGAAAATCAGTGCTTTTACAGTATATCGGTATGTTAGCTGGGACAAAAAATTCTAATGTAAATAAGAGTGCAATACAGTGGGACCTGTCTAATGTGACCTCCCTCGGGAAGATCAAACCTGGTAACCTAACAAAGTTTGGTGACTGTAAAATAAAATTGCACAAAAGTGGTCACTGCAAAAAGAGGATCCCGTTACTCACTTTTTATGGTCACTTCAGCAAATTCTACTGTATAAGCAGCTTTGGACAAATAGTACAAACTTCTATCAAAAAATTTCTAATGTAATGTTTTTTATAAGGCATAAACAATATAAATTGTATAAATGAATCAAGTTATTAAATAAATTTTCTAGAATCAAATAATGTAAAATACGAGTTAACAGGACAGATTTCATAAACAAAATACGCTCTTTTCTTGTATGTTTAATACCGTTTATATGGTATCAATAATTTAAAAAATGATGAAAATGGAGAGAAAATTTAATAGAAAAAAAAAACACTTTTTGACGAATTTTCTGACTGACTAATTTTCCTGGCATGCATAGAAGTTTTGTATCCAATACAAAATTATTTGGAGCTTGAATAATGCATGGTTGATTATTTAAAAAAACTAGCTATCCTCAAAATCTGTACCACTTTAATGTCCACTTAGATTCATTAGATCAAGCAAGTAAGGTGGCTAAAATTCCTGACATGGTTCCAATTAGTTCCCAAGCAGACTGAAGATCTACTTTTCGTGTAAGTTTTAACTGGCAGTATAGGAAAATCACCAAAATGAGCCATACTGAAAATTACAGCTAACGGATTAGTAAAGGGCAGTAAAATGGAATCTTATTGTTTCATACAACTGGACTAATGAATGCAACTTTACACTTGGCCATGAAGCAATTTGAAAAACAATTCCATTAGCGTATTTTGAGCAACGGGCATCTGTTTATACATAACATGAAAATTTTTTTTCATGGAACTCCTAGGCTCTTCAAGGCTGCAATTCAATATTATATTATAATTTACAATTTGCAATTCTTTTTTAATCATTAAACACATGGAACTTCCCAGTGGGGCATACTCTAGTCAAATCAAGAAGAACAAGTATATACACTAGCAGTAGGAAAAGAATTGTGTATAAATAAATAAATATATGTATATATACAACTCGGCTGTTCGAACCTCGCCACGGGGAGACCCCCCCCCCAAATTTTTACTTTCATTATTCCCATATTAAAACAATATTAATCTAATATGCCACTTTATCTCTCATCTTTCATGCATTTCGCCTGGTAACCCTATGTTGTAATTTTTATGATTGTAACCTATTTATTGAAAAATACAATACATGTGATGCATATTCTACAGCTTACGAAATATTGTAACAATAGATTAAAGCTGTTGCGAACTAATAGTATTTAAATATATGTAAAATTACGTCGCATACTTTTATGTAACTTTTTTATGTCGCATTTTTGGGACAATTTTCAATAAAGAGGGTGAGAGATAAAATGACATAGTCATTAAAATGGGATAACAATATATATAAGTAAATTATGAACCCAAATTGTACAATATCAATGTGCAAAATTATTGATGGAAATCTCTTAATCATTATCCATAACGAAGACCGTCTTGGGCCTTTCACAATTTATTCCGTTTCGGGAGTCGTAGCCCGGGAGTTTGGCCATAAGTTCTTTTGGAACATTATCAAGGTTTTCGAAGACACTCTCACCAATCTCATAGACTGTCGTCCTAAATGAAGGTATACAGAGATCACACCGGTTTACAATATTTGTGAGGTACTTGTACTCATACCGAATTCGGCGGAGAACTGCGTTCTGTTTACGTGATAGGTTGCCTAAATTAGTTTTGGCAGTATAGCCCCACACTGTAAGGAAGCGCTGTAATTTTACCACACATATTATTGTAAAATATCGCAGTACAAGTGCTGCAGCTTCGGAATACAGCACTGTAAGTTGTAAATCCACTCATGAAATGACGTAATGACGTCTATATAAGCCAGTCATGAAGAATTGAAAAATTGAAATCTTATGACAGAGTCTTTACATCACAACGTGTTGGCGTTTATTTACCCACATGTTTACCCACACGTTGTGCTGTAATCCAGGAAAATATTTTTTGCTGTGCAGATTTCGCATAGCATATATCGCAGAAAGAAGCACTACTCATTTATATATTATTACTTCATTTTGTCGGCTCAGCGTACTTCGAAAAAACAAGTTTTCTGGTGGCACCAACCACGTTGTTCCGAGCATAAAGCACTTGTGCCTACCATTTAAGTGTGAGTCAATCATGCCATGCCATGTCAGTCAATCATGTCAGTATTTGTATCTGTTTAGAACTTTATTTTCAAAGAAAGTACTTTTTAAATTTGTTTTACGTGGCAAGCTGAAATATCTTACACTTTGCACTGACACGATACATTTAAATTGGAATATTTTTCACATGACGTGTAAATTACCAAAGGATCGGGATTGAAAAGAAAATTACTGATCGCACTGCTTTCGATAGCCAAAATATATTTTTCAGTTCTGCGAAAATAGTTGAAAACAATGTTTATTTCAGATTCGCGAGGTTATAAGGGTTCAGAATAAAGGCAAAATATCACCAGTCAGAACTGCGATCTCATGATTGTCAAATATATGCAAAAACTGAAATTAAAAACCATGTGTGAGATCTACACCGAAGATTAGGCTTTCATGTTTAATATATACAAACGTGACAAAGCAACAGTAAAGATTATAAACGCACCCGCTGCTTGAATAAATGAGCGAGCCGTTAAAAGAACACGGGCTAGTAAATAAAATAAGCGTGCGCGTTGTTTCTAAAGATTGAATTTTGATTTATTATATAAAAAGACCTGACTGTTGCTAGCCGCCTTGTAAATGGCGAATGTGTATTGTATAAATTAAATTGTCGGTTACCGTTTTAAAGATAGTTATAGTGTTTGTATTATGCTTCAATAAAATTTGAAATTAGCGAGGGAAAACTTTACTGCAACAGAGAAAGAATTTAAAATAAAATTAAGACATAAAAAATATAGCCACAAAGCAAATCCGCAACATTTTTAATATGCGACACATGATAGAGAATACGATAAGAGGTTATACCGTTAAAAGTATTTATTTACTTATTAAAGCAAACCAACAACAAAGTAAATTGAAATAATATAATTAATAATCTAGAGTTTCACACATAAAGACTAACAAATTTCTCTTCGGCATTTAAATTCTTCCCATGTAATAATTTTCATTAGTTTAATCACAGTACCGCCGTATTTTTTATTTCTGACATTTGATGTTGATTTATTTTATACTAGCTGAAGTATCCGTCGTTGACGGGTTAGTACTGAATGCAAATTTCCAAAAAGCAAGAACTTTCATCAGCATTGTAGGAGTACTGTAGGAATGGATGTAGTATGTTGACAAAGTAAAGAAAGCGAAGTTATAATTTTAATGTATTGTTAAAATATTACAGGTTAGAGAGTAACTAAGTAATATCATTTCATTCGCTTTAGTCGTAATTATATAATGCGCGAACAAATATTTACGCATATTGAAATAATTTTCACAAAATCTCAAAATCTAATGAAAACCTAATCAATTTGAAAAATTGGAAGCCTGGAATTTAAGTTGAGTGACAACCTATCATGTTACCCAATTTCGATTCATTCCCTGCAGTCTTTCTTTCGTGATGCTGGAACAAAATTTCAGCATTTTAAAATGATTTTCGCAAAATTTCAAAATGTAATCAAAATATTTTAAAAATTCAACGCGTATAAATTAAGATTAGCAGCTACGTATCATATCACCAAATTTTCTATCATTCGCATTAGTCGTTATTACGTGATGCTTGAAGAAATAAACGTATTTTGAGAGAAATTTCACAAAATCTCAAAATTTAATAAAAATGTTTAAGAAATTGGATACCTATAGTTTATGTTGAGCAACCGTCTATCATGTGGACAAATTTCATATCATTCGCTTTAGTCCTTATTACGTAATGCGTGAACAAAGATTCGCTCAGTTTTAAACGATTTTCGCAAAATCTCAAAATCTGATCGATTCTTTTTTTAAAGATGCTCATAGTTTAAGGTGAGTGACCACCTATCATTTCACCAAATATCATTTTTTCACCTTTGCAGTTATTACGTGATGTGCGAACACAAATTACGCAGTTTAAAACGATTTTCGCAAAATCTCAAAATCTAACCACAATTTTTTTTAAATCGGCGCCTATGTTTTAAGTTGAGTGATCACCAATCATGATACCAAATTTCGTTTCAGCCGCTTCAGTCGCTTTTACGTAACGTGCGAACACAAATTTACGCAGTTTGAAACAATTTTCGCAAAATCTCAAAATCTAATCAAGATTTTTTAAAAATTCGACGCCAATGTTTCAAGTTGAGTGACCAACAATCATGATACCAATTTTCATTTCAATCGCTTCAATCGTTTTTACTTGAAGTCGAACACAAATTTACGCAGTTTGAAACGATTTTCGCAAAACCTCAAAATCTAATGAAGATTTTTTAAAAATTTGGCGCCTATGTTTTAAGTTGAGTGACCAACAATCATGATACCAAATTTCATTTCAATTCCTTCAGTCGTTTATACGTGATGCTCGAACACAAATTTACGCAGTTTGAAATGGTTTTCGCAAAATCTCAAAATCCAATCAAGATTTTTTTAAATTCGACGCCTATGTTTTAAGTTGAGTGACCACCTATCATGACACCAAATTTCATATTGTTCGCTTCAGTCGTTTTTACATGATGCTTAAACAAAAAAAGCGTCACGGACAGAATGACAGAATGACAGAACGACAGACAGACAAACCTTTTTTTGACGGTCGCACCGGATTCTCAGGTGCTTGAAACGGAAAGAAATCGCAAAATTTTTTAATCACTGATTGTCACTGATTACTGCTACTCGAACAGAATCAGTAATCTGTTAATCGAATAGGGAATTCCAAGAAATGTACAGACAAAAGTCTAATTTTATTTATATAGATGTAATGGACATAAGTCAGTAATTTCTCAAATAATGAAAAAAAAAAATCCGAATGTAGTCAATCAACAGTTTACTTGAAACTGAAGAGTTTAAATTGAGTATTTTTAAATTTAAAAATTTTGTTTTTTAAATTGTTTTTACTTATCTTTTACATCACATTTATTCTACACCATCAAAGTGCTTACACTAATTACAAATATCCATTGGAGTGTTAACCGCCGATTCCACATCAAGGAGAGTCCTCTTCATTCACTGCTATATATACTTCTCCGTCTTCCTTCGTTGCGCAGTTCTGTATGTACGCTGGCCGCCCACAGCGTACATGCATTACTGCTGACCATATCCCTTCTCTTCACCTGGGCAGATATGGATGTACACTTTCCCTCAAAGTGTACATGCACAGCTGATGGGAGTCGAACCGAGGACTGTGCATTCGACTACACATCCAGGACTTAATCTTCGGGGCTGTCCTTGCCCCAACAGTAAAGGATGATAGCGTCTATAAGAAGTTTTGTCTATTGTTGTGAAATTCGTATACACGGGGTGACAGCATTGGAGTAGAGCAACAATGCTTTAACCTGTGTAGGGGATACCATCATGGCATAGTGGATAAGACACTGTACATGAAAGTTGGCTGATGTTTGAAGCTCTGGGATTCTGGTCTACCGTGAAACTGTTGATCTAACGGTGTGGAGTTTTGCGCAGTTTTTATTTAGATGTAACGTGAATGCACATTATACTCCCTTAAACGGCCTTCCGATTAATGATTGAATTGCACCAACAAATTTAATATGTCTTAAAATTGTGCGATATCTGTCACTGATTACTGCTACTCGAACAGAATCAGTAATCTGTTAATCGAATTGTGAATATTCGCAATTTATACTATTCGAACAGTTTTCGCGATTTCTATTCGAAGAATATTCGCGATTTCTTTTCGAACAGTATTCGCGGTTTCTATTCGAAGAGTATTCGCGAATTCTATTCCAAGAGTATTCGCGAATTCTGTTCGAACAGTATTCGCGATTTTAACTAATGGAATAGTTTTCGCGATTTTGCTAGTGGAATGGTATTTACGATTTCTATTCTAATATTATTCGCGATTTATTTCCGAATAATTTTCGGAATTTTCACTGTTCGATTAGTATTCGCGATTTCTTTTCGAATAATATTCGGAATTTTCACTGTTCTATTAGTATTCGCGATTTGACTATTCGGAATTTGGAATGTCATGTGCTTATCGCTCAAATGGATTATTCAGAATCTTTTATCTCGAATGCCCTTGATAATCGACTACCGTATTGGCCTGAATATAACGCGAAGTTTTTTCACTGATCAATTTTCGTTAAAACCTGACACGCGCTAAATTCGATTTTTTCTTGAATAAACAAATTTTGTTAGATTCAACAATTTTTTTTTTCCGTGTGTGATGGACAGGGTAGTTAAACTTCCCCTATAAACAGCAATCTGTTGCAGAAGCCGGTGAGCAGATTGCCACCGAATTTATTATATGGACTGAACAAAAAATGCGCTAGAGGAAGATTATAAAAAATAGTTAAAAACTGTCCGCCAAATGGTGAATTGCATAGTGAATACAGCTGAAAAAAGTAACCAATTACTTTATAAATGCTCAAAAACAACTGAATAAATGTTGAAATTGCTTGTACATACCGAATTAGCCAGTTCCATTGTTAAATTTTCTGCTTTTTCATGCAAAGTGCCAAGAAGTGAACATTTCTTAAGTAAATGCTTTTTTTTTAATTCTTTGAGCGCATCTCATGTATAGTCTATATACTAAATTTGGTTACAATCCGTTCGTCCTCTTTAGCAGTAGAACCCTAAGGAGAAGTTTAATTACAGCAGCCCTAAATATTTCAGGGATCCATTGACTGTATTAATCCACAGACGTCGATAAAGAAAAAAAACCTTTTTGAAATACCAAGTTAACTGTATTCCAGGAATAAGTTGTAAATCATTTTCGTATGAAGACATTGATAAGGTTTTGTAGGTTTTTAACTGAATTTATTACCGCCGTGCGAGCTAATTAAACTTCTATATTAAAGAATATACTCACTTTACATATTTCGAAACTTATGCAGAAATATTTTCTTTCACTATAACGATATATTATTCTCAATTACTTGCATTTCTGTGCCATTCGTTAAAGTACACTCATGTCCATAAATTAAGGATAATGAAGTTCAGGCAAAGAAAGAGAAAGAAGCAAAACAAATTTGACTTATTTGTAAAGTCTATTTATTAAACAAAAAGTAAAGAGCAAAAAAGATGCTATATGTTTGACATAATTAATAAAAATTGCAAGTTTTACTCCCTTGACCAAATTTAAAAAAAGAACCTATTTACAAAAAACAGTATAACATGGTTAGTAGGATGGTTAATACGGAGTATGTCTCCCGGACGATGCAATACAGGCCTGACAACGCCTAGCCATGCTGAGTATCAAATGATCAATCTGATCTTGGGGAATATTACACCACTCATCAAGCAATGCACTCCGAAGTTCCGGAAGACAGGTGGGAGGGGGTTGACGGGCTGCAATGCGTCGGCCAAGCATATCCCACACATGCTCTATTGGATTCAAGTCCGGTGAGTATGCTGGCCAATGCATACGGGTGATATCCTCCGATTGAAGGCATTCGTCTACAATGTTTGCACGGTGAGGACGGGCGTTGTCATCCATAAACACAAATTCAGCACCCATGGCGCCCCAAAACAAACGTACATGTTGTTCCAGAATGACATCCCGATAGATGTGGCCTGTCATCGTTACACTCTGAACATGCAGGTCAGTTCTGGAACCAAGAATAATTCCTCCCCAAACGAGCCATCCTGCACCACCGTAACGGTGTCTTTCAATGGTGTTCTCTGGGTGGTAACGGGTATCTGGCGGTCTCAAGATGAATGTCCGGCGAGAATCAGACTCCAAACTAAACCTGGACTCGTCAGAAAACATCACACAAGACCACTGTTGCGGTTTCCACAATGCATGCTCTCTTCTCCAGGTTAATCGCAGGCGACAGTGAGTTGCGGTAAGTGGAACACATCTGACAGGCCTACGAGCATATAGACCAATTTGCCCTAAGCGTCTGTACACGGTCTGCCTTGAAACTGTCGTACCGGTAGCTGAAGAGAGCTGACGAGACAGGTCTGATGATGTACTCCGTCTGTTTCTTTTGGCAGCAACTGCCAAATAGCGGTCCTCATTCGGCGTTGTAACTCGGGGGCGACCTGTGCTGTAACGTCTACTCACATTACCATCATCTTGGAATCGTTGCCAAAGCCTGGAGATGACACTCTGGGCGATTCCAAGTTCCTCGGATACTTCCAGCTGGGTACGTCCACATTCTAGTCGTCCGATAATTCTGCCACGTAAAACATCATCCAAATGCCTCCTTTGCGCCATAACTATGCGGTTTTTGCACTGAAAGGCTTTCACAGCGCTTGTGAACAATTTTACTTCTTTGCCACCATTCCTTATATACCCCTCTCTTACACTCTCGTCATTGTGACGTACCATCCACGCCATCTGGTGGTTTCCTGTAATTTGCATATTCTTCTTCAAGATGTGTGTGATCATTCCACAGGTGAAATTTTTATTTTAGAGATCAATTTCTGTGTGATTCTGAATTATCCTTAATTTATGGACATGAGTGTAATTTGTTATTGACATTTGTAAATAAATAACTGACTACACTTTCTTTTAAATTCCATATCATAGAAATAAAACAAAAATCTGAAATTTAAAAAATGACCTATTTATTTACATCAAGTGCATACATACGAAAAAACATATTTTCATTATTTTTATGAAATTACGATATAATATATATAAACTCACTACTTATCTTTAATGAAAATTGATTAGTGATTTCATTTTTTAATCTCGATATTTCATTAATTATCATCGGCATTCCCCTGTAGTGAACATGTAAATTCTTGGATAAATTATTATTTTTATAAATAATAATGTTGTGCTGAGATTTGTTAAAATAATCCTCGTTTCTCCCTGCATTTAGTATGCTCCCTTTTCATCTGGTAAATTCATTTTCAATTAGTAGCTGATGAAAATCACTTTTCATGCCATTTAAGGACTCCATTATTTCGTAATGCTGTTGCAATTCATGGAGTTTAAAGCCGAATTAATTAGGCATGTGCATTTTCAGCATAACTTTGTGATTGCGTGTTTTGAGTTATTTAACGGCGTTTAGGGGTGCTCCAAGAAATCCTATTTCTGTCGAGGCTGTGAAAAGGTGAGTTTGAAAGCGCATAAATTCTTGCGTACATTCAAAGCTAACTTCCATATGTTATTAAAGAAATTTGAACAATTATTTGATGAATAGTTTGGATACAGTTTTAAGACTGAAAATTAATTTTCATTGACAATTTTCGACTTATTTTGCAACAAAATACTAAATTCTGTTAAGAAGTTAGAACTTTACAAAATAGTTAATTTTAAACTGTTTTGTTTAGGGTAGAGTGGTTAATATTATTTGCTGACTATGTAAAGAATCTGTACATATGGAGGAGACGTAGACGTCGTTCCAAAATCAGTTAATAAAACACAAGATAATTTGAGCCATGTGTTAGTTCTCTGGTTAGTCAACAGTTTTATCAGTACAGTTTGATAGTAGTGGATAACATAAATGAAATTAATTTCCGATATCTTTATTGTTGATAAAAATTTAATATACTAAAGTACAAAAACAGTAAATATTGATAAACGCATATATTATTAAACTCTTTCCTCAAATAACAAAGCTGCATCCCCATAAAAATGCCTACTATCAAATTGAAACTAATTAAAATCAAATAACACAGCATTACTGAAATAATTAATTTATTAATACCCATCGAATATGAATCCGAACAAGAAATATTTTTAGTTAAGTCAATAACGTCTTTCCCTTTTCATTCTGATCATCTCGCACCCTCATATGCTTCTGCACCCAGAGCACGCGATCGAGAATGAGTGCCAGGCCTTGGCCCTTACATAGGCTCTAGTCAAGAGCGCTGGCGGGTCTTATACAGGGATCTCCAATATATATATATATATATATATATATATGGTATAAAAATAAGTATCCTCTAAAATTTCAAAATTTACATTATCTTTATTCGAAATTTGAATCAGCTTCCTTCAAAATTCTATACAACTTTCGTTTTAAAACAAAGAATTTTTCTAATGATCGAACTTCGCAATTGCAATTGATGTATTTTCCCTAGTTCTACCACCTCTCAGTCACCAAACCTCGCAATAATTTCTAGGGTTTATGATACCCGGGCATTTTACGAAACAATTAATGCACGTTTTTGGGAACATGTGATTATCTTATAAACCATGTTAAAAGTCCGAACACCGTTCAGAGAGCAACATTTACGAGACCGCTGTAGCCACGTAAATTTGTGAATAGTTCTTGCAATAAGAATGTGTGCTAAACCGGGAACATCAGTTTATTAATTTTACATTGACAGCCACAGCTCGACTACTAAGGCTGCCCCTGTGCCAGGTGGCGGATTATCAGAGAGTAAAAGCCTCAACTACAAAGTACCAATCTCAAAATCTAGTCAATTTTTTTAAAATTCAACGCCTATAGTTTAATTTGAGTAACCACCTATCATGTCACGAAATTTCGCTTTATTCGCTTCAGTCGTTTTTACGTGATGCTTGAAAAAAAAAAGCATCACGGACAAAATGAGGGAATGACAGTATGACAGAGTGACAGAACGACAAACAGACAAACTTTTTTTTAGGGTCCCACCGGATTCACATGTGCTTGAAACGGAAAGAAATCGCAAAATTTTTGAATTCCAAGAAATGTACAGACAAAAGTCTAATTTTATTTATATAGATAAAATTTTAATTTACTGTTAAATTTATCTGTACAAACTTCAGCACAGGTAAAAAGTCGGCTGATAATATGAGTAAGACGGAATATCATAAATGCCCTGATTGCAAAAATTTTTATCTTGAAAATTACTTTCTTACATTCAACAGTTTTTGTTTTTCTATAATGAATGGATTCAGCATTAAAAGTCAATTTTAATCTGGCTGCTTACAGAGTACCAGTTAAATCTCTGACATTTTTTCGTGATTACGCTGTTTCGCACATTTCACTAAAATGATTTCCTCTGCATGAAGCATTGATATGAGAGGAGCTCTTCCAAGGAAAACGAAAACTTTAGTACGCTAGAAGTTTCCGCAAAGACACTTCTAGAGAGATTCCGCACCTTCCTGAAAACATCATGGATTTCTGATTTTGGTAACTACTGTGGGAATGAAATCCCTTGGCTAACAACACCAACGCAACTTACTCTTGCAGACGGCAATTGCACTCGTAACAGAGAAGCAGACGGCTCCAAGACATGTGTGAGACCAGACGTGCTCTCTGTCTCCCGATAATGTTTTTAGAAGTACTGTATTTAGTTATATTATTTTGTAAAATAAAATATTAATCAAGACCGTACTACCGTTATCTATACTGGCATCCCCACACTACAATACTAAAAATCTGGAGTAACTCCTATGAAGGCGAAATCCAGGCCGTGGTGAAAGAATAAGACTCCGTATAGTGGCAATTACATTTTATTTTAACATATCAACACATAAACATCAAAATTATAAAGTCCTACGGTGGCTGAGCAGACCCCTCAAAAGCGCAGGTTCACTAAGCAACTGCTAAGGCGTGAATGATCATGAGAAACTCATGCCAAGAGGTTAGTACAGAAGCAAAACACGCCAAAGAGACACGCCAAACAAAGTGCGAAAGTAACGTGACGCCAGTAGGCGTTAAGAACATTTCTATATAATTATTTTTGAATCCCAGACATGCCAACGGATAAAACAAACAATCTATCTGCTAAATTGTAACGCAAAATTAAAGCCAATGTTATTTATAGATTTGATACCATATATGGTCATAAACAAACCATGGAAACAGAAATGCTGGGATTTACCAATGCAAAAATGAAATAAAAAGGAAAAATAAATGAAAACGGAAGATTGCTTTTAAATACGGTAGGTGCAGAAATAAAAACTTTACAGGCGAAGGGAAGAAAAATCCAAATCGAAAGTGCAAAGAATAAATTTTGAACACAGATTAAATTTAGAAATAATTAACAATTAAGTAATTGATAATTAAAAAATAAGATATCTGATGATCTGCATCACATCTCCACTCGACTTTCCGAACACTTACGATTAAGATTATCACCAACCAATTAAATAAATTTTAATCGATGAATAATTCAGCAAAAACTCTTAAGTTTTTCTTCAATTTGAGCTCAATCGAATGTACCGTTTAAACGCTAGCGCACTTTCAAGAATTTTCTCCCATAGGCCATGTAAAAGAAATCGTTGTCGTAGCCCAGTAGAAAAACTATAAATCCTATACCCACCAAAATCAATCCCGGTCTTACGACTGTGGTTCAGAACATATATATATGCAATTTGAGCTTAATCGAATGTACCGTTTAACGCTAGAGAAATTTCAAGAATTTTCTCCTATAGGCCATGTATAATGTAAAAGAAATCTTTGACGTAGCCCTGTAAAAAAACGTTGGTGTGTAAGTCCTATACACACCACAATCAATACCGATCTTGCGACGGTGGTTTATAACATATATACCGAATTAGAGCTCAATCCAATGAACCGTTTAAACGCTAGCGCATTTTCGTGAATTTCCCCCCATAGGCCATGTAAAAGAAATCGTTGTCGTAGCTTTGTAGAAAAACTATCGTATAAGTCGTGTACACACCAAAATCAATACCGGTCTTGCGACGGTTGTTTGTAACATATATACCCAATTTTAGCTCAAACGAATGCCCCGTTTAGGAGCTATCGTGTTCACTCACATACACACACACATACATGCACGCACACACACACACACATACATACATACATCTCGTAAAAATAGCATAAATGAATTCAGAAGACCTCAAAACGTATCCATACACCAAAATCTCGAAGTCGAATTTTTTCATGATTACAATACTTTCCTTACATGATACAAGTTTGGAAAGTAAAAATAGATATGAAGTTATATCTCAAAGTGTTTTGTATTATGGCAAGCCTACGCAAGAGGCATCTGCCTACAGTGGAAGGTGCCTTCGGCAGAAGACTTTTAAGGGTTTCTAACGTGTATTTACGTTACATCTGGAGAAAAGCATCCCAAAATCCTGACAGATCGACAGCCGCGTGGAGGCAGTGCCGGATTAAGACAGCGCGGGGCCCGTAGCAAATGTTACCAAGGGGCCCCCTGGTCAGTGACGCACCTATATATATATATATATATATATATATATATATATATTTAGGGGGAGGAGTTCACCCTCACATTAAAGTAATAGAGCTAAATTAAATGAGAAAATAAATAGTGCTAATTATATTACAATTTATGTTTAGTGCTAATTAATGGTATTACTAATGCTAATTAGATGTAAACAAAACTAAAAGGTCCCACGTGTTATATTTGCGAGAGGTTTATCCCAGCCCTTCCTCCACCTTGGGTGAGCTAATCTGTAGGTTTTGTGCGATAATAAAATAAAACACAACTTTTATGAATTTTCTTGATTCAAAATGAAAAAATTTGAGTTAAAATAGTGTGCGGAAAAAATGCCGCAAGACATAGACAGTGAGTAAATAGATAGTGAGACTGGCAATGTTTAAAGTTATTTATTCGTACAACTCAGGTTTTTTTTAATGAATGTTAATGTTCATGGATATATATTTTAAATTTCTAACACTTCCCACCTTTCCCATATGCAAACATATAACTAGACAAGTTTACACACATAAAATAATACTTGTTTCTGTAAAATTTTTAGAACCTTCGAAATCAATATGTATTTTAAACTGTGCCTTTAAACACTATTTTTTCCCCTATAAAAATACATGCTTGTAAAATTATTTCATTATATATCTGGACGGTCTTTACTAATTATAGGTTACATATTTTTAACTTCTCTTAATTTATTTAATGGGTTAATTCATAAGAAATCGAACTGAGGATTGATAGATCTAGCACAATAATACCTCCACCATTCAAAATATACTGCATACACGGAAGGCATTTAAACTGTACATGCTTGTACAGGGGGACTGTTACTTCCACATACCGCTTGGGACACTTCTAAAGGTCATTTCGTTAGTGTTCTTCAAGCATATGTACATTACTTTTCAACTTATCCTCGTTAAAATGATATAAAATATTTTGCTCAAAAAAATCTTTATAAGAGGAATAGAATAATCTATATAATAAATAATAAAAAATTCGGATAAAACATTCATTATCGTATTACGTTCAAATGTTTTTGCAAGACATAATAATCTTAAATATGACAAGTAATTTGTGAGTTTCTTTGTGGGTCAAGAGTATCCGAAAATTCTTTTTGTTTTCAGTTTGCCTGAGGTTATGGCTTCTCGGATGCCCCGACCGTGCGAAGATCCTCTCGGTTCTAATTATTTATTTGAACGAACGTACTGGCATTCGCGCTCTTGACCTGTGGTTTCGACCGGCCAAAAATGAATTCTTTCATATTTAACGTGGTTAATTTCCGAGACTATTAAGATAATTTATCGTAATAGTGGATTCCCCAACTATAAAAAAGTGACTTACATTCTATAAATTATTATTGTTTCAAAAAATAATTCGCCTTTGTTTAAATACTGTAAAATGTAAAATAAATAATTAAGTAAAAACAAAGCAAGCCAACTACCAAAAGCCTTCTAAGATCGTTTACATCCTAGTACACCTTCGAATTTCGCCAAAGCCACCCGCGCCTTTACTGCAAAATAAAAGAACTTTGGGGCTGCCCAATATCCGTTTAAAATACCATCCCCATATTTACTACAAAACAAAATAACTTTATGTCCAATTTTTAAATAAAAATTATTGTTTCGTGGGGGATTATTATTGATTATGGGGCGCGTTTTTCCTACAATCTTAATCCTATGGATCTCAGCTCTCGGGGAAATGCAGAAGATCAACTCGCGTTCCAGAGAACATCTTCAGAAATAGCCAAAAATATTTCCGTTCTATTGAGTCATTTTGAAAAGTTTGATTACAACTTCATTAAAAAATTCTTTCGACTTGTTACTGAAAAGTCCCTGAAGTGATCGGGACAGATAGACTACAGACTAATGAATAATACGGCCCACTAACGGATTAATACAATTTTGTGCGTGGAGGCTTGGATGGAAGATTCACAGATTCACATATATATATATATATATATATATAAATTTTATGGAAGTAAGTTGGGATTGTTTACATTAATTTCATTTTTCTCGGGAGGGGCGGTCACCTCCTCCGACCCCCTCCCTTTAATCCGCCCTTGATCAGACCCTGAGTCTGATTTTTTTGTTTCGGCACTTAGTTTTCTTTCTATATTTTGTTTATTTATGGATTCAGTCTTCAAATAAAGACAAAAATATAACATTATTGGTAAGGAATCCATTTTCTAAAGGCCATAGGTGGGTGGTGCAAGGATCTGGATACCCCTCCTCCGTTTGTCCGAGTTTCGCTTTTAGTCAACGAAAAGATAATGATACAGCCTTTCTTTCTGTCTTTCTTTTATTTCCCCCCCTTTTGGATCCTCCCTGAAATTTTTTTCTGAGAACCGTGTTTTTGTTCCACAGTATTGTTGGATATACTCTTGTGTGTGTCCTTATTGCTGACTTTGGAATACTTATTCAGTTTCGTCTAGGTAATGAGTTGACTAAATAATGCAGGCATGCAACAGCCACATTAAATATATTAATGACTATGTCATTTTATCGCTCACCCCGTTTTGAAAATGTGACATAAAAATGAGACACGAAAATGCGTTACGTAAACGCGACATAAAAGTAAGAATAAATGTCCGCTGAAAATGTTAGTATGTGTTACGTAAACCACCGATTTCTATAAGCTCCGTAAGGTTGCATTTATTTGATAAAATGATTGTTTAAAAATTTCATCCGTTTATTTAAATACTATTGGTTCACAACAGCTTTAATCTATTGTAACAATATTTCGTAAGCTGTAGAATATGCATCACAAGTATATTTTACATATATTTAAATACTATTAGTTCACAACAGCTTTAATCTATTGTTACAATATTTACTGAGCTGTAGAATGTGCATCACATGTATTTTTCTATAAATAGGTTACAATCCTAAAAATTTCAACATGGGGTTACCAGGTGAAATACACGATAGATGAGAGATAAAATGACATAGTCCATTAATATCGTTTTAATATGGCAATCATGAAACTAAAAAATTAGGGGGGTTCAGGGGGGGGTCTCCCATTGATGAGGCTCGAACAGCCGAGTTATACATATATTCTTTCAATGAGTTGTCTACAACTGATTTACAGTTCCACTATATAGATCTTCAGAAATTGTCTTATCTAAAAAATAAATAAATAAAAACGAAAAGAAAGAAATAACGAAAGAAAAAAAGATTTACAAGATTTATCTGTTGCCTTAAAAAATCAAGAAAGATAAGTCATGCCAAGCTCATAGATTATAAAACACTTCCAATACAAAATATTTTTGCGCCAAATCTGCTATGTATTTTAGTTAAAACTGGCGAGATTTCATAGATAAAAAAATGTTGTATTATCACTGTAAATGCAATTTTATGAGACCCTGTAAAAGACCATTAATTTTTTTTAGCGTTTAACTGAAGAATAAAAAATTATACTCATTGTCTTGTGCTAGAAATGTATTAGTGTCTCTCAAATGCCACAGACTGCAATGGGAATTCTTTTGAGTGCTCCTGTAGAACTACTAATAAAACGGACTTTATTCTCAATGGAGAGCATCATTTTGAGAGCCTTAGTAATATATATGCCAACTTTGTTTTCTTTCAATAATCGAATATCTCTAAAATATGTTTTCAAGAATGACTGCTGATTCAGTCATTCCTGTATCAACAGATACAGGGGGAGACCCCCCCCCGAACCCCCCCTTTTAGTTCTGTTTTTTAGACTGTGCTATACATTGGATTTTTTTCTCCTGTAAAAGAACTATAAATGCTACATACACCATTTTCAATATGGTACGTGGTACTGTACATAGAAAAAACATAAATTTCGCACAAATCGATGTATATCCACAGCAGTTAGAACACTGGATGGGTGGACATCAGAACAGACAAATGACCGAAATCCTAAGGACGTTAACCCGTTTTGGGTTCTAATGCATTAACAAATTTTCGTCGGTCGGAGACCCCCTCCTACTCCTAGGCAGATAGCCCTTAAAAAAACACAATACAATAAATCAGTTAATTAAAGTGCGAGTAACGAATTTTCAAAATTTCCAAAGAAATCGACATAGCTTAATATAATTACATTAGACATTTTTCGAGGTACTACATTATTATCCAGGCGATCCGCCAAGACGAGCAACTTTTTCGCCAAGATAAATGCCGGACACATGAAATTATTGATGGTTCGGAATACGATTGCCAACAGTTTGCCAGGAAATTTGAGGGAAAAATAGTTTGGCGTTAATGACCGCCGGAATAATACGTAAATACCTTTTTCGATTTATCGTAAAATAATAAAAATATCGCCAAGTTTGGTTCATTTTTCAAAGCATTTTTTTTTTTTTTTTTGCACCCTATTTGGCAATTTATCGCAAAATTCGCCAACATTGCCGGCTTTTGGCTCAAATTTTGAAGGAGGCACACGATCGTCGGTATAGCTAATCATATTGTAGGATAGTATTATATGCTTAAAATAGATGCCTCTCTCTAAACTGCCATTGACCGTATTGTATAGAAATTATTTTGAGTGCTCCCGTATAGAAAAACTTTTAACTATACAGACACTATTTTCGATGCAAAGCTTCATTTTGTAATCCTTCATAACATCCAATTTTGTTTCATTTCAAAGAGCAGAATATCTCTAAAACTAGAAGTCAAAGCCTTTTGTGAAGGCAATTACAACGGGCGAGAGAAAAAACATTTTAAGGAAATTTGTCTTTCATTCAATATATTTAATTTTCATCCACCTAAAATAAATAAGTTCATATTGAATTTTTATTACAGACCCAAATTGAATTTCATGCTCATCTGGAAACGCGCGGAATCTTTTCACAGTCGAAAGCTTTCGTTTTGTATACATAAACATTCGAATATCCAATAGACGATTTATTTGTGGGGGAAAAAATAATAATAAACTGTGTAATCGGGAGAAATTATTTTAAACGTATTGGAATCCCCCCAATTGTATGACGTCATTTTCACTTAAAATAGGTCATTTTGTCACCCAAATGATTCAATTTCTTGACTCTTGGAAACGAAATGGTGCTGAAAATAGCGAAAAATCGCTTAAAAATGAAGGAACGGGTGGATTTTTAGATTTTAAAATTGACAGATTGTTTGCTATATTTTTTTACAAACTTGTGAAAAATTTCAAGCGGATCGTACAAACGATGTAGAAGTTGTTAGGCTTTTTGCCCTTGACTTTGTAATCTTTTTGCATTCATAGAGGAAAAAGTTTTATCTTGAAGTCGGGGTTCAGCGCAACTACAAGGGGTGATCAAATGAATAGGTACCAAACGTCGCAACAACCTATCCGTTATCATATTTGTCCATGCAGCTATAAGAGCACGTATCGAGACATCTAGGAATGCGATTGGAGCCTTTTGTGTGGATAGGAACATGCGGGGGCCCGCAGGAGAGAGCAGAAACTCTTGTAAAAAACACTCTACTACGTCCAATTGACGCGGCAGTGCGTGCGAGGACAGGATGGTGTTCACATTGCAAAATTCGACGATTTAGGGGCAGCGAGGCGTTATCTGATTTCTGACAGCGGAAGGTGTTAAACCGGCCACTATTCATCGCAGGATGATGATCGTATACTGGGAAGGCTGTGTGTCCCGCAAGTCAATGAGAAAATGGAATGTCCGTTTTCGCCAAGGAACTGGTCACGTTCAAGTGGGAGACGTTGGACCATCCATCCGCCCTACAGTCCGGACATGTCACCCTGCGATTTCCATATGTTGGTTCCACTGAAGAAACCCCCTGAAAGGGAAGCGCTTCCACTCGGACGACGTACTCAAGGACGCTGTGACGAACTGGGTCTCGTCACGGCCACAGGAATTCTGGGAACAAGGAATCCTGCGGCTTGTTCCTCAGTGGGATCGTTGTGCTCAGGCCTATGGTGTATATTTTGAATAAAGTCTACATTTGTACCCACCGTTCCTACCTTTTCATTTGATCACCCCTTGTAGTTAGCAGGATGATACGCTTTAAAGTATAACTTCCCATAGAGCGCAATGTATTGGGACTATTTTGAGTGCTCCTGTAGAAAAAAATCAATAAATGCTACATAGATCCTTTACAATAGGGTACATGGTACTGCAGATAAGAATAACATATATAAATTTCGTAGAAATCAATGCCTATACACTAGGGTGATTCATAAAATTCAAGTTTTTATTTTTTTGACTCTCAACCCATAATATCATTCTATCTACTAAAATATGAATTGGTTATTAATTTCAGAATTTTTTATTGATATTTAGGGGTCGCTACCAACTCTCAAAGTTTAAAAATTAACTGCAATAACACCCTTTTGGGTCTACGCGTTTCCTTCTCTACTTCCGGCCACCCCTATATCAAGCAAGTACTAATAAATTGAGCACCTCCCACTGCAGGAGGGGGGGGGGGGAGAAAAAAGGAAAAAAACATTTTATGCGTATGACATTCCCCAGCTTTAGTTAGCTGGACTGATATTTACAACATAAACAATCCTGCTTCTTACCCAGAGATAAAATCATTGAAATCCAAAGAGGTTGTGTTCGCTCGTGAATGCGACTTACTTTCGTTTTTTTTTTTTTTTTTTTTTTAAGTGTTGTAATATTATTCATATAATGGCTTCAGATGTTATAAAGACAAGAAAAAGAGATGAAATATGGTTAATCGGACACACTTGCTCAGAATTAGTGCAAGCAAGATTACCCTCAGTGCAAGAAGTAATGAGTTTATTTTTTCACTTTAAAAATGTAATGAAAAAAGTAAATAGAGAATCAGCGTCATTAACTGCTGGTGGTGTGATGGCTATATGGGAAAAAGCAAGTATTCCCACCAAGGAAAAGCAACATGTTATCACAAAAATACTCAAATATTTCAAGGAATGGCAGAATTTAATAAAGAAAATAAGGCAAAGCGTTCAGCAACAATCAAAGAAAAAGAAAACTAGTGGCAATCAAATTTAAATGTTCTGTTTGATATAGCTCATTCTAATGCTCTAAATATAATGAATATTGACAAAGATAAGCAATTTCTTTTGAACCAAAGAAAAATGAACGAATTGGTAAGATTGATAAACAGTATGCTAGAAAACTTGCTAAACAATTAGAAAAATAAGTTAAGTTGGAAAAAATGAAAGAAAAAGAAGCAATAAATAGACTAACTGAGAAATACGATTTATTGTCATCTTCAGCTACTTCTTCTACAGAGGACAGGAGTGATAGTGACATGAGTCAAAGTCGTCCTAATTCTCTGAAGCCAGGACCTTCTTCAAGCAAAGATTTTTCGATACCAAGGAAACGAGGCCGAAAAACAATCCTAGATTCTAATTTAGCAACTAGTCTCGATGTCGCTAAATTGAGCGACCGGAAAGCAACTGTTGTTTTGACATCTACACTCAAAAGTCTAGGCTGTAATGTATCAGAATACAACGTAAGCTATTCCTCTATACGTCGCCAAAGAATGAATAATAGACTGCAGCTTGCTGAATCAATAAAATCTGATTTCCAACCCCAAACTACACTAACTGTGCACTGGGATGGAAAAATGCTCGAGGACATAACAGGGCATGAAGTAGTAGATCGTCTACCAATCTTGGTATCTGGAAAAGGAGTGGACCAGCTCTTGGCCGTTGCTAAGCTTCCAGATGGCAAAGGAGAAACCATGGCGTCTGCTATTTTCGAGACAATTTCATCGTGGAACTTACGTGATAAAATAAGATGTATGTGCTTCGACACAACGGCATCTAATACTGGGCGAATAAACGGAGCCTGTATTCTTTTGGAACAAAAATGCAAAAAGAATTGATTTGGCTCCCTTGTCGGTATCACATCTTAGAAATCATACTGGAAGCTGTCGTAGTATCAGCTATTGGACCATCCAGCAGTCCTGAAATTATAATTTTCAAAAAATTTAAGAGCCGTTGGACAAAAATAAATCAGGAAGACTTCAAAACTGCAATTTTTGAACCATCTACTTGGAATTGCGTTCAAACTGCATATAATTACTTTTCCTCAGGATCAACTACAACAATTTCAGCCTCGTGACGATTACAGGGAGCTCCTTCATTTAATCATTATCTTTTAAGGAGGGATTCCTGAAAGCGGTATCTCATTCAAAGCCCCTTCTGGAATGCATCGTGCACGTTGGATGGCGAAAGCTGTATATGCATTGAAAATGTTTCTATTTAAGCACCAGCTTAAGATCACAATTAAAGAAGCTAAGGCCATTACGGATATCTGCATATTTGTTGTACTTGTCTATGCAAAATACTGGTTTACAGTGCCAGTGGCTTATACCAGTGGCGCCAGTGGCACCTGAAAATGACCTGAAGATTTTGAAGGACATAGTTGAGTTCGAAAAACATGATACAGTTTTAGCCAAAGTCGCCGGGAAAAAGATGTTGGGTCATCTTTGGTATCTTTCTGAAGAACTGGTTGCTCTAGCTTTTTTTGATAAGCGAATTTCTAATGAAACAAAACGCAGAATGATTTTAGCACTGAATAACGAAAGTTCGGAAAACAGTCCTAAAAAGGCATCTTTGAGGTATGATGCAATCAAAAGTCAAAGATTTCGTTACAACAAATACTACAATGAAATTTTTCAACACGACTGGTATTTCATGCGAGTTCATACAAAAAGATCCTGAGCTGTGGGAAGAAGAAGAAAGCTACAGGTCAGCTAAAGAAATTGTACAAAACATGAGAGTCGTTAATGATATAGCTGAACGAGGTGTTGCTTTGATGGAAGAATACAACAAATTACATACAAACGATGAGGAGCAGAAGCAGTACTTGATGTTGTTAGTTAAGAATTATAGACAGAAAAACCCCAACGTCAATAAGTCAAATTTTATATAACATTTTTTCTTTCTTTCTACTTCGAGTTTTCAACACTGTTATTTAGTATTTTGATTCATTAAACTGTATTCTGATTGTAATAAAATTATTTATTTAAAAATTTATCGTTTTTGCTTCATTTCTAATATTTCAAAATTCGGTAGCGACCCTTAAATATCAATTAAATTTTTTTTTAAAAATACTGGTATGTTTTCTAGTGGAATAGACCATTTTTAGGGGTTGAGAGTTAAAAAAAAGGGAAAAAAATTTTTTGGGGTCTTTTATGAATCACCCTACTATACACGCGAGTCAAGGACGGACAGACAGAGAAACCGAAATCTTAAACACTTTTCTACCTTTTTGGAAAGTGTCAAAAAAGCTAGATCTTGAGAGGGAAAGACGAAAACTTTCAAGGTAAAGGCGCGGGGCCCCCAAAAGCGCGGGGCCCGTAGCATTTGCTAAATCTGCTATATTGTTAATCCGGCACTGCGTGGAGGCCAGAACGCGAGACCTTCATACTTATTCAATGGCTTTTCCACTCGGCCATGGTGGGGTTATATGAATTTATATGTTTTAAATGTGTGTGTGTGTGTGTGGACAAAGATTAATTGAATATTTTGAGTGTAGACATATATTTTTCAAAAGATTTTTGAGCACCTGCTGTAATTGCTTTCACAACGGGCTTTATCTTCCAGTTTAGAAATATTTCAAAACAGTAATACACTTGTAGCAACGAATAACCAATACCAACCAGATTTAGGAAATAGAAAACATACAAATATAAGATGACTAATATCATTTCATATAAAAACTAGATAATTCTTCTGACGGCCTGCAGAGATTTTGTGCTGAAATTCGATCATCGTTAATTTAATACTGAATTCTGGAACCTTGTAACATCCAAGGATAATCATATCATACATCATCATCATTGTTCTGTAATCCTCAAACTGTGCACATATTCGGTATCTACTCGAATGCATTAGATCAAACAGGTAGGGTGGTATAGGAAACCCTTAAAATCGAGAAGCGGTTCCGATTCATGCACAAGTGGGATGAAGATCTACACCCTGAATTAGTTTCACAGACGTTCTAGGAAATCATCAAAGTGCGACGTACAGGAAATTACAGCTAACTGAGCACCGAAAGGCAGTGGAATGAAATGCCGTTACGACAGAGCTGGAACAATGAATGTTCCTTTACCTCGCTACCAAATGATTCCAAAATAAATTCCTGAAGAATACTGTTAAGTGTCGAACGTTTATTTTAAAATTTCTTCGAAAGAAATCCTGTCATATTAAAAAGAAGAGAAAAATTACATAAAAATATTCTTTTGTTACACCCCAGAGGCAGCATATTTTTTCTACACATCTTTTAACGATGAAAGAATGTTCAGTGTGCTCTGAACGTTCCGAAAAAAGCTCTTCTGCCTGGAATTATGCCAATTAAATGTATTGTAATATAATTTATTGATTTTTAACGCGTTTAAAAAAATTTTTTGGGAATTTCTCTCTCTCTCTCTCTTTTTTTCTTTAGCAAAACTGCTTTAAATTAATATTTTACAGTGAAGTAGTATGGATTATACTGCATATGTCATAATTCACAAGAACAAGCATATTTATTGAAATATTTTTACCTGAAATATTTTTAAAGAAAGTATTGTAAAAGAGTAAACCTACTTCAAAGTATAGAGAAGAGGAGGGTATTATGGAAAAGTTTAGAATTATGGAACACCGAGTTTTCGGCATTGTTGGGTGCTATTGTCACGTGGGAATAATATGGAACTTTCCAAGAAAGACTCCCATGTTTCCAGTACAGTGAGTTGGCCGCTAGTCATACAACTTGCTACAGAACAATGTTTGTTTTGTAATTTTCAAGAGTTTTTGCTGATAAGTTTTCAAACATCTTAACCTACTAGTACACTCGGTAGTTGTACATTGATGTTACGCATAATGTACACTAAAAGAATTGCAGTTTGTCGTACTGTGGTTGTTTTTTAGCTGAGAATGTTTTGCCCATCAGTTTAAAGGTTCATTTTCCTACATGGCGTGTTGTGTATTATGGAATACTAGGATATATTGTAATTGATTTCATGCCATTAAGTAAAGAACCGGAAAATAAGAACGTTGAATGTATCCACCGTACAGAACGGGACGTCCATGATAGCTGAATTGCACAGGGGGTAGCCATTTAGAAGATCGCAACAGCAATGCTTCTGGGGTGTTGAGGCAGCTAAGAGAGAGAACTATGTAGACTATCTGTCCATCTATGTAGACTGTCTGTATTTATCTGTCCGATACGCTACGTAAGTTATACCAGAAGTTATTTTCTCTTATTTTTTCATTAGTCTGATGGCCGAAAAGAGCAGAATAGTCTTAGCTTGTTCTTAGAGGATAGCGGTGCACCTTCTTGGCAGACGATCGGCGGCCTCAAATGCGTGTATATAGTGAACTCGCACTATAAACGCGATCTATCACACACGAAAAGGCGCATTAGAGTTTTTCACGAGTAAACTTATCTCAGAAATAGTGCGGACTTAACGCCTTAATGCCAGATTTTTCGCCAAAAGTAAAGTGCAGCAGAAGTGCCGGTTTTGAGGGGTAAGTGTCGTCTTCGTGGTTTGCTACTGAGGAAGAGAGCCAATCAGCGGAATATGGTATCTCCCAGACAGCACAGCAAATTTGCATCAAACGTGCAGTAAGCTTGATTTATCAAGTCAAAAAACTTGAATTAAGCTTGAAAATTTCAAGCATGTAAGCTTAATGAAAGCTTGAATCAAGTGTTCAAATTTACACTTGCCCAACTTGCATTAAGCTTGACATAGCAAGCTTAATTCAAACTTCAAACCTAAAAAATTTTCCTTAAAAAAAAACTTTCCTAAGCATGGGGCGCCGGTCGGTGAACTTGCCCCATACATTTTATTTTTTCCCCGTCCGCGGCTGGGATCGCTCTCGACCTAAGGTGTGGGAAGCTCGCGTCCTAACCACCATGGCAATCTCACTCGAGGCGACATGACTAAAGTTTGAAGTGACTATTATGGTTGTCATGCCGTTTTTTTTTGGTAAGATTGATCAGTATTGGCCGAAGCCGATCCGCTTCTTTTATTTTTTCCATGGGATGAATCAAAATTAAAATAATGTTATGTGTGATTTATAGACTACTAATAGGGAAATAAGGATAATATAAACTTAAAAGCCGCACACGTTTTAAAACTTTCAATATCGCAACACCCTTGTTGGGCAATATTGGCCAAAATCGAGACAAATGACTGATTTTGAAATCAATTTTCTAGTATATTTATATTCTATTTTGAAGAATTTCAATATTTGGAAATATAGACTCTTTTTTTTTAATTCTATGATCAAGTACATTTATGACTGATGATCAATTATTTGCTATGTGCAGGGCCGTACCCAGAAATATATTTCGGGGAGGGGGGGGGTCCAAAAGGTGAAAAAGGCTAAATTTTTCACAAAAATTAGTTATTATTATTGCTTTGTTAACAAAATTTTAAATTTCAATACCCCTGCGTAAGGCCTTGGTTATGTGGATGTGGCTTTCCAAATCAAGCAGTAATCAAGTTGTGTTCAAGCTTGACAGTTCAAATGACTTAAATTCGGCGGGAAAATATTTGCTGACTCATTTTTTTGTAATCTCCAAGCTTGCTGCAAGCTTAAAATGAATTGAACTGTCAAGATTGTATTAATACGTCAAATTCAAAGAAATGTCAAGCTTGATTTAAGCTTATGTGGTGTCTGGGCTCTATTAATCATAAATGCTTCAGTTTAGGTAAATTTTTGATTTGTCACAACTCTTATAAATAGGTAATGTTTCTTGTAATTCATTTTTATGCATTTGTAAAAGTATTTATCTGGACAGTAAGGTTTTCTAAACACAAACAGTGTAAGGTAACCCTTGATATATGCGGTTTTGAATAATACGCCTTGAATCTTTGACACCATGCTTTAAATGTTTACCTGAATTTTTTAATACTGTGATTTCTTATTGAGCTACCGTCTTCACTTCACAGCAGCCAGCAGATTTGTAAAGTGAAGCTTTGAATTATGCGGAACGTTGTGGGTGGATTTTGTTGTTTATAAACGCATACCTTTACGAAACACATAGGGGAAAGCGCTTTTAATTTAAAATTAATAAATTTAAAGCGCTATTTAATTTAAAATACAAAAAGCTTAGTGATATTTTCAGAATGACCCAAAACAGATGGTAACAAATTTTAATTCTGTATTTGTAAGAGACAAGTGGGTAGTATAAATTGAAAAAAAATGTACAAAATAAGACAAGAAAACGAGCTATCTTAAGAAAAAATTCGTTAAGTAAATTTTCAAAAAGTTACACTTTTTAAATTTCTATACGGCCCTTGTACAAAAAAAAAAAAAAACAACCCGATTAGTAAAATGCGCCCCATACACTAATGAGATAATTTAGAAAATTTAAAAATTATAGACTTTCAAAGCTATGAAGATAACTATATGCTGACTTAAACTTTTCAATGGCACTCGAAGAGGGAAAAATCAACGTTGGATGATCGTATTTCCGGGTCCGCGGGATAATTATAAAAGTAAAAAAAATTTTACACTCTAACATTAAACGTTCACATTGAATTCATGTATAGCCCCTGATTATCTTTGTTTAACGACATATCTGAGACTTTTGTGATGAAAGGCTGAAAATTTGTACATAACCACATTAGTGTATGGGGCATATTTTATTAATTGGGATTTTTTTTTTCGAGGATTGCATACAAATTTGGAAAGTGTAACTTTTGAAAATTAACGAGAAGAATTTTTTTCTTAAAGTCTTTTATCCTAACCTATTTAGAAATATTTTTTTTCAATTTACATTGCCCACTTATCTGTAACAGATAATGAATTAAAGCGTGTTAGCAATTTTCTGGGTACATTTAAATAAAGAAGTATGAACATCCATTAACTAGAAAATAACAATTTGTATCAATGTGAACGCGCGCATATTTAAAAAAGGAATTAAATATAAAGAAATATTTAAAATAAACGATAAAGAAAAAAACATATGTAAATAAGACAAAATTTAGTTTTTCACATTGAAATGTGAAATAAATAAACTTGAATGCAAAATTGTTTCGAAAAACAGTTAATTTTTAAACAAGAAGAAATTTTGTCTTCTTGTTTTCAAAGAAGAAGAAATTTTATCTTCCACACAATTTTTTTAAAGAAAAAAGAAAAAATTGTGTCAATAAGACAAAATTTAGTTTTTCACATAGAAATGTGAAAAAAATAAACTTGAATGCAAAATTGTTTCGGAAAACAGTTACTTTGAAAACAAGAATAAATTTTATCTTCTTGTTTTCAAAGAAGAAGACATTTTACCTTCCACAATTTTTTAGCTATTTGTTGAAATTACTCTTCCTAGCTATTCTATTACGAAGTTCAGAGTTACGTAAGATCTGCATCACAAACTCAGTATTTTCACCTTAGTCTAAAGGTAAATTATCTAAACTGTTTTAAAACCGGCCCAAATCGTGGAATTCTACTTCGATACATCAGTATATCAAATATGTAGCGCAATGTATGGCACCCCGAGAAAATCCTGACGTGGTTGCGATTACTGGACTTGCGGAATAAAGATCCACTCTTTGAATTACTTTGACAGGCATCGCGGGCTAATCATCAAAGTGCGACGCACAGGAAATTCCGGCTAATTGGTCTCTGAAGGGCAGTGGAATGGAATGTCATTACGCCGGAATTGGACTAATGAATGCTCATTTGCAACTGGGTATCGAGTCCACTGGAAATCAAATTCAAAAGCATGTTGCTCGCAGTATAAATCTACGTTTGTTTCTTTCTAATAGTATTTTCACTAAGAATTTTGACACTATGAGATTGTTTTAATACTTTTGTTTCATATGTGGACAGTGCAAATATCACTGAAATCCCTATCTCTGAAAATAAGATTTAATGAACCGATTATTTCTACATGTTGGGATATTCTTCATGCCTGTGTGTGTATGTGAATTCTGCTTACAGAACTGTTGGTTCATGCACTAAAAAATGTCCCGATATGTTTGTCCTTTTTTTCATATTTGAAGTATTGGGAATGATTTATTAAAAAATATTTTTAGGTTAGAAAAAGGTAAAAATTTAATATATTCACTCTTGTTACAAGTACAAAATATATCTTACACAGATTTATAGTTAGAAAAATGAAAGTTTAATCCTACTCTGTGTAACACACTTCTTTTTAACAATTTCTCATGAAAGAAAATTTGATTTCTTTTCGATCAAAACTAATTTTAATTCCACAAAGTGTTACTTCGAAAAAAAAATCATTAACTACCATTAATTTATTCCTATTAAATCACAAAACCCATAACATTCACTTTTTTAAAATCGATCAGTTTTCTAAAACGTAAAAAATATTACAAAATATTAATATGCTACAAGTGAAAATTACATACTAATCTAACTTACTGCTACTAATTTGAAAATGTCATTACAATGTTAAATATTAAAAAAGTAACATGACTTTTTAAAATACGAATTTCATTCAAAATAATTTTTATTACAATTTCTTTTTTCAAATTAGGACTCTTAAAACCAGAATTTTAAATTTTCCAATCATAATAATTATTACAAAAGTACAAAAAGTAACTTTTTATCAAAAACATGTAATATATCGTAAAAAATAGTCAACAATTATTTGATTATTTTTTACTATCGCATGGGACTGGAAAGAATGATAAAGGAATTAAGGATATGATGAAAGTTTCTTGATTTTATTCGTGTTGAGTTAAAAGAAACCTATCATAATTCTCTCAGTTTTGCTGCTGTATGCAACTTTCCAATATATACACAGACACAGTTTGCCGCCAGATCTTTATATGGAATCAGTATTAAAATAAAAGCCATTGTTAAAAATTTACATACATATATAAACAATGATACTGTATGTACGTATAATGCGGTACAAAAGTTCTGTGCGAATGACCCTTTGAAAATGAATATTTTTATAGGAGTTCTCTGCACTACAAAACTTTAATTCCGGTTTGTGTGATTAATAATGAGTGATTAAGACAAAGCTACACGAGGGCATTTTGTCTGGAAGAGTTGCCTTGGGAGGAGGACTTTTTAAGCGAGGTTTTTTTCTAACGAATATTTGCGTTAGATCTAGAGAAAAACGTACAAAACTCCAGACTGTTAGATCGACAGCCGCGTGGTAGGCCCGAACGCGGGACCTTCAGATCGACTATCGACCATGTTCAGTGTCTTACCCACTCGACCAAGTTTAGTAAGGAGGGAAATTTTCATTCTTAGAGAAAATCCATAGTAACAAACAATATTAAAGTAAAACGAGTGTTAAAATGAAAATAAAAAATAAAATACTCTTTTAAAAGACATGCATGTATAAAAATAATTGTATAGAACATGAGTACGAGACGGTACGAACCGTCCACGTTGTACATGAGTACACAATAAAAAATTAAATTTCATTCTTTTCTGCATATATTTTCTGAGTATTCCAGAAAACTTCGCCTTTTGAAGGCAATATAAAAAGCTTAAACGCTATTCCTATGATAATGTAACCATTATGTTGTTTATGCGATCTCTCATAACATCGTATATTTTCTACGCAACATTAAACTTTAAAGTTCATAAAATAAGGTAAGCTTTATTTTACAACCACCAAATTAATGTAATATTTTAAACCTTACTATGGATTATTACTCAGTTGGCGTTTGAATAAAAATTAATTTAATATTTATAGATAAGATACAGTTCCTTCTTAAACTACCATAAGGAAGAGATTTTCTTTTCTTATGAAAATTAAACATTAAATGTCGTGAATTTACTTTTTTTTATTCGTCCTCTAATTTTTACCGTAAAAAGAAAACTAGCAAATTGTTAACTCCTTTTACTTTCACTAAAGAATTTGCACTAGTATTACCTTTGTTCGATCTGTGCGGGAAAAAGACTTCCCATGCTAAAAGTAATCATGAATTTTTAATTAGAAAGAACAATCTGGAAAATAAGTCTAATATGATTGTCTTGTGATACACGGAGTTTTAAAGGGCTATTGAAGATTTTTAGCTGGATATCAGACGTCGTTTTAGTACAGTAGACGCGCAAAACATATATTAAAAGATCTTCAGAATTAAAAGGACTGTGTTTAGAGGAGCATGCAGTTTTGGGTTTCCTTTCTCTGCATTGTTATGTATTGGAGTTCTAGTGAGAATGAGGTTTCAAAAATAAAAATTGAGTTATCTTAATTTAAATATGACACAGCTTATCTAAAAGTATTAACATTTTAAAATAACGCATATCGAATACCTCCTTTATTTCACTATCCTGCTTTTACAATTTTCAAGGTAGATAAGGTTAATGGATTTAGTTTGTGTACCTGTATGCTTTTAATCTAATTTGAAAGATAATGATTACGTTATCTCTAAATTTATGTATCTCATTAATATTTTATAAGAATATTCTTTATTGTAATTTATAAACAATATTTAGATATTTATTGAGGTACACAAACAAAAATCTGTTCGTATATACAACGTTATGAGATTACACATGTAATTGTTTGGAATTTCTTTTCAAAGGGATTGTTCTGTTGCAAAAAAATTGTATATACATAAATAAAATTAGAATTTTGCCTGTGCATTACTTGGAATTCAAAAATTTAGCAATTTCTATCCGTTGCAAGCACCTGGGAATCTGGTACGACCGTACAAAAAAGTTTGTCGTTCTGTCCGTGACGCTTTCTTGTTCGCGCATCACGTATAAATGATGGTAGCAAATGAAAGGAAATTTGGTGACATGATAGGTGGTTACTCAAATTAAACTATAGGCGTTGAATTAAAAAAAATTGATTAGATTTTGCGATTGGTACTTTGTAGTCGAGGTTGCTACTCTCTGATAATCCACGACTGAGCATAGGGGCAGCCCCGGTTCTCGGACTGTGGCTGTCAAAGTAAATTAATAAAGTAATGTTCCTGGCTTACCACCCATTTTTATAACAAGAAATTTTCACAGATTTATGTGGCTACAGTGGTCTCATAAAAGTTGCTCTCTGAGCGGTGTCCGAGCTTATAAAACCGAGGGTCACGTAGTTTATAAGATAATCACATGTTCCAAAAAAAAGTGCATTCATTGTTTAATAAAATTCCCGGTTCTCATAGTCCCTGGAAATTCTTGCGAAGTTCGGGGATTACGAAGTAGTAGAACTAGGAGAAGTATATCAATTGCCTTTTTATTAAAGTTCGATCCTTGGTCAAATTCTTTGTTTGAAAACGAAAGTTGCTAAGCCCGTATAGAATTTCGAAGGGAGCTAATGCAAATTTCTAAGAAAGTTAATGGAAATTTTGAATTTTTAGAGGATACTTATTCTTATATGATATATATGTAAATGTATAAAAAGGTAATTTGGGTTTTACTAGTTTGGGTATTGTTCAAGCTGGTACTTTCACTGTAAGTTTTGTTTTCCTGGCATACTTGCCACGCGCGCTCTGGAGCTGTGTTTTATTTCTTTAGTTAATTTTCAGACACCAAGGCTTCGATTCTTTTTTATTTTTAGTGTACACGTGTCCCCACGCTCTTGTAACCCCGGATGCAGGTCATGTTAATAAATGAATGTAATTCAATTAGAGATAAGAGAGAGGCGGAGTTATGTCTTAGCAACCCACGTGGTGTGATGAACGTAAATACGCTCGCACCTCGAAAATCGAGAGACTTCTGCCACTAGAACTGCTTAACGCAGATTTTAGTCCACGCAGATTTTCGTACCCGTTTAACCTCCCCTCTTCTCACTCTGTATTGTAACTTAAAGATAATGTTCAATAAACCGTCTTACCTGCCTTAACTCTGGAACTTTATTGGAATATCTGACGTCTCATATATATATATATATATATATATATATATATATATATATATATATATATATATATATATATATATATATATATATATATATATATATATGTATATATATATAAATAAGTATCCTCATATATATATATATATGCATATCTTGGAGACCCCCGTATAAGACCCGCTACCGCTCTTGACTAGAGCCCACGTAAGGACCAAGGCCTGCCACTCTTTTTTGATCACGTGCTCTGGGTGCAGAAGCATACGGGTCTGCGAGAGGATCAGAATGAAAAGGGAAAGAAGTTATTGAATTTACTAAAAATGCTTCAGTTAAGAATTTATATGAGTCATATTGGGTGGATTTTTAATAAATTAATTATTTCAGTAATGCTGTGTTATATGATTTTAATTAGTTTCAATTTGTTAGTAGGCTTTTTTTATGGAGATGTAACTTTTGTTATTTGAGGAAAGTGTTTTATAATCTATGCGTTTATCATTATTCACTGTTGTTTTACTTAAGTAAATTAAATAGTTATCTCTAATAAAGATATCGGAAATAATTTCATTGATGTTATCCACTACTATCAAACTGTACTGATAAAACTGTTGACTAACCAGAAAAACTAACACATGGCTCAAATTATCTTGTGTTTTATTAACTGATTTTGTAACGACTTCTACGTCTCCTCCATATGTACAGATTCTTTACATAATCAACAAATAATATTAACCACTCCACCCTAAACAAAACAGTTTAAAATTAACTATTTTGTAAAGTTCTAACTTCTTAACAGAATTTAGTCTTTTATTGCAAAATAAGTCGAAAATTTTCAATGCAAATTAATTTTCAGTCTTAAAACTGTATCCAAACTATTCATCAAATAATTGTTTAAATTTCTTTAATAACATATGGAAGTTAGCTTTGAATGTACGCAAGAATTTATGCGCTTTCAAACTCACCTCGACAGAAATAGGATTTCTTGGAGCACTCCTAAACGCCGTTAAATAACTCAAAACACGCAATCACAAAGTTATGCTGAAAATGCACATGCCTAATTAATTCGGCTTTAAACTCCATGAATTGCAACAGTTTTACGAAATAATGGGGTCTTTAAATGGCATGAAAAGTGATTTTCATCAGCTACTAATTCAAAATGAATTTACTAGATGAAAAGGGAGGATGGTAAATGCAGGGAGAAACGATGATTATTTTAACAAATCTCAGCATAACATTATTATTTATGAAATAATAATTTATCCAAGAATTTACATGTCCACTGCAGAAGAATGCCGATGATATTTAATGAAATATCGTGATTAAAAAATAAAATCAATAATCATTAAAGATAAGTAGTAAGCTTATATATTGTGTCGTAATTTCATAAAAATAATCCTGAAAATATGTTTTATCGTATATATGCACTTGATGTAAATAAATACGTCATTTTTAAATTTCAGATTTTGAGCATCTTCAGATTTTTGCATTATTCCTATGATATAGAATTTAAAAGAAAGTCTAGTCAGTTATTTACAATTGTCAATGACAAATTAATTTAACGAATGACACAAAAATGCAAGTAATTGAGAATAAAATATCGTTAAAGAAAATATTTCTGCATAAATTTAGAAATATGTAAAGTGAGTATATTCTTGTTTAAGTAGCTCGCACAGCAATAATTGCAGTTAAAAACCGTGTTCTCCAGTCAAACAAAACCTTACTAATATCTTTATACTGAAAAGATTTACAAGTTGTTACTGGAATACAGATAACTTGGTATTTCAAGAAGGTTTTTTTTTTCTTTATAGATATTTGTGGATTAATACAGTCAATGGACCCCTGAAATATTCAGGATTTTGGTAATTAAACTTCTCCTTAGGGTTCTACTGCTAAAGAGGGCGAACGGATTGTAACCAAATTTGGTATATAGACTGTAATGTGATGCGCTCAAAGAATTTTGAAAAAAAGCATTTACTTAAGAAATGTTCACTTCTTGGCACTTTGCATGAAAAAGCAGCAGATTTAACAATGGAAATGGCTAATTCGGTATGTACAAGCAATTTCAAGATTTATTTTATTGTTTTTGAGCATTTATTAAGTAATTGGTTACTTTTTTCAGCTGTATTCACTATGCAATTTACCATCTGGTGGACATTTTTTAACTATTTTTTTTTAATCTTCCTTTGGTGTATTTTTTGTTCAGTCCATATAATAAATTCGGTGGCAATCTGCTCACCAGCTTCAGCTGCAGATTGCTGTTTATAGGGGAAGTGTAACTATAACCACCCTGTCCATCACACAAGGAAAAAGTTTTGCGGAGTTTAACAAAATTTGTTTATTCAAGAAAAATTAGGTTGGCGCTATTTCAACCGAATAATTTTGTTGATTTTAACAAACTTTCTTCTTAAAATAATAAAATATTTTGTTGATTTAACAAAATATTTCTTTGAAAAAGAACCAATCAAAATTTTGCTAAATCAATAAAACATTTTTTTTCCATTGCAGTTCCTAGAGAGACGTTCTAGTTAAATTTCGAAAAAACGAGGGTTTTCTATATTTATATTCGCGTTGTTAAATTTCGCAAAAACGAGGGTTTTCTATATTTATATTCGCGTTGTTTATTAAAAAAATACAATTTTTATGTTCTTGAAATTTTATGAGTTTTTGAAATAGTTTTTTAAAAAAAGCTGCTTTGAACATTTTTAATACTCTAATGATCTATAAAAAACTAGTTTCCTTCTAAAAATACACAGTTAGAATTTGCTCCCTCTAAAAAGTGAATGGACACCATAAGATTTCTGTAATTAAAAATCATAGCATATAGCGTACTTAAATATCGAAAAGCGCAAGCTGGACTGTTAACTAGCTTGATAGGTTCACGCTTAGCTTAAAAATAACGAAGATAAACGTAAACATTAGCCTTACTAAATTTTAAAACTTCAAATTCAACTTACCAAACCTTTCAGTTGATATTTTTGCCGGAAAATGAATATTAAATTTATCAAAAATTGACACTTAAAACTTTTAAATTTCAAATGCTTATTTTATTAATTCTAAGTACGTATAAAATACTTTCTACTATAATATGTAGTAATAAGAATTCAGGCAAAATATACATGCCTAATGGCGTTTTCGTTCACGTAATTGAAAAAATTGTGTTTGAAGGCAGAGGTAAAGTATTGGTTTGGTTAATAGCTGCGTAAATGTATCCCTTAGCGATTGTAAAGTAGATTAACAATAGAATTAGAATGATTACAAAGAAAAAAAAACCTTATTTTCAATACTTTCTTTTCATCGTTTTATCATTATAAATTTTTTTCCAGGTGTTTTATGCGTACATTATATGATCTAAAAGCATAATTTCTAAACTATTTATGGTTTTTAAGTGCCATTTTATAACATAGAATACTTTGATATAACGTGGAAATAATGCAGCCATTTGAATTTTTATTGTGTTGTAAATGGTAGCTTAAGAGGTCTAATGTTCATATGTCTACCCCACGCGTTTAAGTAAGTAGTTGAATCTCAAATTTAAGTTTGATTGGTAGAAACAAATTGGCTTTCTTATAATGGTAAAATTTCTGCATGGCGTTCTAATATTTAATGGCGTTCGTTCTAATAACACTTTAGAAATGTTAACCAAAATAGTATTTTAAATTTCCTTTAAAACGGGTATAGATATATCGACTGGTATTCATTTGTATGGATTAACATGAATTATTTCCGTTATGCTTTGCTTTTTGTTGGTTCCAGTTATGAACAGATCTTTGAAATTAGGCTATTTTTTTTTCAAGTTTTTAATAATTTGAAGAAAAGAGAAAGACATCTTCAAACGTTGACTAACTTGATATGATGTCAAAATAATGCTTATCTTGAACATGTAAAAGTCATAATACAGGCGGAAAAGCTCCAGTTAGATATCACGATGATATTCGAGCGAAGCGTAACTGAAATATTCATATTTATTGATGAATTTAAATTAAATTACTTCTGAACTGCTTCAGTATATGATACAAATACTTATAAATTAAGAGTATATGACTAAAGTTTTTCCAAATGTTAGTTTAAATTTTCATAAACATCGAATATTTACTTCATTAAAGAAAGCAATTGTTAAATTAAGTGAAAGATAATCTTAATGTACTTCAACATTTTAATTCGCTCTGAAAAGTATAAATTTAGACATTAGTTGCTTTTACTTGAATGTTAGACTTAATTTTACGATATGAACATTCGTAATTTTAACTGCAGTTAATTCTAGGTAAAATGTATCTACTTTCAACATTCAATTAATTCAACCTAATAAACAGCCATAAGCAAAATAATAAATTAGAAACCTTTAAACTCAACTTCTGAAGTTTTCAACATAATTCGAAATTCGAACTCGAGGTTTAAATCTTAAACTAGATGTTCTAAATGTCAAACTAAACGCATTAACTAAATGTTCTTCAAATAAATAAGTCAGATGGCTTGCCTCAGAACATTGAATGTGTATTGGATAGCGCATTGAACCTAGTACAACAGTCTATAATACAAGTATCATTACAGTATGACGATCCGAATTTACCTAATGAAGTACGAAAGATTTGCTGTTATGCAACGAAATTGGATGAGCTTAGTCCAGAAGCCGAGTAGGATAATTAGCCATCTAATAAACATTTAAACCAATTTGTCTGAGTGGAAAATACATATGTTTCAAAAATGTTATTCTGGTATTAATCGGGAAGGAAAATTTTTACTTAACCTTCTAATATGCATTTTTGTCATTAGTTCCATCTAAGAAAGTCTGAATGCTATCTAAGAAAATCAGAATTCATTTAATTATTAGTTTACTTGCATTTTATAGATTAATAGAAACAAAGAAAGAAGATAATAGTTTTCACAAAAGCCAAAGTATGTCACAGACCGTTATTCTTCTGAAGCGCAAACTTTTCATCACATTATACAGTTTTTAACATTCCCGTTGTGAAAAAAAATGAGAGAAATTCCTTTTATGAATTTAATAAAATTCATCCATCTAAGAAGAACAAGAATTCAAATGCACAAATTTTAGATCGACTTTCAGTTTCAATGCATAAAATGTTGTTTTGTAAGAAATGTTAAATTCCGTCAAAGGCAATCAGGAAACATTTTATCTGCTCTGTTATTTCTAACTTGCGTAGTTTAACTTAGCGAGAACATACAATAAATGTTAGTCTTAGAATGACACAGTGAATGTATAATTACTGTACTTTGATAACTTGGAATACATAAAATTAGATTTTTTGCAGGATTCAAACTGTCAAAAGGCTTTTTAATTTGAATGTCTGAAGCATACTTTTTTCATCACCGACATTTTGTAAAATGAGACTGAATGCTGTCAAATTAAATTCAAAATTCTCAAACAGTCAAGTCATGCGTGCCTCTTTACATAGTCATATGTCCTTAATATATTGCATTTTACTTAGCAAATGAAGTGTAAAATCAAAATAAGTTCTAATAATATAGTTAGTAAAACTTAAATTTTCTTCGCAATTTAATAAATAAGATTATACTAAATGCGGACTATTTTAATTAAATAACAAACAACACACAAAAGACGGGTTCAAAATTGGTTTCTAGCGTTTTAACAAAGTAAATTTCGAGTAAAAATTAGTAAAAAATTCTAAATAATACACTCGAATAAAAAACAATACCAACAATTCGAATGATTTAAAATACCCACCCTTAATATTTTATTATTTGGTATGTGCTTCACTTATAAAGTTCTTCATGAAATTTATCTTTAAAACACCAGAATTTTTTAAGTGATCGATGTTTTTAATCCTTCCTGTTGCAACTTATACTATGCAAGGCATTTTTTTCTCTCCTCGTAAAGACGATTGTACCATAAGTTCAGTAATATGTACAATTTTTAAATATATTAAAATCTTGAAAATACACCTTCAACAATGACTACATTTAGAACGTAAAGTATATAGGAATTCCATTCTGTACCCTCTAAAAGAACTGTTCAACCTCAGCACATGCATACAGGTGGGTTATAGTTAAACTTCAACTATAAACGTTATTCAGCAGTTCAAATGGGTAAGCATATTGCCACAACTTACACCAGATGCTCCAAAAAAAGTTTTTTTTTAAAGTTTAGTTCAAGAATATCCACTGGGAGGCATTTTGCATGAAAAACCGGCAAATTACCGAAATTAGTTAAAATTGGGTTAAAAAAGTTTTTAAGTAAATGTTGAAACAGTTTGTACACCTGCGAAATAAAAGCTCCATTTGCTTCTTCTCTTTTCCCCGTCGTTCATTGCACATCAAAGATATGTGTACAAAAATAATGTGTACGTTATTAGTGAACGGTTGATATACGTAGTTTTCTTGTACCGCAGCAGTCTGAATATAGGACAAGTTGGCCATTTTCTGCTGCTTGGTTTCAAGTAAGACGTTTTAATTGTCAAAATTCTTTTTCCAATGAAAGCGCCACCTAAACGACAATCTTCTGACTAAATCTTTTTAGAAAACTTACTTGAACGCTTTACGCCAAAGTTGCTGGCAGTCTACACTACAAAAAATTTCAGTCCCAAATAACGGTATATATACTGGTAGCAGTGGGACTATTATATACACTCATGTCCATAAATTAAGGATAATTCAGAATCACACAGAAATTGATCTCTAAAATAAAAATTTCACCTGTGGAATGATCACACACATCTTGAAGAATATGCAAATTACAGGAAACCACCAGATGGCGTGGATGGTACGTCACAATGACGAGAGTGTAAGAGAGGGGTATATAAGGAATGGTGGCAAAGAAGTAAAATTGTTCACAAGCGCTGTGACAGCCTTTCAGTGCAAAAACCGCATAGTTATGGCATAAAGGAGGCATTTGGATGATGCTTTACGTGGCAGAATTATCGGACGACTGGAATGTGGACGTACCCAGCTGGAAGTATCCGAGGAACTTGGAATCTCCCAGAGTGTCATCTCCAGGCTTTGGCAACGATTCCAAGATGATGGTAATGTGAGTAGACGTTACAGCACAGGTCGCCCCCGAGTTACAACGCCGAATGAGGACCGCTATTTGGCAGTTACTGCCAAAAGAAACAGACGGAGTACAGCATCAGACCTGTCTCGTCAGCTCTCTTCAGCTACCGGTACGACAGTTTCAAGGCAGACCGTGTACAGACGCTTAGGGCACATTGGTCTATATGCTCGTAGGCCTGTCAGATGTGTTCCACTTACCGGAACTCACTGTCGCCTGCGATTAACCTGAAGTAGAGAGCATGCATTGTGGACACCGCAACAGTGGTCTTGTGTGATGTTTTCCGACGAGTCCAGGTTTAGTTTGGAGTCTGATTCTCGCCGGACATTCATCTGGAGAGCGCCAGGTACCCGTTACCACCAAGAGAACACCATTGAAAGACACCGTTACGGTGGTGCAGGATGGCTCGTTTGGGGAGGAATTATTCTTGGTTCCAGAACTGACCTGCATGTTCAGAGTGTAACGATGACAGGCCACATCTATCGGGATGTCATTCTGGAACAACATGTACGTTTGTTTCGGGGCGCCATGGGTGCTGAATTTGTGTTTATGGATGACAACGCCCGTCCTCACCGTGCAAACATTGTAGACGAATGCATTCAATAGGAGGATATCATCCGTATGCATTGGCCAGCATACTCACCGGACTTGAATCCAATAGAGCATGTGTGGGATATGCTTGGCCGACGAATTGCAGCCCGTCAACCCCCTCCCACCTGTCTACCGGAACTTCGGAGTGCATTGTTTGATGAGTGGTGTAATATTCCCCAAGATCAGATTGATCATTTGATACTCAGCATGCCTAGGCGTTGTCAGGCCTGTATTGCATCGTCCGGGAGACATACTCTATTAACCATCCTACTAACCATATTATACTGTTTTTTGTAAATAGGTTCTTTTTTGAAATTTGGTCAAGGGAGTAAAACTTGCAATTTCTATTAATTATGTCAAACATATAGCATCTTTTTTGCTCTTTACTTTTTGTTTAATAAATAGACTTTACAAATAAGTTAAATTTGTTTTGCTTCTTTCTCTTTCTTTGCCTGAACTTCATTATCCTTAATTTATGGACATGAGTGTATATACCGTAAATTTGATATATAGTATACGTACCATAAAATATTTTATAGAATATATACTGTAAAAAGTATATATACCTTAAAATTATATGTACCATAAAATATACCGTGAATGGCGTTTTGAACTGTCAATTTTTAATTAGCTATTAATCTAACTGCGATACATATAATATTTTTAACATTTCTTAGTTTCATTAGACTTAGGGTTTGATGCTAACCCTAGCATCGAGCCCTTGACCTACGGAGTAAAAGACTGCTCTTATGCACTAGACGGAAGTCGACTAACTCGTGCGACTAGATATTGAAGTAAAGGTTATTTTAGTCTCAGAAAGAAACTTGGATGAAGGAAATGCTTTTCATGAAATTTACCGTTTGAAATTTGTAACAAAGTGCTGTTCAGTTATTACCAGCATAATCAAATTATTGGCTTGACAATAAATTAATTTCAATTTTCACAAATGCATGTTCAACATTTACTCTTAAGCTACTTGACCAATCGGTTTCGAATTTTTAAAATATGCTGAAAAGAGGAAAAAACACTCAAAATACTGGTGTTAAACAATAAAGTAAATAAAAAACTTTGTAAAAAACACACATAAGATGTTATGGGTAAGAGGATACACACATTTCAACCAAAAATTGTTTTGGCCTTCATCAGTCCAAGCCCTTCGTCGCAAGCAACACAGGGAACTCAATACATTGGGAATACACAGGGAACTCAATACAAGGGGGGAAACAAATGCATTGGCAGCTAAAAATATCTCAAAATTATCCCTTTACTGATTTTTTGTTCCATATTTGCAATTTAAAAACCAAATTACTAAGCCGTTCCAACATTTATGCATGCCATTTGAAATACCGTTTATGAAAGTGAATTCTTTATTAAATTCGAATTTTCCTAAATTCTAATTCATCCGGAATAATTTTAAGCTTCGACTTGATGCATCCGCTCTTCCGAAAGAAAATTATAACTACGCTTCGATCTTATGCATTCCAAATACTGCACATACGTATATGAAAATTGGCGTAAATTAACGGTATCTTCCACACATTAATAAGAAACCCGTTATTTTACGGTATAAATACCGTTTAGAATAGAAAGGGCACATACACCGTATTTTTAAGGTTCAATTACTGTAGAATTACGGTAGTTTTACCATAAAGAGGAAAAATGGTATATGTGCTGTAAAATTTACAGTCCTAATGCTGTAGTTTTACGAAATGTTTTTTACTATGTACTCACCCGTTTCAGTTGCAAAATGTTGTTCACAGGGGAAGCTTAATTATAAGCAACTTATGCATTTATAATGCTCGGCAGTGCAACATTCTTATACAACTTTAATACAACTTTCTCAACTAATACAACTACCTCAATCTTAATACAACTTTCTTAACCCTCCTTATTTATTTACGACAGACAGAAAACGGTAAATAATACAAACTGGAATTATAAGCAGTTTTCGTTTTTGCTGAAAAGCACGTTCTGGAGCATTGTACGCATTAAACGGCAAAGTCGCGAAGCACATTACTTACTGCAAGTCGCATGGATGTTCTGTAACATTTTGTACATGTTCTGGGCTGACGCAGTATTTGTTTCCCATACACATTTATCAATGAAAGCCCCAGACCACATATCCCGTGACAAGTTGCATTGTTGTTTCGCATTTGCCTTAGTATTTCTACGACCATCGGCAAACTCTAATGATTCTGGTAAATCAAACTACCAAAAATAAATAAATAAATAAATAAATAATCTGAAACACTTTCAAATTTTAAGTACGCATTACGTATTTTAAGTGCTACATATTAAAGCGTTTCACATTTAAGTGCTGCATATTAAAAGTGTTTTATATTATCTTCCTCTATTATATTCTATTTCTCTACCTCTTTCCATTAAGTAGGAAAATATATTGCTGTTCATTTGTGTGCCGCATTTTCCATAAAACGGTTCTTTGGGATTGAAATTTATATTAAATTCACCTTCTAAAACTATTTTACAATCCTCGCCAAGCATATTGTAATTATACTTCCCCTTTCTAAATACTGTTTGGAAACTGTATCATAACCCATGAGTATGCCTCATTTATCTTCTTTGCTCCATAGAACACTTCTTTGGAATTGAAATCTATATTAAAATCGAATTCTAAAAATCTCTTGCAATCTTCGTCAAGCATATTCTAACTATACTTTTCCTTTGTTGTGAACTATAAGGTTTGTTAGTTTCTCGCTAAGTTAGTCGCTCGCTTCGAGACTAAGATTTTATAACACCCCCCCCTCTTCCCCGCTATCTGGCAACCCTATTGGAAAATGCAACAAAAGCGTGTCAACACAAATTCTGTCCACAGAAATGTTCACAAATTATTTCGGCGGGAAATACCAGCGTGAACGAAATAGCACTTTTAGTGCTTTAAAAAAAGTGTTCCAGTCAGTTTTTCTTTTTTTTTTTTTGTCGCTATAGGCAGTTACTTACAATGCCGGCGGCCTGAAAGTAATGCTGTGTGCAACCATTGAAATGTCTCCAAGTCTTCCTCGTTTTGATGGGAACTTTAGACTTGCGGCATTTCTATCATGGCAGTTCCAAATCTATTCAAGAAGTTATGGAATAATCTTCTCGTCAGTATCGCGTTTGTTAAGAACACGTGAAAAATATCGTGGAACGGCCCTGCGACTTGTCTCAAGCCGTAATTTTGTCGCTTAGTATGTCAGAGGCATAAGCAGTCACTTCTCTTTTAGCTGCTACACTTGGCTTTTGTGTTGGAACACATCAAAACTCATACAAATGCGAATGGAAAATATTACAAAGAGTTCTGCCATACTATACAGCCATATAGTCTGAGTACAAGCTAGAATTTGCATTGCATTATGTAACTCATCAGTAAAGCAACTTCTTTGTTCCAAGATAGGAATCAAAACATAAAATACTGTATTAATGCTGAATTTTAACTGTTTATAAGTATATCATAAGTAGATTTACAGCAGATTTTGGTTATCATCTTCGTTATTCAGGCTAAAATTAATTTTTTTAATGGAAAAAATGAAGTTTTAATTTAATTTCTAAGATTAAAAATATGCTTTAAAAAATTAAAGTGTTTTTTTATGGTACGAAAGTATTTTATTAAACTATTAAAATATACATTTGCAAATTAACTACCTCTTAGAAACGTGATAACTTTGTCAAGTATAGCCTCTCATGAGTGATCTTGACTTCCATCTTAAATCTTGAAGCGTCCTAGATATTAAATTTTCTTCGGAAAATGAGAATCTTTCATTACACGAGAGCTTGCTTTAAACACTGGAACGTGTCTATCTCGTGAAATTAGACACGCGTTAACGTAAACAAAAAGTCACGGAAGCAGCAACTTTGAGAGCGTGCTTTCGGCGGTCACGGAATTTAAATATGAAAGAATGAGAGTGGCAACGTCGCTTCTGAACTTCACATATATGCCTAGGATGCCTTCATAAACCTGTTCAATCGCAAATTTAATATGAATACTTCATAATTTCAAGTCGATAGCCATGAATTATGTAATTCGATCTGATAAGCGGGCATGCAGTTTAATTTTATGGTAATGTTAAGATTCCAGAGTAGACAGTGGGACAAAAATTGTTTGCCATTAATGTTAAATGATCACGTAAAATACTCTCGAGTCTGTAAATAACCGCGATGCATATTTAAGAATTAATCAAAGCTAGTTTATAAGGCTGTGAAAAGCAGCGAAAAAAAGTGTATTTTTTACACATTCATTGCTTGAAAAATAATGAAAATTTTAAACTGTACCCTAAACATGTAGCCTTTTAAAAATAAATTTGAAAACAACTTTTTAAATTTTCATCAATATTCCCTATTTTAAGTACGATAGATTGTTTGACGTGGGAAACTTCAAAGAGAAATAATAATAATTCATCATGCAAATCCTTTTACATAGATAAGCAAAAATAATAAATTATAAAAAATTCACAAAGCTACCCATATTTACTTGATATCTTCAATTTAAAAAGGCCGGCGGCATTTTCTTTTAACGTAATATAATAATGTTTAAATATGCTGAAAAACTGTGTTATAGTAAAATAAGTTCAAAAATGTCTTTCTGCAACATAAAAATGCGCTGCATGAAAACGTACGTAAAGTTTAATTTTATTCTTATATTTACTTAATATTTAAAATATAAAAAAGTAACTGATCTCAGAGTAATGTACTGAATGCAAAGAGGCTAACTTTACCTCTCCAAAGTAAAACACTTATTTAGATAATGCTCCGTGTATTAAAGTAGCAAAATGAATCGACCTCAGTCAAATCAGTATATGTGCGAGGATTAAATAAATTAGGGCATGCATGTATCATTATTTGCTTCTAAAACATTATATCTCAAGAATAATGATTTTTCAGTTAATACCATAGTGACAATTGCAATGATGTGAGCTTTTTACTAGAAGAGTGACATTTATGAGCTTTCAAAATTTAACCACTAGATAGCGGTAGCGTGGTTTTGGTGAAAGTACGTTACATTGTGATAGTTGCAGCACCGTATCATAATAATACATAATTAGTTGATTTGTCGTAAACTTGTCGCTAAGTTTTCTAGAACAGTGACAAAATAATGATTTACTTTTTCTTTTTTAATTTGCATTAGTTTTTAAAAATTTTACAATATTAAAAACTTCAAATAATTTTCCTCAAAAAAATCGTGATTTTTTAAGTTACGACGTAGTTGCAGCAAATGAGCGATAAATTGCAGTGCAACGTATTGGAATTCTGTCAGTCAGCTGGCTATAAATCAGACCCTAGGTATTCTGTGAAATTTGTTGCACGGTGCACTGTAAATCATGCATGACAGCGTTCCTGCCTCAGTGTGTTTATGCGTTTATTACCCAACGTCGATATCTGCTAAACATTGGTGGGGGATAGAGGGAGACCTAGACCAAAATATGCTCTGTTTCCATATATTTATTAAAAATTAATCCCAATTTTCATTGGGGGGGGGATACGTACCTGCGTCCCAGTAGGTTGCGACGTGCATGCTTAAAAGAGCTTTCTACGTAGAACCAGACGAGATTGTGGGAAGTTCACCGATTCGGAGCACCCACTAACCAAACACTATTAGTATAAGAGCTAGCAGCATTTTCGAGAAAGAATTTTAGGCCGGCTGGTTTTTGGATATTTCGTTCCTTATTGAAGTTACGTGAGCTGCGGTATGTCTGGCACCGGTTAGCGGTTGCCATTAGTTCGGATCATCCGGTCTGTAAAGAAAAAAAATCGGAATTTTGAAGTCATTTAAGACATTTGATTCTTTTTTAAATAATTATCTATATGTCATTTTAGCATTATAAGTTTAAAGTGTTCAGACGGTTCTATTGTTGCTAAAATTGCGCCAGACGTACTTTTACTACTTAAAAAAATGTTAGTTTTCAAATCATTTTAGTATGTCTGTCAGTTCAATATGATATAGTTCTGTAATCAATGTGATTTAAATTGGTCTGACCTTTAAAAATGCAATGGGAATTTCCGTCTGGCAAATTAATATTGTATTATTTGATTATAGAACTATATCATATTTGAATAACAGACATACTAAAATGGTTTGAAAATTATTCTTTTTCTTAACTACTAAAAGTATGTTTGGCGCAATGTTAGCAACAACAGAATCGTCTGGCAACTATAAATTTATAATGCTAAAATAACATAGAAAATTATAAAAAAAAGAATCAAATGTCTGAAAATGGCTTAAAATTTTAATTTTATCCTTTAGATGCACAGAACTAAACGCAATCGCTCCCAGGTGCTAGACATACCAGAATGCTCACCTAACTTCAATAAGGAACGAAATATCCCAAAACCAGCCGACCTAAAATAGACTTTTACTTGGCGTTGCTAGCTCTTAGACTATATTGTCCAGCAGTTGTAAAAATTTCTGCTTTGCCAGGTTCAATGTAGGAGGGAGGTAGTAGATGCTTCGCCATGTGATCTCGGATTTTTGTTTTTTCTTCTGGCATTTTTTATTTTTTAAAACAGTTATTTGAGCTCTTTTAGGGAAATTTATAATTTCTCGGTTCTCTCTCTTCCCTCCAAGATTTTTTTTTTTGGGGGGGGGCGGGGGCTTGCAGTCTCCCATAACTTTTGTGGCACTCATGAACCTCAACCAATTTTGAAAATGGCATCTGCTTGTTCCCAGAAAACGAATGATCAGATTATTGAAGAAGGGCCGTATCTTAGCCGGGTAAGAAATTGTGTAAAGACATTAAAAGAGCTTTTCAGGTGTATTTACCTATCCTCAACTATTTTTATAATGTCCAATAGAGTGATGAACGTTTAAATGTGGCAATCCTAGTGGTCATGCTCTAACTCTTCTGATCAACATCCATTAATGCAACTGTTTAAACCTAACAAGTAGTGTAAGCAAAATCTAATTTTTTAATGTTTGATTTCTTGTCTATTTATGCATTTTTTATTCATTATATTTTAATTCTACGTGTTTATTATTTAATTTTCTAAATCAGCATTTAAAAAAATCTAAGTTTGTGTGTTGACCGCTATTTTGTACACGTTCTCCAGTCGTGAATTTGGAGTTCCTAGAAAGAAGTCCGAAAATATGCGTCAGAATGCCAATTTTCTCACAGGTGCCACGCAATAGTCTAAGCCGGGAATCAGACAAAAATGAGCAGACAATTAGCACAAGTACAAAATATTGCATAGTTAAATTTTAGTAATGAAAAGTAATATAAAATACGAAATTGCCAATTTTTAATTTTATATGAAAGTGGCAATTCATTCAATGAGCGATATCTGTATCTTTAATTTGTTGGGTGTACTTTCTAGAATTGAACATTAAAATGGTAATTAAAAAAATAAAAGTTGTTCAAGTCGATGTAGTATTTTATCCCATTAAATGATGGAAACTTAAATGGATCAAAACTTAAGCGTAGAAGAAATGTAAATATCAGGATTTATTTTTTCTACAGAATTCGAAATTATCACTGCAGCAAAAATTATGTACAACTGATGTTTGTACTAATAATCTACTGGTGCTGATTCCTTAATTTATACTTCTATTGATACGACAGATTCTATTGGGCCAAGGCCTTCCCAGAATCTTTTTCCATTCTTATCTCCTGTTAGCTGACGTTCTCCAGTTGATTCATTATACAACTGGTCGACTAAAATGGGGGAGTGAAAAGCAATTAGAGGGACTGGCCGTCTCCCAACTTCCTGCGCACCCTAACTTGCAAGTACGATAGTGCCGCCATCATTGACCACTGCAAAAAAGACGACAGTTTTAAACGATGGGGTTTTTCCCCAATGAGAGGGCATTGAGGTCACTTTTCGGACGTCACCACATGGCGAAATTGCCCCTTTTCTTCGTTTGCCGTGAAGGCGCGAAGGGTATCGTTTTCCCTAAAATCTTACCAGTCTCATTTACTTACGAGTTGGGCTCATAAGATGGAGAAGATTGCTTTTATTAGATCGGATCGGAACGTGGCGGTGGTTTATTAGTTTTAAATGATTTTTTGTTTAAATTAGAAAAAAAAATAACATCTAACTAAGGAATTCCTCTAATTTAAAATCAGTTTACTTAATTTGGTGAAAATTCTGAAGATAGATCGTTTAAAATCGCCTTAATAACTGCATTATTTTTGTATGAAAAATTGAAGTATATCGCCGTATTCTTGTTATTAAAAATTTTCATTTCATTTCATTTATTTCATAAAAGAAATGCACACTACAGATTAAAATCCATTTACAGTGATGCATAAAAGGACAAATTACATAAGACAAAATTAAAAAAGATAAAATACAGAGATAAAATAAATACCAGTCATGACTGCAAAAGTTCAAAACACTTAACTCTAAAGACTTTAAAAGACATGTTAAAAATATCCAAATCCAAAGAAAACTTATTATAAATTTTATAAAATTTAGATAACGAAAAGTATATGTAATTATATTTTATAATTGGATCCACAAATAAATGGCTATTACGAAGAGACCTGTTCGGTACATTTACACAAATACTTTGAAGAATATCACTGCAGTCTACCATATTATTGACAACTTTATAAAAAAATAATAAACAAAAGAGATCACGACGAGAACTTAAACTAGGAAGACCAAAAACACTTCTCAAGTAAGATGAAGAAATATTCGGAATGTAAATAGGATTACTTTTGTAATATGAATAACGAGTAAACTGAGTCTGCACCCGCTCAAGAATTTTCATTTTATTTTTATAATACGGATCCCAAACAAGACTACAATATTCAAGATTAGAGCGTATCAAACTAAAGTATAAGATTTTTAATGCATGAAGGTTAGAAAATTCTTTAGTTTTGCACTTAAGAAAACCAAGTTTTTTGTAAGCTTTAGAGATAATGCTATTGATATGGCGTTTTTTTTTAATAAACTGAGGGATATATATAATATATATATTATATATATATATATATTGTATTCTTAGGACAAAGTTCAGAACTAGTCATTCAGTAACAAATATTATAGCAGTTTCGAAAATTTTAAATACCATCTCTCACCTAACAGGCAAATAAAGAGTCTAAGACTAGACAGATTTAACATGCACATTCTCTGTAATATGTAATCACATTCAGTCTGATTTGTAATCAGCTATGGCTTATTATTACTGGTTTTCTTTTTATAAGTGCAAGAGTTTAATCTGATTCATGGTAATTTATCTTCTTAACTCTTTGGTTTTAAATAATAATTCTTAGAATGAATAGCTTGCTGAAGTAATGCTTTTTTTTTTCGTTATGTTAATGATGTAATTATCCTTATGAAAAAAATTAATAATGTTCGGAATGCAATTAAGAAGATGCTTATTGAACTGGTTTACTTACAATACATTTTTTTAAAATAATTAAAATGTCGATTAGTCTAGTCGAATTTTAAAATTTCACGTTGCTCATTTTCAATAGCTACAGAGAAATACTATACAAGTTTTTAAAAATAGGTTTTCATAACGTAAACATTCACGGTAAATAAATATTTATTAAAAATAATTCGTGCCACCTAAACTTTTCAAACATAGTAAATTTCTACAGGGTGTCCCGAAAAGGTGGTAATGGGCTTTAATTCTTTATCTATGAGAGATAAGTGGGTAACGAGAGGATATTTTTCTTAACAGAGTCTTATTTCCGACCTTATTTTGAACATTTTTCCAATTTACACTACCCAGTTATCTCTAATAAGTAAGGAATTAAAGCCCGTTACCACCTTTTTGGGACACCCTGTATATATGTAGAAACTGTCGAGGCGCGTCCTGTAAAAAGTAATTTACTTAGAGCGTTAAAGACTGTTCGATTTAAGCAAAAAAATTAAACTGTAACGGTTCGTTTTTTAACCATGGGCATCGGCAGCATAGAGCATGGAGGCACCTGCGCCTCCCTGAATTTTCATATAGTAATTTTTATATTTATATTATGCTGGATTTTTATTCTTAATTTAATTATTTCCCTTCTTTTCTCTTCTTTCCAATATGGCAAACATAATCTATATTGTACTGAATCTGTAAGCCTTTTTATGAGAAAAACTGAAACTCCTACATCACTTCTTTAATGTATAGAGGTCTATTGTATTTATTTACATTTAATATCCTGAAATTTTTATTCGGCACCATAAAGTAACTTTATAATTAATTCCATATGTCTAAGGTCGATATATAATGAAGAAAACACTAGGTTAGTGTTTTTTAGGCACCTCTATATTATGGATTGGAAGTGATTTATGATTTTTATTTAATATAAAAAAATATTAAACTTCTTACTTTAATTCTTACTTTAATGATGAAAATTATTTTTGCTTTGTGGTTAACCCTTTGAGGCGCAACCCTTTCCCAATGCTGAAAAAAGGGCAGCCGTTGCCATCGCTCGACTTAACTACCAGCAAGATGGCGGACGGTCGAAACGTTCACCGTGTGCCACAGATCTAGGGACCCTTTTTGGCGCGGCTGGCTGTGCGGCACAGTGCACAAAATTACTGTGGGGCACAGCCAGCTGCGTCAAAAAGGGGTCTCTAGATCTGTGGCACGCGATGAACGTTTTGACCGTCCGCCATCTTGCTGGTAGTTAAGTCGAGCGACGGCAATGGCTGCCCTTTTTTTAGCATTGGACAATCTATCCAGCTGTTCTCGCATTCTTCCATTTTTCAGCAGATGTCAGTGCTGTTAAAAATAATCGTGACACTTTTTTTGCGGGGCGTGCTAAAAAGTAAAGGATTCTCTTGGAGCTATGTCACCCGCAACTATTTTTATAGAAATCAAATATATTCTTCTTGACTGGCAAGAACAAAAGCCCAGGACGAAAAGAAACAAAACCCGAAGTGGTTGAAAGAATTCGTGATTCGTTTTTGCGGAGTACCTCAAAATCAACGCCGTGTCACCGGAGGGGCACATATTGAACACCTGTAGAAACTTCAATAAATGTAGTTTTGAGGTAAATTTGAATTTTCTAAATATATTAATTACAACGTTCACAATCATGTTTTCTTTTTGTCCCATTCATTATGAATCACCCTGTATTTGTTAGTCATACATGTGGTAATGGTAAAGTGACCATATTTTTTAACTTAGAGTTGAGGACATGTCCCCGATTCTGAAACAAGATTGGGGATATTTTATAATTAATGAAATAATTACACTACTCAACAGCCATTTTGCCTCTGGAATGTGATACATCAATTAGTATGTATTTTGGTGTGTAAAATCCGAATCAACCTTTCAAAATGCTCTAGCGCGTAAGATTTGAGTTTTTAAGGATTTTTATTTATTTTTTTCTTAATTTCACTATTTTCCGTTCTTTTATTTTAATGTTTAATTTTTAATTTTTTTTTCTAAAGTTTGGTACAAGAGTGCTATAAGATCAACAAATTGTCACTTGATGTCAGATGTTACACAGGCAAGTGTTATTCATTAGATGGAGAGATAATCCAGTAGTGCAAAATAAACATTATGACCTAGTGAATGTTGAAACGTGCATGGTGCAATTACTATTGTATTTATCTCAGCCTAAGAATGTATTATAAGTTTTGTTTTTTTAATAAGTGAGTGTTTCTATTGAGAGGTATTTTTATTTTAAAATTGCTTTATACATATATTTAAAACTTACGTTTACTAAAAATAACAACTAGTAAACATAGTTGTTGTCTTAACCACCCCGAAAACTTTTGTTATGTCTGTGAGAAATTCACCCAAAAAGCTCCAAAAAAACAATTACTGATTTGATTAAGAAGGCCTATAAATTATATTTTGATAGTTCTCTTGGTGATCAAGATAAAACTTTTGCGCCTCGTATTCGTGCATAACATGTACTACTACTTTAACCAAGTGACTGAAAGGAAAATGTCGAGCTATGAATTCTCAATTCCTATGGTGTGGAGTTAGCCTAAGGATAATTTTCCAGCCTAGAACTTTTCTCTTACAAATATTTCAGGGCATTCTCTATCAAAACTAGAAATAAAATTAAGTGTAAAATGTATCTTCAGTGCATTTGCCAGTGACATAATGAAAGGTTGCCTGTCTGCCTGTAATCTGCAAAACATAGAATCAGAAACAATGACAAGTTAATCTGAAGATGCTGATCAAGAACCTGTAGAAAATATTCCCCTCATTCTCAAGATTTTTCGCTTCAGCCCTTTAATCAAAAGGAGTTGAACAATTTGGTTCGCGATCTAAAACTTTCAAAACAGCAAGCTGAACTTTTGGGGTCGAGATTGCAACAATGAAACGATCTAGCTCCAGGTACAAAAATTTCCTGTTTGAGATCAAAAGGTACTTCATTCGCTCCATATTTTGACATGCAGAATTCAATGTGTGTATGTAGAGATGTCAATGGTCTGCTGATGCAGCTAGGTGTACAACATAACTATCAGGAATAGTCACTCTTTATTGACTCTTGGACAAACCAGATTGAAAGCAGTACTACTGCATAATGGCAATACTTTTCCATCTGTGCCTTTGGCTCATGCAGTAGACGTGAAAGAAACTTATGAAACTTTGGCCACTATACAGTAAAGTGGCTTAAAAGGAAATCACATGTAGCTGTAAAGGAAAATGTGAAAAATACTCCACTGTTTGAGCCTAATAAAATCAGTTTGTCTCCGATTCATGTCAAGTTTGATTTTATGAAGAACTTTGTTAAAGGCCTGGATAAATGAGGTCAGGTCTTCAATTATTTGAAAGAAAAGTTTCTCAAGCTGAGTGAAGCAAAGTTAAAAGAAAGTATATTTATTGGACCACAAATAGAAAAATTGTTCAACGATCCATCCTTTTGATATCAGACTGACAAATATTGAGTTAGCGGCTTGAACCTCATTCAAACCAAGTGGGAAGGGCATTTTGGGCAGGAAAAAGATGATATCTATGTTGGCATGTGTATACATATAAAAACTAATGTATACATATGAAATAATATTGAATCATTAAGTTCTTAATATGAATTTCTTGTTAGTTTCAATTATATCAAATTTTGTCGGTATTGCTGCTGATTTTCTTGTGCCTCTTGGAAATGTGACGTGATAGACATAAATTGATTTTACCAGTGAATTCAGTACCCCGAAATTAAGTAAATCCACCCATTTACAAACCAGAGGCAGAAAAAAAGTTCAAATTTGTTGACTAGTGTTATCAATAATCTAATTAAAAAACAATGTAATAATTATAAATTGTCCCCAAATGCTGTTTTGCATTTTGGGGACAAATCCCAAAGAATCGGGGCCATCGTGATTCTACCGGGCCTGCTTGTGCACTCCGAAAAAGGCCTACGAACGTGGCCTGATTGGTTAGATTCGACCGTTAGATGATGTATCTAAGTGCTGGAACCAATACGTGAGCATCTTTAGGACTCTTTGGATGAGTCATCGGAATGCACAAGCAGGCCCGGTAGAATCACGATGGCCCCGAAAGAACCGCAGAAATCGGGGACTGTCCTCAAAAATTGGGGACGTAGTGTAAGGTGGCGAGATTTTTGAACATAGAATCGGGGACATGTCCCCAATTTTTATAATTAGTGAAATAATTAACATTAATTTAATTAAAAACCAATGCAATAATTAAAAATTGTCCCCAATTCCCGTTTTACACTGTGGGTACAATTTGGAGAACGTCCTGAAATTGGGGACTGCCCCGGAAAACGGAGACGTTTGGTCACCTTAGGGCCTTAGTAATGGAATAGGAGTAGGTGAGAGGGAGCCTCGAAATGAAAGCAGGCCTATAGAGAGTGTTAATCAGTTCTTGAACGTAATATACCGTTGGTCATTGGCGCCAAACTATTTTTACGTGAAATGTGCTAGCAAACTATTGCCAATCGTATTCCATATCATCAATAGTTTCAATTGTCCGGCATTTATCTTAAAGAAAAATCGCTCGTCTAGGTGGTCCACCGGTATGCTACGTCAGTACCGAAAAATGTATATCATGTGGTTAAATTAATTGAATTATAAATTAAATTAATAAAATGAATTAAATTATTTACATTTTGATATATTTCATTTAAACATATTTCGGTACCTTTCACTTTTGGGGCCCCACAGAAAACCAGGACCGAAATGTGCGATAACGCGCCGATGTATAGAGAATAAGTTTGTCGTAAATTGAAAATCCCACAATAGATGCGCCTTGTCAAGGTTTGCACGAAATTGTTATGCAGATACTTCGATCACTCAGCTAAGTTCTTAACTTGGTTAGAATTCTAGCTCAGAGGCATAGACAGATACTATTTGACTACGGATTACGTAGAAACTTAAACTTCCGGCCTATAGTAGGAAACTGGCACGTCCATTAGATGATGGGGATGGCAGTCAGATGTACGACTGATGCTCAGTTACTTAGACGTAGTTATGAAGAAGTAAAGCTACATTCATACTGGCCGTTACGTGCCGCTCAGACTCCGCGCTGATATCCTCATTAATAACAATGATAATAAAAGTCCCGCATGCAATATTTCAGTGCATTACAGATTATTATAGATTACTGAGCGTGGACGTCAACACAAGAGGAAACACGTACATTCACTCCGCTGGCTTTACCCGACCCGCTTATTTGGATTCACTTTCACGGACAGATTGCCAATATTCTACGCGATCCGAAGTCAAACTATACAAAGTTTGTACGAAAATCTCATTCAGCCACGCACGATACGAACATACGGATTTTAATAGATCTGACTAGCTGCGTACCCGTTCTCCGCACGGTGGGAAACGAATATTTTCTTTGCACTTATATTTCGAATTAAACCCAGTAATGCGGAATTTCAAAACGTGGAAAAATACTTGAATCGTGACTAAAAGTTGATGTCATGAGTGCAAATTTTGGCGATCAAAAAGGAAAGAAGTTTTCGAAAAATGCTGATGCTTCGAAAATGCCTGATTTCTACAACATATAATTCTTTTTGTGAGGTTTAATTTATAGCATTAATATATAGTATATACCACATAAATAACATTGCATGATGTTGACAACAATTTTATCTTGCAATTCGCAAAGCGTGGACAATGTATTAGCGCAGTTATGTTACACACGACTTTACCTAAATTAAAAAACCTTCATGAAACAATGGATGCATCATTTACGTTTAAAAGTCAAAAATGCACCCTGCTCCGGTGAAAATCATGTCGCTTTTCTAAATGAAAACGTTCGTGATGTAACTTCTGAGAAAAAAAGCTTATTACCCTTATTGAACTCTTAATACAGTATCACACTTGTTACATAAAAGTGACGTTGATCTCACTGTCAATTCACGCTAAATAAATAACTAATTTCATATTTCATTTTTTACAGATTACAATTTAACCCTTTATAACATGGGTCTACAACACGAATTCTTGGAACACGGCGAAAACATTACGATCGTTTTCGTGTAACACGTTAAAGGAGACTTGTACAGCTCGGTAAAATGAGACATATGTTCTGATATTATGACGCTTTAGCTCCTGTAATTAACATGCCTTTTCAATGGCAACACCAAACATCATTGTATTTCTACGGAGCGCAAATAAGTTTTGGAAGCAATAGTGATCATGTGATATATCATCTATATGCTAGAGATAGACATAACTGTAAAAAAAAGTGGTTTATCATAAATGAAATGACGTCATTTTGATGTCACGAGTTTAAAAATGCAATAGAAATCTACGTAAAAATTTACTATTATGAAATTTTAAAAGTATTTTGTTTAATGCATGAGCTACCCTTGACGATTTTTGAACACTATGATTTTTCAGCAACCATAACAACGAAAGGAAACTTACAATTTTTAAAATAGTGAGAAATTCAAAAGGGGCCACAGGGGGAAAATACTAATTAACATAAAACATAGTATTCATTATCGGCCTAACGACAGCCATAGTATGAATTCCAAAAATCGCGCAAAATGTCGCCAAGTTTTGACAACTTTTGGCGGTATACATATATTAATTATACATTTTTTTGGCGGAAATCCAGAAATTTAACAAGTTCTTCCACAAAATTTAGGCCATTAGCAACATAGCTCTGAAAAATATTTGAAATACTGATTAGTTAGGCATCACACCAGCATCTCAAAATTAACTTTAATAAGCTCTGTTGCAAGTGAGTTACAATATTAATCCGTTTGAAAACAACTGTGATAAATAACCAGACTAAACAAGCATGGTCAGAACGTAACATCATAAATTAAAAAATTGCGTGAAATTCTAAACTCTGCTACACAATTTAACACCCTATTCGCAATTTGAGCGATTCTAAATATCTCCACGAGATTACACAGTTTGATGTTTATCACAAAACTGAACCATAGAGGATTTAAATATTTAGATTGGTACACCTTGGATATTTTCCATCACGGCGAGATGAAATAATTTGCGGTGCTAAATTTGCGCCAATCTGACAAGAATTATGCTTAAAAAGATAAGGAGAGGTGTTTTAATGGCAACCATTATAAATAATGTTTATTGTTTATGCTAATGTATAAATTGCTAAGAATCATCAAAGAGTAGAAAAGGCACCACTGGTTTCAAATTCCTACACTGATTATTTAAATTGAGCATTAGAGAGGGGGGAAACGAAGATCAATAACATTTAATAAGTAATAGACAGCTATAGGTAGTATTAGTTAGATTTTTTAGGTTAATATGAATTGAAGCACAGTATACCACATTAATAAATGTTTCGTGAAATTAAAAGTGGTCTCTTCATCATTTTTCAACGGTCATCTTGCAACTAACTAAAGTATAATCCTACGTTGCGTTAATGTATACCGTGATAGTTTCAACAAAAGAGACTACCTAAATTGTATTTTTTTTTATGGCACAGGTATTTATTTTAGGAAAATATTCTTTTCCTACCGTGCGAAGAACGGGCACACAGCTAGTATAAAATAATCTCGATTATATGAGACTTGTTATAGTATACGATTTAAAGTAAACTTAGAAGGAATCGTATATTCGGTACCATTTCCCACAAGTTTCTATTAATAGATATCCTTTACTATTTTGAGGTGAACAGTAATAATATGTTCATAATCATTATTAATGAAATCCTTATCATGTATAGCAGTGCATGGGCATGGTCGTGACAGGGGTCATTTGGATTCTATGTCTTAGAAAATTGATTGTAATTAAATATTTTCTGCCTAAATATATGAGAGATAGATAATGGTGAGAATGTTTTTATAATACTAGGGGCCAAGGCCCCCAGACTCGCTACGCTCGCTTTTTCGTATGAGGCATTCGGCCCCTAATCAGGCTTATTCGTAAAAAAGACATCATTTCAACAGACAAAACCCGAAGATTGGATCAGATAGAATGTTACTGAGCTACACATTGCTTGGTTCTTGCATGTTCATTGGTACATACAGAGGCGTAGCCAAGGGCGGGGGTTAGGGGGTCATAACCCCCCCATGAGAAATTTTTTGCCATACAAAATGTATATACTTCACTACATTATCACACATATGTATACATATATATGAGTTGCAGTAGTCGTAACCCCCCCATGAAAAAATTCTGGCTACGCCCCTGGGTACATAAAAATTTAAACTTCGCACTACAGTAGACCCCTCCCCCTCATAACACGGAAGGTATGTTGTTATGGGAATCCGTGTTGTACGGGTCCTGAGCTATACTACACCTGGAGTGCGGACTCCGCTTATAATCGCTGGAAAAATTATTTGCACTCCTCAGAAACACAATGATATTTAAGCTTGCCATTCAAATTTATATTAATTAGGAGCTAAAGCGTAATAAAATCAGAACAGCTGTTTCAGCTGTATTTTTAATAATGTAAAAACTATTGGACACCTTGCGAATTTGCCACCCATGGCGATTTTTCATTATTTGGCGACTCGCGTACGTGTAAAGTTAATAAAAGCTACGGAACAGATAGGATAGCTTGCCACCCATGGCGACTTTTCATTATTTGACGATTACACATGCTCACAACCTATAATTACTGTTCATTTAAGGTTACCGGAAAACCGTTATCCATATTTTCATTTACATAATCGTTTGCAGATTGGCGTACTTAGCACCACGAATGTACCATCTCGTCGCGCTAGCAAATATCCAAAGTGTACTATAACTGCTATAATGGCATAGTTTAAATATATAATATATTTCTACTGGTAGCAAATAATCCAGGTGGACCGAACCGGCTTTAAAATAATCTGCATTTTAATTATTTTTCATTTTCAAGATATTAGTTATTTTGTTTTGGAAAAACGAATAATGACTAATTCTAAACTCCTGTTGTCTAAGTAAACTTACTATTTGAAAATTGTCAACTTTGTGTAACACATTTTGAGTTACTTATTTCATATAGTTTTTATTTTGGCGTAAAATAGGCGTAATTCTAACTCATGTTTGTAAATTACACGCGATTCTAGATACTTGGAAACGCTTTGTTGCAAAAGAATGAATAATTTTATGCCAAATCTGGCAACCATTATGTTTATTTTTTTATTAATATCTTCTAAAATAATTCGATTTTCGAAATTTAAGTCAGCTTAGCAGGTTCCTCGGAATTTTTCGAATCTGTGGGCACCTTAGTCGAAATGTATTCCAAATCCCCACGGTTTAGGAGAAGATAGGCGAACAAGCTTTTGACAGCGGCGACGACAGCGGCCCTTACTTTTTTTTAGAATAGAGAGATACTTGTTTAACTTTAGAATAAATAAATAAAAATAAAGAATGGTATCGCATGTACGTGTTTATTTATTTAATTAAAAATTCTGAATGAATTATCATTGGTAATTTAATTATAACTGATGTAAACCATATCTTTGCGGAATCTTATTGGATTACTAATTGCGATTTGCTGATCAGGGATAGCCATTCAGGTTAGGTTATTATCGGAAATATTCGAACCGTTTCAAGAGCTATGGTTTCATAGATGAAGTTCAAATAACTTCCTCTGTTGTGGGTAGAACTCTAAACGTTAAACAAACAAACTATATTACAAATTTGCACGAAGTAAAGTAGTTTTTTTTTTCCAACTATCGTAATGCCAGGTTACGAGTGAAACAATTCCATAGTTTTGCTCTGATTGAATAAATTTTAATCAGGTGTATTAGAAAAATATCTGCTTCCTCCCGTATGAAGGGTACACAGCTAGTTTGAATTACAAATCGATCATTCATTACAAATAAACAGGATTACTGTTCATTACAACGTAAGTACATAATTATTGATAACTAATAAATTCACGTACATAATTATTGATTAAATAGAACAAAATACAACATGTGGAGAAAAATGTGTATCGCTTATGTATACCGTACGCATATACCAGCTGTGTCACGCTGCGGCCTGTGCGCGCACAACTTTTTGAATTTTAAATGTGCACACAAATCGAGCGCGGAATTCGAAAAGTATAACCCTTACAGCCTTTAAAAAAACATTAACTTTTTTTTTTTTTTTACAAAGAATTTTAAATGTATAAAAATGTGAATAAACGTTCATAAATGTTTATTAAAAGATAATGTGCCAAAACCTGTTTAATTGCATAAATAGAAAGTTTAGAAAGCTTGACAAGAAGTTTTCAGCTCGTAACTTTTACTTCTGGTCTGTTCAAGGGAAATCCCTGGGGTTTTTTTGGGGGGGAGAAAAAAGGTCTCCGTTTGCTCCGATTCATTATACAACTGGTCGACTAAAATGGGGGAGTGAAAACTGTCAGCTTCCGTAGAGCCCCCCTCGTCAAAGATCAGCTTGGCTTTTCGAACTGCGGGGAGAATCTGAGGAGTGAAAGGGGGTAGGAAAGGAGAGAGTCGACCAGTTGTATAGTACAGCCTCCAGTTAGTAACACGTAATAACTTAAGATCTTCTTCCACACAATTGACCTATCTCAGCTTGGGCCTACTCGTTCTTCCAATTCCTATTGGTTCATTGCTAAACATCTTAAAAGAAAAGTATGAGGAATCCATTCGGCAGATATGGCTCGCAAACCTCAGACGACCTATTTTGATAAATTTAACTATATCTGCCTCCATTAATAGCCTGTAGAGTTATTCAAGGAAACAGATATGAAGAAATAACCTACAATGCTGACATGATCATTATAGTTTGATATGCAATTATTTTCTTTCCATAAATCACACTCCATCATTTTAGTATATTGTACCTTTGTAAATCTTTCGTCAATTAGAACAGGAAGTCGTCAGCCTCATAGTAACGTCGCTTCAATTATAACAAGCCCATACCACGATACATCGAAGCCATACAACATGCACTATGTAATTTATCATGATAAACCGGTATTATCCAGTTTAATATAAATACTTCGTAATTCCTCTTCAATACACTATTAATATTGCATAATTTGATACACTACGTGCATTTACTTTAATTTTATGGAAATGCTTTAACTGCAATATAGGCCTCTATTAATATTGACTGAATATGCAATTAAGTGTCTGATACATACCTTATCTGTTATGCATAATTAAGAATTGATTAAAGCCACTGAGGAAGTGTATAATTAGTATTAAATATCCATACTCGGCAGTGGAAGATGGAGCAAGCGAAATATCGGTTTTCAGCGTTATAGACAGCCCGAAACTTGTTTTAAGAGCAGTTCAAAAGTTTTCCTATAGTTTTGAGTAATTTATGAGTTTTATTCGGTACATTAAAGATATTTTATGGCTATCTCTCAATTTACTGCAATAGGCAATAGATGCTAAAATTTTATCGGAAGCTTGGTGTTTAAATTAAGAGAACTCTTTTTGTTCTTGATATGTTTTAACGGCAATTTCATTGGTAACCCTTTTATGCTGATTCTTCAGGTATATGCAAGTATGAAAACATTCATATTGTATGAATGTTTTCATACTTTCGAATATATAAATATGAAAACATAAAAATATTTTCATATTTATATATACGAAAATATAAGGTTTTCGTTGAATATCAGACACTGATAATAACTACTTAATTTTTTTTTATATATTTCGTTGAAAACCAGTTCACTGTACGAGAAAAAGTAGATTGCATAATAACGATCATAGATGTTCAGTAAACCATAAATACCTTTTGCAAAAACGCAATAACTAAAACTCAGAACCATATCTGCCGGCGCCCATGTTCTGTTCTAAAGTATTGATCGAAAATCATTTTACATACATTTTTTTGAACAACACAAGTTTTGTAAATAATTCTGTAGGAAGTGTACAGAAAGTGATGCGGGAACTTTAGAGAAAAATTACGAAAATGTTTACTGCTCTTTTCTTTTCTTTACCAGCAAAAGATATGCTGCTATTGCTTTGAAGAAAAATACAGATGGAAAAATTCAAAATCAGATTTTTCTTTTTGGTCTGTTGTACACTTACAAAATAAATTATGCATATAAAATGTACTAGTTTTTAGAAGGTACAATGGTTTATCTGATACGAAAACAAAGATACCATTTTCAATTCTTGCGAACTACCATCACAGGAAGAAGCATACATATTAAAATCAATATTATTGATTAAATTTTTAACGCATTTTGAACACCTTTAGACTCAATAAGTACTTTATTTGACTTAGAAACGACTCACTTATAGTTAAACTTTGGAATATCTTGCATCTCGGTATGCCCTTTTTGTATTTCAACAAAATTCGCAGAATATTTTAGTTTTATGTATTTTACTTGCATGAATGTGCATTTTACAATATTATTAACACGTAATAACTCACGAAGCAAAACTTGAGGATATTCTGAGAACTTTATTGACTACCTATTGCTGTTTAAAATTTTCTATTATCATCTGAAATTATCAAACATTTTTAAACTGATTAAATTTACCTTTTTATATGTTCGTGCATACGTTTTCCTTGCTCCAAAAATGGCGGAAACTTTTTAAGTTAAGAAACCGGAGCATAATACTTAATATCCTTGGCCCCATAAAAAGAATTTTCGCTTGTAGTTTATCTTTATGGCTTTTAGATTGCAGCACAGAGCCCCCCCCCCACTAAGTTTCTAAAATGTAATTTTATTTTGAAAAGTTATTTAAAGGTTTGTTTAGGCAATAAAATATGAACATTATTTTGCTTAATCAGATTTTTTCTATCCCTGAGCATTTTTACAAAAGGGGAAAATTGTCGACTCCCATCGTTACAAAAATGCAAGTGATGTTTTCATTTGCAGTGCCCAACAGTTAACCTCAGTTTTGGTCTGTGAATGAACAACTATCGTACAGCGTTGTGCAGGACTCAAATTAAGAAAAAAAGACTGTCCCTTGTTAAAAAATGCGTTTTAAGCTATGAGTTATGTTGAGTTTAGATAGTTCCACTAAAACAAAAAATAAATTTGGATCAAAAACATTTATATTTAACAGAAAATCATTCTAAATAATACTTAAAATTTGAAGAATAATTTACGATAAGTAAATTTTAACCATTAAAAAATGCTGGTTTTTCAAGTGTGTCACGTGTCACCCATATAGCATGCGTGTCATGCCTCAAAACATATCTATACTGGTTAAACTGGGACTTTGTGACTTCATGAGACAGTATGTATAAGTCTTAGACAGTTCGTGGGAACGGATAAATGATCGTATGGGATAGTTTTGTGATATCATATGATAATTATCAAGGGCGTCTGTGCACTGTCATGTTTATCAGTGACGTCACATCGTGACTAATTATCAATGACACTTCGAATCACTCTGAAACGTCACATTTTTTACACACAGGCACAAAGGGACGTCACAAAAATCGTACATGTTTGACACACAGGGACGAAGAGACGTCACAAAAATCGTGCATCCTGCAACGTAACACGTATGATGCGAAGTGACGTCACATGTTTCACATACAGGGAAGAACGGACGTCCCAGAAATCGTGCATTTACATCACATTTGTGATATGAAGAGCGTGACGGAATATAACGTTGCTACAACGTCACCACCAACATGATTGCTAAGGTTGATGTCCTATTATGAAATTTCATGTCAAAGCTGCAAGTGCTACTTTTTAAAATTCAATACATTTTAATTTTTACATATTCGAACAGTTTACATTCACATTTTCAAAAATTCCCGTAACAAACGTTACTTTCACCTGTACGAACAATTTTTACCCTTTTAAAACTCATGAAACGCAACTTAAGAAAATTCCGAATATTTTAACGACGAACTCTTGCCCCATAAACTTTTCGCCTCGCATCTGAATCCCTCGGACATTTTTAAACTGATTAAATTTACTCTTTGCTACACGTATGTGCATAAGTTGTGCCGGAACAAAGAATGGTTTTTTCCCTTTCGCTCCGAAAATGGCGCAAAATCTCAAAGTCAAGAAACTGGAGCATAATAGGTTCTCTCTGGGGCCCCATAAATGGAATTTTCGTTTTCAGTTTATCTTTATGACCTTTAGAATGGTATACGGAGGGCTTTCTGTCTCTCAAATGTAACTCCCTTTTAAAAGATTATTATAGCGACGTTTAGCAATAAAACGAAAGCCTAATTCTATTTAGCCTGAATTTTTTTAAAGAAAGTTCGATTGTAAATTTTAAGTACAAAATACGAAGGCTGTTTTAAATATGAAATATTTCTAACTATACTTTTAATGTTCGAAAATGAATATTTTTGGAACAGAACTTTCAAAATGAATGAGGGTTTGAAAAAAGCATTTTAACAATAAAATTTAGCTAGAAAAAGTGCAAAAAATATGTTTCAGTTTTCATATCCTAAAAGGCACCTATTAAAATATTTTCAAGAAAAAACGTAGTATGAAGTTAAAAACTGATAATCTTCAGAATATAGACTAAAGATAAATGAAAATTTCTACAGTAGCATATTTTGGGTTGTAAAAGAACTTTGTGATTTTGTGACCTGTGTACTTAAAATAAACCGCCTAAGCTATCGGGTAACTTTATAGAATAATCATGATGATAGTGATATTTTAGATCAACATTAAAATATAAACAAAATTATTTAGCAGAATTATCTCTCCTCTTAGAAACAGATGATTTTTGTGAGAGTGACATGTATTGTGAATCATTCCTAAGAGAAGTATTAATTTTCATCAAAGCCAAGGCACTACTATCTTCTCAGGAAAATGTCTTCTTTTCTGCATCGCACTTTACCGTTGACGAATGTTACACTTTCGGGAGTCACTTAAGACTTCCGATGTTGGAACTTTATCGTCGATCACGGTGCAATCAAGCAGAAGTGACAGGCGAACTGTTTACAGATCTCACACAAAAGCAATTTATTTCCAGTTGACTGACTCTTTGGTAGCTGAACAGTAGAAATAATTCGTATGAATTCGCATTGCAAGGAACCTTGATCCGTATTTTAAATGCTTTTGTTGCATCAGTTAGAACACAAATGCAGTTGTGATTAAATATATTAGTACGACGGCTAATTTATGTCGTATGTTTTATTTATAAGCTTTAAACCATCCGAAATATGATAAATTTCACTGTAAAAGACGTAAAACACAACTCCGATAATCCGAGGTCTTATACCAAGGGTATGATTAATAACTGAAATTTCGAATAGCATGGACAATCGTTTATCACAATATTTTGTTGAAATATTTTATATATTTTCTTGACAAATTACACATAATTTTGCATGTTATAGTTGTAATTATTTTCAAACGTTAGTACACAGAGGCATCTAGTCATGATGTAACATCTTTTAACCCTTTAACGCGCAGTGTTCCCGCTCTGGGAACACCAAACTCTGACGTCTTGACTGTTGCCAGTCACGAAGAATAGGTTTCTTTTCTATAAAAATAGTTGCGGGTGACATAGCTCCACGAGAATCCTTTACTTTTTAGCACGTCATTTCCCGTAAAAAAATGTCACGATTATTTTTAACAGCACTGACATCTGCTGAAAAATGGAAGAATGCGAGAACAGCTGGATAGATTGCACAATGCTGAAAAAGGGAAGCAGTTGCCATCGCTCGACTTAACTACCAGCAAGATGGCGGACGATCGAAACGTTCATCACGTGTCACAGATCTAGAGACCGCTCGACTTAACTACCAGCAAGATGGCGGACGATCGAAACGTTCATCACGTGCCACAGATCTAGAGACCCTTTTTTGACAACTGGCTGTGCTCACGGCCAGCTGTGTTGAGGGTTGCGCCTCAAAGGGTTAACTGGTTCAATCGGCTTGAATTTGAATCTAAGTTTGTCCTCATTAATCGAGCTGGCTGGCGCTTCAGTTAAAGAGGACAAAGATGAGTAATGGGGTGGAATAATTTTTTTTTTTTTAATTTGAAACACCACCATGAGCAATAGTTGCAATTTTGATAGTAAAATGAAACTCCAGAATGTAGATAACATTGTTTAATATTCTAGACCTCCTCAAGATGCAAAACATTTGGAATTTATAGCAAATTGTTCTTTGGAATCATCTGTTCTCTCCATTTTTAAAATTTAAACAGATGAAGTGTCACCAGGTTATTTAATTACACTTTGTGTTATTTTACCTTTGTGTCATAAAGACTTTTAAAAATTACCTTAGAAAAAAATAAACAGGCTTGCTCAAATTTATTGAAATCGGACATTTTTCATGAAAACTTGTATGCAAACATACGTAAATATGGTAGATGCTTCCCTTACATTTTGATAAAAGACAAAAATCAGACTTTTCAAAAGTTGGTAGTGCAATCCAGTACTGTAACATTAGTAACCAATGCAGTACTGTAAAATTAGCAGAAAATTAGTTACCGAACCTCAATCCAGGGGTCTCTGGTGTATGCAAAATGTATACTCGTGTAATAGCCGTATCATCCCATGAATATCTGATGAATAATTTTTAAATCCAAGTCTCAAAACTTTTCAAACGACTAATTCAACCCTTCAATACGAAAAATGCGCATTTTTAAGCTCCTCCAAAAACATATTCCGTTGATAGCACAGTGGAAAATATTCGCCTAATAACCAGCAGAATAATGTATTCGATTTGTTCTTTTCCTACATTTTTAAGTTTCAAAAAATAGTCTGCAACCGAAAATTCCATTTGTTCCACAGATCCATAAAAGAATGCGTTATGCCTCATTTTCCAGAATTCGAAGCTGTTCCACAATTTTTGTTGTAGGAAAAAAGTAGCATCCAAGTCTTTCTGCTCGGAAAAATTTCAACAAATATAAAGCACGGGGAGGAAAAGAAACAAGAATGCAGTTACTTCAAAATGTCAAAACATGTCATATCTAAATCCAATGGTTTGTGGTAAAGAAATTGCAAAACAGGGAAATGAAAGTTACGCCTCGGTGGGCACGCTCTGCATTGTACTGCGCCCAGGCGTATGTGAAGCACAACGGCAGTGAGTGCAGGACGTGCGATCATGTCAAGTTCAGTTCCAATGTAATGCTAAAAGTTTTGTTTTTTAACGTTTTGGAGCATCGTTCGGCAGGAAAACTATACGTATGTAGCATTATTACGTAGTATGTGAAGTAATTATAAATTAAAACTGCACAGAAAAATGTGCTATCTTCAGTGTAGGTGTTTTGGGTGAAACTTTTCCATCCTTCACACACACATCACACTAGCAGTAGAGTGCCCAGCAAACACACACAGGTTCTCTGAATTTCTATTGACGTTCAGAAGACGTTTTCTGAACGTTAATAGACGTTCAGAGAACCTGTGTGTTTGCTGGGTAAGAATTGAAAAAAAGGTTAGTAGAGAAAAACGTAAATTGAAAGTTGTTGCTAATCAGAAGAGTAAAAAGCAAGAAACTAGAGAGGTTAAAAGAAAAGCAGGAGGTGGTGTGTGTGTGTGTGGAGAAAATAGTAAAAAAGAAAAAAATGCATAATAAGTAAACAAAAAACCTGTGTGCACAAATAATTACCAAAAACTGTATTTTGAAAATATATTATGGTTTTAAAAAATCTATACGCTAAAGCGTTTATTTTTGTTCTGTTTTTCCTATAAAAAATAAAATTCTTTTGTCTCTTTGACATTGATCTCAAAAAAGAGAAAACTTTTAATTAATATTTTTCTTCACTGTTTTTTGCAGACGAATATCTATATTTAATCTCAGCAGAAATACCAAGAAAAAAAGAATTTTATATCGTCATTTCAATTCATAAATTTAATAAAAAGAAAAAAAAAACGTGCAAACATGCATGGGGGGGAGATATTTTGCTGAATTTAAAAAAAAAATTGTTAGCGCTATTTCAACTGAATAATTTTGTTGGTTTTTTAACAAAATTTGTGTTAAACTGACATAAATTTTGTTGAATTAACAAAAATTTGTTTATCCAACAAAAATATTTCTTTGGAATAGACCCAATCAAAATTTTATTGAATGAACGAAACGTTTTTTTCAGCGTGTAAACATCTTAAAACATTGCTTTCCGTAATATCTCTCCGCTTCACTCTTTTAACAAAAAGTACACTCACTGTCGCTATTTTATGTAGTATCTTTTTAATATCTCTATAATGCAGCACGCTTTACAAATTAGAACATTGAATTCCTAAACAAATTACCATATCGCATTCCTTTTAGGGAAATTTTATATTCCCGTCTAAAATGTAGTGACATTCAAGAACAACTAAATTTATTTCTTATGTAAAAGTGTACACATACATCTGAGAACACTTTCCAGAGAAGAAATGTTAGGCCCATATTCTTTCCTTCAAAACAGCTAAAATAACTCTAGCGTCTGGAAGCAGATATGACAAATTCCCTCTGCAGAATTCTTAAACGAATTTTCACTTACAGCGTAATTTTACGACCTTTGTAATAGTATAAGAGCTGCTCTCTGAAACTTGAATTTGAAACTCCTTTAGAACGCTGTTGCTGTTGTTTTAGAGCATGCGAATAGTTGTGTTGAGCAATTCTGGAACAATGAATGTCCCTCAGGATATCTATGTTGCGCTATTTCAACTCCACTTGTTTAGGGCTAATGATATTTATGTTGTCTGTAAAAAGTTCTTTTTCTGATTTTCTTTAAATGCAGGTTAACTAAATCAGAGTTGAATGTTTATTATGAGTACAGATACTAAAAAAAATGAAAATTTGTAATTTCAATGTAAAATAATATGTAAAATAGTGTTGAGTATGCCAACGAAGGGAAAAGCTGTCTTCGCTTTTGCTATCTGTTTACTTTTTCCAGCCCTAGCCTGTGTATGGACAACTGCCGAACAAGAAGAAAATTTTTTCATCCGAAACACGTTCCAGAGCGATAAGTACCTTTTATGGCTGCTATTTTGCAAAGTCTTAACTATTTTATGTAACAATGAGCAAGTTATAAAGTTAAACCAAATTAATTCCAAGAAATTGAATATTTCTCTGAAACTACCCCTTTACTTAATTACCAAAAGAAAAGACAAATTATTGTAACCTAAAAAAACCTACGGAATTTATTTTAAAGAGGTTATCGTTCACTCCCAAAGAACGGGTACTCTAGTCATTATATACGGACGCGTGTAGAAGTACTTACTATCAACAAGTCACGTGCAATTTAAGTCATTCCCTCTCAAAGAACAGGTACTCTAACCAAACACAGACTAATCATATATATAAGGGGCAGTGAAACGAAAACGAGATTGACAGTATAACTAGCGTGGAACGCAAATTTTATCAATTTGCGCAGACACATGTTTGTACAGAAGTGTTCTCTATTGAAAATCGGAAATGTATAGAGCGAACGTACACTAATGTGCCTTTGCCTGTTAGACGTGCTCGAAGTGAGGTCAGCGAGTCATGTTTTTTTTTTTTTTTTTTTTTTTTTTTTTTTTTTTTTTTTTTTTTTTTTTTTAGAGAGAGAGAGAGCGAGGGGGGGGGCGGAGAGAGCAGAAAGAGTGTTAGGAATAGAAATTCCTGATCGAATGTTTGCTGTGCATAGGAAAACAGTATGCTCAAGAGTGTTATAGAGGACGGCATTATTCTGTTGCACAAAAATCCTCTACCTTTGTTGTCAAGTTTGTTTCGACTACGATGCAGAATTCAGTTGGGAACCCTTTACAAATCTTCCATGCAGTCCAGATCTGTCCCCATGCAACTTCAATATTTTTGGAATACTGAAAAAAGACTTTCGTGGCCTTCGATTTGCTTCCGACGAAGAGGTACACGCCTGTGTACAATCAATGTTCCATAGGTAATTTAAAACTTTTTCCCACGAAGGCTTCTCCGTTTTGTTTCACGCAGTACGAAAAAAAATTATTAACAACTAGCTGCCTCCGGCGACCAGTTGGTTCGCCATCTTAATAAATCTCGTTCGGAGAGAATCCTGTTCCTCTCTGGCTTTCTTGGAACTGAAATCTCTCAGATTCTGAATGGAATTTAAAAGATGGCTAAAAACAGGGGTTGCCCTAGGGTAAGTGGCGCCCCCTGTTAACGTGAAAAATACGCCCCCCTTTTATGCTCTACTTAGTTTTTGAGTTCGACATGACGCCCCTTCGAAGCTGCCCCGATGCGATGATTACCTTGCTTACAAAAATAAGATAGTTTAATGGTAAAAACCCGCAAAAAGGTACAAATTATTTTCGTCCTATATTAATTCTGAATAGCTTCTAGATATATTGTCCGTAATCAAAAAACCGAAAGGGGAAAATATGAAACACTTTAAGATTTTAAATACGTACTAAAGCGCTACATATTAAAAGCGTATCATAATCCATGCGTCTTCCCTATTTTCTTTCCTTATTCCATTAAGTTGGAAAGTATATCATTATTCATGAGCGTGATTAAACAAATTTAAAATTGATATTTCTGAAATCCTTTTCTGGCTATAATACATTAGAAATAGAAGGAAAAAAGGACGCTCAGAAAAATGTACAATTTGAACTGAATGAAAGTTTCAAAAGCTTATTCAGGTGTATTCATAATCCAAATAGCAGACGATAAAATAACGGTAAATTGCGCCAAGCGCTAGAGTCGTCTCCTCACAATCGCATATCAACCATTTGACTTTACGCCAAATTGAAAAGTTGCACATTAGGGTGGAGTGAAAATGGCCAAAATTTTTTTTTTTTTTTTAATATGTCCTGACTCAATAAATGGTGCTGTTTCGCTTAAAAGTCACAGAAAAAAAATCCTAGTCCATTCACTGATTGTCTTCAGGTTCCACACTGGGCTCAAAGAAAGGAATGTTAATGTAAATAGTAAAAAAATCAAATTTTTAAATTTAATTTTAGTCTTTACAATAACTTTATTTTCTGACACAAAAACAGTTCTAACTACTAAAAAGAAACAGTAAAACGTTGCCGTTAACAACAAAAAAAAAAAAAAAAAGAAAGAAAGAAAAATAAAGTCACTAACTTGCAACCGAGCGTCATAAGTTTTGGGGTATATTTTGAATACATAGCTATTAAATATTTACATATTACTTCATTTTTAAAGACAATTAATATTTAGAAAGCACACTAATACAGAAAAGGAAATGCTACCAAATTTACCTTTCCAGTATTATTGACTAATAAAACACTTTACTTTAATCAGTCTTCAATTTTGGATTCCACATGCCGCGCAAAATAATTAACTTTGGTATCAAACTTTGGAAGTTCCTTTCGTGATTTGATTCCACAACGAATGTATCCATCTCTAGCTTCTGCTCCACATGTTACCAATGATGCTTGTGTTAGTAGTCTTACATGCCTTTCTACTGCTTGAGAATGGCAAGGGAGCTTCTCTATTTCAAATTCTGAACCGTTTCTGACCATACTTGCTACGTCTTCGTCACTGAAGTTCATGGTAGCTGGTGGTTCCAAAGGATTGTCCCCTGAAAATACTCCTGCTTCGAAATTTATATTTGGAAGATCAAATTGGCGTATTTTCCCCTTCCAGTCAGTTTTTCTTGCTTTCAATAAACTTCTTAGGCCAAGTTCTCGAATATGTGATCATTCATCAAACAGCATTACCAACAGAATATTTTCAGAATGAGCAAAGTAAGAGTTCCTCTCAATAATTTCATGAGTGATTGACTTAAAATCTTCTGGCAAGAATGAACTTCTTTTCATCATTCCGTGCTCCATGAATGTAGCTCCAGGGATTTTCTTTATTTCAAACCAGGATGGCACGTAAACTATCACCACATAGGAAAAAACACTCAAAATACTGGTGTTAAACAATAAAGTAAATAAAAAACTTTGTAAAAAACACACATAAGATGTTATAGGTAAGAGGATACGTACGTTTCAACCAAAAATTGTTTTGGCCTTCTTCAGTCCAAGCCCTTCGTTGCAAGCAACACAGGGAACCGAAAAGAGAAAAACAAGCAAGATGTTGCCACAAGGGGCAAAGAAAAGTCGAACAAAACCAAGGAGAGGGGAGAAAAAAATATAAATAAAAAAAAAGGGAAAGGAAAGAAGCACAAAAATACAGAAATAAAAAAGGAATAAATAAATAAATAAATAATAAAAAAGGGAACACACGAATACAAACACACACACACAAAAAGAGAAAACAGAACAAAACAAAACAAAACAAACAAAACACAATTTTTTTTAAATTAAAAACCAAGAACAGGACAGCACAAAATATATATAAATCATTTTTTTAAATATATATATATATATATATATATATATAAATAAATAAACGTAAAGGAAGACAGTAACACACGTACACACACAAATAAATAAATAAATAAAAAGGGGGGGGGAGTAGACGAAGAAAGTGAAAAGAAACTTTCGTTCATTCTGCTTGGAAGCTGCTGTTGTAAGTTTCTTTTCACTTTCTTCGTCTACTCCCCCCCCTTTTTTTTTTATTTTGTGCTATATATTTTGTGCTGTCCTGTTCTTGGTTTTTAATTTAAAAAAAAATTGTGTTCTGTTTGTTTTGTTTTGTTTTGTTCTGTTTTCTCTTTTTGTGTGTGTGTGTTTGTATTCGTGTGTTCCCTTTTTTATTATTTATTTATTTATTTATTCCTTTTTTATTTCTGTATTTTTTGTGCTTCTTTCCTTTCCCTTTTTTTTATTTATATTTTTTTCTCCCCTCTCCTTGGTTTTGTTCGACTTTTCTTTGCCCCTTGTGGCAACATCTTGCTTGTTTTTCTCTTTTCGGTTCCCTGTGTTGCTTGCAACGAAGGGCTTGGACTGAAGAAGGCCAAAACAATTTTTGGTTGAAACGTACGTATCCTCTTACCTATAACATCTTATGTGTGTTTTTTACAAAGTTTTTTATTTACTTTATCACCACATAGTCTACTAGGAGTTTAAAGCATTGGTTCGGCAGTTGACACGTGCAAGCGCAGTATTCTGTTCACTGTAGTGGGTCAGCTTGAATTTGATATCCTTTCTGGACTTCTGTTTGCTAAATCTGGATGGTACTGTCCCGAGCATACTGCCCTAGAAATATCGGAGAGGAACTTTTGGTCTGTACTGAGGTCTTTTTTACCAATTTCAGGCAGAGCAACAGGAATAGAAACAAAATTTTTTACAGCAGGGGTTTTGTACGTTTCTAGAGATTTTCTTGTTGTTCCAGAGAATTGGTGTGGCCCAGATGTTTTTTCGTCAATCTTATGGAAAAGGTAGCGAAGAGGTAGTTCATTAGTATGCAATAAACATACAAACCAGTGCAATTTATGGCGAACAAAGATTTCAAGCCGTCTATGTCAATTTTCTTCCCAATGTTGACTTTCGTTCCAGCGCCCCCAACGGCAACAAGATCCGAAAATGTAATCTCTTTCTGTGTAACGAAATTGATGATGCTGCAAGTAATATCAGCACTAGAGCCTGAATGCGGAGTCACATGTCCTATGTGAACAGAACCATGTTCTGACAGCATAACAATATGCTCTTCCACAGCTACAGTCGTATATAAAGAGCTTCTCTTCTTGCATTATAGTTTCGTCCTTTCTTCCATCGAAGTATATGACGTACAAAGAATGTTTTACTTGTGTAGAATTAAGTTTTGATCGTATCTTTCATTATAATTTTTAATAACTCGAATTACTTCTTGGTGACTTACCACAGGCAAGGAGGCTTTCTTCCAAATTCTTTCAACGTCCAAAGAAATAATTTTGATGATCTTTCTTACTGAAGGATCCTTCTTGTTCCCCTAAGCTTCCACAATATATCATTTTTTGTGAATAAGAAATCATCATTAAATCAGAAATTTCATTAAATCAGAATACGTTGGTAATACTGTCTCTTTCAATTGTACTGGAATTCCGAAAACACTACAAAACGTTTCACTTCTAGTTGCGGTCATATTTAAATTCAAAACTCCGTATTATTTTGTCATAATTAATAAAACATATCGCTTCAACAACATAGCTTCGTATCACAAATTAGAAACAAGTGGTTGAACCAAAGGCAATCGCAAAAACGAATCATTCCACACAATAAAAGTCTAGTAGATTTTAGAGTATAATTTGCCTTTTTTATGTACAAAAAGTCATTTCTGGATCTGATATCTGGCAGTCACGTTTTAATAAAATAATTTATTAATGAGAAAGTAATTCATTAATATTATTTTACAAATTAATTAATTAATTAATAAAATATTAAATGTAAAAAAAAATTTACATAAAAATCATTAAAAACTTGAAAAAAGCCAATATAAATATTCACTTGAGATGTGGAACCTCAAGATGTCAACATTTTAAGCTGAAATTTGGAGACAATTGGTTTCAGCTAGTCTGGCACCATATAGCTAGTCAGGCAATGTGAATTTCGAAAAAAAGTTTTTTCGCTCCACCCTATTGCACATTCCAGTCTCGGAAAACTTCCAAATCCTACTTTTTCTTTTGAGTATAAAACATTTCATTCCTGCTCTGATTTCACATGGACACGATATTTTAATTTAAAAGTAACCTACAAATAATCTAAACAAAAGAAATCGTTATTCTTTTATTTTTACTTCAAGAGTCCGAATCATTTAATAAATTTTCCAAACATGAAAACCTAGATATGCTTAATCCTCACTTTTTCCACTGCAGGGGTTACAATTGCGAAATGGCGGAGAACAAAAATTAGCCTTTCGCGACACGTTTTTATCGATATCTTCTAAAATAATTCGAATTTCGAAAAAATCGCTTCGAGGTATATCGGGACCAGTCCTGGAGAATTTCCATACAAAATTTGGTAGGGCTACGATCACCCCGTCTGGGAGCTACGCGAGACACAGACAAACTAACTAACTAACTGACATTTTACAGTTCGTTTTATTTATATAGATTACACGGCAATTGGAAATAATTAATAGTTCATTTACTTTTCTTTCACATCAGTCTCATTTTCATATTTGAGTGCCCCTTACACTATCATCTGGTCACACATCCAAGTCTAATGCGATCTGATGCGACAAATCGAACAATATATTTACATAGACGTTCCTCTATGAAACTGTAGATAAAGTATGACATATACTTTCATATGACTATCTTCCTACTGATAGGCTGTTGAATAGAAAATAACGAACATATATAAAAATTCCGCTTTTCTCCCGCTGTCAAATATTGACGTGCCTCTACTAAAAGCGCGTCAAGGTTGGATAACATTAAAATTCCATTTTATGCGGCTGGAATCACGGCATTGTGAAATGTGACAAAAATCTCTTTTGCTTCAGTCTTATCAAGTCGAACCTCAGGGTGTTACGGATTACATTCATTCAGTACACGGATGGAATTTTAAATGAAATTTTGCAAGTAAAAAATATGATTGACGGTTTGGATTTTTATCGTGTATTTTTGCATAGTAATATTGACAATGACGGATTTGTAAAACGACTGTAGGAGAACCACTGTGTTGAACTAAGTTGAAACCACTGCGGGATATGTTAACGTAGAATTACTTAGCGTTGTGTCAGATGTAAGGCACCCACTGAAAAATCTTTAATTTAACGCACACTTCTAATTTAATATTCCTGAAATATTTAATAACATGTTTTTTTCTTGAATGCCTATTGTCATAACAAAATACTTTTAAAATTCCTAGTAAAATACTGTCATTACATGACTAAAAAAAGTTTAAAGATCGTGTCAATATATAAATAAACAAATAAATCATAGTTGGGAATGTAAAATAGCCAATTTAAGTATTTGTGACCTTTATGGTTCAGTTGAAGAAAGTAGTTTATTTATTTTAATCCTCTGAAAAAATATCAAGCTGTGTAATCTCCAAGAGCTATTTAGAATTTCGAATATGACCTATATTGTGTGGCAGAGTTTATTAATCTCACACAATTTTAATTCATGGCATCACGTTTTTGACTGATGTAAAATAAATGCCGGTTAGTTTAATTAGTTTACTTGAATAATTCACCCAGTTATTTTTCTAATATTATAAATTCAGATAACATTTAAACAAATACTTACACTGGACCGTTTCGTAAAAACTTAATCAGGCCTTAAAAACTATATCTCATTCATATAATCAGAGGATTGAAATTAATCGACTATTTGAATTTTTGAATTTACATTTTTTTTCTTTATGTTATTGTAAACCACCTGAGGGTGGAGATATAAAATTCAGTTCACAGACATCCTCCAGTCTTCCTTACAGGAAATATCTACCGAGTCACTTTCTTTCTCTGATTTTACTTTATTAAATATGTGAAACTATTTACTGGCTCTTGTAGATGTTTGATAATTATTTAAAAAATATTTGGTGATAAATGAGTCAGACAATCTCATTTTTTTACCAAAAATAAAGTTAAGAGACAGTTGTTCTTATAGAACTTTGAAACTTCTCTTTTAATGTGTAGTCAGTGGTCGTTACAAGTGGCCTACAAATGATGGCATTGCCGAAATAGATTAGCATCAGGTGAGAAGATCCTTCCTCAACCAAAGGTGTATTTTCAAAATGATAGTCACGAGTAATAGCTTTGGCATTTCATTTAAAAACTTTGTGAGATAATCATTTTTTCTCTATTGTGAACTATTCATTTTTCATTTTTTTACTACTCTACCTACTTGTGTTAGTAATAAAAAAGTTAATTTTTTCTCAAATTTCATTTAGTGACCCATTCATTACCTACAATGGCACATTTAACCCCACCAGTGGGGTTGAATGGGTTAAAGTTTTTCTTTTAATATTTTTCATTATAACTTTTTGTTAACAAATTTTATTCAAATTATTACTTTTGTTTTATATGACGGAATAGCGGAGTCAAACATCATGTTGGCTTGAGCCCATGGAAATGTTTCGAAAAGTTACAAAAAAATAAAAAAATGGACCATTCATAGCCACTCTCCCCTAATATTTTCTCAAATAACTTACTATTTTCCATTAAAAAATAATCAAAATAAATACTGAAGTGATGAAAAGTAACGCCTGCTTTTCGACGTAAAGCATACGCTTGGCATGCAAAAATACTCTTTTGTAACTTTTTTTGCATAAACATACGTTTAGCTTTTAATTTTTCCATTTTTCATGTGCAAACACTACCCCTCATAAGTAATCTTTTTAGCCCTCCTTCCCATATAAAATAAATTGTAAGTCACACAAAAAGGAAGCCTTTTTTTTTTGGTTCGTAAACATTCGATAAACTAAAAAATAGAAAGCAAACTTTGACAGTGAAATAAAACAGAAACAACAAAAGAAACTTACAATTATAGCAATTACAATTTCTTGCGGAAAATACTAGATATCACGACAGTTACTAACGAAATATTTCACTTGACTATTGATTCACACTCTACGCCTATTATTAGCACGCAACATAGTGTTTACTCTGCCAAATTTTTCTATATTTTCTTCAGAAAAACAATGAATTATTCATTCACATGAATAAAGGAATACCACCCGAAAAATCACAGTAAAATTTCACTCAAAAATGTATTTGTTTGATGATTTTGAATGTACAAAATCTTTTGAAGCTCATTTTGAATATTCAATATCACATTAAATGTAGAAAGCTGAAAATGTAAAAAGAATTTAAATTTTCCTATAACGCTGATATGTTGAGGTTGTTCTTTTTTAATGGAGTAAGAGAAGTATTTACATATGGTTGGAAATGAATATTAGGGAGAGTTTATTATGTACTTTATTGCTACAAAGAGTTAAATATCTGTGTTTTACTCAAAATTTATCGATGGATTAATTCTAAGTTTTAAAATTGCTACGTAGTTTAAACTCAATGTACACGAAATCATTGGAATTTGTAAGGAAACTGATTGGTACGTAAACATAGATTGATCACCAGATATTTTGCAACTCACTCAACCCAAAAATAGTTGCAAAATTACTTAAATTATGTTATTACTATATTATAGCTGAAAGTTGTTTTCATTTATATTTTATTCTTCACATATTATATTTTATACATGCAAAATAATTGTTTATCGTCCTTGCCACCAAGACCCACATATGAAGTTTCAATTGTTTCAAATGTATTGCATTGTATTATGTATTAAGGCAAAGCTACTCGAGGACTGTCTATCTAAGGAGGGTTGCCTTAGGGGTAAGACTTTTTAAGGAGATCTGAAGTTTCAAAGTGATTACAGAAATCATATTTATATTGTTGTATCTACTTACTTTCTTCAGAATTTAACGCTTATATATTGTCAGTAAACTCGTTTAAAAACGCATTTTTTATCTAAATAAAGAAAATAGATATTGCAAAATAGGAAAATTTTGCTTTTTATTTTTATTTTACTGATCTAGTAAGGCTGCATCTGTCTCATACATGCGACTCTTAAAAGCAATAATTCTCGTATAATACTTATAAACAAACAAAAATAAATGATAAAGCCATACATATATATATATACATATACCTAAAAAGTCTATATTTGATGATTTCTTTGCATCTATAAATCTATCGGACATCTTTGAATCTATACTTGGAATTTATATGCATTAAATAGCAGAGAAAAATGTTCCATTCATTGACGACAAAGAATAAAATCAGCGGTATTCTACCAGAAACACACTCGATTTACCATAAGTCAAAATCAACAAAATTATAGGTGGCTTAAAATTTTTTATTTCTTTCTAAATCAAATGTAAATTTAATTGAGATATTAATTGAGTTTTGCTTACAAGTAGGTTCAAAATAGCGTAGTTAATAATCAGCTGTGGATTATTAAGCGGCATAAACATCGCTTAATTAGAGAAAGCGGAAAAAGCGAGGTTACTTTCCTTGAGAAGCAGCACCAAGTGCTTACGGAGGGCCAACTTATTGAATACCAAAACAGTATTTTGACTTGTAGCTTTGTAAGTTATCTTTCCAGACACATAGAAGGATTAACTAATCGGTGTTTCTCTCGACAGCCATAGCTAACAGGCTGATCGGTGAATTTGCTGTGCCTGGACCCCTACAAATTGGATCTAAATGATGGCTAGTGATTTCGACTCTTGTCCTTGTGGTTATAGCCAGATCCTTACCCACCGCTGTGCGTTGGTGAATATTAGATGTCATGGACAGTGACTGTGTGTTGGAAGCCAGTCAAAAGTGCGATCGTCAATCATTTTTCTAGCCGGTACCAGTTCCTTCATACAAAGTTACGACCCCGTGGGTTCTTGAGTATAAATAGCTTGCACAGAGAGGCCATTTTGGAAGAGTGATTGTGTGTGATTATGGCAAAGCTACACTAGGGCGATCTGCCAATGGTGGGAGTGCCTTGGTAGGAGGACTTTCTAAGGGGTTCTAACGCGTATTCACGTTACATATGGAGAAAACCTACCAAAACTCCCGACCGTTAGATCGACAGCCGCGCGATGGGACCCGAACCCGGGACCTTCACACTCTACCATTTTTAATGGCATAACCACTGTGCCACCATTTTGGAAGAGAAGGATCTGCTTCGGCAAATGTTGTTGTTTTATGCCTACGTTTAATTCGTTTTACTAACATATTTTGTTAAGTTTGAAATGTTTGCTCTTTTAAAATATTTATTTATAAAATAGTTATTTAAATTATTTTTATGGAGTCGGTTTAATTTTTATGTGTTGGTGGTCAACAAAGCTGACGCTGGTCGACCTTCCATTACAAAATTGATAAAATTGAATCAAATAAAATGAAATACACAACAGTTCCTGGCGAAATTTCATTGGAGGAGCAAAACCGCTCAGAAGCACATTCCAAAACAAGAAGTTCTCGGTGTCTTAACGAGTCATGTTTTGACAGTGTGGGAATCTTTTTGAAAATCTTTCTCTTGAAAATCATTGAAGAGCACTGAAGTAGCAATGTTGAAGAATGAATGTCCAACTATTATAATTATTCTTTTCCTTTATTTATTAATTACACCGGTCAACACGATTTTTTGGTCTGAGTTCTACATGTTAAATTTTAGTTTCTCCTACGCCAAAACTAAGGATTTTTTTTTTTTATGAAAGTTTGCTTTTGTAGAAATTAAAGCAATTTTTCAATTTTTTGGCAAAAATCACTGATTTTTATATTTATTTTATAACTCCCCTCTAAATTATGATCAGAAAAGTTTTTGCTGGATATAAAAGTATTTTTACTTTCCGAACATGTACCATGTAAGGAAAGTATTGTAATCATGAAAAAATTCGAATTCGAGATTTTGGTGTATTTACACGTTTTGGGGTCTTCTGAATTCATTTATGCTATTTTTACGAAATGTATGTATGTATGTGTGTATGTGTGTGTGTGTGTATGTGTGTTTGTGTGTATGTGAGTGAACACGATAGCTCCTGAACGGGGCATGCGATTGAGCTCAAATTGGGTATATATGTTATAAACCACCGTCGCAAGACCGGTATTGATTTTGGTGTGTATAGGACTTATAGTTTTTCTACAGGGCTACGACAAAGATTTCTTTTACATTATGGCCTATAGGGAGAAATTCTTGAAAGTGCGCTAGCGTTTAAACGGTACATTCCATTGAGCTTAAATTTGGTAGATATATTTGAATTATTCATCCATTAAAATTTATTTAAATGCTTGGTAATGATCTTAATCGTAAGTGTTCGGAAAGTCGAGTGGAGTCACTCCAGATTTTTTATTCACGATTTGTGATAAACAATAGCATATAAATGTAAAAAAATAGATTAATGTCTAAAAGTGAAAGTTTTCGTATTTCTTTTATGTTTTATGAGCAAATAATAATACAAACAAATAATAATATTACAAATAATACTACAAGCACTACTACAGAGTTACAAATAATAATACAGTTTACTCTCGGGTTAATCAAAGTGCTGCCATTTTTCGTTTATGAAATAAATTGAAATATTCTTTTGACGTAAATCAGACAAAAGCAAACTTTAAGAACTAAAAATGAAAATTTAAGTGTTTTTCAATGTCTAGAACCAGAATTTAAGCATGAGAACAGAACCCCCCCCCCATTTTTTTTTTTTTTTTTTTTTTTTTTTGACCGGTGTTATATATTCTGATTAATTATTTTATTTTGGGATTTTCCTAATAACTTAGAAAACGCGTATACTAAAAAAAAAAAATCTCATATTAAACATTTTAGCACCTAGAATTCACCGCATAATTTTATTTTCTGATAAAATCATCCAGTTGCATTCAACATTTCCCTTCCCTCGAGCCCCTTTTTACAAAACCGCAAATAGCATACTATCCGCAAGGTGCTTTTTCCAAAGATGATATCAGATAGCAGCATTTTCATAAATAAATGGGCGATTTGAAAGGATTTCGTGTTCTCGGAAATCGATGAAGCTACTGAAAGACCCGTTAGGTAATGAAAAAGCTTTCAAATTATAGTTACTGGAAGTCTTTTTCTTTCACGTTGCATTCATGATATTTTGGTTGTATATCAAACTACATTTCATTGAAATAATCAGAGAAGTACAGTGTTGAATATAATCAGAGTATTTTTTAATAAGGTTAATATTTTTATGTACAGCATAAAATTGAAAATAAAGCAATTAGTAACGAAAAACACTCAAAAGGAAGTGGTGTTTAAATGATAAAAAGAATTAGTATAACACTATAATTTTTGCTATTATTTTTTACTAATATTTGACTGTAAAAATATTTTTTAAATATTATAATTTCATCTCAAATGTACAACTTTTTCTACTGTATCCAAATGCAATAGGCAAAAGTTCTGTAAGAGATTAAAAAGGACAATTCTGCCAATATTTTGATACACTTTACTTACACCTTTATGTCCCGTAGTGGCATAGTCACTAAACTCAGTTCCCATAAGAACAAGGAAAGCTAATCAGCACCGGCATGGCCAGTGCTTGGGAGGTGAAAACTTTTCTTGGCTGGTCTGCGGTGGAACCGTGTACGCTAATGGGAGCTGCTGCTAGTAAGACCTGTTTGAGGCTCCAATGCCCTCCATGTTTCAACAATACCTCTAGGGATGCCGATTTCATGTGATAATTCTCTCATCTAAAATTGATTCAAAATTAGGAGGCCACTCTTTGAAGGCAACGTTGATCTGTCTAATAGGTGCCTGACTAACCTGAACCATAATGAAATGATCAACATCTGCGAACCTTGTAGTGGTCAAGCCGCCAGGGGCCTCTGATCCAGCCATTAGAAGAAGAAACAAATTAGTTTAATCATTCTTACCAAATATTGATTTAAACACATCTTGTGAAGTGCAATGTTTAAAAAGTTAAACGTTACTGCTCTAGAAGTAACCTCATTTGCTCGGGAGTTTCAATATGCAACCATGAAACCACCTCAATTTCCATGACCACCCAGTTAAGTGTAGTACCTAACGCACCGTTCTATCACAACTTGGATCGTCGATCTATTCCTGAAATGGCCTTAAATGCTGGCGACATCTTTGTTCGAGATAATAATCGCCGTCCTTTGGAAGCTTCCTCACTTATTCTTCAGTCACGTTCAGCGACCCATCAACACATCTTGGTGTGCCAGTACAGAGCCATTGAAAAATAAAATCGAGTTAGACGAATCGAGAAAAATAAACTCTTAGTTAAACATGAATATATATATATATACATACAGGGTGTTTCAAAATTAGAGGTCAAACATTTAGGAGGGGTAGGATACACCAATACGGTTCAGAATCACATAGCAATGCGAGGCCGGAAATGTCGTCCTTCTGTGCCTGTTGATAATCGCTTTGGAAGAAGTGTTGAAGTGTACGTCTAATTCCTAATCCAAGTTTAATAAACAATGGTCTTTCCTGTAACAATTTCAACAATGTAATTAAAGGAAAAATTCTGAATTAACAATTTTTATCAAGTGCAATCTGTGAAAGATGCATTAGTTTTTGAAAACCCGATGTCGGGAAGCTCACTATTACTTGAAAACTTCTTCTTAAGTGATTATTAACAGGTGCATGAAGACGACGTTTCCAACAGCTCATCGCTATGCGATGTGTACCGTCTCGATATATTCTACCCCTCCTAAAAGTTTGTGCCTCTAATTTTGAAACACCCTGTATACAAACAACATATTTACATTTCCCCATTTTCTTAAAACTGTAAATGAGATTTAAATTTTTTTAAGTTGACGTTACATACCCAAATTTTTCATAAAAAGATGTTTCAATCCGAGAGTTTCGCGTTCTGAGAAACGATGAAAATGTATGAATGCAAGTTACGTAATGAAAAAGCTTTCATGTAATACTTACTTTAATCCTCTCAATCTGTATTTTTTCTATTCTACTTATAATAATCTTTTTTCTTGTTTATCAAACTTCATTCGGATGAAATTGAAAATTTCGGAGATAAAGATTCTTTCAATTTTCCGTGAAAGGTAATACCTCATGAAATTTTGTGTTTTTTGTTTAATATACCACAGAAGCCTTTCATATTTTGTCTGGCATAAATCAGAATTTATTTTTGAAAATTTTAGTTTAACTGTAATTCGAGAGACTTACTCAGAATGTTTCGTACTACGAGTTTTTATTACTATACTTTTCAAATACATCAATTTTGTTTATTAGTAAGTTTTTGAAGAATATTCAAGTATCGGCTTACTTTATGAATGATTATAAATTCTTAACTACATTTAAAATATTTATTACCTTAATAACTAAAATTTGATTATCATATAACACATTGGGAGTACGTTAGAAATATTTTAATATTCGGTTATAAAAGTCTTCAAAAAATATAGAAAGTGGAATTTCTTTATTCCTATTATTTTTACAGAAATACAAAAGTAATTTTAAAACATTGCGAAAAGCAATTTTGAAAATATTTATTTTTCCATTTTTTTTTCTTTTTTTTTCCTTCCGCGATACTGTTAAAGTTTACTGAAAATACACTAAACGATAATTCAATAAGTACCTCAGAAAACTATTCTACTTACATTTAAATATCTAATTTTAAATTTATTATCATTGAGTAATAATTCATTTTTATCTCTTTGAATAACCCTTAATATGTCATTCAAAATGTAATAATTTCCAAAAAAAAAGTATGCCTACTGTTTTAGGGTTAAATTTAACTTTAGTTGCAATTTTATTAAATGATTTCACACAAGTAATATAACAATGCTTTTTCAATCGTTATTTTTCTAAAATGTAAATAATATTAACATTAATTCGTAAGATATATTTAAAACTGATATTACACAACATTAATAGAAAACAAATACATCTAATTAAAAGATTTTGTGCCTTTTGAAACTGATAACATTATACACCCTTTACGTGATGCATTTTTTCTAGAATTACTTCTTTAGTTGTATTTATTTATTTTTGTTGCATTAATTTATTTATTTGGCTGTTTATCGAATTTCTCAAGTACTTCACAATGTTGAAAACACTCTTCCAGTACTTTTAGAACCAACATAATCAAAAGTTTAAAAAGTAAAATTATACAGGTCACCCTAATTTATTATTTTGTGGACAGTACACCCTTGTGAAATGTGAATTTTTTTTCTAATACAATTTATTTTTTTTATAAAAGCACTTTGTGTAACAACATATAAGTGAGTCAGCATGTTTTTCGATATACAGGTTGAATCTAAACTCTTGGGCAAAACTTAAAGGGGTGATCGGGCACACAGTGAGGAATCGTAATCACATAGCAATCTGAGGTGAAAAACACAGTTTTAACTTACGCGGTAATAATCACTTTTGGAAAAGCATTGAAGTGTTCGTGTAATTTCTTAACCAAGTTTCATAAACAATAGGCTCGTCTCCGAAAATTTCATCCATGAAATAAAATAGAAATTTAAACTATCGGTTTTAGTTTTCTGTTTTCGGGGGGAAATACATTAGTTTCTGACGAACAACGGCCGGAAAGTGGACTGGTGTTTCGGCACTTTTATCCAAAGTCATTATTAACAGCTACACGAAGACGACGTTGCCGACCTCACATTGCTATGTGATTCTGATTCCTTATTATGTGCCCTATCACCCCTTAAAGTTTTTCCCAAGAGTTGATTCACCCTGTATAGAGAGTAAATTCCTTTTTTTCAGAAACATAAGGGCACCCACCCACAGATTCATCAATCCAAATAAATAAGGAAATAATGTAAACAAACAAAAAAAAAAAACCCAGAAGAAACAGAATGTTTTAGTTCTCATGATAAAAAGAATGAGAAAAAACAGGACAAAAAATAACAAAATGAGTAGAAAAACAACAGCAGTAACAGTGCATAATCGATGAAGTTCACAATTAACCTAAATAAGATTATAAATAAAAATAATTAGTAAATGTATGTAATAAAAAAGCACACATAGAATGCAGAAAAAGTAAAAAAGTATATAAATGTAGTTATTAATTATTAACTACTCATAAAAAAATTAGAAACGTGAAAATAAAAAGAGAAACAAATAAAAATTAGCACAAAACATGGTAAAAGAAGGCACCGGCTATAGTAGCTATTTCTTATTATTATTTTAAATTTTAATTTTTACAATTTTCTCCTTTTTCTTAAAAAAATACCTACAGACATTGAACCTTATTAAGTTATTATATATGACCATTTAATAGATGTCTTTTTTTATGAAATATTCTCTATCACGTTAATTTTATTTATAATATTTCATTTTAATACACTTTTGAATAAGTGTTTTTATATTTTGAGTTAATCATTTCATGTCCTATTTGCTATTTTTCCATGCAAAGTGCCACCTAATGGACATGTTTTGAACTAAACTTTTTAAAAACTACCATTGAGCGCATCTCGTATACAATCCAAATTACAAAAATGGTGGCGATCTATTCATCTTCAGCTACAGAAAGCTCTTTATACAAAGAGTTGAATTATAACCAACCGTTATGCCCTGAAATTTTTTTATTAGGAATTGTTTTAAAACAAATACAAAAAAACAGTGTTTTTATTTTACCTCATTCATCCAAAACTATAAATAACAGACTAGCCGCAATTGTAGTTTTAAGGTAGTTGATAAGTAAATGCTCAAATGATTTCTTTTTCGCAGAAATCGATGAAGCCACAAGAAGATCTGTTATGTAATGAAAATGTTTCCAAATAATACTTACTGGAATTCTTTCTTTCATCGTATTCATATTAATCCCTTCCCTGTTTATCAAAGTACACTCAGGCGAAATTGAAAATTTCAGAGATAAAGGTTACATCCGTTTTCTCTCCTTTAAAGGTAATACCTTACAGGGTTATGAAATTTTTTTTTGCGTTGGTATATCTTACAAGCACTTTGCATTATGTCTGACATAAATCTGAATTTGTATCTTCAACTATCTGAATTACTTTTTCTTAAAAAAAATCGGTAACAAGGTTTTTATAATGCTCATAAAGATTATATATTATGTTTACTAAGTTAAAATTCATATTTAACGAGAGTTACGCTTACCGATCTGCAAGTATATGAATGAATAATTTACACATTCCTTTTAAGGTATTTTCTGTGACAGAAATTTTTCAAAGCTTCACCCCTTCATTGCATAGTGTATCATCATTGACGCATGTTTTTACTTCATTGTTATATTAATATATGTAACAGTATACTGCTTTCCAGTATATTGTGTCACTTTTGATATATAAAACATGTTTTGATCCATGCTTATGAATTACTTTTGAACCACGTTTTCGGTTTATACACATATTCTATGTAGCATATAAAATATGTTTATAACTTCTTTTTTGAACCGCTTTCTGTCAAAAATACACAGTTAGCTGTACCAAGTCGTAAATCTGAACAGAAAATGTATCATGCAATGGATCCCAGCGCATGTTCAAATTGATGAAAAATGAGTCCGCCCACGCTTTGGCAAAGGAGTCGAGGAATCTCATTAAAGAATTTCTAAAGTCACCTCAGTGATTTAACCCTTTAACGCGCAGTGTTCCCGCTCTGGGAACACCAAACTCTGACGTTTTGACTGTTGCCAGTCACGAAGAATAGATTTGATATCTATAAAAATAGTTGCGGGTGATATAGCTCCACGAGAATCCTTTACTTTTTAGCACGTCATAGCACCGTAAAAAATTGTCACTATTTTTAACAGCACTGACATCTGCTGAAAAATGGAAGACTGCGAGAATAGCTGGATAAATTGCCAAATGCTGAAAAAAGGGCAGCACTTGCCATCGCTCGACTTAACTACCAGCAAGATGGCGGACGATCGAAACGTTCATCGCGTGCCACAGATCTAGAGACCCTTTTTTGACGACACCTGGTTGTGCCGGCACAGCCAGCTGTCGTCAAAAAAGGTCCCTAGATCTGTGGCACGCGATGAACGTTTCGATCGCCCTCCATCTTGCTGGTAATTAAGTCGAGCGATGGCAACGGCTGCCCTTTTTTCAGCATTGGGACAGGGTTGCGATTCAAAGGGTTAAACTCGGTTGCAAATCAGAAATTCACTGAAAGAGCCATAAATATTAAATATCAAATCAATGAATTAAGCACAAACAGAAAGATTGCAAAGACTTTGACCAGACTCGTGTCGAAATCCCATATATAGGGATAAGAACAACAATCATTTTTTGTTAACAGATGACAGAACAGAAGTATTCTTAGAAGTTGCAATTGAAATTCGTCATTTTCAGCTCAGACCAGTATAAAATTCCGCAGCATTTTTAATCGTAGTACACATCTTTTTCATCTAATTTCATGATTTTCTTTCTTATTATTCTGGAAAGTGGGTTCTAAAATCCCAAATGAAACATTAGATTAGAAAATGTGCCTCCGTACACAATGAATGAGTTTTAAAACATTAATGAACTTTCACCTCATTCTATTATATATTTTTTTCTTCATTCTTCAGTAGTTATATACAAAGTGTTGATCAAAAAGTAAGGTTACAAAGCCTGCAGTGAAGTGCGTACTTTTTACTTCACACAACCAACCTGAAAATACATGTGTTCAGTTATTTTTTGATAGAGTCTATGTCTCGATTTTGGCATTTGTTGCTCCGTGAGATGAGGTTTAATATTCGCTTTGAAGAATTATTTCTTAAATACACGGAAATTTTACTATCAGCAATGCTGCCCGAGTATCTCCGTTCTTTGTAAAATATCCGTTTCTTCAGATACAACGAATTTTTTTCCTCTTCTTCATATTTTCGGGAAAAATTCACGGAAATACAACATTTCCAAGGAGTACAGAAATTGTTCGTTGAAAAATGAGGACTAACCTAAAGACGCACTGACGCACTTTTAAAAATTATTTCTTTGATTCATGGAAATTTTACTTTTAGCAGTTCTGCCCGAATACCTCGTTTATATGACAAATATCCGGTTTTTCTCCCTCCTATAAATTGAAGAAACTTTTTGAGATTCAAGGAATTTTAATAGAAAATAGAAAATAATAATTCACGAATACATTATGTTTCCACAGAGTACAGAATTATTTGTTGAAAAATGAAGGACAAATTAGTATATAAAGGCGAGTTTTTCTGAAAGCTTTTCCTCATAATAATGTCCATTTCCGTGCTTGTTCAATCACGGTGTCATGACGCGTTTTATCTCTTTTTCTAAAGAGAATAGTTTATTTCCTTGGTGATCCTTCAAGAGCGATAAAGAGATAGAGTCGTTTGAAGCGAGGTTCGGGCTCTAGAAGAGATTGGTTGATGCTGTCCAGGAGAAGCTGCTTCAACAGCGAGGTGGTCTTCTGGGCTGAATGAGGTCACCCGTTAATGATGGAGGAAGGCTGTATGATGTAAGTGAGAATTCGCCGCAGTGGAAGAGGTGAAACAGTTCTCCCGCAAGGGCAGAATATTTACCAATATTGAATATTCAAACTCATCTCATACAGCGACAAGTACCTAAACTGATATGGTTACTATGTCAAAAAATAACAAAATGTATATACTATCAGTTCACTATATTGGTTGAATGAAATAAAATGTATACATTTCAATGCACGCTTTGTAACATTACTTTTTGATCGACGCTCGTATAAATGAACCACTCAAAAAATATTTTAATTCTGAATTTAAAAAAATAATGCTGTGAAGAGCTAAGTAAAATTTTACTCTAAAACGTTACATTCGAAGCGGTAGAGTACATGTCTAGAGTTATTGAGAAATAAGTTGCCCACTTCAGAGGCATATAGAATGCGTTTTATTAGTCCAAGTAAGATAAAATTTGAACTACAAATATATAAAATGAGGAGCTTCGAATGTATTCGATAAAAAATAGTACCAAAATTCATCATGCGTTATAAAACAAATGGCCTTATATTTGTGTTATCCTATTTGTGTTTATGCACTATAACACAAATGGTATTCATTTGCATATATTGAAAATCTGAATCATCACTACACTCTTAAAAATTTGGCTCAACATTTCACCAAAACATGGTAAAACATGGTACTTGAAAAGTTGGCTTCATACGATGGTGGAACCTTGTTCCAACATTTGGTGTTCAGGTTTAACCATACTTTTCTGAAGCACCAAAGGTTGGAACAGGGTTTCACCATCTTATGGAGCCAACTTTTCAAATACCATATTTTACCATATTTCGTTGAAATGTTGCGTCATATTTTTAAGAGTGTAGAATTACAGTTCATGAATACAGGATTGTTTCACGAGCATTAGTTACTTCTCTGCGCATCATAGTTACGGTGCAAGAAAAAGTGCTACTTATAAAACTGTTCTAACAGAACCAGAACTCTAATCTCCTCACATTGATCGTCGTGTAAAACAATCGCTAAGACAAGAATTCACAGATGATCTGTCGTCATTTTCCAACAGCTTGGCCTCCTTATTCGCTGGCTATCATTCCCTGCGACACTGCTAGTTGTAGGGTTTCTGAAGGACAATATCTACCGTACCAGGCCAGCATATGTACCAGATCAAAATTACAGCATGCGGCGCTATGTTCTCGATATCCCGGCTGGCTCATTCCGGACAGTTGTGGAAGATATGCTTCTGCGATTAGAGCACATTGCTGATTATGAAGGGGGACATATTAAACAGTTTTAATATTACTTCTTTTAATATTATTTAACATTTATAAAACAATGTTTTATGCGTATTACAGCGCCACCTATAGACACATTTTGTCACTAAATTTTCTTAATGAATTCAAGCTCATAATTTGAAATATCTGTAGTTCAAATTCGATCTCATTTGGACCATATGAACACATCCTATAGCCCTTTGAAGGGGACAATTTATTTTTTGCTAACCCTGTATATTTTGTTTACATTTCAAGAAATAATTTTTATATGAATTTTGGCTCTGAATATACAGTTGTATGATGTTTTTTAGCTTCACTCAATTCTTTACTCTGCTTCAAATTTACAGGTATACAAAAAATATGCACTTTAACTACATTGTTTTAAAAACTGTATGTATTCATTAACCACTTCTAATTCATCTGAACCTAGACTTTAACGAGCAGAAAATATTAGTTAATATAACTTTTAAGAAGATTCATCATAAATTAAAAATTTTAATAGAAATATGGCTTATCGCTATTTAAAGGAATGTTACTTTCTGCTGCGTCACATTTAAACTAAAATATGTCCTGAAACACGATTGCATTTTAATGAAACAATGTAGCTTGCAAGGAAACAAATTTCCAATCCAAAATAAGTTAACTGTATCATTTATTTCAAACATAGTTTGTAGTGGAAATGCATTTTGCAGAATGCTTCGAAGTGAAGCGTAATATAAACTTCAGAAATCTTAATTACATTTTATTTGCGAACATTTTCGGTGTAAGACTTTCATATTTTTCTCATCTTAAAATGTATTATAATACAATGATACAAAATGTTTGCGTCTTTATCACTGACTTCTGTAAAAATGTCTTTCAAAAAATGTAACATGCTGAGTGAAGAACAGTTACTTATTACTATTGTTACTAGCATAAAAATTTTTATTACACATTTGGTACATAAAATACCGTTGGGATTTTTGATGTCACAAAGAGCAACACAAAAAGCTTTATTTTGTCTATGTAGTAGGTGAGTCGATATGGAATTCGTTGGTTTATTTCGGATTGTCCAATTAATGCTCAATATCTACGTTGTTTGGAAATTTCTTTGAACGTAACTGGTTATTTACTGCAACAAAGCATATCGCACACTAAAGGCATTCTTAAACTGATCCCATATTTTCTGATTATTCATCAGTTTAAAATTAATTACTTAATAAAATAGTGGTATAGAATGCAAATTAATGAAAACCTAGAAAAGTAAGGGATAGGGAGAGTTTTTACAACAGCTTTTCATAAAACAACAAACCACAGATTTTTATGAAATAGTAATTCTTTATAACATTATTTAAAAGTACTCAACAGCAATACAGTTGGCCTTTTAAATCAAGAAGTATTTACATTGAAATCCCATATTGCTATGTTGCTCCGTATATTGTTGTTGAAACTTCTTATCCTTTCTAAAATATTGCAAATGTCTGTTAGGAAGACCTGAATATGTAATCTTAGAACAAAACACAAAATATTATAGTAGACGGAAACGTCTATGAGACACCACCTCTATTAAGACACATCCTCCAAAAGAGACCTTTAGAAGAGACCACGCAACCCCTATAAACGAACGCACTCAGTTCCCTGCCCGAAAATTTTCTAGCATTTTTCGTAAGTAAACTACAAACAAAAACCACATTCCATTGTAGTCGCTCTACTGTAAATCGACAGCAGATGCGAGACACTTACATATCACGTGCAAATCTTGTTGGTTAGAGAAGAGATATGTCTAAGAAACAAATAGTTTACCGTTGGAGAATGTGATTGATTGTTGGATTGATGGGATCTAGTCACACGAAAAGGGAAATTCGGAGAGGAACTTGAAGGTTACTTATGGTTGCAACAAGCCCAAAAAGCAAATACATTTTATTATGGAAAATTCAAAATGCATTAAGAATATCACAATAAATGTGCTTTTGACCAATGTGAAAAATAAAGTTAGGAGAGAAGTGTTGTTACTTATACCCTTTGGCAACCGCATGCGGTGACAAATCTCCCCAGGTAGGGAGGCGATGGGCAGATGGGGGGCGCCTTCCATTTTGAGGGCCCCAGTAGGAGGAAGTCCGACTTTAGCCCGTGGTCCCCTAATTTTGAACTAATTCCAGGGGAGGGACCAATCCCCTGAAATCGGCACACCCAGAGATAACGTGTACGTGGAGGACATTGCAGCCACGACAGATTTTACGTGCACCAGCTCCCTTTAGCGTACACGGTACCACAGCAGTCGAGCCGAGAGAAAGTTGACCCTCCCAAGCACTAGATAAGCCAGATGCTGCTTCACTTGCCGTGTTCTTATGGGGACGCAGTTTAGCGCCCAGACCACTGTGGGACTAGGAGAGAAGTACTCTCGGAGAGAGAAAAAAAAATGAAACAATCTGAAATTGCTGAATATTTTATTAAAATTCAAATTTTAAAAATATATTTGAATGATTACTTATGTATTAGCATGTAATTTCATAAGTAATAAAACAAATAATGTTTTTTTTTTCCTTGGCCATCAAATGTTTATACTTCTTTGAGCGACCACATCTATTAACGACCAATTTTACGCGGAACGGAGGGTGGTCGCTACCAAGAAGTTTCACTGTATATAGAAATGATAAACCAATAAACGCTAAACAAACAAGAAGATATATTTAACAACAGCTCTTGTAATGAAGATTAATATTGTTGGAACAAGAACAAATTTGATTTTCAAATTAATTTGGTAGAAATACACGCGCGCGCGCGCACACACACTTCTGAAACATTCATAGTTTAGCAGCTCGATTATTCAAAACAAATTTTAATCATAAAAAAAAGTTATACTAAAACATACCGGATAAACATTGCACGTCAATTTGATTTATGCGCTAAAGTTATAACTTTAACTCATAAATCAACTAACTTTTGCAGATACTTCACCCAAAAAAAAATTCTTTGAGGCGATGAAATTGTGGAGCACATTTTTTTTTTTTTTTTTTTTTTTTTTTTTTTTTTTGTTACATCAATATTGAAAAATGTTAAACATTGTATATACATGTGATGGAGAGATTAAAGAGATATCAGCCTGAAAAAGGGGTAAGATAAGAAAAAAAAAAAAAAAACTTATACACAAATGACAAAAAGAAATCCTTTGCTGAGGATTCGCTAAGTCGTATAAAATTATGCAGTTTAGTACTGTACTATAATTAAAAGAATTGTATGTATTTACTAAGGTTTGCATTATTAATCTTAAAATTTTTCAATAATTAACAAAAATTTCAAAAAAAAACTGAAAGGATGTGTTATTAATAATTCACAGGAGTTTCTGAGACCTTATTTTTAATTGAATAGTGCTCTAAGAGTTTTAAGTACTATAAGGGGATCAGAACATAATGCTTTTTTCAAACATAAAATTTAAATCAATTTTCTACAACTTTTTAATGGCAAATTAGCTGTTCCTAAACACAGGATTTTTATTTGCTTAATTTTTAATAAAAAGTTTTAAAGTGATTTTTCTTTTAAGAAAGATAGCAACCCTCAGCTTTTTAGTCACCTGCCCTCGTTTGAGGACGAATTTAAATGTCCTGAAATTGATTGTAGATATTTTAACAGATTTAGCTAAAATTCACTTAGATTAATATAGACTAAATTGATTTTAAATTAATTTAGATAAATTTTTAACAGCCCTTTAATTATAAACTAGCTGTTCCTAAACATACGATTCTAACTTCCTAAATTTTGGAGCAAAACATTTTAAATATATTTTTCGTTTAAGAAACATTGACATCCTCAACTTTTTAGTCATCTGTTCTCGTTTCAGGATGTATTTAAATATGTCCTGGACTTGATTTTAGACATTCTTTAGTTTTGGATCTTAGAGGAAAATTTTTATTGATCTCTCTTTTTTTTTTATTTGAGGTCACGCGATGAATATAAAAAGCACGTTTGCCCTCAAACCAATAGGTTACGAAATTTGGAAAATGATATCCAATCTAGCACTTATGTTAAAAAACTCTTATACATGGCAAATTTCTTATTACTAACTTTTGTGGTCTTGAATAGACTAAATATTCACATACGAAAAGACGACATTACTTTCTCATCCCCCTATAATTCGTATCTTAATTTTAACTACATTTTTAGCAATTTCCAATGAGGTTGAAAAGTGTTGATGATTTCGTTCTCTCTGTCTGTCTGTTCGCTTGTCCCCCCATTTACAGGGTCTCGCGAAATTATATTCAGAATAATCAGTGGCGTAGCTAGAAATTTTTCATGGGGGGGGGGGGGGAATACGACTACTGCAACACAAATATATGTATACGTGTGTGTGATAAGGGAGTAAAGAATATACATTTTGTACGGCAAAAAATTCCTCATGGGCGGGGGTGGGGCGTGGTGACCTCCCCCTATCCTCCCCCCTTGGCTACAGCACTGAAAATAATATATAAGAACAAGCCGCCCCATACCTTACTGTTCTTTATACTCAGTGCAGTGTTGACAAAATTTCTGGGCTCATTTCAATGAAAATAGTGTTCCTTTGTTTTTAGCCAACGACTTCTTATCCTATTATATCTCGTCAGTTTTAACAGTATTTGTCATTAAATTTATTTAGGTTAGGGTTGTTACACATTTTAAGTGTCATCATAAAAGCCGATGGTGAAACAGCAAATGGCTAAAATGAACTTTAGCCCAATGCATCGTGACTATTTTCAGATGGGAGATTAATGCGCCAAGAATTGTAAATTCGATATTTTAAAGCTGTGAAAAAGTCCAAAAAATCTTGTATTTTTGTGCATCCATTATTGTTATTTTGTAATCTAGCTACTGTGTGACATATGCTTGCTCCATTTCACGTCATTGAACTGTTAATTTGGATTTTTGCACACGCGTTATTGTTGTTGCACTAATGTTTACATCTAGCTTTTGCCGTTGGTAGCGTGAAAAATCGTCGATTTTGGTATATACGCATACATTAGAGTATTATATATGTAGATTTTTCAGATTTTCTTCAGAATCACTCCAAATTTGACAATAGTATACAGTAAAACTTCGACACAACATACTTAAGGGACCCAATAAAATTGTCGTTCTAGAGAGATGTATCGTTATATCGAGGAGAGATTATACTGTACGGAAAGTCCGTGGGACCACAAAATTTTATCGTTATAGAGAGATTTATCGTTGTATCAAATATTGTTATAACGAGGTTTTACTGTATAACCAAAAAACCCCAAAATACTGCTGTATAGAAAATTGTTTTATAATTGATGCCCTTGCCATGATTTACATTTCTTGTTAAATATAAATTTAAAATATTTGTGGTAGAAGCCTCAGTTTATATAATTCTTAGTCTAATTCATTCTTTTTTTACTGGGTATTAAGAAATAAATTTACCTTTTTAGTGTAAACATTTTTTTTATTTATTAATGCATGCATGTTTTTCATGGAATGGTTCAATACAGGAAACGCGAACTAAATACCGAACTAAGCCATTAATGAGCTTATTTTAGAAACTATTTCATCTTCAAAAATCAATGAAGCATAAAAAATACACAGAAAACGAAGTAGCTTTAAATAATCCCTTAACGTATTTTGATCTTTTTAGTTATATTCATGCTAATCTTTCTGTAGTTAATGAAGCTTACAGATACAGTATTGAACACTACAACATACAACTTTCTTTTCTACGGAGGAAAAAAATGATACTTTACAGATTTACAAAAATGTTTCTGAAAAATATAAATATTACCTCCATTACAGTCTTATTCAAGGAAAGCTAAAATAAATAACATTTATAAAATCGTTCAATTTTACCTGGAACAAAATATTGAAAATAAATATCACATATATTACATGTAAGCATAAAGGAATTGTATAAATGTTCATAAATACTGCTGGACTATACTCTTAACTTGAAACATATGTTATAAAATTAATCTGCAGGCATAGCAAAATATTTGTAATTTGCAAATATCTTCGTTTAAATAACGCCTATTTTAAGCATTTTTCACGATTTAGAATTTAAAACAAGTCTAAAATTAAATTCATGAAGATATTCGGTAGGTCGTATAACTAAATATATATTATTTTGTTTCCAAAATCCGAATAATAATAATGATAATTGAAAATAATACAATTGTATTTAAAATAACATTTGACATATTAAAGATTATGATAAAGTATTTATCATAATTGCGCTATAATAATGTTCGTAGTATGTATTGAACTATATCGTAATGTACTATTAGCGACGGACTAATGCGATGGTTTGTTGGAAGATTCACATACACAACCATTTTAGGGAAGTAAAATTGGATCTTTTACACTAATTTATTTTTTTCTAGGGAGGGGTGGTTGCCCCCTCCACCTACCCTTTAATATGTCCTTGTGTACTATACTAATGTACTGTATTCAAATATGTTTATTTTAACGAATCACGAAACTGTAATAATTAAAAGTATGGGTTTTATTACGATCTATATTGACTGTAAAATTACGCAATTATAAACATGTAATGATTATGCTACTTTTTAGAAAAATTTACAGCTGCGGAAAAAAAAAGGCCCACTTGTACATTTTTCGGCCGTCGTTCGTCGCACAGCAAAGTTACAGATACCAATCGTTTACGATTGACGCACACTTTAATTTGCTATGCATAAAAATTGCATAAGGGACCATCTACATATTAAAATTCGCACCAACTTTTTTTTTCTCAATAGCAACCCCTAGATTTCACTTCATATTTCAAAAATTTAGCTCATTTTAACCCTGGACACCAATTTTCAATAAATTTGGACAGAAAATGAGTGAGTTATGAGCACCCAAAATCCCCCTCCCCCTATGTTAAAATACTTTTTCATACTTCAATTCATATCTCATATAATATTGGTAGTAAGAAGCTGATTTTTATTCGTACTATTAGAACTAAACGACTCAAACATAATTTAATGTTATTATGATTTTTAATAAATCATTAATAAGAATTATGAATTATTAAATTAATATTCAAAAAAATTATGAATAGCGACCTAGCCAAATTTCGATGGAAATAGATGCAGAAATTAATATTACATGGCTGTGCAAAATTTCAAATTTTTACGTTCAGTAGTTTAATTTATATTAAATAAAATGTGTTATTTTCATGAGTTAAGGGGCCATATATAAATTTATTAAGTGAAAATTTTTTGAAAATTGCATAAAATAAATGTAAATTAGATTTATTTTGTGCAAAAACACAGTAAAAGATACCAGTATTAAAAATATCAAATTTTGAAGCAAATAAATTAGAGGTTTTTACAGTTTGTTGGGGATTCTATAAAGCGTGTATTGTTGCGTCCGCTACCATATTCCCCCAAATAAAATATTTTCCAGCTATAGAATTAGATGCAGTAAATGTATGTCTTCTAATACAACGTCCTATTTCTGAAAAACTAACATCCTCAACTTTCCAGGCATGAATGTGACCTTTTTTAATATCGGAAACATTAGGTCTTTGGAATTCCCCATACTTTATCAAACATTCAAAATCACGTTTTTCTGTAAAAAAATTTTCATCTAACTATAAATTAAAATACCGCCAAAAGTCTGAAGAATATTGCTCATTGCAGGCGATAGTATTAAATGAAGAAAGTGAAATAACAAACACAGTGATAATATTGGGTCGGCAAAAAAGTAATTGCGTTTTTTACGTGAAATTCAAACAAATAAATTTTCAATCATGAAACCATTCTTTAAGTTCGACTATAGCTGAGTCGAGCTATATTCATGCTTGTAGCCAGAAGAGCAGGGAACAGCCTCTAACTCCTGCCAACATTTCAAATGTCTAAGAGAAACATCAAGGGAAACACTGATTAACAATTTCAAAATTACAAAGATTTTCAAAATCCTTAGCAGTCATTTTGCATTTTTCCCTTAAATCATGTGTACGAACCAAGGAAGTTATGAACTCACGGGTCATTTGGACCACAGACTAAATATTCTATTCTACCCTTGATATTCTCAGTACAAAAAACTTTAAGAGAGATGGGAACAATATTTTCCTTGAAAATAATATTAATTTCTTTTAATTCTCGCGAGCGAAATAAATAAAAGGCGAAAAGTTCGGAACCTACAAATAGCGTTTTTCAATTTTCAGAAAGTCCCTTAAAAACGTGCAAAAATGAATTCGCAATATCTCCGGAAATTATCGTAGAAAATTGGTGAAAATTTATATTTAGGGTAATTTGAAGGTTTTCTTTCGTTTAATAAAGTCAAAATATGGGGTTGCCATTGAGAAAAACGAAGTTGATGCAGAATTAAATATGAAGACGGCCCCTTATGCAAATTAAATTAATAGTAAATTAAAGTACGCGTTATTTGCAAACGAATGGTATATATAACTTTGCTATACGACGAACGATGGCGAAATAAAGAGCAAGTGGGCCTTTTTTTTCTGCAGCTGTACATTATATAGATCATAAATCTTTCGTAAATAAATATTGATTCATAATTTTGAAGAATATATTGTCAATATGTTTAGACATCAAATTATTATTTCACTCTTATTGCATTTAACAAATTTAAAAATATATGCTAATTGCTTGAACAGTACAATTTATGCATTTTGGACACATTAAAGGATATTTTACAACAGATGGCATTCCAAATGAAAAGAAAGCCAAGCTAAATGTAAACACAAATGTAACATTTAAAATATATTTTTAGGATGTCCCGAAACGTCGTTCACAAAGGTCTATTTAGGTCTGTTTGTTAGGATGCACCAAGGTAAATCGGAATTTTATAGCAGCATATGGAGACATAAACGACGGCACATTGTTATATGATTTTCATTCGTGTAAAGCGCAGTAGACGCTTCTATAAAAATTTTTGAGACATCATGTATGCTGTACACATGATGTTTTAGTCGTTAGTTTTTAAAGGTACAAAAAAAAAACAGAGCTACTACAATGCATTGTCCTGTGTTAAAGTTTTTCTTTTCAAGAAATAAATGTTGTTTTCGTTGCAACAACATTTAAAAATCGTAGTATGTTTAGTATTTGAGTATTTGCTTTTCAAAATTTAAAATAGCGTAACAATCATTTTATGACAAATACTGTCCAGCATATACACCGCCCACTCACATTAATGTGACCTCCTATCAAAAGCCAGAATAACCACATTTCGCAAAGCTCACTGGTGCGAGATGTGCTGTAAAAGAGTGAATTAGGTTCTTGAAAGTGTTCACTGGAATGTTGAGTCATGCTGACTGCAGCCCATGGGCAGCTGTGCTAGGTTCCGCGGTTGAGGATATATAGCTCGAACAAGCTGATCCAGGTAGTCCCACAGATTTTCGATTGGTTTTAAGTCTGGGAAGTTAGCTGGATAGGGGAAAACGATAAACTCATCCTAGGCTCTTCGAACCACGCACGCACACTGTGAGCCGAATGACACGTAGCACTGACCTTCTGATAGATGCCATCATTCCGAGGAAAGCAATTTGCATGTAGGGGTGGGCATGTTCTGCATGCATAGATGCATACTTGTACTGAGCCATCGTACCTTCTACAGTGATGAGTGCACCTAGAAAATGCCGAGAAAACATTCCCCAGACCATAATGTTTCCTCCTACAGCTTGGACACTGCCGGCAAATGTTGGAGGGTGTTTGCTTTCAGACGTTTAACGCGGTATACGTCAACGTCCATCAGTCTGGTGGAACGTAAAACGTGATTCATCTTAGAAAGCCACCTGTCGCCACTCAGTGGATGTTCAGTTGAGATACTGGTGAGCAAATTTCATCCTTCGTCACCGATGAGCAGCAATCAGCATACCAGTCGTATTCTGCGGAGGTCCATACTCAGCAACTTCGGCTAAATTGTTCTTGAGGAGACACTGTTGGTAGCCCCTTAGTTCATCTGGGTGGTAAATTGCTCAACAGTTCTACATCTATTCACCAAACGTATCAGCACATCCGTCGTTCACCTCTATCATCTATGACCCGTGGTGCACCATGTTGCCGATATTGGATAGCGCCATTTTGCCATGCACGGTATACTTTTATCACGGCGGCACGCGAACAGTTTACAAAATTAGCCATTTCGGAATGATTCCACTCTTGGCCCAAAATCCAATTACCAGGGGTTTTTGACGTCAGATAAACCGCTTTGTTTTTGCATTATACCAACGATAGCAATGTATTCGGATTCTCTCGGACACCGTTCATATACGCTACATTGCAATGTACTGTCACCTAATTTCTGTAATCAGTTATTTCAAGTTGACGTCAGCAGCAGCTGGTGGTCTCATTAACGTGACTATGTGGTATATTCTTAAAGATTTTTCTACACTCATGTCCATAAATTAAGGATAATTCAGAATCACACAGAAATTGATCTCTAAAATAAAAATTTCACCTGTGGAATGATCACACACATCTTGAAGAAGAATATGCAAATTACAGGAAACCACCAGATGGCGTGGATGGTACGTCACAATGACGAGAGTGTAAGAGAGGGGTATATAAGGAATGGTGGCAAAGAAGTAAAATTGTCCACAAGCGCTGTGAAAGCCTTTCAGTGCAAAAACCGCTAAGTTATGGCACAAAGGAGGCATTTGGATGATGTTTTACGTGGCAGAATTATCGGACGACTGGAATGTGGACGTACCCAGCTGGGTGTATCCGAGGAACTTGGAATCGCCCAGAGTGTCATCTCCAGGCTTTGGCAACGATTCCAAGATGATGTTAATGTGAGTAGACGTTACAGCACAGGTCGCCCCCGAGTTACAACGCCGAATGAGGACCGCTATTTGGCAGTTACTGCCAAAAGAAACAGTCGGAGTACAGCATCAGACCTATCTCCTCAGCTCTCTTCAGCTCCCGGTACGACAGTTTCAAGGCAGACCGTGTACAGACGCTTAGGGCACATTCGTCTATATGCTCGTAGGCCTGTCAGATGTGTTCCACTTACCGCAACTCACTGTCGCCTGCGATTAACCTGGAGTAGAGAGCATGCATTGTGGACACCGCAACAGTGGTCTTGTGTGATGTTTTCCGACGAGTCCAGGTTTAGTTTGGAGTCTGATTCTCGCCGGACATTCATCTGGAGAGCGCCAGGTACCCGTTACCACCAAGAGAACACCATTGAAAGACACCGTTACGGTGGTGCAGGATGGCTCGTTTGGGGAGGAATTATTCTTGGTTCCAGAACTGACCTGCATGTTCAGAGTGTAACGATGACAGGCCACATCTATCGGGATGTCATTCTGGAACAACATGTACGTTTGTTTCGGGGCGCCATGGGTGCTGAATTTGTGTTTATGGATGACAACGTCCGTCCTCACCGTGCAAACATTGTAGACGAATACCTTCAATCGGAGGATATCACCCGTATGCATTGGCCAGCATACTCACCGGACTTGAATCCAATAGAGCATGTGTGGGATATGCTTGGCCGACGAATTGCAGCCCGTCAACCCCCTCCCACCTGTCTACCGGAACTTCGGAGTGCATTGCTTGATGAGTGGTGTAATATTCCCCAAGATCAGATTGATCATTTGATACTCAGCATGCCTAGGCGTTGTCAGGCCTGTATTGCATCGTCCGGGAGGCGTTTTCCCAAACCCTCAAGACTTTACGCACTTGGCGAAAACAGGAGCGCGCCAACGATTTGGCGAAAGAGAGGAGTTAAGCGAGCTTGTAGTCGCTATAAGGTTGCAATGCTAGTAAGAACGCCTCAAGAATTTATGATGTAATAACAGGCGTGCTTTTCGGATGTGTTTAAAGAATGTAATTAGTTTAATATATTGGTAGAATATGGAAAGTATATAATATGATTGTATGTATAAAACATTTATTTATAGATAAAATTTAACTTATCGGCTCCGCAATTTTATCATAGGCACTTTAAAATTGTTTATCGCATGTTCTTTTTGGCGCCATCTACTTTTTTTGAGCGTAATTATCAGAATAGGTTTATTGATCTATTGCATTTAATAAACATGTCTCCGATACATTTAAAGAATGTAATTTGTTAAATAATAAATGGTAGAGTAAGAAATGTATATAATTATACATTCTGTATTATGTACATTTGTGTTTTTATCTGTAAAGCCATTCATTTACAGATAAAAACACAACTTAAATGCTTAAAACTTTTCTATAAGCACTTCAAAAAATGCCTAACATTTTTAATTTGGTGCTACCGACGTTTTTTTTATTTTTTTTTTAACGGAATTGTCTTAGTAATAGTAGATTTCTTAATTTTCTGTTGTAAGTTTAATTTCTAGCTTCATATTGAAACATATAGTTATTTTTTCCTTATTATTCAAAACTGAGAACATGCAAAATAAGTCAATATTTCGTTATCAAGCGTAATGAATTCACCAAGAAATTTTTTTAACTAATCTTCAATAATAAACTATCATTTTTATATATTGAGAAATTTTACTGTGATGATTCCAATTTTTATCTATTTGATTGGAACTTTATTTCTCAGGGGCATGTGTTTTAGGAGATAAGGATGGTTAATATATTATTAATATATAATTTATATAATAATTATAATATATATATATATATATATATATATATATATATATAAATCTCTGACGTTTTGACTGTTGCCAGTCACGAAGAATAGATTTGATTTCTATAAAAATAGTTGCGGGTGACATAGCTCCACGAGAATCCTTTACTTTTTATCACGTCATTTCCCGTAAAAAAAATGGTCACGATTCTTTTTAACAGCACTGACATCTGCTGAAATATGGAAGAATGCGAGAACAAGTGGATAAATTGCCCAATGCTGAAAAAAGGGCAGCCGTTGCCATCGCTCGACTTAACTACCAGCAAGAGGGCGGACGATCGAAACGTTCATCGCGTGCCACAGATCTAGAGACCCCTTTTTTGACGACAGCTGGCAGTGCCGCACAGCCAGCTGTCGTCAAAAAAGGGGTCTCTAGATCTGTGGCACGCGATGAACGTTTCGATCGTCCGCCCTCTTGCTGGTAGTTAAGTCGAGCGATGGCAACGGCTGCCCTTTTTTCTGCATTGGGAAAGGGTTGGGCCTCAAAGGGTTAACCCCAAAAATGCTCGAATGTGCAGCGAACACTTCGAAGAAAGCCATTATATTGATGACTTACAAAACAGACTTTTAGGTCTGCCTATAAGAAAAATGTTAAAAGATTCCTACAGTTAATTTACCTTCTTTTAAATTGGAAGAAAAAACAACTCCTAGATCAGAAAGGCAAAAAAAAAAGAGGGAAGTTTCGGAAGATGCTTTAAGAAAATACGATCAGAAGATACAATAAATGATGATGATGAAGTAAACTTGAATGAAAGTTCAACGAAAGACAGTTGTAAAAACTGTGATGCACTGGAAGAAGAAATCAACAGTTTAAAAATTGAGTTAGAGTGTGCAAGAAGGAAATTAACAATATTAAAAAATAAAAATCGTCGTTCATTTAAAATCATGGCACAGAAATTAAAAAGAACTCTTCTGTATATAAAAAAAATAAAACATCTGAAATTGGATAATTAAAAAGGAAAGTATGCATCCTGGATAAAGAGAACAGAAAATTAAAGAATCTAAACGAAAAATCTTTTTACTTTATTAAAATATTATAGAAAGTACTTATATAATTGTTTTGCACCTTAAAAAATTAGTTAATAAAGTAAAACAATAAAATTAACTATTTTACATTAAATCTTTTTAAAAATATCAGCTTTAAGCATTATTAGAATCGACTTTACAGACGAAAAAAAAAATAAATAAAAAATTAGTTTTTGTGTTTTTATCGGCGATCTTCAATTGGTCTTTCGTTTCAAAAAAAAAAAAAATTATCATCTTCAACACTTTTAATAAGACGGTGAAAAGTTTCTAGTCCTATTACAGCATCCGGAAAACTAAGAATTTCTGCAATCTCTTATTCAGTTTAGCTCATTTCTTAATTTTCTGTAACCTCATGAATTTCATGCACTGTTAGCATTTCACTGGCCAATGCCATACTTTTTCAGTCCTAAAAATGGATTTTTCAAACAGTAAGAAGAAAGGGAAAAAAATTAAAAACAAAACAAAACAAAAAACGAAAGTCGCATGTAAACACGCTCTGAATGTAAACTTAGAAGTGAAAAAAGACTTTTTAAGCAGGAGAGTGTTTGGAACGAAACTTTTTAAACGGGTTGTTTTCACATTGTAAGAATAGGAAAAAATAGGGAACCGCAATCTTTTTAGGCGGGACTTTTAGAACTTTTTAGGCGGGAATTTTTTTAATGGTTTTACTGTATATTTTTTAACATTTAAACACACACACATATATTGGGTTGGCAACAAAGTAATTGCGTTTTCTTGGATAAAATTCAAGCAAATAAGTTTTCAACAAGTTTTTAATTACAGGTAAGCTGTGCCTGAACATACGATTCATATTTGTTACATTTTAAAGTAAGAATTTCACTGGCAGTATTTTTTTTTCGTCTATAAAAGATGGCCACCCTCCCCCTTTTTTCGCTTCTATCCTCCTTAGAGGACAATATTAAAAATGTCCTGAAATTAATTTTTAGGTATTCGTGACTGCTGTATTTTACAGAAAGAATTTCACGGATATCTCTATTTTTATTTGAGATCACGCGGGATATGATAAAAAAAAAGAACTTTTTGGCCCCTTACCCCCCTAAGATTACGAATTTTGGAAAATGCTCTCTAATCTAGCACCTATGTTGAAGAACTCACGTACGTGCCAAATTTCGTATAATTAACTTCAGTAGTTTTGGACAGGCGAAATATTGACATACGGAAAAACGCAATTACTTTGTTGCCAACCCAATATAAAGAAAGTTGGTGCATAATGTTTTATTTTGAATGATTCTTTTCTTTCTTTTTTTAGAAAACAATCCTATATTCATTACTTTATCTCAAAACAGAAAATCTGGTTTCTACTTGAATATATTTTCGAGAGCCTATGTATATTATATATTACTAATAGAAAGGGATTCACAGAAGCAATTGTTTTAATTTTTCCTAAAAATATATCACACTAAATCTTAAATGTCATAGATAACATTTTAAGTGAGAAAAATCTAATAAAAGTCATTGAGAAAACATTATCTCCAGGACTTCCCCCTCGCACGCGGGAACCATACTACGTCATCAGTTATCCCCCTTGTCTTCACTTCCAAAGACATTAAAATATAGTATATTTTAATGTCTTTGTTCACTTCTCGCAGGCGATTGACCCAGCCCTTGTGATTCTATAGCCCTGATGAGAGGGTGGCTTTCGCAATGCACGTCTCTCTTCCGCCAATTCGTTGGCTCCCTCCTGTTTTCGCCAAGTGCGTGAAGTCTTGAGGGTTTGGGAAAACGCGTCCGGGAGACATACTCCGTATTAACCATCCTACTAACCATGTTATACTGTTTTTTGTAAATAGGTTATTTTTTGTAATTTGGTTAAGGGAGTAAAACTTGCAATTTTTATTAATTATGTCAAACATATAGCATCTTTTTTGCTCTTTAGTTTTTGTTTAATAAATAGACTTTACAAATAAGTCAAATTTGTTTTGCTTCTTTCTCTTTCTTTGCCTGAACTTCATTATCCTTAATTTATGGACATGAGTGTAGTACTAAGATTGGACTGTAGATAATTTTTAGTTTACATTTCATTAGATGAAGATTTACACATAAACCAAGATGGAATAAAAAACTTTATTTATTTAGGAAATTTCATTTTTTAATTTTTATCTTCCTTTAATTTTTAGGTTTGTAAATTAATAAGACAATTTTTTTTTCCATTCTTTCTTTCTAATGGCCGTATCAGCAGCCTACTTGAGGTTCGCCCACAACGAAATGCCACGTAGCCGGCCGATGATAAACCGAGCAAAATTGCTTGTAGGGACACACACACAAAGCATTTATGAAATACAGTTATGACAGTCGTTAAACTTTTTCCTGTTTTAAAACCGGAATAAGGAACACTGAGTGCTTAAAATTTGCTTGAAACTTTTGTTTTTCGAAAGTGTTTCTTGGTAGTAGAGAATAACAATTTCGAAAAAAAAAATTTAAGACAAAACATATCTGTTTTGTCCTTTTACACACTATAAGAAAAAACCATGCTAAATTACAGCACAGTGTGCTGGTAATCATAACGCCAACACATGTGCTGTAAATTTCAAGCACTTTGAATTTTCAAGCACTGTGTTGTAAATTTACAACACCGTGTTGTAAATAGTTGGCACGATGGCACGGTGGCACAACAGCACATGTGCTGTAAATTTACAGCACCGTGTTGTAAAATTACAGCACATCATTTTCAAGTACCTATGTAAATTCACAACACTGTGTTGTAAAATTAAAGCACCTCATTTTTCGAGCACTTATGTAAATTTACAACACCATGCTATAAAATTACAGCGCCTGATTTTTCAAGCACTGTTGTGTATTTTTACAGCACTTGAATTTTCAAGCACTGTAACGTGTTTTCACAGTTCTTGAATTTTCAAGTACTTTCATGGAATTGTACTACACTTCTGTGTAAGTTTTAGCCTGATGCAATTTTTCTGTGCACATGCATTTATAATTACGCTTCGAGCAAAAATTTATACCTGTCCCTCGATTTGCACGGCACTCAATTTACACGTTTTTAAATGAAAACTTTTTTTATTTTATTTTATTGTATGTGTACATCATACACATTTACAATTACTTTTCAAACAAATTTACAGCTATCCCTCTATTTGCTCGGTACTCAATTTACGCGGTTTTCAAAAGAAAGCTTTAGTTTTTTTTAATATTATTTATGGGATCCTACAATTTACAATTACATTTCAATCAAATTTACAGCTATCTTCCATATTCACTTTCCTCAATTTACACGTTTTCGCGTTTACACGGTTTTACATGTTTTTTTTTTTTTTTTTTTTTTTTTTTTTTTTTTTTAAATCCTACACATTTACAAGTAATTTTCAAACAAATTCACACATATCGCTCGATTTGCACGGTACTCAATTTACACTGTTTTTAAATGAAAACTTATTTTAGAGATTTTTTTAAATTTTATTTATTGGATTCTACAATTTACAATTACATATCAAAGAAATTTTTTTAATTTTATTTATTGGATTCTACAATTTACAATTACATATCAAAGAAATTTACAGAACTATCCTTCAATATGCGCGGTACTCAGTTTTACACGGTTTCGCTTGTATAAGGTTTCAAAATGATTTTTTAATGGTTTTTTTCCTTATACTACGGTTTACAATTAATTTTGAAACAAATTTACTCCCATCCCTCGATTTGCACGGTACTCAGTTTACACTGTTTTTAAATGAGAACTTATTTTAGAGTTTTTTTATTATTTTATTTATCGGGTCCTATACAATTTAACATTACATTTCAAACAAATTTACAGCTATCCTTTCATATGCACAGTACTCAATTTACACGGTTTCGTGTTTATACGGTTTTTGGAATGAATTTTTTTATCAGTTTTGTTAAATCCTACACATTTACAATTAATTTTTAAACAAATTTACACTTATCCCTCGATTAGCACGGTATTCAATTTACACTGTTTTTAAATGAAAACTTATTTTAGAGGGTTTTTATTTTAAATTTTATTTATTGGACCCTACAATTTACAATTACATTTCAAACAAATTTATGGCTATTCTTCGGTATGCCCGTCACTCAATTTATACGGTTTCATGTTTACACGGTTTTTAAATAATTTTCTTTTATCCTACACGTTTACAATTAATTTTCAAACAAATTTACCCCGATTTGCACAGTACTAAACTTACACTGTTTTTAAATGAAAACTTTTTTCTCTAACTCGAAGTAGTTAGAAATTTTGCACAACCATTTAAAATATGATGAAAAATCTTGCTCCTTTAAAAAGCCAGAAAGATCTACAATAAATATTTTTGTTGTTGAAACTTTTTGAAACAGCACTAATGTCAAATTACAAAATGTGAATTTAACTAACAGCATTGCAAGTGGCAGTGGGAAATTTCGGAATGAGATTTTCATTCTTGAAACTGAGATCATTTGCTATTAAAATAAAATATTTGCAAACTCACAGTCACCTCTATGTCTAATACGTTAATGTTATAGTGATGCATAGCTGTAGGAGACTACAACTTTAAAAAAGAACTTTTGTGAGTGTGTAATAGCTTGATAATAAAATATGGCAATATTTTTAACTAAAACGTAAAATTAAAGTCTCTTGAACATAGCTTTGAAATTAATTTGTTTTAATAAGTAAGTAAGCAAACTTACATCCAAGCTTGAAAGGGGGGGGGGGATTAACAATTCTTGACTTGTAAAGGGACTAAGGTTCCTCTTATTCATAGGGCCAAATTATAAGTTAAGGTCATGGAAACAGATTTTTTAAAAATTTGTTTGTATGGAGTTGTTTTATACATACCCGTAAAAGGCAGGCCCGTTGTATTTCCAGAGTTAAGTTGCTTCAGTGTTTTGTTTTTTTACTATGTCACTCAGCTACATTTATACATACTTTCTCTTATTAATATCTTCTTCCACAAATTCAGATATTTAAAGAATACTTGTTGAAAAGGTAAATTAAGCATAATGGTAATATACAATGACTTAATGTGCTATTTATTTTTTATTTTACTTTCTTGGAACAAATGCAGGCAGTTAAGTTCTAAAGTAAAGATATAAATAAAGATATGGCAGAACAAAATTTCATGCTGTTCTTTGAAAAAGTCAGTATAATGCTTTTAATTTATAGTTTAATAGATGAATAAAACGTATCATTATATGAATTAGTAGTTAATTTAAAATTGCATTGAAATTATTTATCTAGAATAATTTTGGTAGTTTCAAATTAAAAGTCTTATTTATTAAAATTGCTTACGATAAGATTTTTTTAATTAAATATAAATTAATATATTCAAAACAATCACAAGTAAAGTAATTTAATAAAATAACAAAAGCACTCAAACAAAATCTGGTGGTGAAAAGGTAAAAGTAATTAAATTGTAAAATGACTCATAAAAGATACGAATTGGGGTCTATCATTTTGAGTAATACAAAAAAAGTCCACTCTTCTTCAGTTACAAAAAGTCAGTCATCTGCACAAGTAACCCAGTCAGAAAGAATTTAACAATTCTTTCTGACTGGGGTTGACTTTCTTGATGCTGTAGAAAAGTACACTTTTTTGTACCAACCAAAGGGATTGTCCTGGATAAATACCCTTTTATGTGTATTATTTTACAAAGTTCTTAATTATTTTTGATTTAATAAAATGTTAGCTTTTAAATAAACTGAAAAAAAAGCATAAAATAACAAATGAAATTTAAAAGATTAGAAATTTTATTGACTTTCCATATACAGTATATAAAGCTACATAGGTTTTTATATTTCATCTCTATTTTACACCACATACAACATAACTTATTCAGTCTTCTCTTTGATCAAACTTTCATTAATAAAGAAATATTTTTCAGATGCCTAGGATAAAACAAAAACACGTCATCAGATCAGCAAATAAATAAATCCCAAAAAAGTGCTATTTTTTTCTTTTTTGGCTACTAAATATTTCAACTGATTTCATTAACCCATTTCTGCCCAGATATTTTTGGGACTTTCTTCGATTTTTGCTAATACCATCAGTAATAGATATATTTCTGATTTCAAATTCTTGAACAAAGGAAGATATCTTTTAAAATCATTATGCATAATAATTGAAATGTCAACATCCTACTTGGTCATGTTAAAATATTTTGTGGAATTGAGGTTCAATACTCGAGAATAAAGCTTTGGGAAAGTTAATAACGTTATCGACAGATAGCGAAAATGCCATCCCAAAAAAAGGACACTAGACATAAATGGGTTAACTGAAATTCTTTAATATAAATACTTATTAATACTTTTGAAAGTCTTTATCCAGACAAAATATTAATAAATGTTAAACTATGAAAATTTTATCATTATTCTATACAAAATCGCAATATATAACGTTATGCCAAAATCGGGAGCTATGCTGGTTCCTTTTTTAAAAGAATGCATAAAATATGTACTACGTTGAGATTCCTCAACATCGATCTAGAGGCGTGATCGCGATAACGCCTCTACATGCGTATTTCATGCGCATTATGCCTTAGAAATGCGTATTATGCCTTAGAAATTTAGAATACGCCTTAAGAATTTCGGAATGCATGTCTTTACGCGTTGCTTTTCCATATAAAATTCCGTTTTATGATCGGTGATTACGGTGATATTTCCCCTTGAAAATGATTTTTATTTACAGTCAACTCTCTGAAATCTACGATAACTTTTAACCCTTTGAGGCGCAACCCTTTCGCAATGCTGAAAAAAGGGCAGCCGTTGCCATCGCTCGACTTAACTACCAGCAAGATGGCGGACGATCGAAACGTTCATCGCGTGCCACAGATCTAGAGACCCTTTTTTGACGGCTGTGCCTGGCACAGCCAGCTGTCGTCAAAAAAGGGTCTCTAGATCTGTGGCACTTCTAAAACATTTAAAATGTATATTTCTGACACAATAATTATTTAAATCAATCAATGTGAATATTATTCTTTACTGAAGAACATTTTAAGTTTCAATTATTTCAATTAAAAATCTTTAATTATTGAAAAGGAAGTATATTAAATATAAAGTGTTTTTGTTAATAAATAATAAGCATGCTCTTAAAATTTTATTTCTGAAAGAAAAACTGTTAGTGTCTTATGACATTATTATACAGAGAAACTCCTGATTATCTATTATGTTAATCACTGAGAAGGGTTGCACAGCCAATAAAAGAACACAATCAATTTGAAAACTCCTTTCCAAAAGAAAAACAATCAACATCAGTACAAAAATATACAATTTACTTACATTTTCAAGATGCATAACATTAAACTAGAAAATTTTCTTTTAACATTAATTGCTTAAAGAAATCTGTAATGTTAACTTGATTTCTGTATCTTGTCCCAGCATCTATGTGTATTGAAGTATTTTGTAAACCACAATAAGACCACTGTAATCAAATCCTCTTTTAAAAGATTTTAATGAAATTTAATTTGATGTAAAACAATAAATAAATTATTAAAAAATTCAACATATAAAATATACATGCATTACCATGCATTAACACTCATCAGATTCTTTAGGTTAAAAAAAAAACAACAAAAAAGGGGGGGGGGTAATAATAAATATGGTCTCTTCTTTAAATATGCAAGCCTCACAGTGAAATTTCATACCTGAATTTGAAGCAGTTGATGAGTTCCAGAGGCAATTGGTTCGGCTCCTTAAGCAACACTGCTTCCTGGCTCTCAATGCTTTCTTTAGGAGGTTGCGAATTGAAGTCGCTCATCTCTTGAATATCCCGACACATTCTAGACTACACCTATTTACCATTAGAGGTCATATGTAAATTGAGCAGTAATAAAGGAGGCCGCATAAGTTGAAGTACCTATGAATATAATTTTTATTAAATTATAATAGTTTATGTATAGTTTCAACAATTCATTGCATTATATAGAAATATTACACTCTCTCTCACACACACAAAGCTATTTATTATTTGACATAAAAAGTAACAATATAAAATATTTTTGTATATTCGCATACGAGTAATAACTTGTTATAACATGAATCATTATTTTTTAATTACAGGTTTATAGATACCGCTGCATTTTTTATATTTATAAACATATATTAGCACAGGGGTGCAAATAGAATCTAAATATTGGGGGGGGGGAGGCTTGGCGACCGCCAACTTCCAGCGACTGCCACCTTGTTTACATGGGGCTGGCACAGTCTCTGTCAATTTTACCCAGATTTCTATTGGATCCTTTATCGTGTCAAAAATGGATTTGACTATTCATTTGACTATTCCATTTTAAATAACTCCATTTTAGTTCTGTGGAAGCCGCCGATTGAGAATTGTGCTAATATTAAATTAAATGTAGTGTTTTTTCCATGGTTTGATTAATATCCTCTTTTAAATTAATCAGAAATTTTCAACATCTTTAAAATAAAGGTTGTAGTGTTAAAATTCAATATTATAAATATATTCATATAAATCTGTACAAATCAAACAATTCAGTTACAAGATAACTCCATTACTTAAACTGTTTTTGCATAATTTTATTTTAAAAAATTACTTATATCATATTTACTTTAATTATATTTAAATACATATTTTAACGAAATATATTTGTTTCTTAAAAGTCCCTATAAACATTTAAAAGAAAAAAAAATTGTACATGGACGCACCCACGGAGGGGGGCTTTGGGGACAGAACCCCCTTCCCCCTAAAGTTGGAGAGTTAGATGTCAAAAAACTTTAAAAATTAAAAGTTGTCATTAATGAGTTAAAATATTTTATTTTTAAAAAATCGTCTTCGAATTATTTCTAAAATATCTTTTAGGGAAAAAATTTGTTTTTATATAAATACTTACAGTTAGTGTATGAAATACATTTAAACTCGGTTAAGGGGAGTTACAATCTTTAAACCTTCAAAATATCGAAAAAACTATTATCGCATTTTTCAAAAATTCGAATCTTTCTGAATCGTATGCTTCAAACTACACGAAAATATTCCTATTAGAACGCGAGTAATTGCAAAAGAAAATGTGGATGCAATGGAGTTTAAAGAGGGGATTTAAAACTTTGAACGCGTTTTTCTCAAAACTGCTTTTTGCGACTTGCGCGCATGATTGTAAAAAAACTTATGCAGGTATTATCTTGAAACGTGTTGGGTAAGTACGTGTTATTAATGTCTATAACCTACACCTAAATAATATTTTTAATTTTCAATTTTTTCCCCTCAGGGTTCAATAAAAAAAGAAAATGAAAAAATCTCTACTTTTCATAACATAAAAATGTTTTTTTAAATAATAAATAGGTACAAAAACATGAAAAAACAGGTGTATAAATAAAAATTTTTTCTTAAAAGTCTCCATGTAAACAACATTTTAAAAAATATTCTGTATAAATAATTCATAAATGTAATACTATGAAAGAAGAATGATTCCAAAGACTGGTTCTCAGTTCTGAATTAGTTTAATGTAATTACAATGAGCACTTAATATTTTGGAATTTAAAAATTACTTAGGGAGAACAGTACACCAATATATATAGTTTATGTATAAATACGCATAGCAATTAGTTCCAACTTTTTTTTTTTTTTTTTGCTGAATGTATAGGGGGAACTTGACTAAAAATTATTGAAAATAAATAAATATACTTCAGTTTTGAAAAACAATTTAAAAATGTGATAAAACAAGATAAATTTAAGCTCGAGTTGGATATAAACTAATGTAGAATTTAAAAGAGTACTTTTTGTCGGGAAATACATCTTACCAATATTGGTTTAATGGGATTAAAACTTAAGTAGTATTATAAATAAAAAAATTAAAAATGAATTAAATCAAAAGAATGATTTCAAAAACCTGATACTTCATACTAAAATATTAAAATAACAGTGAATACTCCTGATATTTTGACATTTAAAATCCATTTTATATAAAATATAAGTTAATAGTAGTATATTGTATAGAGCAGTGTTTCTCAGCATTTTACAAATATGGACCAGCAGATTACAAATTTCAAAACCTTCGCTGACAGGCACATTAAAATTTTCAATATCTTCTAAAATTTTAATGTGGCGTTCAGAATCAATTTAAAAACGAAATAAATTTAAACTTTTTTTTGAGTTAGACAAAACTTAATGCAGAATTTAAAACAATATTTTTCTGGAAATACATTTTACCAATATTGTCATTAAAATATATTAATAGAATAATGAAGCAAGTAATAGAAACTACAGAAATTTTATAACTATATTTTTATATTTATTTACATATTCTTTAAGATGAAAAGTTTTTAATACAATAACTCTTATCTACAAGACGTTAATGTTTCAAAATAATTATATTCGAATCGATGTTCTATTAGCTCATTGAAACGAAGAAATAATATTTATAAATATGTATATGGTATACGAACTTGGTTTTATAAAATGAATAAACAGCACTTTAAATTTTTTTTTTAAATAAAAATAAAAGCAGTATATAAGTTATATTATTATTTAATTAATACAATTTGATAGTTTACTATCATTAACGCGTAATAACCTTGCAGAAATTTTTCAGTTCAGCAGTCTTGTTTACTAAACAAATGCACACCGGAACTCGGTTTGGCACCGTTTAGAATACCGCCAATATCCAAACATCGTACAATAAACACATACTTTATACGTTATTAGAAGCTTTGGAAGACTAAATTACAACATTATACGATTATCTGGAACCTAAACTTTTTACAACATATCATAATTTCAACCAAATAAATATTATAATAGAATTACTTACACTGCAAAGTCTAACTTCCGTAACCGGGTTCCATTGTAACACATCGGCAATTCACTATAAACAATGTTTTCTTCATTCAATATCTTGGAAATTTACGCATTTGCTTTTCAAATCTGGAACGACTTCAACAATTAACGTCTGAGCACAACCGCCCTCCCATAATCAATTTTATTGGAATCTTTAACAGCCGTTGAAGTATAACAAGAGTCGGTTAAACAACATAACATATACCAGATTACAAAAACATGGGCATGGCAACCAAACCCTCACTCAACTCACATATTCTTGCCTGGAGTCCTAGCTTAGCTCACAGATAATGGCACGTTATTCTGATTCGCTATGAATGTCATGTGACCACCAGAAGTTCCACCCTAAGTTTAAAAAACCAAGCGCGAGTGCTTGAATTTGATTTTGCTGCACGTGTTGTAAATTAGATACAGCACATTGTGTTGTAAAATTACAGATATTTAATACAGTGCATTGTATTTAGCAGTTTCTTTTTTTCTCGTTCCTTTTGTACATACTGGCAAATTCGAGAAAATTATGGAATTTTCCGTGAACTGTTAATACAAGTAGTTCAGTCTATTGAATTAGATTGGTATACTCCATACAATAGAGTTAAATTAGCTGCAACCTTTCAATAGAGAAAGTCGAACCATGATTTGGTTCTTTGATCAGTTTAACCACCAAATCATGGTTCAACATTTAGTCCAGCCATTTAGTCAAAAAAAAAGGGGGTTACCTGGAAAGTTTTCCGGGAGTTTTGAAAATGGACAATTTTATAGATTTCGATGTGCTCTTTCCGAATTTCAACTTTGCCCCTTCGTATCTTTGCCGCTCGCGCCGCTATATTCGAAAAATGGCGCCCAAAAGCAGTTTTTGTGCAATATCTCCTTTCCGACTCATTTCACGAAAAAACAATTACAAAAAAGGAAACTAGAGAAAATTTCCTACAATTTATGTAGTTACCTTTTTTTCGTAAAATCAATAGTTTTGGCGTACGAGCGCCGCAAAGTGTAGTTCTGTATGCGTTTTGGCCAAACAACGCATTTCCACACCACCTTGTGAGGTAGAGTAAGCGGCGCGTTCTTCTTCTTCTTTTTTTTTTCCCGTGGTATCCCCAGTAGGCCTAATCCACATGCATTTAACTCAGGCATGGGCAAACTACGGCCCGCCGGAAGGTTTTATCCAGCCCGCAGACAGAATTTTGCAGGATGTGTTTTTAAGCGAGTTTGGCAGCTGAAAGACGACATTGTGTCGTTCTTCCATGAGAGACAGTGTTCTGCGGAGTGCGAAATGTAAGAAGATAAAGAATGGCTTTCGGACTTTGCATTTTTCACAGATCTTCTTTGTCATATGAGCAACTTGAATATCAAGATGTAAGGGAAAAATCAATTTATCGACGATATCTGGGCACATCTCAAAGCTTTTAAACTAAAACCTAATGTATTTGCTGGGTAGCTAACTTTTAACCTGGCTAACGAATTTACTTTCACTGCCATTCAAACAGAATTGGATATTTTTACCATGCCTTTGAACGTAAATTGTGAAGCAGTGAGGTTAGATTTGCAGCTTGAATTAATTGAGTTGCAATATAACGATCATCTCAAGCAGTTGTTTCTAAATATTCCAAAGTTAGTGTTATACAAATCATTATTGTTTCCCAAATTTAATATCTCACGCTCAGAAAATCAGTGCTTGCTTCATCTTATATATGTGGACAAATGTTTTCAACTATGAACCTTAGAAAGAATTCTTTCAGAAGTAGACTGGCAGATGAGCATTTACCTCGTTCCTTAGAATGAGTACATCTCACTTCGAACCTCAATATAAGGAACTTTTAAAAATGAAATAGCAATTTCATTCATCTCATTAACATATTTAAATTGTAATACTTGTATATTGTTTTTAAAATTTTAGAAAAATTTATCTTGGCCCGCCAAACTTTTTTTTTTCGATTTTTGGCCCGCGACCGAAAAAGTTTGCCCATCCCTGATTTAACTAATCCAAAATTTAGCGCATTCTCCTTCGCTTCACTGTTCTTGATGAACCAGGTGTTGCAAGTTCATTGTCTCTAGTACCGATCGAAATGTCGATGCCCGAAATTTATTCCACATCAGCCGCGATGGGATTGCCAGTTTCATCGCAATCTTCTTCGTTCTCGATTTCATCATACATTTGCTCGAAAATAGTCTCTGATTCTTCCTCATCATCACTATCTTGTAATGGAACTTGCGAGTTATCACAGGTACCATTGCAATTTGTGCATATAACCAACACCTCCTAGATATAGAAAGCCTAACAACTGGTAGGTTCCCGAGCTTTCACGTCATCAGTAGGCCTTCAAGAATGACGTCATCACAATTTAACTCTCATAAAGTAAAACTATTTAAAATTTCTGGTGAATTTACTCACGCACAACAGCATTTTACTGATTTGAGATAGAAAATTTTAATTTTGCGGCAAAAGGCAAGTTTTTAACTGTAACTAATTATGTAGTGTAATAAGGAAATAGATCATAATGAATTGTTTTGTACCACAAAGGTATTTTATTTTTTATCTTTAACTGAAGTTATTTTCTAATATTTGTAGCATTCACCAGAAAATTTAAATAGTTTTACTTTATGAAAGTAAAACTGTGATGACGTCACTCTTGAAGGCCTAGTGGTGAGCTTCAGTTCTTAGGCTTTCTATATGTAGGAGGTGTTGATATAACGGAGCACTTTAACCCAGTCTTTCTGCATCCACTGGCTTTCTGATATCTCTTTCTGCGTTTGCAAGAAATAAGTTTTAACAAGCTTCAGGAGCTGGGGGCTCGAGTGTGGTGACAGACATTAGCCTGTCCTTGTTTCTTTTCCACTCCCATTGCTCTGCATTTTGTTCATTCCCATACCACTGCTGAACCTGATGATAGCTTCGGAGCGAATGTTGTCTTGTTCCTTCTGTTGGTGGTAGCGACGCAATACTAAATTTACTTTTATATGCTGATACTGTGAAGCATGCATATCTATAGTTATTTAAAGACATACTTTTTTTACTTTTCACATTACTGTCACTGTATAATTAAAGAAGGAAGCGTTCTCCAGTTTTAGCAATGCTCTTTGAATCAGCATTCGGATTTTTGAATACCTGGATAAGCACGTTTAAATCTGGATTTTTTCGGAGTACATCAATAAATTTCATTTTTCCTTAATTAAATAATGCTGATGTTGTATCACAGCCGCTGAAAGCATGAAAGCAGGGGCGTAGCCAAGGGGGGGGGGTTAGGGGTTCATGAAAAAATTTTTGCCTTACAAAATGTATATTCTTCACTACATTATCACACACATGTATACTTATATATATGAGTTATAGTAGTCGTAACCCCCTCCCATGAAAAATTTCTGGCTACGCCCCTGCATGCAAGAATAAAATATGATCTGCGGCTGGTTTATCCATGATACTTGTTGTTGAATATATTTGTTGCGAAATTTTTCTTTTTCCTGGTTTGAGAATATATATGATTTAACGCGTAGATATAGCCGTCAAAAGAATAAGAAGATCTACAACTTCGCCAACAACTAATGGGGCCTACTGGGGATAGAAAAAAAAACCGCCGCTTACTGTACCGCGCAAGGTCGTGTGGAAATGCGTTGTTTGGCCAAAACGCATACAGAACTACACTTTGCGGCGCTCGTACGCCAAAACTATTGATTTCACGAAAAAAAGGTAATTACATAAATTGTAGGAAATTTTCTCTAGTTTCCTTTTTTGTAATTGTTTTTTTCGTGAAATGAGTCGGATAGGAGATATTGCCAAAAAAATGCTTTTGGGCGCCATTTTTCGAATATAGCTGCGCGAGCGGCAAAGATACGAGGGGGCAAAGTTGAAATTCGGAAAGAGCACATCGAAATCTATAAAATTGCCCATTTTCAAAACTCCCGGAAAACATTCCAGGTAAAACTACCAAATGACTGGACTAGTTCCCATATAAAAAGGTTGCAGCTGTTTTACAGTAAATTAGATGCAACCTTTCTATGGAGAAACGTTGAACGATGATTTGGTGTTTAAACTGATCAAGGAACCAAATCACGGTGTGGTCATTTAGCAGTATTTTGTCTTATTCAGAACACTGAGCTCTTACTTTCAGAAAACAGAAATTTATAAAAGTTAAGCAGATTGAATAGAAACTTACTGGCAATTGCTTTAAGTAATGCCCTTTTACTTATTTCCCTTTTTTAATTCTGATGTCAGCCCAAGACTGGCTTAATACTTGCTTCAAGATATTTTTTAAAACATGCTATTCTAGATGCTTAAAAACGCTTTTCTAGTTTATTATAACAGCATAACTCAGTCTATGCTACAACCATGACAACCATCATGCTTATTTTTTCAGTTTTCATTTTTTCATCTAGAGAAATTCCAATTTCGAAATTTAAGTTTGCAAAAAAACATTCCTGAATTTTTACCTATATTTTAATATCACTCGTGACTTCTACAAGTAATGTGATTTTACAGAAAATAGCAAAAAATCACATTAGAAGTACAGAAACAGCCGCATACAGCAACATACTGACAAGCAACAAGAACACTCAACAAAATATTAAAATTAAAAGCTAACATTAATTCAAAACTTAACTGATTGAAATGCTGGAAAATTTAATTGAACACTCATTGCCTATGTATAAAATAACAAACAAGAAATTATACTTAGCAGTTATTGATAAGCATCTCTTTTTTATGTGTATTATTTTACATTTTTAATTAATTTCACATATACTTTGATTGCACTCAGATTTCATTGAATAGAGTAATAACAAGCTCTGAATGAATTCGTTGCACTTTAAGAAATTTTTGGCACTTTGTATCTATGAAAGATCTTTGGTTTCCCTCACCAATTAGGAACCTCACCATACCCAAGGTCTGAGAGAGTATATCCTTAGTCACTTCACTAGCAGGGAAAAAACTTATCAGAAAATGGTTTTACTGTTTGCAGTTCAGTAAACTTCAATCCCGATCAGAAGCCGGATTTTTATGAACTGAGGAATTTCCTCTTTAACTATACATAGATAGATATAGATATAGATAGATATAGATAGATAACTAGACTAGATATGATATTTTGATTCTGTAATTAATTGTTGGCTGCTTTTATCACTATGCGTGATTAATTTTATGTTATGATGTACATACATATAGTTCTTTATAAAAAACTTTGGATAGATTAGTTTGGGCAAAACTTTGGATTGAAGTTATATTAACACTTTTTACAAAGTTTTGAATTAATTCTGTCTAAAGATGTTGTCCGAGAAGCAGCATATGTTTTTGCTACACTTATCAATTTTAAGCAAGACTTTTTTGCATTAAAAAATTAATTTGAGTAATTCGATAATTTTAAGAGTAGAAATATTGACATATTAATGTAAATATTTCCGTTATTTGAGCTAAAAAAAGAATCCAAATTTGATATTAGTTTTAATATTTATTTACTTCTATTTCAAGTTAACAATTTAGTGAATTTCGGAAAGAAAATGACATAACAGAAATTTATGGCTTTCCCTTATCTCGCTAGACAGCGTTTTAAAATCACTGCCCATTAATCAAGAAATGAACGACTGAAAAATTGAAAAACTTATTGAATAGCAATAATGCTTTTAAAAAATGGATAAAAGCCAACTTCTAAAGCTATCAAACATTTCAATACTGCTAGTACACGATTAAAAATCATGCGCTAGGATGTCAGACTACGTTTTTTTCCCCTACACTGCTGAATAGAATCTATGTATTTCATTATCCGAACCTATCGGATTAAAGTCGACTTTTATTGAACCTCGCATAAACAGGAAGTTATGACGAAATAAAGCGGCTCCTCCTTTTCTAATACTTTTATGGAAATAAGCGATATTTTAAAGCTTTGAAAAATCATATGGCTTGTTTTCTTCGATCACATGGTAACGTCTTCTCTTGGCGCTTTTCCAAACACCGGTCTTAAATTATAGGTAGCTGTACACAGTCAGAGCTCCTTGCCGTAAAGTCAGGAGAATAAATGGATTACATTTCAGATTTTTAGTGGAGAATTTTTATACGCCGAGTGCATTTTCTGAAGGTAATTTTTACAATTGTGTGTTGAAGAATCGTTGGAACTATTCGCTTTAATGCGGTAATATTTCATCCGTGCTTATAAATAAATGCTCTCAATCATTAAAATTATATAGTATTATTACTTTTCAGAACTGTCTGAATATTAAAAATATACTGATTAATAGTGTACCTGTTGAATAATACACTGCTGGCCATCGTAAATGCAACACCCTGAAGGAAGCATGCAAATAATATGAAATTTACAACATGCATTAGCTGAGGTGAGATATGCAAATGATTAGAATTTCAGCGCAGACGCACATCAAGCGCGCCTGTGGCGCCACCTCAAAGCGCTATTTAAGGCTTGGAGATTTCGACGGTTTCAAGTACAGCAATTGTGTTTTTCTTGCTTTTTTTTCAAAAAAACGATAAATTATGCCTCGTAGGAAACAACGATCATCTTTTGATCAAGTATCCGAGTTTGACAGAGGAAGGATAGTGGCATACCGAGATTGTGGGTTATCTTTCAGGGAAATCGGTCGTCGTATTGGACGAAACCAAACAACTGTGATGCGGATATGTGATCGTTGGGTGCAGGAGGGTACGACGGACAGACGTGATCGACCGCATCGACCTCAGTGCACCACGTCACGTGATGACAGGCAGATTGTACGCATGGCAGTGACGGACCGCTCAGTCACATCACGAACCATATCACAGCAGATTCAGTCTGTAACGCATCATCCAGTGTCTGCGCGTACCATTCGACGTCGTTTACAGCAGAATGGTCTGTCCGCAAGACGTCCGTTGCTTTGTCTACCTCTGACGCGGAACCACAGACGTCTCCGCCGCCAATGGTGCGATGAAAGAAGGATGTGGACGACAGAATGGAATGAAATTCTCTTTACTGACGAGTCACGCTTCTGTATGCAACACCACGACGGTCGGATTCGAGTCTGGAGACACCGTGGAGAGAGGATGCTGAACAGCTGCATTATGCACCGTCACACTGGTCCTGCACCGGGTATTATGGTATGGGGCGGTATCGGATATCTCTCTCGCACTCCTCTAGTACGCATTGCCGGTACTTTAACCAGCCAGCGCTACATCTCCGAGGTGTTGGAGCCAGTTGTCCTTTCTTACCTTCAGGGCTTGCCAACAGCCATATTTCAGCAGGATAATGCACGGCCACACGTGGCACGCATTGTCCAAGGGTTCTTCGTCAATCACCAGATTGAATTGCTTCCCTGGCCGGCGCGCTCTCCGGATCTTTCGCCGATAGAAAACATGTGGTCCATGGTTGCTCAACGACTGACCCAGAGTTCATCCCCAGCTGTCACACCAGATCAACTTTGGCAACGTGTGGAAGCTGCTTGGTCTGCTGTACCCCAAGAACACATTCAAAGTCTCTTTGAATCAATGCCGAGGCGTGTGGCAGCTGTGATCTCCAACAACGGCGGCTACTCTGGGTACTGATTTTGGCAGGAACCACGCTTCATAGAATGCTGTAAATTTAATCATTTGTTACTTGGTCAACATGTTATCTACACAATAAATTTTGTTGTGATATCTCTTGTTTTTCTTGGTGTTGCAATTTGGGTGGCCAGCAGTGTATTTTAAAGTTAATTTCCTGTTACAAACGGCTGATGAATTTGTCATTCATTCCATTTTCCGAATTCCAGTTTGCATTGCTATTTACCTCAGTCTTAAATCAGCACACATATAACGAACCATTTGCCAACGACAAATCTTAATTTTTTTGTATTTACTTCCACGTTTTCTAAACATTACTAAACACAACTATCATTACAAATCAAAATCCCGCTAAAATCACACATTTCTAGAACCACGCAGTTTTAATTCAGTTGGAACAAAGGAATCCGCTTTCAAAAACTGCAATTACTACACGGTCCCTTGCAATTCCTTTGTAATTTTGTAGATAGTCCCTGCGTTCAGTCCCTCTGGTGTCTTGAAAGACATAACAAACCTCGAAAAACCGCTGCCCAGATTTTGGGTTTGGTCAATAATTGCAACGTGCATGGATCATGTGACACGACCTCAAAAGTTAATAAAAGCCCAGCAGCGACTTTCCGCGTGACCGCAACTGCCAAGCAAACATGTATTGAAGTACCCAATAAAAAGATGAAATCGCAATTGGACTCCGACTCATTTCCTCCATCGGCAGCCGTAACGCGTGCCCAAGGATCGCTCCCGGCGTTTGCCGACCAGAATTCCACAGTAACGGCTCTAATACAGAGTCCCGAGCAGCCTCGCCAACATCATTCTGTCCTACATTTATTTAATAATACAAAAAACATATTTTTTTATTTATTAGATTACTCTTCTGTCATACAATAACTTATTATTCATACTTTCTCTATTAATAATCATTATATTTTTTAAAACACTATGTTATATTTAATTGGCTATACTATCTAATTATATTAATATGCCTGGATACTCATAAAGTATAATAATATTACCTTTTAGTATTTGGCAACACCTATACCTTCTTCTTTCCACTTTTACACTTTCATTTTGTAGCAACACCATTTTTCACGTTTTACAATTCTTAAGATGGCAACACGTATTACTTGTTTTCCATGTGTTCAAGTCTGGTATGTAGATTTATCAATGCTATTTCTATTTTTTGTTATCTTTTTTGTTTCTTTTTTTCCTTTACATAGTAGGGTAGAGCCCAGAAAGTGTGGAGTAAATATCTCTTTTGATATGCCACACAACCGAAACCCTACTATTTTGTTTGATTTTAATTATAATCCACTGTTTGTGGCTCCTGATGATGGTGACAGTGGTTATAATTTCTGTTCCATTCTATATTCACAATAATTATTGCACTTTATTTGGCTCAGATTTTATTATTTTTTCAAATTGTGGTTTCTATTTCTTGCTTCTAGCTGTTTTTTTTTTTTTAATGCGAGGTATATCTTATTTGCAGTATGTTTTGTGTTTTACTTATTAGTAACTGAACTGAATACAGTTTTAACAGTTTATATATAACTGAACAGTTTATATATAACTGAATACAGTTTTTACTATAACACATTTCCTTGGCAAAACCTCAGGCTGGGAATCAGAAACCTATGGTTTCGGTGTTGTGCATTTCTCCCTCTGAAGAGACGATGCATTTTATGCTTTAATTATATAACAACAATGGCTGGCCTGGGGGGCATTTATCTAGTATTTGCTAAATAATATTATATATACATATGACAATGAATGGACAATGAATAACTGAAGGACAATGAATGAATTCAAGGAAGGACAATCGTGAAGGACAATTCAAAGAAATATTACATTTCCATAGAGTACAGAAATTATTCGTATATATATATATATATATATATATATATATAATATAAAATAGCCTAACTTACTTAAAATGGATTCTCAAATGAAATATTAATTGAAAGCACATTATAACAGATATAATACGTAACCATGAAAATAAAAATGAAATCCAGAGGCTATAAATAAATTTGAAACAGGGCCATCAAAGCCAAAAATTGGGAAAAACATGCCATGAGCAATCACATGGGCTTAAGCCTAGCTGAAAAACTCATGCATAGAAATGGATGTGGAGATGTGGAAAGGAAAATTGAAATGGAGTACTCCATTATCAAGTACCACCGTACTCACATTTCAATTAAAGAAAAACAAAAATAGTTAGGTTTCTGCAGGCCACCTGACAAAAGAAGTCGCTTTGCGTGTCCTGGGGGTACGACCTAACTAAAATAAATAACAGGCATGGATGCTATCCCAACATGGAGGTGGAAGAATAGTCAAGACAGGACCAGAAATCGATGGCAACCGAGAAAAATAATCGATAAAAATAACCAGATCCAAGGAGGAAAAAGCAGGAGGAAGAAATACAGACAAAATGCTGCCAGTACCATGTTATAATATCAAGAAAATCAGAAAATAGGAAGGGAAAAAAGTAAAAAATAAAAATAAAAAATAAATAAAATATTGTAATTAATAACATCTATTATAATAATGATAATATTACATAGGTATTAAGTGTTATTTGTGCTAATAATATTCTACGCAGTAAAGGTAAAATTTCCCTTAAAGTAAATAAAAAAAACTTTGTAAAAAACACACATAAGATGTTATAGGTATGTTATACCTATAACATCTTATGTGTGTTTTTTATAAAGTTTTTTTTTATTTACTTTATCGTTTAACACCAGTGTTTTGAGTGTTTTTTCCGCCGAAAATTTTCCTTAATTAGGCTTATAATGGGGACAGAGGAGTAAGAAATAAGATTTAAAATGTACCTCAAAAAGAAGAGAAAAAGTACCAGTAATCAATAATTCTAAATTGTATTTATTTATTTATTTTTTAAATATTTTTTTTTGTATAAAATATACAGATATATATTTTATGATTTTCATTGTTTTATTTTATTTTTTTTTATTTTATTATTATTATTATTATTATTATTATTAGAAGAGACCAACTACCAACCCCAACCTCACCATCCAATATACTAATTTGGACATACAGTTTTATTTATTATATTGTGGATATATTATTGATTTTAAAAATATACCTGGATATTTGTACTTGAGAGCTGATTTATATAGGTAGGTTAAGTTGTGGGCCTATATATATATACGAATAATTTCTGTACTCTATGCAAATGCAATATTTCCTTGAATTGTCCTTCACGAAATCTGAAGAAGAAAAAAAAATACGTTGAATCTGGGGAAGTTTACTCACATTCAGTTGACAGGAGGAAAAAAATACGGATATTCGTCAAGTAACGGCGGTATTACGACAGCACTGGAGACAGTCAAAATTTACGTGAATTGAAAAAATGATTTTTGAGAGCGCGTCTTATACACTAATCTATTCCTCATTTTTCAACGAATAATTTCTGTACTGCTTTGAAAAGTTATATTTCCATGAATTCTTCCAGAAAACGTGAAATAGAGGAGAAAAATACGTTGAATCTGAAGACGTTTATTCAGTTGACAGGAGAAAGAAAGAAACGGACATTCGTTAAATAACGGAGATATTCTGGTAGCACTACCGCAGTGGCGGCTCGTGGGATACAGCAAGTACAGCCGGGCTGCACTTGAAATTATCAGCACATACTTTAAAATAATTTATTCTACTAATTTTCCTAAATTCAGATTAGAATTGTGGAATTCCTACGGTAAATTAAAAAAATCTCCGAAAAAAAACCAAACAAACAAAAAAAAAGTATTGAGGCCGGATCGCTCATTCAGAAAAAAAACACTTGAATCTTCCCGCAATTCAATTGGGAAAATCTTTGGTTCAGCCCAGAGCGCTGAAAAGAAAATTGGCAGCACCGTAGCCATGACAACGACTACGTAAGCAGGCTCTCCGGCATAGGGAGTATGCAGCTGATACAGCCGATGGAACATTTTCTAACGGCAGCTGAACTTGAGAACTCGACTAACCGATTGGCTCGCACGAGAAGTGAGGGAGGGGGTAAGGAGAATATATGTTTGGAAAACTCTCGACTTTATATTGCTGAATTTATCAAGAAGGTAAGCCTGAATAGACGCTTATGAATGGACAATTACCCATCAAAGCAGTATTATTTTATAAGTAAGCAAGAACTGGCATTTAGAGGACATGGCGAGCGAGAAAAATCTTTAAACATGGGAAATTTTAAAGAGCTTTTAAAATTATTGATATCTGAATTAAAGCAACGCCTTTTTATGGGGACATCACTGACCAATTCGCATGTTTAAAAGAAAGGAGGATTGATTTGACTTATAAAAAATAAGTAAGTTTTATTTATTTTTTCTTTTCTTCTCAAGTTATCGTTACAAAAGAAAATTCTAAGGAAACTTCGAATCAGACACGGATTAATGCAATTTTGAGGCTGGTTGAAATTTATGCCCATTTTATGGAAGTAAAATAGGATCTCTTACATTTTTAATGTAATTTCTTATTTTTTCCTCGGTGAGGGCTTAATCCGCCAGCTTTCGAATTCAGAAACAAAGATTTTCCAATCCTGTCCGGAGGATAGAGGGGGGGGGGGGTAGCTCATATGCTTACTGCTGCACTAACAGTTTTGACCACGGGCAGCCACTGCACTACCGATAGTAAAATTTCCGTAAATTGAAGAAATAATTTTTTGAGAGCGCATACAATAACACAAAAACTAGAAAGAAAACTTGCGTATATAATTAGTGCATAATTGCATGCACAGTTGCATAAATAGTTTAAAGTATCAAATAATGGTTTCGAATCTAACAAAGAGAATCTTCATTCATACAGGGTATGTATTCAGTAAGTCCCGGTTTTAATTATTTTATCTTTTAGTTTTAATTATTTCATCTTTTAAATACCAGTTCTTCTTTTGTGCCCATTCTTTATCTCAGCTTTTTCTGGATGAATCGAGAAGTTTATGATAGTGCAAAAGGTAATTCAAATTTTACGGGAACTACGTGTTTTCAGGAGATACAATTTTCACTGACTGAATAAATTATTAAAAAGCATTGCGTATTTACACAATCCGTGCGGTATGAATTTAGTTTTTCTTCGGAAAGTAACTTAAGTAAAAAAAGAAATGATTTTTTTTTTATTTCTCTCCTAAATACTTCATGCATTTTCCGTTTAAGATAGATTCTATTAAACAAAAAATAAGGTATTTCCACAAAAGAAGCTTTTTGACCTCCTGACTAATCTCTCTTTTTTACATTTATGTGCTTTGGACGAGATCGATCATGGTTGACATGGACCTTTGTAACCACCACATTCCCATTATTTGCAGTATTTGCAAAACAAGACGTTTCGAAAAAGGGCAGTTAACAAAGTTAAAAATTTAAAAATGAGTAAGCCTTGTGACAAACCCAACATACCTAAACGAAAAGCAACGTATATCATTTAATAAGAATCAGAAAAGTGCTCAAATAATGCTAATGTGTACTATTGCTACTATTATTACTGGCATAAAGCTATTTTGTACATAATTACTACTATTATTACTGGTGTAAAGCTACTTACGTAATTACTACTATTATTACTAGTGTAAAGCTATGGTGTACAATTACTACTATTATTACTTGTGTGCATAATTACTACTATTATTACTGACGTACAGTACTGTGCATGCTAGATGTAGTGAGGATTATAAAACAGCTGCTAGTAGCAAAGACTCAATGCTATGCGATGTACCATAAATGTGACTATAGTGTTCGGAAAAAGTATAAAACTAAGAAACATAAAATAACACAAGAAGAAAGTAAATTTTGTTGTTTATATGCATTAACCCTTTGAGGCGCAACCCTTTCTCAATGCTGAAAAAAGGGCAGCCGTTGCCATCGCTCGACTTAACTACCAGCAAGATGGAGGACGATCGAAGCTTTCAGGTGAACGCTTCGATCGGCATAATTCGGCTGGATGTGCCTGCACAGCCAGCTGTCGTTAAAAAAAGGCCATCCAGCTGTGCTAGATCTGTGGCGCGCGATGAACGCTTCGATCGTCCAGCAATGGCAGCGGCTGCCCTTTTTTCAGCATTGGGCAATCTGTCCAGCTGTTCTCGCATTCTTCCATTTCTCAGCAGATGTCAGTGCTGTTAAAAATAAGCGTGACAACTTTTTTGCGGGAAATGACGTGCTAAAAAGTAAAGGATTCTCGTAGAGCTATGTCACCCGCAACTATTTTTATAGAAATCAAACCTATTCTTTGTGACTGGCAACAGTCAAAACGACAGAGTTTGGTGTTCCCAAAGCGGGAACACTGCGCGTTACACTATTATTCTAAGAAAAGGAAGTATTACAAGTTTAGAATAATTTTACTGTAACTATACTAAAAGGAGGAACTGATATTTATAACTAATGATGCACGTCATCTTTGTTTCAACTTTTGTAAGTCTCTCTTTCTAGATCATTTATATTTAAAAAAAAATTCATTACACGTCTTTCGTATTTATATTGCTAAATGTTGTCCGCGTGGGCTCGTAGAATACTATAGAACCGTGCTTCATAAATATTGTTATAAATAATGAAACTATAAAGTGATAAAAAAGGAGGTTAATCTCGCCGTGCACAGTAAACAAAATTTAATAATATACACATGCTATGAGTCTCCAGTGGTCTCAAAATATACTCAACGATTTCAGGTTTTTCAAATATCGATAAGACCGTCTTATTATATGATTCAAAAACGTTACTCATTCCATAGTTTTCCCCAATAAATTTTTATGCGTGCATAAAAATCCATACGTTTTTTTCATTTTTTAAAAATATCGGATTACAGATGGCTTTTTATTGAATTCAGAATTGAGATAAACAGGAAGTTAAAAGTGAATAAGGAATGCATCGTTTGGCTTCTTTTATGGAAATAAGCGATACTTTATGAAATAAAGGGGGGGCGGGGAATCAGGACTCCTTTTGCTCGTTCAGACAGAAATATTTCTTTTGGCCTTTCTCCAAGCACGGAACATAAGTTACAGCCAGTAGCTTTACGAGTGGCTTCGTAGCTGGAAGTGGAAGTAAGTGGATAGTGGAATTTCATAAAATTTCGTGAAGTTTCAATCCCCGAAGTAATATGGGGGGATAGGCATATTTTATTGAGTTTATCTCTGAATATCTCTAGACACGGCACTCATATGGAATTCTTTTAAAACCAAATTTTCGACTATTCTCAATTTACTTGATTCTTATTCGGCAGTATACACTCCCCCCCATCACCCCCCCCCAAAAAAAAACACAAAAAAAAGGATTTTGTACTCTAATTACCATACAGCAGAAATGCCCGACCAATTGCTCGCAAGCAACTTTTGATGTGCCTCATTTGACCAACTCGGGCATGAATTGTCTAAAGAATTACTTGCTCTATGCTTTAACAATACCGTTGTTAAAATACAATACCGTAATAAAATACAATACTTATTATCATTATGTGGTTCCCCAAAAAATTTTAAATACTTAACTGGCTCAAGAAAGGTTAAAGGTTGGGCTTCACTGCCGTACAGGAACAGAAAAAGAACTAATCTTAGGTAAATGTTCTCTACCATTGTAGGGTAAACCGTATAGCCATTGCCCACTTGAGTGTTAGGTTCAGGGATTGCCCACATTTAAAATGACCAAATCAAAATGAAAATCCATCACAGATTTCTATTGAAAACTAAGAAGACATTTTTAATTTATCATATCTATGCAACACTAGTTGACTATCAAATAAAAAACATTAAAAAATAACCTTTAAGAAATGTTTTTCTTAAATCGGGCAATGACTGTTAGTGGGCAATTACTCCCTGGTTTATATTACATACTTTACCGGAAGTTTGAAATAGAATTTATAGAAGGAATTGTGGGCACTCATGGCATATGTGTAGCGCCTTCTAGATTGATTTCTAAAAACTACTTATATTTTCTGAAGTGGCAACACTAATACTGTTCCCTCTGAATTTAAAAAAAAATTAGTGTATATAAAATACAATGTTCATTGCCTTCTTCTATCGAGTCTGTTTATCTTTATTTATTTAAGCGATTAAAGATTTCTTAAGGTAAAGTTAGATCGTTTTACAATACCCTTCATAAGAATATTATAATTGGGTGGAGTACATGTAGATGTGATGCTAATTTCTGGATGAATGTTCGGTGTTATGCACTACAGCGTAGGATAATATGAAGATCTACATCTTATTCCTCCATTGTATTCTACAATACGACGAAAAGACTAATTATTTTCCAGGAATTCTATAAAATGGGCTCTCTCAAACTCAGATAACAGCTAGAATGGACTCTCTTTCTACGCCTCCGATTCGTAGCTACATCACAATCCTGCTGTGTCAGTAATCCGAGAAATGATTGCGTTTCCTTCACCAACACCTTAAAATGTTACTATAATATGCATATGACTCTATGGTGTAGTGCAAAGCTAAGCCATTGGTTCTGAAATTAACACTACAGATTCATGCTCTGCATCTAATTAATATTTTCAAATTTATATATCTTCAATTAGTTACGTGTTGGTGTTATTTTTTCCACTTTGTGGTAGTGCTGTTTCCAGTTTCTGGTAGAGCTTGAAAAAAGATATTCAAAATATTATTTTCCAAGCTCTTTTTTTAATTTTCTTTCTTTTTTTTTAGAAGATTGCGGGTGATAAACTCATAAACGTATTTTAAACTAGCTGCGTGCCCGTTCTTCGCACGGTAGGAAACGAAAATTTTCCTTACATGTGTAATTCGAATTTATTCGTGATGTGGAATTTAAAGAAAAAGAGCAAAATTATTTGACTCTTGATGTAAAGTTTGCGTCACGAGTATTAACCTGGCATCATTGCAGTATAATGACTCAAAAAACTACGTCAGTGTCATTCACTATCAAAAAAGTGGAAAGCTTAATGGTTTGCAGAGAACTCCTGGCTTTCAAAATGTCTTATTTCTCCATCATACTGTTTTTAGGCTCAAGTTGTAGCATTAAATACCTAAGACACTACATGGAATGGACAACCATTTATTTCTTTCCGAACATGTACCATATAAGAAAAGTATTGTAATCATGAAAAAATTCGACTTCGATATTTTGGTGTATTTACACGTTTTGAGGTCTTCTGAATTCATTTATGCCATTTTCAAGAGGTGTTTTTAAGATAACTGCCGTCCCCGCTCTTCGTGCGGGAATAAGCGAATATTTTACTATTAAAATCATATCTGCATGTGACAAAACAGAATTTCATTTTTAAAAAAGTTCAAGTAATCTCCTCTGTTGAAATGACTGCGGGATATATTAACGCAAATTAGAATTACTTTTCGTTTAGTTGGTTGTAAGACAACCGTTGAAAAAGGAGAAACACTTTTAATTTCATGAAATATTTATTAACGGGGTATATTATGATTTATTCATATTATCCTTACGAATCTAATGATACTACCCATTACGTACATTAATACTATCTATCTTCGCTTCTCCCTCTTCAAGTCTCCCTTAAAAGAAACAGCTTAGATTATTTGGCCCCAATGGAATCTTTTGATTCTATGGGGATTCTTTGCAATTTACGCATTAGCATAAATAATAATCATTTCACATAATGGTTGCCATTAAGGAAACTTTCCATATATATTTAATTTATACATAGTTTTATAAGATTGGCGTATTTAGCGCCGCAAACCATTTCATCTTATTGTGGGAAGAAAATATCCAAGGGAGACCATTTTAAATATCCATGTATCTAATATAGCGATATCTTTTATATCCTCCATAGTCCTGTCTCCTGAAAAACATCAAACTGTGTAATCTCGAGGAGCTACTTATTCCCGCTTTAATTGTGACATGGCGCAGAGTTGCAGAGTTTACAAATTTCACGCATTTTTTTATTTATGACGTCACTGTTTGACTGCCGTAAAGGATACCCCAGTTGGTTGAGGGAGTTAATTTCGATATTTCGCATAGTAGTTTTCAAACGGTATCATTAAAACTTTGCGTTATGTAGGACCTTTATGAAGGAACGTAATTCAACGTTAAAATAAAACTATACTCGCAGCCTGCATGCATATGTTAGGTAACGTCTGCGCCATAATTAAATGTCAAAAATAAAAATAGTAAATAGAAAAATTTTAATATATCGCGCTTTGAAACGAACTTTGTAATTTTTAAAATGAACATTTTCAGCACCTTGAAGACATTTCAATTTTTAAATAAGCACCGGATTAAAATACCACTTCTAATAATAATAATCTTGAATTTCTTAGTTTATTTCTACAGTAAATTTTAATCAAAATATCGTCTCCCTGTGTTGAAAATAGAGCTGGAAGAAATGAGTTAAAATTACGGCGTAATTTTTACGTATCTTAAAGCATTTGACGTCATAGATCCTCACTTGCGAATTGAAATTCCGATATCCCATTTAAAAACTCGATTGGTTGAGAAAACCCTTTTTTCTAATCCTTTCTGTGGCAACAACCGAAGATAAATTCTCGTGCCGTGATCGCAATGTAATGAATGGCGTAAGATCGCGTTGATGCTATTAAATTCTAAACATTAGGCTGCATTAAAATTCATAAAAGATCATCTAATTTACATAATGTTTTCGTTTTTATTTTAAAAGAGGGAGAAAAGAATGTTTCACGATTTGTCAAAATATCAAAAAGTTATGACGGATAGAATTCAAGATGCGACAGTTTTAAAATTATTTTACGAAACAATTCGCCGAAGCAAATGCTTAGTAAAAAAATTCCTAAAAATCGGTAAATCATGTTACGTATTCAGAACAAACTGTTTTTAAAAGAAAATTTTCTCCTCTATCCGATGATACAAATGCCGTTTTGCTGCGAGCGTCATTTCCGCCGTCATTACGAGTTAGGAGAAAAAATGCCAAAAATCGCATAAAACATTAAAAAAAAAAAAAAATCTAGGTCGAATTTTGAAAAAATCGCTTCCAGGCGACAACTACATATTTACATCTTCCCGAGTACCAAATTTTGTGTTTCTAGGTGTAGCTGTGTGTCCGTAACGCTGCCGACAGACACACACACACACAGACACACAGACACCTTCTTTTATAATAAGTAGAGATGTTAGTATTCACTACACTGGTATGACGATGATTGTCAGTCATTAATGGTCACTCCTATTTCTAAATTATGAGATGATCTTTTAAAGTGCGTAAAAGTGTCCTAGGAAATTAAATTTTAATTATTAAATTTATCTTTAATAAAGAAATTTAATAAATACGTCAAACAGACCTACAAAAATCATTCCCCTTTTTTTAATGGCATATAAATTCACACTTTTAAAAATTTATTCTTGATATATTTTTAGAGCTACCTGCAAATAAGAAATTGCTATAACGCTAGTTTCCTGAACCTTACCTTAAATGTTTTAAATATCTTACTTTACTGAAATAAAGTCTCCCCTTTTATAAAGCCCCGAGGACAACAGGACTGCTATAGTGTTTGGAAGCGAACGCAATTGCTAGAAACTGCTGAGATGGTACAGGAATCAATAGCAGCAATTTATTTCTCTTACCTGTATTGAAAAATAAGGAAAGAGCAATTTCAAAGAATTTGATACTACACAGACTTTATTAAGGTCCTTAGGAAGTCCGCCTCTAAAACGGGTGATCTCCTACGGAAATTAGAAAGCTACAGTGTTTTTAGTCAGTGTTTTGTTCCAAGAGTTAATTTTTTAGAGTGGTCATCGGAATATCCTCATTTTGCATTTAGTTGTTTAAATAAAAAATAAAACTGTTCGGTAGTGATAAAATTAATGATTTTATCAAAGAAAAGTATGAGCATTTTAGTACCTAAATTCTAAATACAAAGGTTTAACAAACAATGGAAGTACATAAGGAATAGGTAAATTGGTACCGTTTGATCAATTCTTTCAACATATAAATTTCTTTAGAACGTGGATTGCTGTAAATGGTATTACATAAAAAATTTTGGATAAAGTGTTTCTTGAGATTTTTTTTTTCTGTCATTAACATGTGTTATATCACAATTAATGAACCGAAAGTGATTTCATATCAGGGGGCTGACCATAAATGATGTCACACTTTTTTCAATATTTTTGACCCCCTTTTCCCTTTGTCACAGGTGGCGCTATACGTATTACATAGTCATACACTTGCAGTTCAGAAACAAAGCACAATATAGATCATATTTCAAATTATATTATGTAGGGAAAGAATAGGTATATTGTTTACATTCATAATAGGAAGAACTCTTTATCTTTACATTGTGGTCAGTGGTCACACATTTTTAAATGATCTTTGAAAACCGTATGTTGTCCTTCTCTATACAAAAGGTAATATAAACCTGTTTGTGCCTATTCCAATTCCACCTAGGTGGAGCAATATACCTTTTGTTGAAGATTTCAAGGATATGACAAGAGGAAGTTTCTTTTTTAAGTGAAAGATTTCTGCAGTTACTAAATTCTCAGAACCTGCTCTCAATACCTTTTCCAAAAAGAAAGGAATGGGAGCGAAAAAAATTCAGATGAAAGAAGTTTTAGCCCCGATAAAAAAATACCCTCAATGCTTTCAAAATTTAATCTGCTGGTTTTAAATGTTGTAATTTTAACCAAAAAGTGGGATGTCACACGTCTTGTTACCCCCTCCCCCTCTTGTCATAATTTCGCAAACACCCTCCCCCCTCCACTCCAAGCGTGATATCATTTATGGACGACCCCCAGGTAACGACATTTTCTGTATCAATAACAATTTCAAATGACATTAATCTGACAGATTTTGATTCCCACTAAGTGTGACGGAATTTTGTAAAGCAGTTTTAAATAATTAAACACAGAGTACGGTATTATTCTTGACTATCAATGTAATTTTTAAAAATCCAATATTTCATAAAATATTTATTGATTTTCAGTAGAACGAATACTTTGTTTAAATTGCAAGTCAGAAATCTTTAAGAAAACTCTATGGATGTTAGTATTATGTTTTTCCCCCACTAATATGGGCAATTTCTCAATACACAGGAAAAACGATAAAACTTTTAACATCTTATTTGTAAAAATGCATAAAATAATAAGTTTGCATTATGTTTATAAACATGACTTGCTAACGACTTTTAGCAGGTCAGATGATATGCATATTTCATAGGAATCGACTGATACCAGATTTTAACCGATAGCCAATGCAACGATTAAAATACAAAATTAAATTTTATACTGGCACTCATTTCCTATCATTTACATTTGGAGAAATGTTGCTTTGTGTCTAAACCTTATTAGACAAAAGCAACATTTCGACAAATGTACGTGATAGGAGATGAGGATCCATATTAAATAAAATTTTGTATTTTAATGTACATACAGGCCCTTCTAAATAATATAGGGAATCAGTTAAAATCTGGTACCGGTCGGTCAATAATATCTAATGATATATATTTCTATGAATAAAAATAGCATATTATGATTTTATTAAAAAATTCCACGTGCTACATTCTCTTCAATAAATTTTTATGCGTGCATAAAATTTCATAGTTTTGATTTCTAGAAAATACCGTATTGCAGATGGAAGTTTATTGAATTCTAAATCTGGATAAACAGGAAGTTAAAGTGAATAAAATCGCGCCCCTCTTGGCTTCTTTTTTATGGAAATAAGCGATACTTTAAAAAGCTTTGAAAAGTCGTGCGATTTCTTTTACTCCGTCATATGGAAACGTCTCTTTCTGGCTTATCTCCAAGTACCAATCTTAAGTTACGACCAGTAGGCATTTCCACGGAGTGCTGGCCATGTAAAAATGAAAAATTGTGAATGAACGACTTTAAGAAAACTTAGCGAATGAAACTTTCAAATTTATACTTATGTAAAGAATATTTTTCAGGAGTTTTCTGATCTGTAGCGTCATGCAGTACGTTACTGAATTTGAACAATTTAATTTTTCGGAAAGACCTGTGCAATCTTAACCCTAATAGGCTAATTCTTTTTTATGTGAAATAAATATACCTAATGATGAAAAATTCTTTGATTAGAGAAGTCAAATTAACATATCTCTACAATAAATACTCATTCATAGTAAAACTGAACATAATTTCATGAGTAAATATTAAAATTATTTTGCTCAGTCTTACTTTGTGGATTTTCCACATTTTTCTTCCACACATCCCGCAGAGTGTTGTACAATGACAATCTTTGAACAGATTGGAGGTTAGACAATTCAGTTAGGTACTCCCATAATTATACTTTCAGTCAGCCAGTCAGTAAAACTGAACAATCCTTCTGACTGCAGGTTTCCTCCCCATAACCATGGGAAGAAACAAAAATGAAGAACAATTTTTAAAGTTTTCCTTTTGCACCTGTTTTGCAAATTTGGATTTCTAAAAGTAACATTTTCTACATTGTAATCTATTTTACGTGCATTCTAGAATACTGCGAAGAACATAAATGCTCTTATTCTATTTGTTTGGTAATCCCTCCACCACCATTTCCTTTTTGTTCTGGAAATTGTTTGTTCAAAAAAAAAAAAATCTTAAAGAACGAGCCATTTTGAAAAAAAAATGGCTTTGTAGATACAAAAATCTTTCCATTTTTTTACTAGAAAGCCATGTAGAAATAGTTTAGTTTCTATATTTCAATTATGAATATTATCATTCTTTCAATCGTTTATTTATTTTTAGGAAAATCACATTTTAATTTTTGCATTTCCATATTCTATTTCCTACAATTACAGATTTTAAATGAAATATAAAACAGAGTTTGTGAAATATTAATGGCGCTTGTTGAAATTCTATTGTAAACACGTGTCAAGTGAAGATATCAATGAACGTGTACTTTTTATTAACCAAATTAATTCATCAAAAATTGTCAATGTCTTTAAATGATAAAATTATTTTGCATGCTGTAATTGTTTTAGAAAACTGCTTCAAAGATTTATACATATATATATATATATATATATATATATATATATATATAGATAGATAGATAGATAGATAGATAGATAGATAGATAGATAGATAGATAGATTGATAGATAGATGTATAGATAGGGTCTCAAAATTTACACGAGATTTGAATAGAATAGAAAACACAGTTTATTATTGCACTGTTTTAATTGAAGCATAAAGTGCATAGGATAGGGTTATGTATGGAACAGCGCATCGGGTAAATGACTTTAGCTAAAACTGATAGTTTACAAATTCTTTTTCATTGATTAAAGTCTCGGAGAAAAGCTTATTGCTTATGAAACTTGATTAAGAGTTCAGTTCAACAGTTCTTCCAAAGTGATTATTAACAGGTACATGAAAACGACATTTTCGACTCCACATTGCTATTTGATTCTAAACCTCTTGGTCCCCTCTATCTGCCTTTACATTTTCGACAAAGCTTAGCACCATGTATATATATTATTTTCAATGACCAGGTCTGCTGTAGACTATAGGCTTGACCGCTAGAAAGACGGAAGATATCGGCCATTTCAGCATAGGAGCACCTAGTATAAGCTGGCCGACTTCGTCCCCTAAGAACGATCTCCTAATTTTGAGTCAATTCCAGATGGGAGAACTAAACCCGCATAGACTACCCTAGAGGTATCGCTCTTGAACATGGAGGACATTGGAGCTGCGAGATATTTTGCGCTCAACAGCTGTACAAAATCCGCAACAGGTCCTCACAAGCACTGACAAGAATCTGTGCTGATTAACTTTCAGTGTTTTTTCGGAAAAGGGGTATATAAACATAAAAATAAATGTTCTCTAAAAATTCAAAATTCCTATTAGATTCCTTCAAAATTCTATTGTGCGCAGAAGCTTTGGTTTTCTATAAGACCCGGGCAAATTAATAGTCAATAAATGCACCCTAATTTGGAACATGTGATTACTTTGTAAACCGTGTGACCCTCGATTCTATAAGTCCAAACATCGCTCACAGAGCAGGTTTTTCGTGACCTCTGTTGCCATGTAAAGTTACGTGAGAATATCGTCATAAAAGCATGTCTTAAACCAGGAGTGGTTATTTTAATATGTCCACAACATATAGCTTAAGCACCGGAGCAAGTCCAAGCGTCCCGCGGATTCCATCTAGTTCCAGCCAGACTACATTACCAAGGACCGGTGCCCACTCAAACTATTTCACATATAAGACTCCAAACACACTTATTTGAAAATGTGTATTCCTTATAGAAAATTTTATCTTGAATACAGCCTTTTTAATTTTTTTTACAGTCTACAACATCCGCATGTTCATGGAGTTGAAAATTGGAATAAATTGGAATATCTTCCCTCTGTTCGTTTGAGAAATTTAACATACATTTTTTTTTTCGCTGTTGCTGTTCTTGATGAGCAACAGCGACAGCCAGAAGATACAGACACAAGATGAGTTTTTTTGTATTTGTTTGTTTGTTCCTTTGGTCATGTGGGTTGTTTAGTTCTCATATGAGAAAAATAAGCTCTAAAATATCTCAACTCTTTTGTGAACTCCTACTAAGTTTCTCCTATGAATAAGCTAGCCTAAAGGAAAATGACTAAATACTGCACATGATGTGTAAACAATGCGTTTTCATTACGACCAAGAAAAGCATGCTATGCTTAAATGTATGTTATTATGCAATGCAAATAAGTATGTATGTCATATTACAGTAATACATTGCATGTTTGCAGAACAATGAAAATATTTTCATATATAATATTTGGATTCATTATGCAATTGTATTGGACTTTTTTCGCTTAATAACATTAATTCTTTCAGACCCTGCTTTCACAACTGAGGAGGTAAAGTGTGAAAATATATTCTACGTAATTTTAATAAAATACTAATAATTTTAAGTTGAAAACGCTTGTGTACGTTTATTAAGCTGAATAATCATGATTTTTCAATTTTTTGTTTACAGATTTAATATCTGTTGTTATAAACTGAAAATGATATAAGAGAAGTTATTCAATCTTGACTGAAAGTTGTGAACTTCTAAAAGATTTTTTTTTTTTTGATTTTTTAAGATTTCATTCAGTACATGTACTACAGTGTCGGAAAAAAATGACCTTTTAATAGGGCAGTTAACCTATTCATTTAAATATTTACAGTTTAATTATGTTCCCAAAAAATACTGCATGCTTTCATGGAAATGCAGGTAAGGTTCATGCTACTAGTTCGGAATGTTGGGAGGTTTTTTGGCGTACACAGGGCAGCAAGTGTCAAGAAAAACTGAAAAACCTGGAATAGTAAGGAAATTTTACTTTAAATGGAAAAAGTCTGAGAAATTTGTAAATTTTCGTTATAAACCGGCAAATATTCTTTAAGTAGGACGTAGAAAATTATTTAAATCTACATCTATAAATTAATTTTGCCGTACGTCTGGAAAAAGTAAAACTGACTTGAAATAGGTCCACAAATATGGTAAATACTGTAGTTTTCTTGAGGAGGGCCTAATTTAAAAGTAAAGTAGAAGAAACGCATCTAACATAAACGATATGTACAATAAAGCAAAATGTTACACTTCAGTACCATTTTATTTCTCTATTTTTAATTAGGCCATCTAATTTTTTTTTTTTTTTTTTTTTGTATCCGCCACGTCAATTGTGCGTATCTGTATCAAGTCATATTTGTAACATTTTTTTAAAACTCTGAACATGCCAAAAAACCTTCCAGGAATTCGAGCTGATAGAATAATCATTATACACATCATCTCTTTCACGAAAACATACTCTAGGTTTTTCGGAGCACAATTTAACAGTAAATATCGTTATTGCCCAGTTAAGAGTCAACATTTTATTAAGAGTATAATATTCTTAATCAGCAATTATTTTTCTTAAATAGAATTTAAAGACACTTTGTACGATGCTTAAACATTAACCTGTAGAAACATCTCAAAATTTTTTGAATACTCAATAGCAAACTGTTCTATGTAGAAAGCGTTTGTGTAAATAAAATAAATAAATAAAACTACGTTCCAAAAACATTACAAATGCTTTTTCTGGATTTAGCCATTTGAAGATTTATATTCTAAAAGGTAAGTCTTTTTTCTTCCTTTCTCCACCATAATCTATTTTCTGAATCATCATGCACATGGAATAGAAAATTGCGAAAAATAAGAATGCCCTCATTCTTTCCGTTTGAGAATTCAGCTTGCAATCTGTTTTTTTAATAGGGTTTTGAAAAAGAGAAAAAGTTTATTACTATCGTCTTAGCATAGACAATAATATAGAAATCACTGTCTTATACAAGTTTTCCGATCTGCTTTTGGTATATGTATCTAATACACAACGACAAAAGTAATAGAATTCCTTTTTATCACAGTTCTATAAAGGGTCCCCCCAAAACACTGATCTAATCGTTTATTCCTTAAATATTGATCATAGACATATGCAATGCATTACAAAGTTGCGTAAATAATATTTTAAGTTAAAAAAGTCAATTTTTTAACGGTAGAAATTTTTATCGTGGAGCCCTCAAAACCGTAAATTAAAAATTTATTCTTGCAAAGACGTGATAGAAAAGAAAAAGAAATTTTCAAAACGAAGAAAATTTTAAATAAGCTATGGATATTTCACTTCAGCTAAAGATGAAAATTTTTTAAATATTATTGCTATAATAAAGCAATTTTTAAATATTAATGCTTCAAAGTATTTTTAAGAGCATTCGAGACCTTTTTAATTTAAGTATTAATGAATACTTGTACAAAAACTAGTGACTAAAATTATTGATCTCAATAATTTTAGCATAATTTTTTGTGTGTTAAAAGGTTTTTCAGAAGATTTAGATAATGTAGAATATTTAGTATATTCTATGGATCGGAAATATATATACAAAGTACAAATTCTCGTTTTCATGCGCCAGTAATAACTATTTTAAAAGAAACTTCAAAGAATAAATACGTTTTTTAGTACATTTTCGAGAAATTAGCGGTATTTTCGATAAAAGACCTTTATTTAAAAAATAATGATTTGCGTTTCTAGTGATACAATTCTCAGAGAACAAATCCAAAGTAGATGATAAATCCAGATAATAAATATGACACTTTAACGTTCTTTCAAATGCGATTATTTACAGTTGCGTGAAAGCAACGTTTTTGATGTTTAAGGGTGCGAAGAGGGTCATTATCCTAATGCTAATGGCACTTAAATTCGAAGTCTTATCACAGTGTTTTCCATCAGTGACGTCCATTTACGTCGCATAGGTCGCGGTCACCATGTGTCCAATATATCACGTCAGTTATAACTTACTGTTTCGTTAGTTGGCAACTATTTGCGACTTCATTTCGATTTTATCGTCATGGATCATTTGTGATTTCAGGTTGACATGAAATTATGAAAAATGTAACGTGAAGCAATTTAACTGCTGATGCGATATCATGGTACTGTTTAAGTATTCACTAGGCATCAGTGCATGCTTTCTAAATAAGGCTGTGTTAGAAAGTGTTTTATTACATATGAGTTCAGCATGATTAATCTTTCTTGATTTCTGTGAAATTCTAAAAGCATCATCGTAAAAGCGCTTATTTTCAGCCATCGATGTTTCTCAGTTTTATTATTTAAAATCTTCAATTTTTAGAAGCTTTATTCAAACAGGACATGCACACAGAGTCAACAATCTTCAATCGAAGTATCTCTTCAGTGCTTAGAGCTTTTTACATGCGCAATAATAAAATGCCAGGATATGGGAATCACCCACGTCTGTTCTTCTATGCAGCTTTTCTACGATACTTTCCAAAACCGAGCAGCTAACATACATCTTTTATGGGATATGTGAGTGGTTTCTTTTCATGGAAATGAAACATATCTAGTAGCCCCTTTATCCTGAAGCTTTTTTCACAAACAGCAAGCCTTCTTTGGTTTAGGGAAAAATGAATTATTTATGATTTAAGGAAGATTGGAAGTGTTCAAATACATGGTGAGTCGCACTTAGCTTAAATACGTCACTTAAGTACTAACTTTTAGATCATAAAAATGAGCTGCTTTAAATAAGTATATTACGTTTAAATTTGTTTTTTATATTTTTTTTTTATTTCTATTTACCTGAACTCCAATAAATAGGCATTCTGATTAGCAATAAATCACTAAATATATTTCGAAATGAATGGATAAATTTTTTTTTAGTTTATTAATATATTCTACGAAGAGAGCGTTATGTTTTCAAAAAATCATTCTCCACCCCCCCCCCTTTGATTTAAAAATGTTATTTATCATAGCACATACATCACCAATCAAACAGTGCCTTTGATATATCTAAATATTTTCTCTACAATCCAAAATAGATATATTTTAATTACTACCAAACCGTTTATTCACACTACCTCCAAAAATTCTTTCTGCTGTCAAAAATATTCACATACTTCATGTACGCAAAGCCGCTTTCCTACAATGGAAACTCCCTTTCAGCACTTACAGTTAGCTCTTTCTATCCTCAATAATGAAACCCTAGAAATGTGACATATCCACTTTTGCCTTTCTCTTCAACTTTCCTGTGTTACTTCCTGACCCAACAAATTGTATGTGTCCTTCAATGGATGTATGAGTAGTTCTCTATTCAGAAAAATGAAACAGATGCCGTAGACCTCGAACAGAGCTTTTATCCAAACAGCAAGCTTTCAGTTTCTTTAGAAATCGATGAATTATTTATGATTTCATGACGATTAGAAATATGCCGAACATGATGCGGGGTGAAATGTTTCGTTGCTTACAAATACTAAGTTTTTGCATGTAAAATAATCAAAAACACTGTATGATTATTTCGGTTTGCCCTAGATAGCTTTAGTCATCGGAAAAGCGATGATAAATCTATTACACGGGACGACCAAAAAGTCCATAAAAATTTTAAAAATTTATTAAAAAAGAACAAATAGTGATATAAAATTGCTGTTTGTACAAAAATATTTTTAGAGGGTGATCGGATTTTTTTTAATGACAAGGAATGTTGAAGTTCCAAACGCTACCGACAGCTGGCGCTCAAATGCAAAATGGGAGACAAGTTTCCAATTAAAAAAAATTCTGAAATCTCTCAAATCGTTTCCATTTGTATCCTGTTTTGTTCTTTTTTTTAGCGAATTTTGAAGTTTTCAGGAGCTTTTGACGCATCCTGGGTGTAACAAATTTTAAAAATTCATTGAAAAAAAAAAATATAAGGATACGAAATTGCGGTTTGCAGGGATATGGCTAGAGATTATCGAATTTCTTTTTATTGGAAAATTGCTTCCCATTGTGCATGTCAGCACCCCCTATCCGTAACATTTGGAACTACAACCTTTCTTGCCATTTTAAAAAAAAAAAAAAAAAAAAAAAAAAACGATCACCCTCTGAACCTATTTGTGCAAAACGTAATTTTCTATCATTATTTGTTTTTTATTAATGAATTTTGGAAGATTTTACGGACTTTTTGTTCACCCCGTATATATATATGAAATCTTGAAATGCGTGTTTTTTTCCAACGTTAAAAAAAACTAATGGTCCAGTTTATTACAACATCATATTTAATCTCATAACTGAAAAATAGCTAACGTATAATGGTTAGTATAACGTATTGCTTAATGCAACCTAGAATGGTGCAAAACAAACATTTTGTGTCATTTTTTGTGTGTGTGCCACAGAAACACTGTAATTCATATAGAAAATTATTCGTTTAGTCAACCTTTAATTTCCTCCTTATATTTTTTTTTAAATGTATGACAATACTTTTAAAAAGTGTGGCAATGATACTTCTCGATGCCTTTTTTTTTTTTTTCTTTTGTTTAGTCCTATTGTACATTAAAAGATTACTGTAAAATGAATTGGTTAATTCCTACTTTTGTTGGCACGATTTCAAAAATTGTCAATTTGGTGCGTTTTCCCATCTTGCCTCCAGGATCTGCAAAGTTTGCTGCAAGAAATTTCTAGCGTTTATAGTTAACAAAATTAGTTTTAGATATATTTTATTTATACTCTACAGTTTTTTAAATTTATTTATTTTGTATGCTGATCGCTAATTTGTGTGCTTTTCCCATAGTCTCTCTTGAAACGTTGCAGCTCCTAAATACAAGGCAGTGAAACCGCCAAATTTGAAATCGCAACCAAGTGGGCTTCAAAGTAGGAATTAACCAATGAATTTAATACCATTTAACTAGATGCAGTAAAATCTCTGATACCCAAGAGCGCCGGGGAGGGGCTGCAAGAGGATGCACTTGTACCCTCCTCTTCCGAAATTAAAAAGAAAGATAACTAGCATACATTCATCACCTGCACTTGCATGTATGTGTGCGCAAATGTATTGATATATTTTAGTGCACTCCACTGGATAAGATCCTGCCGACGCTCTTGCATATTAGATACATATAAGTTAACCTTTTGAGGCGCAAGCCTTTCCCAAATCTGAAAAAGGACAGCCGTTGCCATCGCTCGACTTAACTACCAGCAAGATGGCGGACGATCGAAACGTTCATCGCGTGCCACAGATCTAGAGACCCTTTTTTGACGACAGCTGGCTGTGCGGCAGAGCCAGCTGTCGTCAAAAAAGGGCTCTGCAGCACAGCCCCTGCACAAGAAGGGTCTCTAGATCTGTGGAACGCGATGAACGTTTCGATCGTCCGCCATCTTGCTGGTAGTTAAGTCGATCGATGGCAAAGGGGGCCCTTTTTTCGACATTGGGCAATCTATCCAGCTGTTCTCGCATTCTTCCATTTTTAAGCAGATGTCAGTGCTGTTAAAAAGAATCGTGACAATTTTTTGACGGGAAATGACGTGCTAAAAAGTAAAGGGTTCTCGTGGAGCTATGTCACCAGCAGCTATTTTTATAGAAATCAAATCTATTCTTCGTGACTGGCAACAGTCAAAACGTCAGAGCTTGGTGTTCCCTGAACAGGAACATTGCGCTTTAAAGGGTTAAGCGGATATTGATTCCAAACACAAATCTCTTGTCATTGACTTGAATTACGTTTTCCTCCATCGGAACAAAAAATGTGTTTCCCCCCTTTCGAGTTTATTTAGCCTTCATTTTACTGTACTGAATTTCAAACAATGGAATTCATTTTCAAATGCATTTACATACGAAAAGAAAAATTTATTTTTAATGCCTCGTTTTATTTAGATACAGTATGAATAATATATATCGCGATATTGTTGATATCACACCATTAAAAACATTCCATGCATTTCAAGTAAGAAAACGCGTTACATAAGGGGAAGTCAGTGCTCAACAAAAATAGAAGAAAATCATAAGCAAGAAAGTATCAAAGCACCAAAAAATAGAAACATTTCAGATGTCAGCGCATTCAAAACATACACAGACAACAAAGCTCTCAAAAATTGCATGCCAGTTATACATATTCAACTCGTGTTATGCTCCTGCAGTTTCTTTCTTCAATACACGGGGAATTTTATTCTGAGAGTAACTTTGACTTTTGAAACCTTTCGCATACAAATTCTGATTCGATATTTCGAATGCCCTTTCGCCGTACAAATGATATGATTTCATTCTTACACTGATTCGCTTAGGAGGAAATGGGAAACAAACATACAACTGTGACTATTGCTGCTAGGCAATCGATGTATTTTTGATGATGTATCGTTGCTGATGAATTATTCATGATTTCATTTCTTTTTCTTTTTTTTTTTTTTGCTCATATAGTGGAATAGGCTGTAAACCAGTCATCGAAATCATATCTATAATGTACTCGAGTAGTCCCTCAAAACATATATTTCTAAAATAGAGGTTATTTTAGAATAACGGGGAATGCTGAAATTAAAGAATTTGTATTTTTATGATAATAAGCTTCAAAAATCAGATTCAAAGGTTAAAAGAAATGCGTAAAATGTCTACTAATATCGGATTGTTTTATTATAATAGTTAACACGCTAAAATAAAAATTGAGCCAAATGTCCCTCCTGAAGATCGAGGATGACTCTGGAGGAGTTGAAACTGGGACAGGTTTGCCTCGATTTCCAGTTCTTAGTGAATTTTTGTTCTTCTTTAAAGCGTGTACAATCTTGCAATTTCTATACATGATAATCGGAAATCCAACAGCTTAAAATTAATTATTGTAAAATATGTAAAGCGTAAGAAGTTTTAAAACGCATTTACTCAGAGAAAAAGAAACCGTTTAAATGATTTTAAGACAGTTTTCTTTCAAATTTGCTGGAACATAGTATCAAGTTTTAAAAGAAAACGTAACTTGCAAATTTCATAGATGAAAAGACATCGGATAAATGAACACTGTGCATTCGTGATAAGTGTACCAATGTTTATCAATATATTTAATGTATAACAGCTTCAATGCATTCCGCATTCATCATAAATTTTCATGTTATTTGCTTTTGAATAAGCTTAAATTATCATTTTATGAAAATAAGAAATGGAAAAAATGTGTAAATAATTTAATTCTAATTATTTTTGCTGAGTTAAAACTCTTTTTTTTTCTTTTTTTCCTACATTTTCAAATTCTAATAACAGATTTTTGCTCATCATACAAAGTTCTATTTGCAATATTTTTTGTAGTTTTAAACATTTGCTGTTCTTAATGTTGTTTTTAAAATGATAGAATAATTCTGATCATATTCCAAATTTTACTTTAACCACTGTAGGCTTATTGTTTTCAAACTGTATTTGCTTTCATTTCTCGTTCTTTAATATTGTCTTTATGGAAAAGTATTAAGCAATTTTCATTGAAATTCTTAATAAATTTCCATTATATGTTCATAACGATATGCTCCTTAACAAGTATAAAATGTTACATTTTTTGTGTTTCTCTTGGTATACTTCTTTTTACTCAAAGCTGATTTCTGAAATTTGCAAATATTTCTTTCGTATTTTAAGTAAATAGTTTGCCTGAATGACTTTCGGTGATGTCACTTTTCACTTTATATTGTGGAATATTGCCTTTAGAAATACAATCCAGAGAAAATCTCCATTTTTAAGTACAGAGAGATTTTGCCAGGATAATACCTTGTTGTAATAATCGCTCATTTTGGCGCTTTTTGAAGGAATTTACACTATGGGTATATCTTAACCTTAGCTGAATGAATACAACTGCTAGTAAAAATGGCAACCCTTGGGTTCGACAATGGCAGTTTGTGTCCTTGTATTGCGAAGGCGTTGAGCGGCTTAATTATAGCAGAACTACTGTGATCTTATGTCTATTATATATAACGTAGCAATAACCTAGAACGATCACTTCAAATGAATTATCGATCAGGCTAGATTTTATAATAGTTTATTTAAAATAATAAAGTAACGTAAAAATGTATCCGAACACAGCAAGTCAACTTCGCGATAGCGCTAGGAAAAAGAGAGAACGGTCGCCAAATAAATAGCCAGATTGTAAAAAAGCTGTTGATAATTAGTGATAATACAATAATAATTGAACTTAAATGTAGGATATGTTAAGTAGAGCTTGCAACTCTAAAAATCTTATTGAAACCTCGTGGGAAACTACTAGAAGGAATGCAAAAAAGGCCACTTGGGCGCGATGGAAAGAAAAAATAGGACTTGAACAGAAAAAAGGCAATGTAAGTTAGAAAACGGAATTAGAATAGCGTAGCGGGCAGAGAGGCAGGTATTTAAAAATAACAACGAGCATTAAATTAGAATAGGAAAAGTAAAATTAGAACTAATTAAAGATATGTGATGAACTGCATCATAGGTATTACTAGTATCTTGAACGTAGCCTGGATATTCTTAACGTGTTTTGAGGAGCACATCATTTCAAGGAAAGGTAAATTTACGTTGAATTTGTTTATTGCACGAATAACATTTTATGAATTTCAAAAGTAAATATTATTGAACTTAGGAAATGTGTGAACTCAATTATTGTCTCTCTTCTTGCATGATAGTTGTGAATAATATTTTGTTAAATATACAAGGTGTCCTAAAAACACTGGCCTGGACATTTATTCCTTACATATTAAGGATTCACACGTATAAGAAATGAAATTACAAAGTTAAATAAAAAAGGCAGAATTTTATAATATCGTTTAAAATTTTCAGAATATTAAATCTAATTAAATACCAAATTCAAATTTTCATACGGCCCCCGCAAAATAACTCCCAATTAGTAAAGTGTATCTCTTGCATTAATTAGGTTATTTATAAAATTTGAGCATTTTACCTCAAGAAGTTTGGGATATATGAATATTAATGTATGCTGACTTAAACTACTTTTCAGTGGCTCCCGAGGAGAAAAAAATCAAATCAGATGATCATGTTTCATCGGCTGTAGACAAATTACGCATGAAAACAATTATTTCACAAATACATAACGCTTTTACTATTATTGGTATTGTATAGCATTTTCCTAATTTGTTTAAACATATTCCCGAGCCTTTTTTTTATTGATGAAAGTCTTAAATTCTGTGCATCACCTAACTAACGAATAGGACGCAATTTTTTCTTTGTACGGGGGCAGTATAAAAATTTAAATTTTTCATTGCTTTAGATTTACTCTCTTGAAAATTCATATCAATACCATAAAAGTTCTATACCTTTTCTTACGTAAATTGGTAATGTATTGTATACTGATCAATATTTAAGGAATAAAAGCTTAGGTCAGTATTTTTGGGTTACCCTATAATAGCAGCTTTTAAGTACACGTATTTTTTGAAGCTGTATTATGAAGGTTTATTTGTGCAAGGTCAATACATATCCGTTAGTTTAAATTTTGTTGAACGAGAAAGATATTCAATTTTTGTAAACTACACCGAGAAACAGATATTTGAATAAGCAATGGGTGACGGGAGAAATTGGTCAGAGAAACTTAAATGCATTAACGGAGAATCGGCTAACGTGAATAAAGAGGTCGAGAAACTGTAGTTGAAATCGATAGAATAAATTGATGGATAGTTCAATATCGGTTGAAGACGATACTAAACTCAATAGTTCGTGTCAAGAAGCATCTAATATTAAAGAAAATATTAATACGTTTTATAAAGATGTTTCTACTTGACATAAAATCTTTCAATCATAATTTTTTTAGTACGTAATTACATGGAACTTTGCTTTATTCAGTACTTGTATTCACATACCACCTTTCTAAAAGAACGGTTTTTAATTATCAAAAGGAAATCTCTTCAAAAAGGTTTCATTATAGATGACCTGCAGTGCAAACATTGCGGCAAAATTATTTAATCACGAAACTTTTATCGTCATTTATTTTGGTTATCCTGAATAGTTTAAATATCTAAAACATAAAGTGTTAAAATACAAAAATAATAAAATTCGACTTTCAAGACATTATACTTCAACAAAACAGCATACCCTAAAATAAAGAAACAAAATAGTTTAGAAAAGTTTTCCCAAGGTTCTTTTAAGGAATAAAAGAAATCACCAAACCGGTACAAAGACTGAATCGAAATCTTTTTTCCAGTAATAAAGATAGATACTCTAAAATGAGATAACGAAAGATAAATGGTGCTTTTCAGTTGAAAGATCACCCAGTGAATAGAAATTTAGAACATGAATCGAAATTAAAGAATATATTTACTTTTTAAACGTTGAGATGTAATGTAGTGTTAAGTAAGACTAATATTAAACGTATTGGCAAGTGAGGAATCTTGTTTTCAATTAGTGGGATATTTATCTTCAACAGAAATAAAATTCAACAGACTAAGAATTTATCATTTAAATAGCGCTGAGTGGTACAAGTTTATGCTTAAAAGAAACAGTTTAAGACATGGGTTGCGAAACTTCAGCCGTAGTTTTTGTAGTATTCCCCTGTAAGCAAAGCCCGAATCAGATAGGTGTACCACATTCAATACAGAGGTACGTAATCGTGCTGTACAATCCTAGTTATTTTACTTTAAAATTTTAATGTCACCGGCTCGCTTTTTAAAAAAAAACCCAAGTGCTCAAGTTTTTCATTATGTAGATATTTACACAATTAGAAAAGTACAAGTTTTAGTAAAATGCAAAAGGTAGAATTAATAACGAACTTTTTGCCTGCGCTGATAAAATAAAAAGACAATTAATGTCATGTGTAAAACAATATGAGCTGTATATTTTTCAATGCATTAAAATTTTATGCATCAAATCGATTTCTTTACAAATAAGGAAATCTGAGATTTCATAAAACATTTTTTATAGATATGAGTGTAAACACATATCAGTTCAAATTATATAGATAATAGAATTACTGTCATACACTGTAACTAACAAAATATATCTAAAAACTGTATAAAGCTGACTAAAAATAGCTGATTAACTTCGAAATTCTTCTTTCACAGGGTAAATATGTAACGTATAAATGATATCATTAGCATTAAAAGCAGTGACAAGATATGTTTCACTGTATGATATCTTTTGATGCTGAAACAAAAGCTTCAGTGTTCTCGCGGAATTCAGTCCGGATATTTATATTCAAAGTTCAAAGTGGTGGTTCAGTAGTTATTATATTTAGTTCAAACTCAATAATGTTGGAGACTGTCCTGCTACATTTATATGTACAATGTTTATTTACAGAAATTACTATATGCATTTTAATCATTCAACATATTCAATAAATCTACTACCTTTCACAGGCCTTCAAGCAAAAATCGGTCTGCCGTCTAATGAGTCTATTATTTAAGTGCTACGTTTTCTAGGTCTGAAAAAGGAGAACGCACCGCGATACCTCACCACACCGCACGTGGCTCTAAAACGGAATCAAATTCCATGACAACTGTCAGGAATAGTTCATGAAGTACCTAGATTCAATGACAGATTTTTAAAATGCCATTTTTTTAAATCAATTTGTTTGATGAAAATTTAAAAGATCCTCTAAAGATAAAATAGCTTGTTTGTAGGAAATGACTCAAAATTATTAGGTAGTATGGTTTACTAATGAAATAAAATTTTTACATTTCACTGCATTTTACATTTAAGAAAAGTAGTTTTGCAGGCAAGTGCGTGACCACTTAAAGGTTTAAAAAAAACTTGAGGTTTATACTACTATGCAAGTAAAAATGGTTAAAACGTTTAGGAAGTACATAAACAGATGCCAAGGGTGGTAGAAATGAGGTTAATTTAACTTACTATATTGTCAAATTTAGATGATCAAAAGTAGGTTTAACTTCTTCCATGTCTAAGGAGATATTTCATAGTGTGATAAAATTGTTTACAAATTAATCATGAAAGCCTTTGAAAAATTAAAAGTTTGCAGCATGAGTGATACGTTTTGTAATTATGAATTAAATCCTCAAATAATATATAAGTCGCCGTGCTACTCTATGATAGTGAGAAGAGACGTTGTGAACTAAATTGATAATATATATTATAGATATGGCGCAGCTTTATCGAAAGTTCGGAAGCCAACGCAATCATATCTGAAATCATATAATGTCAAGCAATTTCAGTGATTGAGAGATCGTAAAATGGATATAAAATATTTATGTTTCAGGAAGTAGCAAATAGTTGCTTAAAGTGCGTTTCATTCCAGCCACTTCATGCATTGAATAAAACAAAAAATAAATAGATTTTGGAAATTTTGAACCTGATAAACGAGTCTGCATAACTCTACTAGACTGTTGTTACAATACAATATTTACAAGTTATTTGTACAATTAATTTCTGCTTGTCTGTGACATTTTATCTTAATGATACGTTACATGTTAAACAATCTCACGTAAAATTCCAGATTTTTAACTTATTATATTCTTTTTTATACCTTCCTTTAAAATTTCAGTAAAATTTTGAGCTTTCATAATAAAAGTACAGTAACTGTTGGGTGGTGTTTACATATAGCAACTACTCAGTGCAAATTTTCATCATTTTATGCTGTTTTTTATAACTCACCATTAGCAACGAATTCAGGTAACGCCTATTTCCGTTTACATTTTCAAAAGAAATATATATAAACACATGTAATCGTGTTTTTACACAATGGAAACTATACAAAATTTTTCAGTGTTTTAAAATTATTTCACCTTTTTGTGACATTGTAAGGTTATATAGGAGAGCTTTCTTCTTAGCTTAGAGGGTTGAAACTTCATGTACTCTCTATTAGGACCGGAAGGAATAGAAAAAGGCCCGGGGAGCAATGCTTTTTCAAGAAAAGCTTTTTGGGACAACCTAATGATATACGCTGTTTTTTTATTTGTACAATACAAGTAATTCATACAATACTGATTCTTTTAATACGAGAGATACCTACTGTGCTATAAGGGAATCTACTAGCAACAGGATGTGATTACCTAAATATTGTTTTAAAACAACCTTTGAAAAATTAAATTCCACGCCCAGTTACTTCAACAATACATTTGAGTGTTTATTTTTAATAAGAATAGTAGCAAAAATCTCACTCATTTTTTTAAACATTCTTCCAATTGAGTAAACTCAAAAGATTAATTTGTCTAAAAAATAATCATGTTGAATATATTATACTGTCTGTTCGTCTGAGAGATTTTTTTCAGATATCTAATTTCATTATTTAACTCAACTTTTGGAAAGAAAAACAAATAAAAACATATCCTCCTTTCCTAAAACATGCTCATTTTGTCATACTAGAACATATTAGCATATTTAATTTTAAAATTATCATTCAGTGCTTCCTCAAATATATAATTTATACAGAGAAGTTTCTGAAATTTATTTCAACCTTTCAAACTGTCGTCACTCGAGTCTTAATGGGTTATTAAGTGAAAATAATATCGTTCTGAAGCAGAAGGAATAACTTACCACATTCATCTGTCTATGAATAGAAAATCGTTGTGGAAAAATTCAAACTAATTCCCACAAAAAAGGGAAAGCTAAGGAAAGTAGTTAAAAGTTTTCATTTAAATATCTTTTGTAATAAAGATGTATTCGTAAAGAATGGCCTAAAATAAATGATGTAGTTGTGTGAAAGAATTATTTAATACGGACTATTTCCTCAGAACACAGAAATCGAAAAGTATAATGTGAAATGCAATCCTTTTTTTAAATAAAAAAAAATATTAGTTTTGGAAAAAAACACTCAAAATACTGGTGTTAAACGATAAAATAAATAAAAACGTTGAAAAAACACATATAAAATGTTACTTATACGTAACATTTTATGTGTGCTTTTTCACGAAGTTTTTATTTATTTTAAATGTTAGTTTTATTTAAATAAGCATAATAAGTTTGCATGCATGATACTATGTTGTTTTCGTTCATGAACTCATTTTGTATCCTCAGTTTTTTTAACTGACAGTTTTTGAATTTTTTTAAGACCTCTGACTATTTGTAGTTAAGTATTGATGTTTATGCTCAACATCTGCTGAAAATTTTACATGCGCACGATACCATGCTTAATGTAAATTTAATTGCTATAGATAGCGTGAAATATTGTATTCGAATTATTTTTTAATGTCATTTTATTTAAATGGAAACTAAAACACTTAATTACTTTACTATTAAATATTTAACACTAACAGAAGGAAGATAATTAAAAGAAAGAGTATAACGCAATAGAAAAAAAAAACGTGACATTAAAATAATTCTGAAAATAAGTCTTTAGCAGATTTTCATATCGGTAATCAAAATACGGTACAACAAGGTATCCTGATGGCACGTCTTTTCAACGATGTGTGTGATTGAGTAAATTAATGATTTTCAGAGTGCGCGAATTTGATTGCATTAAAAAGTGTTTTATAAAAGATGTTTTTACTATGATTTTTTCCTAAAATATTTATTTATTTATTTATTTATACTGTTTGTGGTACTGTATTCATTCTTTCTGTCACCTAATTTTTGTTACTCTAATAAAATGTTGTATTTACGAAGAAATGCCTCGTAACTCAACATTTCATCTGATGATTTGTTACTTAAAAACACTGCGCATGATTTTCCTTATTATTAACTGGCTGCTTTTCGAGGATAATATGTCTATTTCAAAATGGATGAAATGTTTAATTGCTGTTTGTAATTATTGTTTCTTGTATTGTCTTCTGGTATTACTTGTAAATCTGTATCAGTATTTTGCAACTCGCTAAAGATGAGCAATTTATTTTGAATTAGTTTAAATAAATAAGTTGAAGTAAATAAATGATCTATATTTGGGATTTTTGGCTTTAGTTTTAAATGAAATCAAAAATAAATTCACTTCACTCGACTTTCCAAGTTATTGATCGTTACCATTAGTTCAAATAAATTTGAATTGGTGAAGAATTACAGTTCTGTGATGGTAAAATACTATACACATACTTAGTCTTGTTTGAATGCACTATATAGACACTAGCGCACTTAATATGATTTGTGTCCATAGGTCGTAATGTATGAGAATTGTTTTTTTCTTTTTTCTTTGCAGCCCTGTTAAAAACTTTCCATCCTACACACGCCAATTTCGATACTGATTGTACGAGGACCAAATTTGAGCTAAATTGAATGCCGTTTAGGAACTATCATGTTCATTCACACACATACATTCAAACAATATCGAAAGAATAAGTGAATTCAAAATATCTCCCAACGAATTTTTTCAGGATTACAGTTCTCTACGAGATGGTACATGTTCGGAAACTGAAAAATCATCATTATAGGTCTAAGTTACAAATTATCATGTTAATTTTCGTTTCTAATAGCCAGTAATCAACACAGCAGTCTAGAGCTATTTATTTCTACTCTGTATTTTAATACTTTGTACAAATTGAAGGACGGCAAAGTTATAAGGTTATTTTCATTCTACATTACATTCGGGAGTTGCATTAGAAAGAAGTGGTGTAATGTTCTGGATGTGAAACCTCTCATTGAATCCATAATTAATGATTTGAGTGCTACATAGAAGCAAGTTAGATTCCCTACAGTTCCGAAGATAGTATTCAAAGCCCTATACGGTGAAACAATACAATGCATAGAATGGTAGGCTCACTATTGCATAATTTTTGTATGCAACGATGAAAGCGAAAAAAAAAAAGATTTGTTCAAATGAAAATATTTCGTGCATGTTACCGCATTTCGGCAGTTTTAAAAATTGAAAGAATAATTTTTTTAAACAAACAACTATGATCAAGATAAAATTATTTTTATGTACAATAGAATCCCGGTTTAGCGGGATTCAGTCAGTAACTAAGTCTCTTACAGCGAAAAATCTCACGAAGACTTCGATAATCCGCAAATCAAATTACAATACGAAGATACCATATCGGTTCAGTGAAATTTCGTTAGAGCAAAATGGTCCCTTGGACTTCGTTGAAATATATTTTGACTGTACCTCTCTCAGATTTTGAAACTAAAAATAATTTACGATAAATGTGTTTGAATTATCAAAAGATGTAAATACTGTTATCTCTCACTTATACGTGTTTTAAGGAGCCGGTTTAAAATCGCTTATAACTGAAAGGATCATATTTTCTAACTATTTATCTAAATTTTGAGAGACAAAACATTTGAAAAAAAAAATAAATAATATTTATTTTCGGTTAAAAAGAGTAATATTATATTTTAAAATATTTAACTGTACAATTAAGTTTAGCTTTTAATTAAAAAATAGATTTTACGTATACTTTTATTCTGCATAGGAGAAACTTTAATCGAACTAACATTCCTTTATCAAAATGTTATGAATAGCGATTACTTTTGTTTAGAATACGTTTGTACAACAATCTCTTCTACATCATTGAAATGTGTTATTGTTAGTCATAAGAATATTGTTAGTCTTGAAGTTAAGTCATAATTTTACAGACAACGTCCCAATTTTTCTAAGGCTCCCTAAATCAGTACCATAAGATGGGATAGAAAGATAAGTTTCATCATTATCCTCTTAGTTAACATCGTCTTCATCCGCAACTCATCAAAAACAGTCAGTTTACTTGATATTATATTTTTATTAACATTCCCGACATTCGACAGAATGACAGAATTCGCTTGAAAAAATAATGAGCCAACACACCAACGCGAACTGTTTGCACAGACAAAATTTGCTGTGACGGGAAACTTTCGTTACAACCTAATACATCCATCTGTGACAGAATTTGTGAACTACGCTCTTTATTGTCGCGTATAACTGAGAGAGACAATTCAAAGTGTCGCTTTATAAGTGAGAAACTTGCATCTTTATTTCCCTATTCTTCCTGACGGGACCTTCCAAAATTCGCGTATAAATGAGAGACGTATAAGTGAGAGCTCACAGTATATTGCAACGGAAGCTAGAAATCAATTAAAAGAGTTTTTACGTCTGAGCCTCTCAAAATATTAAGAATGGGTAAGTATATTTTTTTATGTGAAAACAAAAATCTCTAATACCCTTCCTTGTATATAGTCACACTGTACACCTTGTATATATTTTCAACATTATCCGTAATGTGCCGTGTCGTTACGTCTAGAGGAATCGATGAATCCTTCTTGTCATCGTGAACTTAATAACTTAATGCAAACCTTTTTTTAAACGGGAAATGGCAATAGCCATCCTCTAATCAATAGATCTTTTCGTTTTAAACAGTTACGTAAGAATTCTCATTCTAGAATTCAAAATTGTTTGCTTTTGTTTGCATAATGGTTTTAAAACATTTTTTAACGTTCTTCCTTTCAGATCATCAATCACAAATTTAGCTTCCAATGCAGAAACCTATATTCCCGACCAATAATAAACCATTTCTAAATGGCGCCTAAAAGTACACTTTTTCCGGCTTTTTTACTTCCTAGTCAATAACTGCATTGTAGTCTTCCATGCATGCAGGTAGAGCCGTAACAGGATTTATGTAACAGAGATAAAACAGTTCGACACGAACATAGTAAGCAGAATATTCAGATTATTTGCCAATCTAAACTATAAAAATGAACTCAGAAAATTGGTATGTAGAAAAAATACCGCTCCAAAATGTATAATAGATTTAATTAAACATAAGTTCTTTTTGGAGGGATGGGGGTTTGTTTCTTTAAAATCAGTCACGTCGCTATCAATTACAAACAAAAAGTAGAAAACTGAAATAAAAAGAGAGCTTTTCACTTTCTTATGACCGTCGTGCTGCTTCTGCATTTATTGTAGGCCATACTTCTGCATTTATTGTAGGGTATAATTTTTGAATTATAATTTTAAAATGTTCCATTTTATTGTTTGTGACATTTTTTTTTAAACTTTAATAAAATAAATTATGCACGCTATATGATTTAAAACTTATTTTATTTCACTATGTATCGTCATAATTGCTTTTATATCTTTCATTTTTCCGATAAAAAACAATGTACAATTATTTTCAAATGAAGGGTCAGTTTGCCCTTGGGTGCGGATAACATGATCCTTTGTACTCTTTTTCAAAATTCTATTTTTCATTACTGAGTTTGGCTTTGGAATATTATTAAAATATGTTTATGATGGAAAATATAGTGCAAAATATTGTGGCAAAAGGCGAACGTTATATTTAACATTTATGTTAATTTATGCAAGTTTTTCCTTTAAGGGAATCATTTTGAGCCACCTTCCTCTACATTTGTACAAAATTGTTTTTTTTTTTTTTCCTCAGAAATAGTTTTCCCACTTAAAATAGGCATCTTATAACAAACATATACAATTAATATTTAGTAAACTTTCTCTTTAGAGGAGAATGCTAGATGAAATTGCATCCTGAAGGCCTTTTATGAACTCTAGTGTTAATAACAAAAAACACTCAAAAAGAAACTGCTGTTAAAAGATGAGATAAATAAAACTTAACACACATAAAAAGGTATCTAACTGTACGATCGTTTCTGCCGGAAAAAAATCCAGCCTTCTTCAGGGGTCAAAACACAGTGTCGCAGAATTGTGGGGACTGAAAGATAAACAAAAAACAAAAGCGAACAGCAAGTTGCCAAATGGAAAAAGAAAAAGCAAGAAACCAGAGACAATATGAGAAGGGGGAAAAGGAGGGTGGATGAAAATAAAATAAAATAAGAAAATAGCACTAAATAAGAACATGCAAAAGAACAATAGGAAACAGAAAAACAAGAGAACGATAACAAAAAAATAAAAGCATAGGAATTTTTTTTCAATATACAGGACAACACAATTGTTATTTATTTTTTTTTTTTTTATAACAAACATAGACAAAATATAGAAAACACACACAATAACAACAGAATAAATAAAATACAAAGAAGAAAAAAAATCTTTGGAGGTAGAAGAAGAAAGTAAATAAAGTCTTACAACAACTGCCTCCAAGCAAAATGAACAAAAGGAATGGAATAAGCATCATTCACAAGACGTTTTAAGTGCTGGGTAATGGAAAAATCTTCCAAAAATGCAAGATGGGGCAGTGACGGAAGAGTGGACAAGAGCTTAGCTTTAGGAAATTGTAAATTAGAATTCCAACAATTTGAGGAAAGGAAAGACTTGGCAAGCTCTCTCTTTGAGCTTATATTTGGGAGATCTTCTGATCTCACCAATAAAACCTTTTCATGTGAGTTTAAAATTAACCAAAAATTTACCAAAGATAAAGTAATTAACCACAAATGATTAAATCTTATATTAGTGCTTTCTAAATAAATTTGGCACTTATCCCAATTAATAGCCATTAATGCTCTGACCTCTTGCGCAACAGTGACCAATCTGTGACCCGCTATTTACAACAAAAGACATAAGTTTGATTTATCTCATCTACTGTTAGTGATTAAACCAAATAGCGGGGGATCTAGCGTCAAAGGATATAGCAATTCAGAAATTTTAACAAGAATTTGAATCGTATCCATGTTGAATCGTATCCAAAAAAACCTGAGTCGTGCTAAATTCGAGACATAAATATAGGATTTTCCTAATCATCTTGATGAAAAATTTCGGGGTCGCGTTATATTCGGACCAATACGCTAAATTAAGCAAAAATAAACTTTATACTTTAAATGGGAACATTTAAATTAAAATCGATGTATTATTCATCGCTGTCCGCAAGAGAAGAAACATATTCTGCTTTATTTATTTATTTATTTATTTAATTTTTTTATATTGAAGTAAGTGTACTGCATATGCTTATATAATGTAGATTATTGAGGTACACAAGGATGCCTTGTTAATTGTTCAGATGAAATGAACCCTTTTAGAAATCACTTAAACAAAACCTTTCACCAATCACCAAGAACCTAATAACATAACAATACGTGGGTTTAAACTTATTTTAATGATTAGGTTTCCAAGTAGGAATAATTATTTTACGAGAATTGATATGAAAAGATATTAAAAATTTTTGTTGAAAAAATCATGATTTATGTGTTTCTTGCAGTGACCTGTTCTATTTACTTAATTGTTCTTACGAGGATTTAGCTTATAAATAATGTTATTTACTTCAATAACGAATTTTTACACAAAATCACATAACAATGACATTTATCAAGCATGTAATACAAATGTTCCATATGTGCAGTTTGTAAATATAGTTATATTATAATCGAAAAACTAGAAATATAAGTTATGTAATTATTAAATGGATATTATGACTGAGCTTAAAATAAAATCACGACTTTGTTATTTGCAATAACCAATTCTATTTACACAATTAGCCAGTGAAACCCCTTTAGTCCAGTCAGTCCAGTCAAATTCTTTTGACTTAGCTTAAGAATAGTTTTACTTACTTCACGACCTGTTCCATCCCTTACATAACAATAATATTTGTGAAACATGTAAAACAAACATTTCATGTGTTCAATATTGCAATTTTATGAAATACCGGGTGGTTATAAAATAAGTATCGCTATTTTGAACAGCCTGTACCTTGAAGAAATAAGCCACATGAAACCAAAATCGGTACACTCACAGATAGAAATTCGGAAGAAGAATGGAATAATACAACTATAGTTGCAACAATAGCCGACAGACATGGGTGCCCATAGGAATTTTTCTGGAGGGGAGCAAATTTCAAACTTTTAACAAATTTAGTTCTGGTTTTGCCATTTGTTTTCATCATGAGACATTAACCTAAAACTCTAGGGAGGGAGGAAGTGCCTTACCTTGTCCCCCCTTATGGGCGCCCATACCGACAGATTGCGCTACCAGTGGAAAAGCCTTTGCAATCATCAAAATAATCAAGAAGCGGCCATTTCTGCCAGTACGGGGGTACGAGATACCTCTTAATTTGCCCGATCGCGCTCTGATCTTAAAAACACACTACGTTAACAGCTCAAACGCTTCAGCTGATTTACGTGAGTTTAGGGGTGGGGTGGGGGTAGTTACTAGTACCCCTTCCCATACAAGAAGAAATTGTCAATGCAGTTGAGGACATCGCATTATCTTTAAAACTTTTCACTATATCAGGTAGGGAATGTAATCCCACATTTTTTTGCTTTGCGGGATTGCGGGATTGAGATTTGCTGATCCCGTGGGATTAATATTTCATTCAACTAAAAATTGATTTCGATAGAGAAAAGTAGGAGAAAGTAAGATTGTAAACTCTATGAGGTTTCACTTTAACAATAATACTTTATCTTATTTGATAATTACTACAATACCTTACATAAATATGTAAATTCTGTCATGATATTCATAATAATATAGTGTTATTTCGTAGTTGCTAAAAAAGAAGAATGTAAAAAGGACAATGTAAAGAGGCCCTCATTTACCTAATCTTCATCCAATTTTGATAGAAAATACAAAAGTGCTTAACAAAAGACTTTTTTTCTTGGTATGAAACCCTGGGAGAACCATGCATTTTTTAATGGTTAACTAAAGTTCACCTTTTTAAGATATCACTGGCATGGGCAGTCATTTGGTTGTTTATCTAGGGGGGATCACAAGTCAAGGGTCCTGTCCCAGAAAGATGCAATATTTAGTGTTGAAGCACTTCTGCGTTCAGTAAGTACGTAAATATAACACTATTGGAGCTGGAGGGATTAAGGTGCCCACCTGCCTAAGGTATGAGTGCAGAAGATCCTTATTGTTCATCTTATACAAAAATTTTTGGCCAATTGAAGATCGCAAACGAGGCGTAAAATTGTAATAAAAATAATTTATTTTTCAGTTTCAATCCCGCGTGATTACGGTTCACTGGATTAGTCCTGCAAATATTCGTGTGATGTCCCGCAGGATCCCGCTCCCGTGGGATCGGGATTGCATTCCCTAATATCAGGCATGCCATCAGGTTTTATGTTTTCATCATTTGCTCTTGTATTACACGTTATACGTCCAAAAGCAACCTCTGTTAGTCATTAATTTAACTAATTTTTTTATTATTCCATTATTCTGCCCCCTTCTCGATTGTAAGTGTACCGATTTTGATTTCATTAGGATTATCCCTCCAAGCTGCATACGGCTCTAAATAGGAGATACTTATTTTATGACCACTCAGTACATAATTCGAAGAACAACGAAGAGAAACTGCGCATATTATTAAACAATTGAAATTCAGAAACTCACCTCTGCATGTTATCGTTTCCACACGTCCGTGACTCTAGTTTTAATATGTCGTTAAGAGAGAATAGTAATCTGTTAGAGCGGAGCAATGGATAAGTCACAGAAGTCATATACCTACTTAAACATTTCATCCGTAAGGATAAGCAGAAAATGGTTGAGGTGTTTGAGAATTATTGTATACAAGACCTTATTTAAAGCTCATAACGATGGTATCTGTACAATTACTTCTTTTGTATTTCTCTTATATCATTTTGAGAATTAAAAATGCATTTGTTGTAGAGAAGAACTTGTATATTTAGAAGAGAGAGAAAAAACTGGATAAATAATTATTTTGAGTTGATTACCAGTTCAAAGTATTTATTAGCTTGGAAGAAGGAAGATTAAAGAATATATGTATTGTTACAAAATCTAGTAGTGGGTGAACGAAAGAATAGTCCAACAAGCCAGAAAAAACAAGTATAAAACTTTATTTAAAACTTTATTTTAAAACTTTACCGAATCGAAGCTCTAATATTTCACAGAAATACAGAATTCAGTAACACGGGTAATTGCACATACTAATACAGCAATATTACTATTCAAAGCGCAATGTCAACGTATCGCTTCGGAGGCTATCAAACACTAACTCGACAGTGAGACTGACTTCTTCATACATAGATTTCTAAGCGGATGTGACGCAACGTAGGATATGGCCCCATTTATTGAGACTTTTCCGAAAACTTCTCTCTTAATTGAGATACAGCCAAAATTCCATCAGTTTCGAGAACTTTCTTTTTGTCACCAAAGTCACCAAATTAGTCGCAAAGTCACCAAATTGGTTGCCAAGGTCAAGGGGTCACATACTCATTTCACTTGCAACAATGCCTGTACAGATCACTTTCCCCCAACACACATTTATAAGGGAAAACTATATTAACATTTTGTAACACTATTAATGACTATGTCATTTTATCTCTGACCCCCTTTATTGAAAATTGTCCGAAAAATGTGCCCCAAAAAAGCGACATAAAAATGCGACATAATGTTACATATATTTAAATACTATTAGTTCACAACAGCTTTAATCTATTGTTACAATATTTCGTAAGCGTAGAATATGCATCACATGTGTTTTTCTACAAATATGTTACAATCATAAAAATTTCAACATAGAATTTCCAGGCGAAATACACGAAAGATGAGCGATAAAATGACATAGTCAAATAATATCGTTTTAATATGGCAATAATGAAACTAAATAATTACGGGGGTTCAGGGGGGGTCTCCCCCTGACAAGGCTCGAACAGCCGAGTTATATATCAGAAAAAATAGAAGTCAATAAATCAATTCCTATAAAAATTACGAAACATAAGTTTTTATATGATCTTTCGATCCTACTAGCTATATTTAGAAAATTTGTCTTTTTGCAATTTCAAGAACAATAAACAAAAATTCGTCCTTCTATGACCAAAATTCACCGAGTTACTTAGAGCATTACTTAGAGCATTTTTCGATCTGCGAAATAGGGGTGTTATATATAGAATGAATTTGAGAAAAATTAATGTGCACGGTTTTGATCAATCATTCAAATCAAATGGATTTTTATAGAGCCTCACTATAACCCTCTGATTAAAGATTTGAGGTAAGTTGGGGTACAATGAAACATTTTATCTAAATCAATAAGACTGGTCACAGAAAATTTAAACATCTATTATACAAATCTAATTGAAACATCTATTAAAATATCTCACACATCTATTATACAAATATATGTTCCAGCTACTGATATGATTTGGGGACAATCGCATTTTTACAACAAGAGACAGGATTTCCTCCATTGAAAGTAAATTTCGTCATTAAAAGTTTTATTATATTAAAATATATTTTTACCTCCTTGTTTTCATGCGTACAATTATTATTTTTTCAAATATTTTGATGACTATGGTGTAGTCTTCATACTTTAAAAGGCAGAGTTAAAGAAAATAAATGTTAGAAATTTATAAAATTCATTTAGTATGCAGCCTCAATTTGGGGTACAATGAAACATGTTTGAAGCATTCACTTAACCCTTTGAGGCGCAACCCTTTCCCAATGCTGAAAAAAGAGCAGCCGTATCCATCGCTCCACTTAAGTACCAGCAAGATGGCGGACGATCGAAACGTTCATCGCGTGTCACAGATCTAGAGACCCTTTTTTGACGACAGTAGTGGAGCAATGGCAACGGCTGCCCTTTTTTCAGCATTTGGCAATCTATCCAGCTGTTCGCGCGTTCTTCTATTTTTCGGCAGATGTCAGTGCTGTTAAAAACAATCGTGACGATTTTAATACGGGAATGACGGTTTAAAAAGTTGACGTGCTAAAAGGATTGACGTGCTAAAAGGAGTCTCGTGGAGCTATGTTCCCCGCAACTATTTTTATAGAAATCAAATCTATTCTTCGTGACAGGCAACATTCAAAAGGTCAGAATTGAGTGTTCCCAGAGCGGGATCACTGCGCCTTAAAGGATTAAAATAAAGATGCTGCTATTAAATATTTAGATTAAGACCTCCATAGGGCACATAAGTTAAGAAGGAAGTTTTTTGTAATGGTACTTTATCTTCTTTAGAAGGTGGTGATAATCCAGACTGTCTTTCAACTAACAATCCAAACAGTAGATTAAGAGCTATTCTCCCATAACATGAGTGACGGAATCAGTATCGCTCTAAATTATCATGTTTTAGAAAGGCGAACGTAAATGTAAAGAAGTGTACTCTGTTGAGGATGTAATAATATTAAATCAAACGGAATGCGAAGTTCTGTACGTCAAACGCCTGAGTCCAAGATTCAAATTTGTAGCGCTATACGGAAACATACATTTTTGCAAAATTTTAAATTGTATCAAAACTACCACCTCCTGTTCCTTCAGGTGGTACAGAAAGGAAAGCAAAAATTCTAATTGGTGAATTAAGTAAATTTTATATAAAATGAAAAAAACTATTCTATCCTCTAATAAAAGTATTAGTGTTTTCATCTTAAGCTATAACATTTTAATTAATTTTTTTTTAATTTAAATTTCATATTTATGCCTCACTAATGTTTATTATAAATGTAAATAAAACATATATGCTGAAATTTGAATTTTGACTCTATTATTTGAGTGTTTGTGAAGTGTTATTAAATGTTTCATTGTACCCCGATCTTTGGGATATAAGGAAACGCTGACAGACATTTACCTTTTCTAATTTTTTAAATATAGAAAAGCTATTTGAAAAGTCATAAAAATTCATTTAGATGGAAAAAAGAGTAGGTTCAAAGTGTCCATTAATTTTACTTTTGTACATGCAAATTCGTGAATAAGGAAAAAAAAATAGTACATTTTGCTTCATAGTACTCCAATTTTCTCTATTCTAAAATTAGTTTTGCTTCCTTCATTATCACAGAAACGTAATTGAAACATATGATTTAAAGTTTCAATATTTATATGATCCCTTATTGGTTTATCGTAACTGGACGTTTTAAAACTTGGATAAGTGACATGAGTCAAAAAGTTTGCTGCCTCATAACTCGGTGAATTTCGGTCGTGAAAGGGCCACCTTTTTTAAATTTTTCATGGAAATGTATACGGAAATTTTTTTTAAATATAACTGATAGGACCGAGGGATCGTGTAAAAATTTAAATTTAGTAATTTTTTTATAGGAATTGATTTATTGCCTTCAATTGTTTCTGATATAATAGGTTATACAATTTAAAACATTTTTGCAACTGGAATTCTTTGACTAACGGTTTAGGAAATAGCCATTGTGCACTGTTAGCTCTGAATACCCTATATATATATATATAAATGTAATTTTTTTTAAATTATTTTAGTGTTTTATTTAAACTGCTTTTGTTTCTAAGTCGACAATTGCCTTTAAACATAATGTGAGCAAGACTTTTGCGAATCTACATAGGGAAAATGAAAATTTTCAAAGTACAGGGTGTGTCACAATTCCCTCCCGGGTTTGGAAGGCTTATAAAATATAATATACAGTAAAACTCGCTTAAGACGCTCTTCAACGGACCAGCTTGAAAGAGCGTTTTAAACGGGAAATCGTCTTAAGCGGGAAAGCGTCTTAAGGTGAATTGGGAAAGAACAAAATCTAAGTGCTCAGAAAAAATACATATGTATTGCTCTTCAATTAGAAATTACATAAGATACTTATTATACTTCACATATAATATTATGCAAATGAAAAATATAATACGCACCGAACTTCACATTTCTGATGTGCTGGGGAAAAAAGCATCTATTTTTGTAGATTTTCGTATGTTTAGCAGCAAGAAAATTATCAATTTTGTTGACGTAGGTCAACATTTCCTCTGTATGTTCCAAAGAAGACAGTACTTTCCGCAGCTCACTTACATAATACAAGCCAGTAGTAACTGTCGGTTCTGTTTCTTTGTCCTCCTCTTGTTCTTTCGCAATCCCTTCAATCGTGGCATCTGCGATTATTTCTTCCAAAGTCCGAATGTTGCAGGCCACGGGGTGTTCGTCCACCGTTGTATAATCATGGAAATTCTCCAATGATTGAAAGTCCTCATCTTCTGGAAGTGAAGTGTCAGCCTGAATTGAATTGTCCCACACATCAAACGCAGCTTTCCGAAAACAGTTTTTGATTACATCAGGTTTAATTTCGTCCCAAGCTGCACTGACGTAATTTATGGAACTGCTATTACTTTTTACACCCTCTTCAGAAGTCGAACGAATTTTGATGAATTGGATTTTTAGTTCCGGGAGACGTTCACGGTCAAGGGAGAGAAAACTCGCAATCTTTCTGTATTCCCGAGTAAAGATGGGCATAAAACCTGACAACAGCGTGGAAGAGATAGGTAAGAGTTAAGGAGAGAGGGGTGTGTTGGATGAATGCATACTTATCAAGGAGTACTAGCGTTAGGTTACCGTGACTAACCTCGGGGGGGATTGCAATACCTTTCAAAAAGGGGGAAAAAAAGCTTCATCAGAAATACGACAACAGCGTCTTAACCGACGACACAAAGCAGAACAAAAGCGTCTTATCAGGTGGATTTTACATTGATGAGAATAGGAAATGTCCAGGGACTGACGGAAAAAAGCGTTTTAAGCGGGAAAGAGTCTTAAGCGGGAGCGTCTTAAGCGAGTTTTTACTGTATTACCAATACAGCAACAAAGTTGACTTTACTGGTTAAATAAACATTTCATTTCTTTTTCATAAATTACAAGCTTCCTCGTCATTGGATTGGTCGAGGTTTTGGCACCTCGCTTTACGGTCTAACTCCATCCGATTTTTTTATGGGTTACATAAAAGATCGTGTGTTCGTGACCCCTATGCCTCATATTTAAAAGATTTATACCAAAGGACCACAACCGCATTCTCTACCATTGATCGCGGCATGTTAAAGCGAGTGTGAAGAGGGGAAAATTTGACTTTTTACTAGATATCTGTCGCATGACGAAAGGTTCACATTTTGAACATTTATGAAACTAAACTTGTAACATTTCTTTATCCAGTAAAGTCAACTTTTTTGATATATTGGTAATATTTTTTCTATAAGCCTTCCAAACCCGAGAGGGAATTGTGGCACACCCTGTATTATTAAATACTTTTTTTGTAAATTTTGTTACTTTGTTTTTATAAAACTTATACGAGATAAACTTATTTTTTCTATAGTTATACAGAGAGAGTAGTACTTCTTAACATTTTTTACAGAACAGCGCTGTCCCCAAAAAAAAAGCAAACAAGCATTATTTTTCACAAAAAGATTGCACCATACCCATGATTCATAAAACACGTACATCATTCACGTGTATGTGAAATTTGTCAAATAATTTTTTTTAAACTATCCGATTATTCTTTTAACAAATGAATTTAGATAAATTTCAGATATTAAATATTTCTTTGAAAGGGTTATTTCTAAAACAAAAACATGTATAAGTAAATCAATTTGTTGGGCATTGACATTTTAAAATTATGAAACAAGCGTTAATTTGATGTCGTATGTATACTTTTAAAAATTATCATAGATTTCCCGCTATTTAAGACAACCGATAAAAAAAATTAGATACATTGGATGTATCAATGTGTGTGCAAATTGTATTTAACTATTGAATTTGATGTCAACTAGCTAAAATTTGCTTTAAACGTTTAAATAATCGTTGAAACTACACAATTACTAGCTTTTAAATCATGGATATATTTATTAATTCTTCAATCTATAACTACGTAAAACTCATACATAATAATAGTTGGTCATTGAACATTTTAACTGTACACTAAATATCAACTGAATAGCACAGCTTTATAAGACTTAATACTCAGAGAACTACAAGTGGTAACTGTGCATATTATTAAACGATTCCAATTCAGAAACTCGACGGCTGAGATTTATACTATCGTTTCCACACGTCGTCACTCGAATTTTAATATGTCGTTAAGAGAGAATAATAACCTGTTAGAACGAAGCTAGAAGCAGAATGGATGAGTCACAGAAGTCATATATCTACTGAAACATTTCAACCGTAAGGAAAAACGATGCAAGAAAATGGTCGAGGGCTTTCAGAATTGCTGCACAAGAACTCATGTAAAGCAGTAAAAGATGACATCTAGATTTCGTTCTTTCTTTCTTCGCCATCTTATCTTATTTTCCGAGTATTAAAAAATATACTTACTACGCATGAAATGGCCGACAATAAATGATGCTGTTTAAAGAAATGGCATCTTAATATGCACATTATTTTTGTTAGAAGAAGGAAGGAGAAAGAAAAGAATGCGATTGTAATTTCTAAAAAAGTGTTTTAAAGATAAAATTGCGTTAACTTCATGCACTATAAGGTTATTTTTATAAAAACTATATTTAAAGAAGAATTCTCATACAAAAATGTAATAAATTAGTCACCGGATAACAGAATGGAATCAAAATGTACACTGGTATCCAAAATTAAGGTTACAAGCGGAAAAAAAAATATCCCGCAGTGGACTAGTCACTAAGCTCCGTTCCCATAAGCACACAGAAGTGAAGCAACATCGGCTTGGTCAGTAATTGAGAGGGTCAAAGCCTTTCTCTTCTGGACTGTTTTGGAACCGTGTACGCTAAAGGGAGCAGGCACACGTAAGATCTGTCGTGGCTCTAATGCCTCCATGTTGCAACAATGCCTCAGGGGTGCCGATTTCAGAGTCTAGCACTCACATCTGGTATTGATTCAAATTTCGGCGACCACTCGTTGGGGGCAACGCTGCTCTGCGTAATAGGCAATCCTATAATGAAATGACCAACATCGTAGAGGTCAAACCTAGAATAGGCCGCTGACACGGCCATTAGAAAAAATAATAAACTTAAAAAATGAGATTTTTTTAATAAAAAAATGGGTTTAATGCATCATTGAATTTTGTATACTAATACCTAATACTGAAAGGCAAGAAATGATAACAAAAATATTCAAAAATATTCACTGGAGTTTAATGTAAGTTGATATGCAAATGAGAGTAACATTGGTCAAGAAAGTATATGTCACAACATTTTACCCATGTGAGGTGCAACCATTTCCGAATCCTAAATAAAGGGCAGACGTTGCCACCGCTCAATTTAACTACCAGCAAAATGGCGGACCGTTCACTGCCTGCTACAGCTCAAGACAGTATTTTTTGACGCAGATTAGCTGGCTGTGACAGCCAGTCACGCGTGCCACAGAGATAAAGGACATTTTAGACACAACCAGCTGTGTCAAAAATGTCCTTTAGCTCTGTTGCACGCGATGGGCGATTCGATCGACCACCATCTTGCTGGTAGTTAAATCGTGCGCCGGCAACGACTGCACTTTTTCAACATTGGGCAGGCTATCTAGATGTCCTCCTTAAGAATTTAATTGAAATCAAATGTATTCTTCGTGAATCAAAACCTTCAAATAACAAGAGTTGTGTCCTCACACCAAGGACACCGGGTATTAAAAGTTTAAAGGGGACAACAGAACAATCCGTCAAAAGATGGTTAATCAGCTTCGAAGTTCGGGACTTGTTTGAAATGTCTATAGGGAAATCGAAACGAGAATCAATATTCTTCGAGCAATTAATGAGTGCTAATGATGGTGTAAAATAATACTTAATAATACAGAGGGAGTTTGAAAAAATGCCTAATACTTCCATGGACCTTTAAGTTCTATTATACCCTGACATAGACTACAATCTATAGTTACACAACAATCGATGATAGGTTATACATCATAAAAATTATTGTTTATACTTGTCATTAAAAAACATTCCCGTTACATAAATTACACTTTTTTTTTTCTTTCCTAAATTCAGCTTTTCAAAATGACCTCAGGAGAATTTAATATGCCATTAAAAAGCAACGGTAATGCGGTCAATCGTAATTCCAACACAGACAGAAGAAGTCACCAAAACCATACATCTATGAAAAGTATCCATCCATCAAGTAAAAAACAATGCCAGAAAATGATTCCTGGATTTCAAAATTGCCGTTCCGAATGAAACCAAAGAAAAGCCAACTGAAGATTGCATCTAAATTACTTTTGCGATAAAGATGTATTCGCCGTGTACGAGATGACCAAAAGTAAATGGCGCTATTAAGTGCAACGACAGTTTAATGTAGAACATTTTGCCAGAAGAATTGAGTATGGCAAGGTAAAATATTTGAAGTGGGTGTTTTATTTCGGAAATAAATTCTATAAGCTCTGGAAGAGCGAGTCTCATATAGGTTATAGAAAGCGCAGTGGATGTACGATGAATAGATTTTCGGAATCAGGGAAAACATTTTAAAGATTATTTCGAGGAGTATAGGCTATAGTTGCAAAAGTTAAATTTAAGACAGTCCAAAGAATTTATCTTATTTAAAAATTCTTGAATAAAAGTATAAATTTTATAATTAGCAGATAATACATATGGCAGCAATGAAATCTCAAAAACAAAGTGCAGTTAGTGCAGTTTTTTTTTTGGTCACTTTCCCCAATTAATGGCCATGTAAATAAGACACTAAAAATTTCTAAACTACTGAAATGTTCAGATCTGTAGTTGTGGCCTATCTCAATCTAACGATCTGAAATTTCAGGCATAAAAACTGTTCAGAACCCCTTAAAAAGGCCTCTGCCCAAGAAATCCCCCCTCTCGCAGATAACCCTAGTGCGTTTTGCCTTAACTAAACAGCATAATATTTCCCTTTAATCAACATTTATAAAAAAGAAAACTATATTTATTTCTTTAATCCGTAAAAAAACTATATACCATTAGATCGATAGACTGTAAAATTTGAACAGCTATGTATAAAATGATGTAGAGAAAAACAAATTTAACTATTACTTAAAGTCAGAAAATACACCTGCTACCCAATTTTTACCCATTCTTATCTATTTTTCATTCTTATTCAAGTGTCTCCTATACGGTTTGAATCTCTACACATTTGCAGCAAAATAACGTGAAAAATGTTCGCTACTTTTTAATATATAAAAACCGATGCAGTTTTAAATTCTTACAATTTTCCAAAATTTTCAACTTATGAGCAATAAAAAGCTTGACACTTTTACTAATCGTCTTAATTTTTTGGCTTTTTTTGGAAAAGTGTACAAAAAATATTGTTTTTAAGACATCTGCGCCCATAGGACTTTTTCTAGGGGGGGGGGGGCAACTCCAAAAAATTTTTCTAGAGGGGGGCAAATTTCAAATTTTTAACAAATGTGGTTCTGATTTTGCCATTTGTATATATCATGAGACATTAACCTAAAACTCTAGGGGGGGGGGGGTGAAAGTGCCCTACCTTGCCCCCTTACGGGCGCCCATGTTTTAAGAGTAAGAAAAGAATTGCCTGTATGTTACACAAATCATGTAGAATCTGTTTGTGCTGTGCAGTGCACTGCTTAACTGATCGGTTGAATTTTTCCCACAGCTATCTACATAAAATAAGGCTTTTGTCCATACCGTACTTGGCATTCAAAAGATCTATGCCTGTTTCAGACACTTGGTAACGGTAACACAGTACAAACGTGGAAAAAAGTTTCTCTGTCCTTCTGTGCGTGACGATTTAATTGTTTGCATATCACACGTAAAAATGACCGCGGCAAATAAAATGAAATTTGGTGACGTGATAGGTGGTCATTCATCTTAAACTATAGGCTTCGAAATTAAAATAAATATTGATTACAGTTTGAAATTTTTCGAAAAATCATTTCAAAATGCGTCAATTTTTATTCGCGAATCACGTAACAACGAATGAAATTTGTTGACATGATAGGAGATCACTCAATTTAAACTATAAGCGTCGAATATTTAAAAAATTTCGATTAGACTTTTGGATTTTGCAAAAACGTTTTGAACTGCGTAAATTTTGTGCACGCATGGCCTAATAACCACTGAACTGAATGAAAGGAAATTTGGTAACATGATTGGTTTGTACGCTCAACTTAAACTATAAGCAACAAATTTTTTACAATTTTATTAAATGTTGAAATTTTGCGAAAATTTATCAAAAATGCTTAAACTGTCGTTCATATATCACGCAATAACTACTTAATTAAATAAAATGAAACTTAAGGACGTCATAGATTGTCATACAACTTAAACTATAGCCGTCGAATACTTTGAAAAGTTGAAACAGATTTTGATATTTAGCGAAAATTTAATAAAAATGTGTAAATATTTGTTTGCCTATCATGTACAAACCACTGAAGTGAATGAAATAAAATTTAGCATCATCCTAGATGGTCACGTAATGTATAGGCATCAAAGTGCTTGAAAATTTAGGTTAGATTTTGAGATTTTGTAAACATTTAGTAAATGTTTGTTCCATACCTGAAAATTTACAATGGGATAGAATGAAATTTGCAATTATGTTTGACGCCAAGTTAAATTGAAATTAAAAATACCAAAAGCGCTTTAAAAGTTTCATAGATTTTGAGATTTTGTGAAAAAATGTGAAGGTGTTGGCTCTCTCGTCAGTCAAAAATGACATTAGGGAATATAATTAAATTTAGTAACATGATCATCACCGAATGGAACAGTAAATGTTGGAATTTAAAAAAAAATAATTTTTAAAACGTTTTTTGAGTCGGGAGGGTGATAACCTTAAGGTGTTTCTAGGTAATGTATTGAGGATTTTGTGAAAATCGTGTAAATTTTTTGATACATAATATTAAAATATTTACAGTGAATCAAACAAAATTTAGTTACGAGCGAGAAATGACCTTATGACTTTAAAAGTTCATTCCACTAAAATAATGTGTAGTTTTTAAAAATGTTTTATCTATTGACAATTTTACTCAATACTTTGTCACTCCCTAACTTGTAATCTTTTAAGAACGCACAGAAGGAATAGCTCTGCTTTCTATACTTTTTCCAATTTGTCAGCTACATTGTTTGTATTCTTACAATGGTGACAAAAATTCAGGATTTTTAAAATCTGCATTACATACTATCCAGTAAACGTCTACTACTCCAGCTAGTGTGAAATAAACTAAAGATAGTTTTAGCCGTTTCGAAAATTTAAAAATGCATTATTCGATTTTTAGTTACGTTTCAACACCGAAAGCGCCATCAGCAGGTTAGACAAATCGGCGGAATTTTTGCAAATCAAAACTGTTAAAAAAAAAAAAAAATCAATGCACTCATATTTTGTAAGATTTTTGAAATATTTTCAGCTTTGAAAATGAAGTAGATGTAGCTTTTGTACTAATGAATGTAAATAAAACTTACATTTATCAATGGTATTCAGAAGCTAATATCATCAATAATGAAAAATTAAAAACAAAGAATCATTAAAAAAATAGTACGGTAACTCACAATAAATATTTTTTTAATTAGTCTGTCACTGTTGAACATGTGTATATATCAACACTGTAACTTGAAGCTTCGAACTGATAAAAAGAATATCGTAGAAAGGAAAAAGATTTCCCTGAAGTATTTTCAAACTGAAATTCACATATGCGTATTAGAAAATTACACGAACTATAGAAATAAAACGATTCATAAAATATTTCGCCATCAAGAATACAAATGTTTCAGTCAATCTTTTCAAAAGTATGTCAAAAGAGTTTTATTATTCTATTGAACGGAATAAAAGAATCAATCAAAATTCCAACAGATAGAACAAGTCTATAAATTCATCCATCTTCACGAAATCTCAATCCATCAAGAAGAACAATGACAGAAAACGTTTCTGGGGCTCTGAAATCGACCTTTAATGTGAAAGCATAGAAAGCTAGTCGAAGATCGCTTCTAAATTATCTTTAATCTAACGATATATTCATGGACTACGAAACGACCAAAAGAATATGGCGCCGTCAAATGAAACTAAAATTTAATGTTGAACATTTTGAATAAAGGATGGAGAGTAAAACACTGAGAATATATAAGGTGGGTGTTTTATGACTAAAATACTTTTTTTTCTCAGGATACTTTTCCGTTTCTGTCATCGTGGTTTAAGTGTGAATTACAATCAATATGGAGGAAATTTTTTCATTAATGTGTCGCATTACAAAAAATAACTTTTCCCTTACATTTTCCATAATAACTTTTAATTTAGTAAAACAGAATGAAGTTTAATTTTTTCAATAATAAAAATTTACATCGTGTAGCCTATGCATAATTAGATTCGATAAAGGCCTGAAACAGAACGATGTAAGTATTCTCTGTATTCGACAAGCGTTTTATGTGTTTTTGATTCTTTGAAGAATAAAATCCATTGGTTATAATAAATGAGGTACTGCTTGCTCTGTTTGCTTGGCCTCAGTAATCTAAAAAGTTCAAATGCCTCACGAAAGGGTCTTTTCGCTAAACTCCGTTCCCATAAGAACATAGAAAATGAAGCAGCCCCTCCTTGGGTAGTGCTTAGGAGGGTGAAAACCTATCTCGCATAAGCTGCTGTGGAACAGTGTCTGATAATGGGAGCTAGTGCACGTAAATGTGTTCGTGGCTTCAGTGTACCTCGGGGGGGGGGGACGATTTCAGTTACCAGGTCTCTCATTTGGAATTGGTTCAAAATTAGGAGACCCAGAGCAAAGTCGGTCTTCCTCCCACTGGGGCTAATTAAAATGCAAGCCGTCACCTTTAGTCCTTCGCTGCCCTATATGGAAGATCTGGCATCTCTTAGCGGGTGCCAGAGGGCATGAGAAATAACAAAAAAACACAAGTTTAAATGCCGGTTGCCATTTCGCTATAAAAAATTATTGAAATACTTAATGTATCAAACATTATACAGGGTGTCCCAAAAAGGTGGTAACGGGTTTTAATTCTTTATCTATTAGAGATAAGTGGGCAGTGTAAATTGAAAAATGTTAAAAATAAGGTCGGAAATCAGACTCCGATAAGAAAAAATTCCTTTTGTTCATTTATATCACATTTGGGCAGCCACTGGCCCACGGGCCGGAAGTGGCCCGCCATGGCATTTGATCCGGCCTGTGGAACATATCAAAACCTCATATAAACCATTCGAAATCCCATATAAATCCCAATTGTACGGTCGCAACTCCATTTACATTCTAAAGTTTGGCCCGCGACTCCGCTTGCATCCTTAAATTTGGCCCGCAATGTTCCAAAGTTTGCCCTTACCATAATATAAAGTTACACTTTTTACATTTGTATATAGCCCTCGTACAAAAAAATTCTTTTTGGAACACCCTCTATAATGCACTATATAATACTAACAGCACACAATGTGAAATAGTAAGTATGAATTTTGCTAAGCTCTCTTAATCTTCTGCCTGTAAACAGAATATTAGGTGCACAACTTTGCTTTCTCCGTTTTCCTATAAATGGCTTTAGCGGTAAGTAGTGGTCAAAACAAATAGATCGTAAAAGCCCTGCAGTAAATTTGCGCGGCTATCAGTATTGCCCCATAGAAACACTAGTCCATATCTGTCTCAATCATAAAGTTACATTCGTTTGAAAATATCAGTTTACGAGCGGAATTCTCGTCAGTTCAGAGAGGTTCTAATTTTTTGCTTTAACGTGCAGAAGTCTGCGACGGAACATGATTGAATGCTCTCAAATGCTTATTGTGAGGCTGCTGTTAGTGAAAGAAACGTGTCATAATGACATAGCGGAGGAAGAGAGAACATATTAGACATAAGCGGCTCTTCCGGGTGGTATGGAGCCGCAAGTGTTAATCACATCATACTGATGTCACGTTTATCAGGGTTTGAAGATAAGATTGCGATTCCAATTGCTTTAAAATAGCTTTTCAGATTACGCAGTTTATGTTTTCTCTCTTCATCAAGCATTGATATAAGAAGGGCTGCCCTCAAAAACGAAATCTTTCGAATTCCATAAGTTGAATACCATAATTTGATGCAGTATTCTAATAATGCTACATTAAAAATAAGCATTTGTATATTCAGAAAATTGAACTATTTCTAATCCCCCTACCAAACATCCGAAAAATTAATCCTAGAGCCTTTCCTCACAACAGCAGTTTCAATTTTACGTTCACAAGTTATTACTTTTCCTAAAGTAAACGAAAACCTACACGTATTCTCATATTTTCCAACTGTACCGTTAAATATAAAAGGCATATGATTTGTATGACGTACCTGAAGTCAGTGAAAAATTTGACTTGATTTGATTCGTGATTAAGGGAGAGCTACACGAGGGATATCTTCTTTCAGGTGGGGGGGGGGGAGATATTTTAAGGTGTTCAAAAGCGTATTCACGTTACATCTGGAGAAAACCGTCGAAAATCCGAGACTGCCATGTCAACAGCCATGCTGCTGGACCGTCAGACTTCAGCCCTCTACCATGTCTAGTGTTTTAGCCATGGTCGGCCATGTCAGTGAATAAAAGCCGCATTATAAGCAAAAGGTTGGCCACCACTAGGCAAAAGTATATTTTGTTTTACAATTATTTGTTTGAAAATATTTGTAGAAAAATTGTTTTTATAAAAACAAATACGTAACAGAGTCTAGTTCAAAATAATAATAAAAGGAAACGGTTTTTGATTGACATCTTTTTATTAAAATTTATTAAATTACATGCAACTTCGATATACTGATTTTTTAATTATCAACAGCAGTGAAAGAACTTCTTAAAAATATTTGCCACTAGGAACATCTCAGCGAAAAAAGCATCATGGAAAACTTTGCTACGGCCAATTTTACAAGTATTTCAAAAGTGTTTTAATATGCTGTTGAATAGAATGAAAGATTCAATCCAAATTCCAGAAAGCAGAAAAAGGCAGTAAATTCATACATCTTCACGAATTCTCCATCCATCAAGAAGAACAATGACAGAAAATGTTTCCAGGGTTTCGAAACTGACCTTTAAAGCGAAAGCAAAGAAAGCGGAGCGAGTCAAAGATTGCATCTAAATTACTTTTACTATAACGATATATTCAGGGTGTACGAGATGGCCAGAAGAAAATGGTGTTATTAAATGAAAACGAAAATTTAATGTTGGACATTTCAACTGAAGAAAACTCGGAAATAGAAATGATACTATATGTGAAATGTACGTTTTTGTACTAAAATATATTTTTTTTTTCGTGGATCTCTCCTTTAGAATTTATCACAATACATTAAATAGGCTGTATCTAATTTGAAAATCGGTGAGGTAGTTTCTTCTGTGGAAACTACCGAGGAATATACTAACGCGGGATTAGTTATTCTGCAGTTAGTTATACAGCACTCATTGGGAAAAAAAAAACGAATGTGACAAACATATTTAATTTAATATAATCGGCGTATTTACTAGCACTGTATATTTTTCTTTATCTACATTACGTTAAAAATTCTAATAAATATTATCCTATATTTTTTAAAATACAAACTGTAGTTTATGTTGTTTCACCGTTATATGCTGCATACACGCAATAACATATTTTTTCTTCCAAAAGCATCTCCTTGGCACATTTTCATTCTCGTATGTTTTCATTTTTCCAGGCGTTATAAATTTTGTTTCTCTTTGTATATTTTTGCAACTGCAAACATTGCTTGAGCGATGATTGTTCGTTTCCTTTTGTGTGTGGGGTATTGGGAAAATTGCAAAAGACTAATAGTAAAATAAAATGGCCAAATATAGTCAAATTTGAAATATAGTCTCTCATTTTTAGGCACTAATTTACACTAATTTTAGCTTTTGAGGTTAAAAAATTAAGACCGTTTAAACAAACAAACAAACAAAAACATTGCCATGCCTCAAAATTATTCCTGGCAAATGAACTTCCAGGGAACACATATATTCCTTTCTTTTGAAATATTTAACTAACACTGTGTCTCAGTCTAAGCTTGTAATCAATTTTTTTACTTCTCAATATGCAATTGTGCTTAAACTTTGTATATCTGTGTATCTTACTTTACAGTACATGTCATAAATGAAAATTGGATTCTGTACCTATTTTTAACTTCAGCATTACATACCTTAAGGGTAAATCTAGAGGAAGGGAGCCCCTTCTTACATGGAGGAGAAAATCTACGGCTGAAATCCATTCGAAGTGCCAAAATTCAAAGCTTAAATTAAGTGCTAGACAGCATGAAGAGTATACTAGGAGAATATTGTGCCTGAATTATTCCTGCTATAACGATATATTTACGGCGTACTAAATGGCCGAAAGTCAGTTCTATTAAATCAAACTGAATATAAATCTAGAATACGCCATGGGAATGTAAAATAGAAAGATTCAATAAATGAAACAAGCATTTTATATGGGAAATAAATGACATGAGTGTAACTTAAGATTGGAGCTTATATGTAAATTACAGTGGACATGGAAGGCAAAGTTTACAGGTCATTGATATTAACAAGGGCAAAATACAATTTACATATTTTATTAACTGCAATAAAAATGATAAATAATAAAAACTCAATTAAAAAATATTATTTTAATTATTAAAGCTTACAACCTTACGCTTAAATCCAAAGAGCGAAAAAAAACGATACACTGCGGAGCGATCTGTTTCCTTGGAAACCGAGCGGTATTTCCGCGAAAGGGCTCTTTACGTGGTCCTTTTTCTGGGAATATTTTCCGAGAATTTCCCCTCCTCGCTCATTGTAATATTCCGCTCCGCTCTTGTCATCGAAAAACGCTCTTAAAGGAGAAGCTCACTTTTGAAAACTGGCTCACTTTTCTTTCCGACTGATCGAATTTCGCTCGTTTGGTTTAAGCGTGTACGTCGAATAATTTGTAGATTATATAAATATACCTCTTAAATTATATTCTTGATGTTTTCATTAGCACCAAAAGATAGAAATATGTGATACCGTCACTCAAGAACAAAGTCATAAAATTTGTTCATCATAAGTAACATTCGCTAGTATGCTTAACCAATAGAACATACATTGCAAGTCCACTTCAAGATTCCCACTATACAGGCCGTTGAAAAATGAAGGAACAGCTGAAAATTGGCTCTGTCCTTATTCATTTTGATACACATTTTTAAATGTGCATACTTTGTGCAATGTGCACATTCATGGCTAGTAAAAAATTATGAAGACTTAAGTCATCCTTCGGAATAGCTCCTGTTCTCTAATTCAGGTTTTTATTCATGCTCGAAAAGACTATTATGGTGGAAAGAGTTACCAACCATTTGTAGAATGGCATTATGAATGTAATAATAATAATGAAGATAACTTTTAAAACATGTTTTTTCATCGTAAGTGTAAATAAATGTAATTAAATGAAAAAAAAAATTCGAAATTACTTCTATCATTTATTTTTAATGGCGCACACAAGCCGTTTTTAGAATTCGAAACAGTGAGCTGAAGAATTATTCTATAGCCACTACACAACCCGGGCGGCACTTCAATATCAATTATTTAATTTGTTCAAAACTGACCCAATTTCGAACAAAGCTAAATTTAACCCAATGGAGGCTGTGACGCAGAGAATTCTGCTCACTGAGTTTCGTTTTACTTTTTTTTCCGGAACAAACCAAGATGTGAGTTAAAATTCTCAGAAATCAGAAACTTGCTTTCAGTTTCCGCATTTGGAGCTGATCCTTTCTAATTAGAGTTGTCCGTATCAACATTTTTTAAAACTGTTAAAATACGCAAAATTTTTCAAAGAGCGTTTTACGACATTTCTATTAAAAACTAATGATATCATTTGCATTGTTCCTACATTATATTTTAATGTGTTATTTTCTTCACACTCATTTCTGTGAATTAATTTCCTATAACTTCTTAAAAGAAGATGGCTAGTCGGATTTTTAACCTTTTGAGGCGCAGCCCTTTCCCAATGCTGAAAAAGGGGCAGCTGTTGCCATCGATCGACTTAACTACCAGCAAGATGGCGGAAGATCGAAACGCTCATCGCGTGCCACAGATCTAGAGACTCTTTTTTTGACGACAGCTGGCTGTGCGCGGGCACAGCCAGCTGTCCAACGTTTCTTCCCAGTTTGGATTTTTTCAACATTAGAAGAGAGAATTTTTTTAACTTTAATGTGCCTTCCCTGCTATACTGGGTGCATGGAGAGAAAGGACTACAGGCATTGTTGCAGATCTAGAGAACACATCTGACATAGCAAACCTACCAATAAGCGACCAACTGGGTTGCCCTTTGACTTTGGCGACAAACTTGGCGACCATTTAGTGACAACGATGCATTTGGTAACTTTGGCAGCAGAAAGAAGTTTCTCAAATCTGCTAAAATTTCCTGTGTATCTTGACTAGGAAGGAGGTTAGAAGGAACCATCCACGAAATTTCTTGAAACGTCATATCTAGTCAAGAAAGCTATAGAAAGAAAGGAATCTCAGTTTGCTGAGTTGCCATTGCAAGTGGATAAACTGTCAGAAACTGATTTTTTTTTTTTTTGCTGGGAACTACAGTTGCTGTATTAGCGATTTACTGGCTGTCTGTGTTATTTGTACATTTTCAGTACTTTTTGTGGTACCCATGGCTCAAATTTCTGGAATATTCATACGAGTAAAGTTCCTTTTCCAGTTCTCCAGCTTTCTTTGAAGTATGTAACGAGCACCCATTTAGATATTTTTATAAAAATTACTAAAACAAATAAAACAATAAAATATTAAATTTAAATCATTATCCTTAGAATCTAAATCTGAGTTCTTCCTATTGTACCACACAAAGATCCATAAATGCTGCATACACTACTTTCGACGAAGTGTCATTTATTTTACACACATTTTATTGAAGGGGGAAAGAAATTAATATAATTTTGTATTCGAATAGTTTTTAGCATTTTCGGGGATACGAGCAGTACACTTCATTGGGTCCATTTTTTCTGGATTGGCATTTTGCACCATTTAACATTTTCCATAAATATATTTTATATAATGCGGCATAAAATAAAATTACACAATAAAATTATTTAGGAACAAGTTTTAAAAATATTTTGTGCAGAAATGTTATGGTTTTATTGCATTCGTTGTTATACGTTTATAATTTAAATATGTTATGTCTTATCGTCAAAATCAACAAGCAAACAAAGTCTAGTACATTGCATAGGTAAAGACTGCACACGTAATTTTGAAGATAATTTCCTACGTCTAACACCTACGTGCTATCTGCTCGGTTAAGCGTTATTTTAATATTTGACTAAACTCTTGGAGCAGAACTGCTTGTTTAACGAACCACTTCAAACGAGGGCAATTAATCGTGTCATTTGGTACGTTAAGCGATTTTTAATATTCATTAAACAAGCACGGATTTTCTCTTCATTCCTATTATAACACACGAAGGGCGGAAATGGAAGACATATAACTTACATATTTACTATATTAATTAGAAAATGGATATGGAGGGTTTGATAAATAATTTTCATATCTTTTTTATACTTAATTTGTCCTTGATTTACCTTGTTAGACGCAGAGCAAAAGTTTTCCCATATAAGTGATAGGAAAGGAGGGACAGTAAAAAAATTAAATTTTGTGTTATAATATGTAAGCAGCCCTTTGTAAAATAAAATTGTCTTATCCGAAAGCTACTCTTTATTTGAAGAACTAATTATGTATATATACAGGGTGATTCAAAACTTTATGCCAGAAATGTAAAGGGTGATAGAGAGGACCAAGATGGTTTAGAATAACATAGCATTGCAAGGTCGGATATGCATACCTATTAATAATCACTTCGAGTACCTATTAATAATCACTTTGGAAGACCAGCTGGAGTGTTTGTCAAAATTCTCAATCGAATTTCATAAGCAGTCAGCTTTTCTCCGACCTTTTCAACAATAAAATGAAATGAAATTTGTAAACTACCAATTTTGGTTAAGTGCTTTCTGTGAAAGATGCATTAGTTTTCGGCATACGATGGTCGGAAAGTTCACTGCCACTTCAACACTTCTTTCTAAGTGATTATTAACAGGTACATGAAGACGCCATTTTCGACCCCACATTGCTATGTAATTCTGAACCGTCTTGGTCCCCTCTATCACCCTTTACATTTTTCACATTAAGTTTTGAATCACCCTGTATTCATGCATAAACGATATTCTACTATAAATATTTGGTTTCAAAAATACCATATGAAACTCATCTAAATATGACGATAAGCAGTTTGATGATTCTGGAAAATAAAAGACCCGAACTTCACTAAAATGTTGAAAAATTTTACAAACTAATGATTGGCAATTGTTCAAAGATATGAAAAACTTTCTTCCCTTTAAATGTAGAATTGAGATTTGCGTTGACGGAGTTAGCAGTCACAAGTTCAGGGAAAGAGGATGGATTTATTGATGTTTCTTTAGGTTGAATTTTCGAGGGAGTTACCCAGATTGGCGACTGTTTTTTTCAATAATCCACTACCAGTGGTCCTTTGCTACATAAAAAGCATCAATAAACACAAATCTTTAAGAAAGAACATCAAAGCAGTTCAAGAAGAACGTCCTCCAGGAACATTCAACTCTGCTGATGAAAAAAAAATAAAAGAACCATACATGCTCTGATCGTGGACCCCAAGGTTCTTTTTACCACTTAGGATTTTTTGCTCTTGAATATCTCAACTACCCCATTGTGCAACTGGAAGCCAAACTCATGTCTGCTGGTAAAGGCCAGGTCCACTGTACAGCAATGGGAAGTTAAGTTTACGCCGTACCACGTAGTATTTTTTTACGTGCTCTTGAATATCTCAACTTTTTATTATGCAACCTGAAGCCGAACTGGTGAAGGCAAAGTCCGATTCAATCCAAACTTGTACAGCAATGAGAAAGTGTCTTAAGCATTCTCTAAACATTGACTGGACCCACTTGGACCCATCCCAAAGACTATGAACGGTCCTCACATCCATAAAATCTCTAATGAATGAAAAGTCAATCTTCGACGAGCCTGAATTCACGGAGAGACGTTCTGGCGATTGTGATAGTTACCACGAACTGATTGAATACTAGACTGAGAGTTACCGTATGCGACATATTGGAGAGAACAACTGCGGATTCAAGAAACTTTTCAAAGGTGCCGAGACACATCATGGAGAACTATTTCATAACTACTCGCGATCCATCGCGAAATCAAAGTCCTTCTTAACCGGCAAGACCCTACGTTTCGCGTAAACATCAAATTGTTGCTTATTCTTCCCTACTTAAGCGACTTCACTGCATTAAAACAAGCCTGGAAGCAAAACTCGGCCCCCCCAAAAAAAAAAAAAAAAAAAACAGAAATCCCACATAACAGTCATATTACAAATACGTTATATAGGCAATATATTTGATATTCGATTATTTTAAAAATTCACTTTAGAATGTAAGCTACGTTAATTGAATATAACCAGACATATATTCGCCCCTGTCCGGATTGAACTAACAAAATAAAAATATGTGATTAAAAATGTTTGTTGTTTAAATTATAAAATTAATCTCAGAATACTTGTTACAGTGCTACATATAGTTGGTCTCGTTTAAATGATGGCGAAATCTGCTAACAAATTCGGATATAGCTACTATATCATCTTTTTTTTAACAAGACCTTTAGGCTCGATATACCTCATAACATTGTTTACCTTTTGTTCAAATGTAAATTATATGTTTTTTAGTATTATTGTGCTTAGTGCTGTGTAATTTAAGTTTATTTTTATATTTAATAATTTCTTTAGAAACTTCTTTTAGTACAATTATATTTACTTTAAAGTAAATATAATTAATAAAGATTGAAAGAAAGGGGTTGAGAGAGACAAAGCTTCCTCATAAAGTAAGTATCAACTGAAAGTATAGTATAACATATTTTCATTACCCTTAGTTAGTTAAGACAACTGATGTTAAATATTAAAGCATTATATTTTACAAAGCAATTTATAAATGCAAAGATTCTTAAATTCTCTAGGACAGCATGGTTTATTATTCAAAATGTACATTTTACAAAAATTATTATGTTAACAAAAACAAAAACGTGCGCCTATTTTGTGAATTTTCATTAAAACCTATTTAAAGACATAATTACCTAAACTTTACACTCTAATTAGGGGTTTGATGAAACGTTCTTTAAAATGTTTGACTAAACAAAACTCTGGATCGGAACGCCTTGCTTAACGAAGTACTTCAAATGAATGCAATTTATCGTGTCATTTCATAGGTTAAGCGATCTTTAATATTCATTAAACAAGCTACAACTTCCTTGTTCATCGCCATCACAACATACACGAAGAGAAAAGGAAACAAAAATACATTACCTTATATATTTGCTTGATAAGGTCCATTGAAAAAATACTTTTATTACTAATTTTTAGATTTTTATGAACGCTTTGGTTTGACTGGCTGTAACACAGATAGAGCGAAAATGTGTGAATTAATAAAATGTACCATATTATTAAAAAACAACCATTTATTATTTTACATATGTATCCTGCTAATGAATAATGAATTTAATGAACTTGCTATTTGTGTCCAAAAACCAGGAACAAATTTTTAGGAGAAGTTGGACACATGAAAAAGATCCTGAATATCGCAGCAATTTAGGGGGCAAAAACGATATTTTCCTATAACAGTTAATAATCACAATTTGTCAACGTATAACTATTTCTTCGCATAAAATACTAAATGACAGTTGTGCCCTATAAATAGAATTTTATTTTGAATTCTGTAATAGTCAGAGACTGAACCATTTGCTATAAGCTTATAAGGTAAGTTAACTAATATTTATACACCTTCTTTGGAAAAGAATTTTGGACCCAGATTGCTGGATGATTCTGAATAATTTTTATGCACCCTAAATTTCGCAAAAGTTTGTCGCTATATTTTTGTAACACCCTGCATATTTAAGCAAGGTGTGACAAAAGAGAAAAAATACTATATTTTAGAGAAAAAATACAGTTCATAGCAAACTCATAATCTTTAAAAAATATTAAAGATTATACCAGAATATGGGCATAATATATATTGGGTGCATACATGCATATGGGTCATTTTCAAAACTGGATGCGTTTTGGAAATTTAAGAAGCAAAAATAAAATTTTAAAAATGAGTAGTTTGTTTTTCTATAATACTATAAAACATACCTTGTTTCTGCACATTATTTGAGCATTATTTATGCATTTCTTTTTTTATTTAATTTTCATAGATTTTTCATTATCAGACTTAATGAAAATTGTCATGCCTGTTACCGGACATTTACCTTGAAATTTGTACACATACATTCAGCGCAAAATAATGCAAAGTGATATATTACATAAGTATAGAGACCTTTTGTCCATATAATACAGTCTTTCCTATTAAGAAATATTTTATAAAATCTTTTTGTAAGTTTTTGCTTGTCATGTCTGTTACAAAGTTTGTCATGACTTTACTTATTATGGTAACAGACATGACACTTCAACGAACAAAAATTCATAAATCTAAATAATTCCGCAAGAACATTAAAAAAAATTATTTTAAATAAAAATCTAATTGTCTAAATTAATAAATATTGAGAATATAATTGAAAATAAATAGATATATTTTGTACAATTAATTAAGGTAACAGACATGACATGCAATAAAAATACTTATTACAAGTAGGCTTTTGCTTTTTAATAAAATGCCAAAAACTCAAAATGTCTGTTTATATATCTTTTTCGACCATGCTCTAATAGTAAACACGTGTTGCTATTCTCAAATTTCAATTCTGTCCTAAAATGCTTTAAAATGGGGATTGAAAAAACATGTATGGTAACAGACATTACATCAATGTCCGGACAGCTATATTTAATTATCAATAAACTTGTATTTTATTTAAAACTTTTTAATAATGTAGATTAATCTTTATTTCCCCACTTTAAAGCATGTTAGAACAGGAAGTTTAGTTTCAATTCTGCATTTACACATTTTATGGTCTATTACTGAAACAGCTATATTTCAGTATCTTCTGTACTCATTTCTTTTTTTTTAATTAAATAATGTTTTGTAACCTATTGTTTTACTACTGGAAATTGTCTGATAAAACCGCGATAAAAAGATAAATCATTTAAATTGTCTGATACCTTTTTAAAAAAACATATATATTTTACATACGGACAGCAAACGGCACCGAATTTTGAAAACGATCCATATATGACATATAAAAAATATATAGAGTGAATTTTCGTGACCTCTGTAGTCACATAAATCTGTGTGGAAAATGGCGTATGTTGGCACTTTGGCGAGGCTTAGATTTGAAACTGGATTTTATTTGAGACTGGGATATATAATGATACTGGTTATAGATAAATATGAATGTTGGTATGTGTGTATGAGGTTGAAAAACTCCAGCACCGTTGCACCATGAAATTTGGTTCACCTAAGTCTTTTATCATTGAGAAGCTTTTTATGCTATCCGTTTTCCTCTAACTTGCCACTAGGTGGCGCAGCAGAACGTCGAATTCTATTCCGTTTAGCCGTTTACTATGCGAATATCGTCCAACCGATTTCGATGAAATTTGGTACACGCGGATATTAGAACACAGAGAATATTTTTCAGTATCCATTTTGCTGTAACTTGCCGCTAAATGGCGCTGCAACACATCAACTTCTATACCGTTCGACTGATCGGCATAAAATTTCTTATACTTACACATTTCAGCACGAAGAATATATTCTAACTGTGTTCCTTTTGATGTTACTCACCACTAGATGGCACTGCAATGCATTATTATTTTAACTCGCCACTAGATGACGCTGCAGCAGGCCAAATTCTTGACCTTTCAAACGGTCGCTATGAAAATCAGTATACATAGCTATTTGAACAATGAGAATATTTTGGCGTTATCCATTTTGCTATAACTCGCCACTTGACGGCACTGTAGCAAATCTTTACTTTAATTAACCACTAGATCGCGCTGCAGTGTATCACTTCTTGACTGTGCAACTGATAGCTATGAAAATAGGTATACGTAGATATTTGAACACGGGGAAGAGTTTGGCGCTATCCATTTTCCTATATAATTTGCCACTAGATGTCGCGTCGTCAGGGCTGTCCAGCCGATCGTCCAGAAATTTCGTATTCATCGATATCTGAATGCGAAGAATATTTCCGCCGTATCCGTTTTGCTAAAACTCTCCACTAGATTGCGCTACGCCGCATGGCCTTCTGCACCGTACAAACCATTGCCTTGAAATTCGGTATGCATGGTTATTGAACACAATATAAATCGATATCCATTTTGCTATATCTCTTTATTAAAATAAATAGTAATCCCCACAAATCGTAATATCAAAAAGTCCATTCATTCCCGTGCGAAGAACGGGTACTTCAGCTAGTATTAAAATAAAAATATGTTCTAAGCCAGGAACATTTATTTTACTTAGCAGCAGTCGCACAGAAACGAAGATTTGTCCTGCCTCAGCGCCCTACTATAAAGCTCCGCCTAGACTCCAACTTCAGATGAGCGACAGCCGATCATACCTCAACGCTGAACGCTCGCCACGACTTAACGAAATGACGAGCGAGCCCAGCTCAGGGCTCAAAGCGGGGCTCTGAGGGGCCGCCCCTTTACATATATAATATATCCTTCTCGGGAGCGCCCACTCTCCGTCCCGCGAAAAATCGGTCGTTAAGAGAGGTGGTTAAGATGGAGAATGCTATTTGGGCAATTTTAAAATACACTGCTCAAAACAATTAAAGGATATTGTAAGTTTTATATAAAATAAAGATATAAGCGAAATTTTTTTTGCCGAAAATGGAAGAAGAGAATCACAAATGCAAATTTTTCTGATTTTCAAACTGTGGAGTATGCTAATTTTGAGTTCGACGTCAAAAACGTCGCTTCAGCGGCAGCGAATGAAATTGGACTTTCAACTGAATAAAAGACAATGAAGACAAGGATGATCGGCATTCAGTGACTGCTTTGTTTCGATGAGTACGATGTCTCAGCCGACCATTTAACCGATTCAGAAGCTTGGAGAGTTGTTGGTAGGTTAGAAGGGGGCCAAACTCAAGCCGAAGTAGCGCAAGCCATTGGAGTGTCACAAAGTGTGATTTCCAGAATCTGGAACGGGTTTTTAGCGACTGGAAGTGCAGGCTGAAGACCAGGGCAAGGTCGTAGACGGGCAACAACGCCCAATGAAGATCGTTATTTAGTGTTAACGGCTTGGAGACACCGGAATATGAACGCTACTCTTCTCCAACAACACTTTCGCTCGGCTACTGTCACCACGGTTTCAACTCAGACTGTCCGAAACCAGCTCCATGGTGTAGGTCTGTATGCTCGCCGACCGATGGTATGTGTTAGACTAACATCAAGGCATAGTCGCGACCGCAGGGAGTGGGCAACAGAGCATGTGAACTGGAGGAGAAATGAATGGAGCAATGTTCTTTTTTCTGACGAGTCCCGTTTTTCAGTTCATCCTGATAATAGGCGTATTTTCATCTGGAAGGACCGTGGCAGTATGAATAATCCTGCGTTCGTGCACGAAAGTGTCAGCTTTGGCGGTGAGGGAGTGTTGGTGTATGGTGGCATCTCCATTGACGGGCGCACAGACCTCTACATCATTCGAGATGGACCTCTGACTGGTCGCCGATATAGGGATGAGACCCTGAGACCTATTATAGTCCCTTACGCTGCAGCAATCGGAGATGACTTCATTTTAATGGACGATAACTGCAGGCCACATCCTGCTAACCTGGTGGAGGATTTCCTTTTCGAGGAAGGAATCGTACGAATGGAATGGCCAGCGTGTTCTCCAGACATGAATCCAATAGAGCACGTTTGGGACGCTCTAGGAATACGAGTTGTTGGCCGCCGACCACCCCCACAAACTCTCCAAGAACTGGAAAGAGCTCTTCTGGAAGAGTGGGACAGAATACCCCAACTCGTGATTAATAGCCTCATTGACTCCATGCCTCAAAGGTGTTCAGCGTTGCTGGCCGTCCGTGGAAACCATACCCCCTACTGAAAATGATTTCCTTTGAAGAAAACACCTTTTCTTATTCTTTTTTTTTTCTCATATGCACAAATTGTGTTTTTTTTCTTTTTCCACACAAATGCCCAATAAAATGCATTTTTTTCTGCCAAACATGTGTAATTTATTCTCATGTAACCTACTACGTCTGTCGACCATGTATCAATCAGCTAAAAAGTTTCCCAGCCATACGATCCACCTAAAACCGCAATATCCTTTAATTGTTTTGAGCAGTGTATTTGAAGTTTACTTTTGCAGAGGCCATTTCGTATAGAAGTAGCATTGAAGTAAATTGCAATAAGTTCAGGACTTCTTTGAGATATGAACATAAAACACCCAGTAGAAGATTAAATAAAGTTTTATTTTAGTTCTTAAACGATTAATTGTTGCAGCATGGTGGTGGCTGGGAGACATTAAGCTTATGTTGGCCAAAAACGTTCTCATTAATCCAAAGTCATATTCAATTGAACAGAGACCAGGAGGTTGGCGTAAAGTAAAACTTGGTATATTAAAATAACGTCCAAACGAGAGCCAATAATACACTCATTAGTACAGACGCAGTATATTCTTAGTCAATAGAGACAAAGCAAGACATCACAATGAGCAAGGAAACCTAACATTGAAGATAACCAGCCTATTATAGTAAACCCGTGGGATAGAAATTTAGTTCAGCAGAATTTTAACTGACCTGAGTCCATAATAGGTAATGCAAGAAATAAAATATTGTACAGGAAGACGTTAAGCATAGATTATAATAATTAAGTGTAAATGCTTTGCAGGAGAAGCTGATGTTTCGCAATCTCCTGCATAGTGGTCGCTCTAAGAAGTATGAACATTTAATATAAAAGAAAGAAAGAAAAAAGTTATTATTTAATATGATATTTATGAAACTATATTCTAATATATAATTAATTATATACAGATATATTTCTAAACTTTTTCAATTAAATATTTAAGAATTTCGAACTTTTTCATTATTTTTTTCTCTCGCTACTTTTTTTTATACATCTGAGAAAAGAGTATTTATCCTGTTATACTTCATGCATTCTGAATTTGCCTTAATAAAATCTGATTGCTTTAAAATTTGCATTTGGCTTTGTACTGTAACCTCAAACTTCCTCTCCGAATTTCCTTTAACGTGTGATTCGATCACATCAATGCGCTGCTGCAACGGTAAAATAGCTCCTTTCATAGGCATATCTTCTCTGACCTACAAGATTTTTGCCTCATGTGTACATGTACTTGAACCTGCTATCGATATATATTATAAAAGTAAATAAAATCTTGCACAAATGTCAAAATTATAATATTTTCAATTATTTGGCAGTATAACAGAGAAACATGTGAAATACTTTCAACGTAAAACCGATAAAGCAAACACTACCCTTGTATTTGCAAAACATACTTTAGATATCTGGTTGTAATATCGTGCTCTATTATTGGTTTTATTTCGACAATATTTCAGATTATATATTCAATGTTTAGTAAACATACCAAAACTTTTAACACTCAAATAACTATTAACGTACATTGCTTGCCTAGGTGATTTCGGAATGAGATGATTATCTTACAAAAACGCGGTATTTAAAATTCAAAAAACATGCATACGTCAAACCTGCGCTTGTATAAATTCAAAATTCAGTAAATATTTTAAAAGCTATTTCCATTTATGCAGAAAGTCTTTCAATGGCTAATGAAGCTTAGACACGCAATTTAATGTATAGCTAAAAATGTATGGGAGAATTCTGGTAACGTTCGCCGTTACCAGACATCGTAAATGTCTAAGAGTGGCATATCGAATGTAGTGTGCTCAACACGTGAAGTGCGAACAACGCATAATAATAATTCATTGCAAGCAGATCACGTTAGTATTATTAGAAAAAGGACTGATAGTAAAGCACCATTAAAACTCTGCCTTTTGAAATTTAGTTGTATATAATACAAATTCGCATTGTGAAGACTGGAGACGTCAGATTACCAGTGTTGCCAGATTGGGCGTTCCCTCCACATAGAATAGGATTTTTCCCTCCTGGGAGTTTTTGGTACCTGCTTAACCCTTTAACGCGCAGTGTTCTCTCTCTGGGAACACCAAACTCTGACGTTTTGGCTTTTGTCAGTCACGAAGAATGGATTTGATTTCTATAAAAAGAGTTGCGGGTGACAAAGCTCGACGAGAATCCTTTACTTTTGAGCACGTCATTTCCCGTAAAAAAATGATCACGATTATTTTTAATAGCACTGACATCTGCTGAAAAATGGAAGAATGCGAGAACAGCTGAGTAGATTGCCCAATGCTGAAAAAAGGGCAGCCGTTGCCATCGCTCGACTTAACTCCCAGCAAGATGACAGACGATCGAAACGTTCATCGCGTGCCACAGATCTAGAGACCCTTTTTTGACGGCAGCTAGCACAGCCAGCTGTCGAGCGATCAGTCGAGCGATGGCAACGGCTGCCCATTTTTTAGCATTGGGTAAGGGGTGCGCCTCAAAGGGTTAAATACCTCTCTTTAGTGTTTTAGGGAGGTATTTAAAGAATGAAACTGAAATTAGGGGCCAATTTTTGCTTACATTTCTTGTTTTTATTATCTAGTAGATATATAATATATAGAAAGAATACTGTAGCATATACAGGGTGTCCCAAAAACTGATCTAGATTTCATTCCTCAAATATTGATGAGGTACATATACAATTAATTACAAAAACGTTACGTAAATAAATAAGTAAATAAAATACAGAATTTTATGGCATCAATTAAAGTTTTTCAGCGACTAAATCTAAATAAATACAAAATTTAAATTTTTATTCGGTTTCCATACAAAAATATTCCTAATTGTAAAATATTCCCTATTTGTAAGATAACGTACAAAATTTCAGTTTCTCGTCAGAAAAAGGCACAGCGATATGAAAACAAATATATTTTGACAACTAACCAATTTTTCGTAGTTCTCGAAGAGGAAAATCCCACTAAAAATCGCGTTACAGTGGTTCTATACGAAGTAATAAATAAATAAATAAACTTATAGTAAGTGGGTTGAACTCTATTTTCTGTCTCTAAATTCTGATGGGATCTTTCAAAACTTTCTATTAAACTTACATCTCTTTGAAAGAGAGCTAGCATCTTAACCAGACTATCTTGTTACCCATCTTAAATCTCTCCGATATACCTCATTACAACTCTGATTAATTTCGCTTATTCTGTATGCTGACTTCAGAATGCATCAATTTGCAGAGCGCAAATTGGATTGCCAGCGAAACGCGCAGAAATATCTGCTTTTTTCCCGGAAGTAGTAAAAATTTTTATTTTGAAGATAACTTAGAAGCTGTGTGTGAGTATGACTTTAGTCCTAAATACTTATGAAAAACTTAAAAGATTATATAAACATTAAATTATATGATAGAAAAGAAATACCATGAGCTAAATCATAAATGGAATAATTTCCTTCATCAATCCATTTAGATATTTAATCATACATTGTGAAATTCAAGATAAAACTTATCTTTATGAAGATGTTAAATAAATTTATAGATGGCAAATCATAAAACATTTTTAAACTGTGCATTTCAATCATTTGAAGTTTCGTTAACTTAAATTATCTTTTATAAAATATTTAGATAAGCTAACGGTTCTCCCGAGTTTTTGGTAATAGAGTATGTGCATGAATTTGGCATAAAATATACAACGTATTTTGAATGCATAAGCGAAGTTGGTATAGAAAAAGTATTCGCACGCTCTGTTGAACAGCAGTTGATGTAGCATCTGTAATAAAAGTTTAACTGTTTTACCATTTGAAACCCAACAATTTCCCAATGTCTAAAATGTGCGGCCGTTGTCATCGCACGATTTAACTACCAGCAAGATGACGGCTGATCGAATCGCCCATTGCGAGCCGCAGAGCTCAAGAACAGTTTTGACATAGCTGGGGTTGCGACGGCCACGACTGCACTTTTTCGACACTGGCTGGACAGTCTATCTAGATGTCCTCCTTGAGTATTTAATTGAAATCAGATTTATTCTTCGTGAATCAAAACAGCCCGAACATCAGAGTTATGGCCTCACAACGAGGACACCGCGTATTAAAGGGTTAATACCTATGAAAAAACCCTGTGAGACTTTGTCAAATACCAAAAACAAAGAAACGAAAAATACATAAAGCCAACCGTCATCAGAGGGAGATTCGCGCAGTAATACTAGAGATTTTTTGCTTGGTGTCTAGGAATTCATATATAATTTTTTTTGGTTTCATTTCAAAAGACACGAGAAGAAACAAAGTTCAAAAATAAAGTGTTATAATAGAAATACTAGGCCAAAAAAATTTGTTTAACAAAATAAATTTTGTTTAACCCAGTTCGCACCAATTCTACCTAATCGGGTGAAATGAGGATTTCTATGCTAAATAAACAGTGATTCAAAACTTTGTTGCAGAAATGTAAATTGTGATAGAGGAGAACAACACGATTCAGAATCACATAGCAATGTAGGGTCGGAAACGTCGTCTTCTTCCATAGTGATTATTCCACGTAAATGAAGATTATATCTTTAATGTACTACTGCTTCTGGCAATACTTTTATAATCTTAATTTTACTATTACACATTTGAATTCTGGCAACATCGGTATTTCACTTCTTGATTTTGGCAACATTCTTACAACAAAATGTGCTGTCTCACGCCATGTGATCTACATTATTCTTGTTAGGTATGTTCTTCAAGTTATGCAGTGTTTTAGGATTAGTTTGTTTTCAAATTAATTAATTTATTTTCTTGTTTTTCTATAGTAGGATAGGGCCTAAACGTGTGGAGAGAATGTCTCTTTTGATATGCCACACAACCGAAATACTACTATTTTGTTGTCTTTAATTATAATCTTCTGGGTATGGCCACTGAAGAATGTTCCAGAGGATATAATTTCCATTTCATTCATTCTTGTATAATTTGGTTAATTCATTGTATTTCGTATTTCGTACTGTTTTGCCCTCTGATTTTCATGATATACTTTTGTTCCTACGGGGTATGTCATTTTTGCATAAATATTCATTGTGTTTTACTTATTAATTATATATACATACTAGCTGACCCGGCAAACGTTGTTTTGCCCTATAAAATATTCCTAGGATTATTTTAGTAGAAAGAAATGACTAACTTATTGTAAGTTTGTGAGGATGCGGTATATGAGTGGAACAAGCATGGAGCGCTGTGAACAATACTGGAATATAAAAATAACACAATAACAAACATATATTTTTAATTCATTGTAATTTATTCTTTAAATTTATATATATCGCTAATTACAATAATTTTACTAAAAAATAATATCAATCCCTTAACGCAATAGAGTATACAATATTTTTTGTCATCCCATCTTTAGATAACTTAAACAAACTGGATGTCCACTGTATGGTTTGCCCACTCGAGAGCATGTCACGTATAACTGTCCGTGTGAAAAACATGGCGTGCTCAAATCTAATCCAGAAACAGACATAGTTTGGCCTTGAGACTTATTGATAGTCATTCCATAAAAATTCCCCCCCCCAAAAAGGATGAAAATCTGAAACACTTTCAGATTTTAAATACGCACTATAGTGCTATATATTAAAATCGTATCATAATTTATGCGTCGTCCCTATTTTTCGTCCTTATTCCATTAAGTTGGAAAGTGTTATCATTATTCATGACTGTGCTGTATTTTTCTTCCTTATTTTATAAAACCCATCTTTGGAATCGAAATCTATCTTAAAATCGCCTACTAAAACTATTTTACAATCTTCGCCAAGTATATCACAACTATACTTCACCGTTTCATATATTGTTTCCTAATTTAACGCCTCGACTCTCGCCAAGGAGGCGATGATTAAACATATGCAGTTACAATGACGATTTTTTGCATTTATGTAGAAATTGTAATTTAGAATTAAAATGGCGATTTGGAACAACATGTAAGTACAGCATGCCGTTACATTTTATTTATTTTGGATTACCAATTAATGTAGTTTTAATAATTAAATGTCTTCAAATTCCTTAACTGGCGCGTTTATCGCTAGTTTGTTTACTTTAGTTTTATCACCTAGTTCTTTTGGGTGCGTTGAAACGGTACTTACGTATTATCCCGGCGGTCACTTCAGCCAAACTACTTTTTCGTAGATTTTAAATACATTGCCAATCGTATTCCAAACCATCAACAACTTCATGTGCCCGGCATTTATTGTGGTGAAAAAATTGCTTGTCTTGGCGGACCGCCTGTAAAATACGTATGTACCGTTGAAACTTGTGCATAACTCCCAGAGACCCATGACTGCAAAGCTCGCCAAAGTACGGGAATTTTTTAGGTTGGCGAGAGTGGGGGCGCTAAAATAGGAATCAACTCTTTCTCGTACCATAAAACACATCTTTGGAATCGAAATCTATCTTAAAATCGCCACCTGAAACTGTTTAGAATTTCCTCCAGGCATGTTCTTCCTGTAGGCGTATTCCAACTATACCGCAAAGACATTTTAAATACTGTTTGGAATGGACATCATAATCCATGAGTGTACCGTGTTTTCCTTTCTTGTTCCACAGAGCACTTCTTCGGAATAGAAATCTATATTAAAATCGCCTAATAAAACTCTTTTACAATATACGCCAGGCGTTTTCTAACTATACGCGAAATATATTTATAATAAATTGTCGCGTTTTGGCACCACATTTAGCGATCAATTATCAAAAATTGCAAACCTTGTGCGACTTTCAACATTTTATTAACTTCCCCCCCCCTCTCCACATTATCTGGCAAACACATTTGAAAAGTGATTCGACACGCTAATGTCTACACAGAAATCCTGATTGAAATTAATAGCACTCGGGGGCTAAACATTTTGGGGTGGACCGCCCTTATGACTTAGGGGTATGAGACATACTTAAAAACCTATTCTATGACCTAACGAATATACATAGAAAATTTCATTAAAATTGGTCGAGTGGTTTCGGAGGAGTTAGGTGACTAACACTGTGACAGGAGAATTTTATATATTAGACTAGCTGACCCGGCAAACGTTGTTTTGCCATATAAATTATTCCTAGGATTATTTTAGTAGAAAGAAATGACTAACTTATTGTAAGTGTGTGAGGATGTGGTATATGAGTGGAAGAGGCATGGAGCGCTGTGAACAATGCTGGAATATAAAAATAACACAATACCAAACATTTATATTTTTAATTCATTGTAATTTATTCTTTACATTTATATATATCGCTAATTACAATAATTTTACTAAAAAATAATATCAATCCCTTAACGGAATAGAGTGAACAATATTTTTAGCTAACACAAACAAACTGCATGGTTTGCCCACTCGAGATCATGCCACGTTTAATTGTCCGTGTGAAAAACATGGCGTGCTCAAATCTAAGCCACAAACAAACATAGTTTGGCCTTGAGACTTATTCATAGTCATTCCATAAAAAATTTTGTCCAAAAAAAAATAATAATAAAAGTATGAAAATCTGAAACATTTTCAGATTTTAAATACACACTAAAGCGCTATATATTAAAATCGTATCATAATTTATGCGTCGTCCCTATTTTTCTCTCATATTCCATTAAGTTGGAAAGTGTATATTATTCATGACTGTGCTGTATTTTTTTTCTTGTTTCGTAAAACCCATCTTTGGAACCGAAATCTATCTTAAAATCGTCTACTAAAACTATTTTACAATATTCGCCAAGTATATTTACACTTCATCGTTCTATAATTGTTTCGAATGCGCATCATAATACATGCGTATACCATGTATGTCTTTCTTGGGTTGATTCCTACTTTAACGCCTCTACTCTCGCCAAGGTGGCGATCATTAAACATATGCAGTTACAATGACAATTTTTTGCATTTATGTGGCAGTCATAATTTAGAATTAAAATGGCGATTTGGAACAACATGTAAGCACAGCATGCCGTTACATTTTTATTTATTTTGGATTGCCAATTAATGTAGTTGTAATAATAAAGTGTCTTCAAATTCCTTAACTGGTGCGTTTATCGCTAATTTGTTTACTTTAGTTTTCATCTGGTTCTTTTGGGAGCGCCGAAACGGTACGTACGTATTATGCCGGCGATCACTTCCGCCAAACTACTTTTTCGTCAAATTTGCTGGCAAACTATTGCCAATCGTATTCCAAACCATCAACAATTTCATGTGCCCGGCATTTATCTTGGTGAAAATTGCTTGTCTTGGAGGACCGCCGGGATAATACGTAAGTACCGTTGAAACTTGTGCATTACTCCCAGAGACCCATGACTGCAAAGCTCGCCAAAGTACGGGGATTTTTTAGGTTGGCGAGAGTGAGGGGGCGTTAAAATAGGAATCAACTCTTTCTTGTACCATAAAACACATCTTTGGAATCGAAATCTATCTTAAAATTGCCTACTGAAACTGTTTTACAATCTTCGCCAGGCATATTCGTCCTATAGGCATATTCATACTATGCCGCAAAGACATGAAATGGGAATCATAATCCATGAGTGTACAGTGTTTTCCTTTCTTGTTCCACAAATCACTTCTTCAGAATAGAAATCAATATTAAAATCGCCTAATAAAACTGTGTTACAATATACGCCAGGCGTTTTCTAACTATACTCGAAATATATTTATAATAAATTGTCACGTTTTGGCTCCCCATTTAGCGATCCATTATCAAAAATTGCAAATCCTTGTGCGACTTTCAACATTTTATTAACGCCCCCCCTCTCCACGTTATCTGGCAAACACATTTGAAAAGGGACTCGATACGCTAATGCCTAGACAAAAATCCTGATTGAACTTATTAGCACTCTGGTGCTAAAAATTTTGAGGTAGACCGCCCTTGTGACTTAGGGGTATGAGACAAAATCATATTCGCAGACCTAACGAATATACATATAAAATTTCTTTAAAATCGGTCGAGCCGTTTTGGAGGAGTATGGTAACTGACACTGCGACATGAGAATTTTATTTATTAGATATACCCAATATGAGTTCAATCGAATGTACCGTTTAAACGCTAGAGCACTTTCAAGAATTTCCCCCCCATAAGCCATAATGTAAAAGAAATCTTTGTAGTAGCCCAGCAGAAAAACTATAAGTTCTATACACATCAAAATCAATGTCGGTCTTACGATGGTGGTTTATAACATATATACCCAATTTGAGCTCAATCGAATGCCCCGTTTAGGAGCTATCGTGTTCACACACACACACACACACACACACACACACACACACAAACATACATCTCGTAAAAATAGCATAAATCAATTCAGAAGACCTCAAAACGTGTTAATACATCAAAATCTCGAAGTCGAATTTTTTTCATGATTACAATAGTTTCCTTACAGGGTACATGTTCGGAAAGAAAAAAGGATGAAAATCTGAAACACTTTCAGGTTTTAAATACACACTATACGTGTATTTAGTGCGTATATTAAAATGCGTGTATTTAGTGCTATATATTAAAATCGTATCATTAGTTATACGTTGTCCCTATTTTTCTTACTTATTCCATTAAGTTTCAAAAGTGTATCATTATTTATGACTATGCTGTATTTTTCTTGCTTGTTTCGTAAAACCCATCTTTTGAATCGAAATCTATCTTAAAATCGCCTACTAATACTATTTTACAATCTTCGCCAAGTATATTACAATTATACTTCATCGTTTTATATATTGTTTCGAATGTGCATCATAATCCATGAATGTACCGGTTTGTCTTTCTTGGGTTGATTCCTACTTTAACGCCTCGACTCTCGCCAAGGTGGCGATCATTAAACATATGGAGTTACCATGACGATTTTTTGCATTAATGTGGCAATCGTAATTTAGAAATAAAATGGCGATTTGGAACAACATGTAAGTAAAGCATGCCGTTACATTTTTATTTATTTTGAATTGCCAATTAATGTAGTTTTAATAATTAAGTGTCTTCAGATTCCTTAACTGGTGCGTTTATCGCTAGTTTGTTTACTTTAGTTTACATCTGGTTCTTTTGAGAGCGTTGAAATGGTACTTACCGTATCGTACAATCGTATTCCAAACCATCAACAATTTCATGTGCCCGGCATTTATCTTGGTTAAAAATTGCTTGTCTTGCCGGACCGCCGGGTTAATACGTAAGTACCGTTAAAACTTGTGCATAACTCCCAGAGACCCATGACTGCAAAGCTCGCCAAAGTACGGGGATTTTTAGGTTGGTGAGAGTGGGGATGTTAAAATAGGAATCAACTCTTTCTTGTACCATAAAACGCATCTTTGGAATCGAAATCTATCTTAAAATCGCCTACTGAAACTGTTTTACAATCTTCGCCAGGCATATTCGTCCTATAGGCATATTCATACTATGCCGCAAAGACATGAAATGGGAATCATAATCCATGAGTGTACAGTGTTTTCCTTTCTTGTTTCACAGAGAACTTCTTCGGAATAGAAATCTATATTAAAATCGCCTAATAAAACTCTTTCACAATATACGCCAGGCGTTTTCTAACTATACGCGAAATATATTTATAATAAATTGTCGCGTTTTGGCACCACATTTAGCGATCCATTATCAAAAATTGCAAACCTTGTGCGACTTTCAACATTTTATTAACTTCCCCCCCCTCTCCACATTATCTAGCAAACACATTTGAAAAGTGATTCGACACGCTAATGTCTACACAGAAATCCTGATTGAAATGAATAGCACTCGGGGGCTAAACATTTTGGGGTGGACCGCCCTTATGACTTAGGGGTATGAGACATAGTTAAAAACCTATTCTATGACCTAACGAATATACATAGAAAATTTCATTAAAATTGGTCGAGTGGTTTCGGATGAGTTAGGTGACTAACACTGGGACAGGAGAATTTTATATATTAGATATATAAATATATATAGACTCTGCTGATGTGAATACTGTAACTCAGCGTTTCTCAACCTGTGGGGCGCAACCCCCAAGGGGAGCGCGAGAAAAACCAAAGAGCAAGTAGTGATGCATGTTTTTAAAAAAACATCTTCTTTATTCTCATTTTTACTCAGAAATATATCCAATTTCGCTTAAAATGTTCACTCATACTTTACTGATAACATAATTTTGTAGTAAATTCGACTAAATGTTCATTGTTAAAGATTAAAACACTGAATGTATGCTGGAAAATGTAAGGAGGGGGGGGGGCACTACCGTAAGTTAGCCTTTGTTGGGGGGCGCTATGTTAAAAGGTTGAGAACCACTGCTGTAACTAATAATATCAAAAAACTATGCTAAACTCTTTTCAAAATACTTTCTCATGTAGTCTCAATCTTGGATACAAACCTCATTTATTTGAACTAATTCCCGTCTAGAAATCTTGATTGGATATCCCGATATCTCCTCAAGAAACTTTCCTACAACTTCATGTGTTACAACAGAAGCTGAGTGTGCCCCGTTTGAGCAAGCTATCTCGATGCACCTTTCTTCCCTAATTTCTCCTGTATATTTCATTACTATTCATTTTAATTTCGCCTGTTTTTGATACCCTCCGAAAAACTCATTCCAGTCTCCGAGGGTAAATTGGATTGAAATTCAAGTGTTTCTTTTCCGTTTTGTTAACATGGATGTATCAGTGATATTAATTTATGAAATGCTTTCGAATGCACGAGACTAATGTTCTCCATTTATCAATAATAATATTGATTCTTTAATATTTTATTTTCAAAATTTCAGATATAAATTCAATAATATCTTCAATTAATATTATTAATATTAACCGGGGTTAATTCACACGGCGAAAACGAGCGGAATTACTCGCGCAGGGTATGTCATATACAATGTTTTTCTTTTTTCCGTAAAGTAGAAACACAGCAGGTAAAAATGAAAAAAAAAATGCAATTGTGACCATACATGTATATAAAATTAAACACGTGTTTGTATACTCAAAATTAGAGCCTCTCGCAGAATAATAACAGAAGTACTCGCTCAGGGTATAAGACACCCGGCGTGACAATATTCGAAAACCTATTTGAAGAATTCGACCACAAGTTTTCCTTTGAAAGTTGTGACCTTAAGGTCAGCTGCGCCAAACTTCATCCACTTTAAAAAAAAAGTTTGGAAGGCACATCGGAAACAGAAGGGTTGCTCAGTGCAATAGCAGAAGTACTCGCACAGGGTATGTCGCACACGTCATGGCGACATCCGAAACCTATATGAAGAATTTCAAAAAAATCTTTCTCCTTTAAGGTTATGACCGTAGAGTCAGCTATACTAAATTTCAGCTATTTTCAATAAAAATTAAGAAGGCATATCAAAAACAAAAGGGTACCGGGTATATTATACCCTGTTAATATTATTAATTAATAATAAATATTGGTAGTTAATATAATATTTATTTAAATTATCCAGTACTGATATATGAGATCAAAAGAAGTGTTGAATTTTAAGATTTTATAAATTTTACATTATTTTTCATTTAAAAAAGAATTATACTTTGTTTTGAAGGGCGTCCGCCGCTGATTGTCTAACTACGATGTGTTTGCATATTGTAACAAACGTTCTATTATCTCAAAAGTTATTTTACACTTTTAGACTGTATTTCAATTAAAATTTTGATAAAAAGAATTACTCATATTTATTACTAATTTCTAGTCTGGAAATTCTTTAAAATATAGTTCCTATTTCTTATATTATGAAACTCAGCATTTTCAAATTTCACCGAAGTAATCTTCCAATTGAAAGTGTGAGCATTTATAACTAGTGTGACTACTGTTCCGGACGCAAATAAACTAGAAACCGGACATGAGAGAAATTTTTGTTATTTTGCTATTACTTAATTACTTGGAAAATCAATGATGGATTTTCAGCATGAATAAAAACTAAAATCAAAGCTTTAAAGACAGAAGAAAAAAAATATATTTTAATAGGTATGGGAAGCAAAATTTAGTTTCTCACTCTCGGAATCGAAGCCGGCCAATCTGGATTAAACCCAGACATCCTAACCACGTTGACACAAATTCTTTATACAAGTGAATTTAGCATTTAAGGCAGTGAATAAAAGTTATTTCATCTTTTGAAATTAACTTTCAAATGATGTAGACGTCGAAAACTTTTGATCAATAGTTTCTGAATACGGCCTGGTATGTTCCAAGGATCCCAGCTTTCGGAAACAAAACGTTAAATAAATTAAAACAAAAACTGTTGACCGTGTACTAATTTCACTCCGAAATGACATAATAGAAAGCAATGAGTAAGCCAATACTATACGAAAAAATATTGATAAAATAATTACAATTGTAAGAGTTAACTGTTACCTGAATACGTTCTACAGGGTGTCCCGAAAAGGTTGTACCGGGCTTTAATTATTTATCTGTTAAGATTAGTGGGAAATGTAAATTGAAAAAAAAAATGTTCAAAATAAGGTCAGAAAAAGGATTACGCTAGGAAAAATCTCCTCTCGTTAATTTTCGAGAAGTTACACTTTTTAAATTTGTGTACGACCCACGTTCAAAACAGTTCTTTGTTAATAAAATGTGCCCCATACACTAACGAGGTGACATACAAAATTTGAGTATTATATCATAATATTATATTATATATAATATTTGAGAATTATAATAAAAATTTGAGAATTATTATAGAATTGAGAATTAACATAAAAGCGCCAGAGATATGAAGATAAATATAACGCTGACAAACCACTTTTCAATGGCTCTCGAGCAAGAAAAGAAACAAATCGCATTTCAGGGGTCGTGGAGACATTACGAAAGAAAAAAAAAATTCTCCTCTAGCAATAAAAGCTTATATCCAAAATCATGTATATTCCCCGATTATCCTACTTTAAAGATGTCACTGAGATGCTGCATGATGAAAATCTGAAATTTGGTACTTCACCTCATTAAGTGTATGAGGTACATTTTTCTAATTGGGAATGTATCTGTACGGGGGTCGAATACACATTTAAAAAGTGGCGCTTTTTGTAAATGAAGGAGAGTTTCTTAATGTAATCTTTTCTCCTACCTTATTTTAAATATTTTTTTCAATTTACATTGCCTACTTATTTCTAATAGATAAAGAATTTAGCCCGATTTCACCTTTTTGGGATACCCGGCATACTTTAATATTGAGTGCCACGCCATTGATGATAGCGTAAGAGATTTATTCGAAATAATATGGCGAATTCTTTCATAATCTCCACTTAAGACACCCAATCACTCATATGGGTCATAAATAAGTCACCCTGATTCTCATGATTTATCGAAGAAGGCTTATTCGACGGTCATCAATTCTAACAAAATATGGAGCAATCAAAATACTTGCACTGAAATTTCCACTCATAAATCCAATACAAAACAGCTTTATTTTTATTACTTTTAAAATCACAATAGTGTTTTTTAGTTTACTATTTTAAACCTTTAAAGTGCGGTGTCCTCGCCGTGAGGACACAAAACTCTGACGGTTTGATTGTTGTCTGTCAGGAGGAATAGATTCGATTTCTATAAAACTACTTGAGGGTGGCACAGTTACACGAGAATCCTTTACTTTTTAGCACGTCATTTCCCATAAAAAATGGTCACGATTATTTTTAACAGCACTGACATCTGCTGAAAAATGGAAGAATGCGAGAACAACTGGATTAAACTGCCCAATGCTGAAAAATGCAGTTTTCGACGCAGCTAGCTATGCCGCACAGCCAGCTGTCGTCAAAAAAGGGGTCTCTAGATCTGTAGCACGCGATGAACGTTTCGATCGTCCGCCATCTTGCTGGTAGTTAAGTCGAGCAATGGCACAGGCTGCCCTTTTTTCAGCATTGGGAAAGGGTAGCATCTCAAACGGTTAACAGTACCATCATCTGCTAAATAAGTGGAAGAATACGATAGAAAAACATTGATATAGAAGAAAAACAGGAAAGATTGCCCAATGCTGAGGAAAAGGACAGCCGTTGCCATCTCTCGATTGAACAACCAGCAGTATGGCAGTCGATCGTACCGTTCATCGCGTGCCTCAGATCGACACCATTTTTGCACCATTTTTGAGACAGCTTGCTGTGTGCCGCCAGCACTTGGAGAAGCGGTTGCGATTCAAAGGGTTCAGCTGTCACATTTATCATTTAATGTATTCAAAGTATAATTTTTGTAACATTTTCTATAAGAATTCATATTTTCATGAGCTCAAAAGGGTTTACGTAAATGTTTCTGCAGAATTCAACATAATATCAGCACTGCAAAATTTTTTCGTCATATTGACGGTATACATATTCGCAATCAGGTGACGGCTTTTTTTTTCTGTTCCTTTAGCAACTTACGGTAAAATATTGTAAAGCATTAGACATAAGAAAAGCAGAGGTTGTAGAGTGAAGTACAGTGGTTTAAAAGTGAATTGTGATATGTTTATATATTCTATAACAGGGTCTCGGTGAAGGATGTTTCTTCATTTTGATTATAAACGGGTTATAAATCTTGTAGTTCTAAATAGCAAGTTCACTGATTAAAATCTCGAAATTACTATTTGAATCTATACATATACTATTCAAATACAAAATATTTTAACCATATCGTTTTCATAAGGTCATTGTATTCCACATTAACGATGTACTATGTAAAATTTTGGAATATAAAATATATAATTATTATAACCTTGACTTCATGATGATAAAATATTAAAATGGTTAAAGCTGGAACTGAATAAACCTATCTGAAATACAAAATAATCAATATTATTCATCTCTGCATTAAATTTTGCTTTGTATCAATTTACCTAACATTATTCAGACAGAAATGTACTTAAGAACGTTAAACTACTCCCGATATGAATGAGCCTCATATATAAAGTTTAATTACAAGTACTTTTTACACATTTTAGAAATATACTTTTTTTTATTTTCAAGTACTTGACACTTCACTTTTCAATAACAAATTCATTTAACAAACCTATGCTACCGTGGAGTTTGCTTTGAATTGTGATTTCTAGGTGACCTGGATTATAAATTCCTCATGAAGTTGGTGTCTGCACTTCAAGTACCTTGAATAAAGTATAAATTGAATAAGTCTTAAAGAGGTTTAATAGATATATCTTTCTAACCATTTAATTCATTGAAATTCACATCCAAATCAAAACTGTTATGAATGTAACATTCCGAAACCTTCGCACCTGCGTCTCACATGCATGACTAGATTAAATTTTCATTTTGGAAGATTTCTGGATTTCATTTATTCATGACTGAATATCCGAAAGGTTATTCAGATACAAAAAGACTATTGTTTAGAGCTGGATATCTTGATTAGTAAGTATCAGAATTTTATTTTGATATTATAGCAAAGACTGGTAGATAAAAAATATGTATTATTTTGACTACAATGTTGTAACGGCTACTAGAGTTCATTTGGTAAGCAACAAAAATAAGCTCTTCAGATTTTGTACAGTTTTGTACTTCAAGCTTTTGTATAATTGGAATAAATTTCGTCGACTATATCGTTTCATCTTTCATTTTCAATATGTTTAACCCTTTAATGCGCGGTGTCCTCGCCGTGAGGACACCAAACTCTGACGTTTTGACTGTTGCCAGTCACGAAGAATACATTTGATTTCTATAAAAATAGTTGCGGGTGACATAGCTCCACGAGAATCCTTTACTTTTTAGCACGTCATTTTCCGTAAAAAGAATTGTGCCCGCGCACAGCCAGCTGTCGTCGTTGCTGGTAGTTAAGTCGAGTGATGGCAACGGCTGCCCTTTTTTCAGCATTGGGAAAGGGTTGCGCCTCAAAGGGTTTAATATGTAACATATTACCTCAATTGAGTATTTTATTACAAATCTCATTACTTCAAATATATATTTTGAACAAAGATTCTCTAAATATTGTTTAAATGAATTTTTACTACAACATGTAAATTTGACTCAAATACTGTTAGTACCAAATATTATGAGCACTTAATTTTAATTAGTGTTGTATAGTAGAATTAAGTAAATTGGAATATAAATTTATTTTTAATAGTTTCTTATTGAAATTAGAATTTACATTATCATTTTAATTCGTAACTATGGTTGGAAGGGAGTATAGTGTTTGAAATTTTCAAGCCTGGAAGTGTGATCGAAAGATTAAAAAATTCAAGAATCATAGACACAAAGTATGGAATTTAATTACAGTAATACCTCGACTTACAAGAACCCGGAGTTACGATAATAATTTTAAATCAAATGGACTCGTCTTTTGTTTACTTCCAAAATAATTTTAGTTTACGATTTCAATAATATAATTTGTTATAAATACGTATTATCTAAGATTTTATTATTTTTTTAATTATTGTTTTTTCTAGTATTCGGCACCAATTAAAAATAATCTGTACATATATGTTTATGTGCGAAATCATGCCCCGATTTACACGATTTTCGCTCGGTTCCACCTATCGCGTAAGTTCGGGGTATTTACTGCATTAAAATCAAAAACACATCACACGAAAGCAGTCGGGTAAAAATGCACAGTGCTTCAAAAAATTTGTGTATTAGCAAATATTTCTAGCAAACAATACCAGCACAAGACTTGAAAGTGAAGAATGAAATCTTGCTTAAGCCAATCTTGAAGTTAAAAAATGTCAGTCTCGGGAATCTCCAGAACACGGAGAGCTTTTGGTTCGCTTTGCACCTTTGGGTAGGAAAGGTATGTAACCCCCAATTTAGATTGCAGGAAACAGTAAGTAATTAAGAATTTTGCATATTTTTCAACACTTCTCGTGATATATTACGAAGATACGTCTTGTACAGGGTTCATACTCTTTCTATGGATATCTGAACAGCACAAATCTTTGTTTAATTCTTTCCTGGGCAAGTAGTGGCGCACACAGAAAATTTTTGAAATAAGGTTAGCATCACGAAAAATATCTTAATAAAGAAAATCTGAAACATTCTCACATATTAAATACGTATCATAATCCATTCGCCATCCCTATTTTTCCTCCTTATTCCATTAAGTGGAAAGTATATCTTTATTCATTAGTGTTCCGTATTGTTCTTTTTTGTTCCACAAAACACATCTTTGGAATCGAAATCTATATTAAAATCGCGTACTAAAACTGTTTTACAATCTTCGCCAAGCATATTCCGACTACATTTCACCATTTCAAATACTGTTTGGAATGGGCATCATAATCTATGTGAGTAGCGTATTTGTCTTCTCCGTTCCATAAATTACTTCTTCGGAATTGAAATCTATATTAAAAATCAGCGACTAAAACTATTTAACAATTGCAAATTTTATAAATAATTATATAATTATACTTCGCCAAATTTGGAAGAATATCGCCAAGCTTGTGTGATGGAGATCACATATTTAATTTAATAATCATTTACTTTGGCTTTCTTTAATGTAATCTATCCAAAATTCAAGAATTCTAAATCACTTCTGTTTTCATTTTTCTGCCATTTCGGCTTTTAAATCTGTATTTTCGCTTTTCCCGTATGCACTATTCTTTTTGTTTTTGTCTCTTCATTCTTCCGTCGTTGTAATGGAAATGGAAATAGAATAGAAAACGCAATGAAAATATATTCCATTGCGTCCGTTTGCAAAATCAACATACTTTCTGCTTGCCCTCTTGGCATCCTGCTGGCGTAAGTTAGTATTTGTTGCCATTCCGACGTCTTTAAAATTATTTGCTCGCGATTACGTCATTGTAATTTTATTGGATTAACTTTTAGGGTTGCTTTGGAATTGGAGTTATTAATCTCAGCCAAGTTTTTGTTCTCGCCAATGTGTAATTCTGTGCTGGCGTAATTTTTAAGTCATTCCACCTTAATTTCACTGTCCATATAGGACGTATTTTTTATTTTCGCTGAGCCACCACAGCCCGTTATAATAATGTTTCAATAGTATATGTTTAATAAAATAGTTTTTCAGTATGTAACGTCTTTTTATTATATTGCAACTATAAGTGCATCGAACCTGGATTATCATGTGTCACAACGCAGTCTTTAAATTTAAAACAGCCTAAACTAATTAACCTTCTTTACAGCTTGGTTCAGTTTTGAAGACTTATTTTTTGGCACCAAACTTGGCCATCGATAATTGCAAACCTTGTGTGACTTCCAACATTTTATTCTCCCCTCCCCCTCCTCCGCGATATCTGGCAAACATATTTTTTAAATGCTTCGGCGCGACAAAATGCGTCGACGCTAAAAAAAACACCTGCTCGATTTTAATAGCACTGTTGTATAACACTCTCAAACGGTAAAACACTCTCGTATTTTAAATACGCACTAAACTGTTATATATTAAAAGCGTATCATAATTCATGTGTCGTATTTGTTTGTCTTCTTCTTCCATTAAGTTGCAATGGGTATCATAAAAAATGAGTGCACCGTATTTGTCTTTCTTGTTCCATAAAACGCCTCTTCAGAATTGAAATCTGTATTCAAATAGCATATTAACACTCTCACACAATCTTCGCCTTGTATATTAGAACTATAATTCATCTTTATTTACACTAATATAGACGCTAATTAATATTCTCATAAATATAGGAAATGGAGTTTCGACAATTTCTTATCAAATGAAATTGATATATCGAAATTGGGTTCACTTTTGATAATTTATATTAATGTGCCAATGTGGACGATAAATCGCCAAAATGGCAAACCTTGGTGACTTAGACATTTATTAATCCCCCCTCCTCCAATCGCTATCTGACAATCTTCGAAAAGTAAAATGTCGTCTCTTATGTTGACAAAAATCGTTGTCTGAAATTAATAATCAAGTTCTAATAAAGCAAAATGTTACTCTAAAGCAAAATACTATTTTTTGGAGGACCTAAATTGTGAAAAAAACCCTTGTTTGTTATAAGCAAACTATACAAAGGCAATGTAATTTTTTAAAGGAAATTGAAGAGTCAGTCATGTGCACAAGTGTATATTTTTTTTCTCATTTAGGTTTTAAAATAACTGAAATACTTGCATTATCTTGCTCCTTAGAATAATAACCAAAAAACATAAAAATGCAGAAAATAGAAAGACGCTCAAAAGTTCACAGTTTCACGAATAATATTTTTGAAACGAACTAAAAAATATACTCTGAATTTTCTTTCAAATGAACAATAGCATTAACTGAATTTGCATAAAAACAATCCCGCATTATATGAAAACTTAAAAGAGTCTTTACACTGCAGAGAAACGTCATTTTGAATTTAAATCAGAACTTTCCCAGAGGCTTTAATGAACTCGGTTTCAAAATATTTTCAGAAGCTTTTACATAGACTTAAAAATCTTTAATTTAAATTTATCGCGCATCGTTGAATATTGATCTAGTCTTAAAAACAATATTAATGATTTGCTTTTAGCAGTATAAATTTGCATTATATTTTATTAGGTTATGAATATAATTTCTCTCATCATTGTTAAAGTTCAGTTAAAATTACGCAGTCAGTGTAAGGATTTGAGATGATTAATCAGTGAAATGGTTTTCAAAAAAATAGAACACTGAGTAAGCTGTGTCATATTCATGGATATTCGCAAGATTAATCTAAGTAGTAAATAATTGCAAAAGGATACAGTAACTTTTTTGACTTAAATCTGGTAATCATTCTGTCACTCAGAGTGATTTCGGTTAGTTATTATTATATTTTTTTTTTTTTTGCTTAATACATGCTAATTTTGAAGTTGGATTCTTTTCTAGACTACCTTTTAACTTTCCAATATTGATCAACAAACTCACATGCTATATATCATTCGGTTTGTTTTTTGTTTGCTTGCTTGTGTAACTTGTTTTTCGGATTTGTGTGCTTGCCCCGAATCTCACTTATAAATTCACGTCAGATGCACAACACAAGGAGGGGGCGGTTCCCTCCATAGGGAACTTTCTAAGGGGGCCTAACCCGTATTTACGCTAAATTTCGGAGGAAATTACAGAAAACTGCGACCGGTTAGGTTGGACACGACCTGGTTTTGAACCGAGCAACTTCCGTCTACCATTTTGAGTGACCTAACCACTCGGCCATGATGGAGAGTTTGTTTTGTTTGTTTGTTACATGTATTTCGAGTTTGTGTGCCTGGTCCGAAATCGGCTTATGAATCCACGTCAAGCGGACAACACGAGAGGATAGCCTTCCATGGGGAATTTTCTAAGGGGTCCTAACCTGCATTTACCCTAAGTTTCGGAAAAAAACACGAAAACTCCGAACGACTAGGTCGGCGGACGGGACCTGGTTTTGAACCAATCACCTTCTGTCTGTCAGTTATAACGTTTGGTTGGGAGCCGGTGGCTTTGGAAATAAAGTTCTGTACTTCTCTTTGCTAATCGCTTAAGCTTCAGGTCTTGGATTCAATTCCCATTCATCCCCCTGTTTGTTTATGTTTGTCCTATGAACTGTAAATTTCCATTTCTCAATGCAAGTAAAAACTTTCATTGTGTTGTCCACAATACTCGAGGATTTATTGAGTAAATAGGTTCTTGTAAACCAACCACACAAGTCCAAAAATAAATGTTCCAAATACAACAATAAAACATTTGCTGAGTTTGAATGTAAATGCTTAGCCTTCGTGGTGCTAGTGAATGTGATGAATAAGATAAAGTTAAATATAACTATAAAGGAACAGTTTAGTGTTTTCGAATCTTTAATCCAATATTTCTTTCATCCTCAACCTCTATTTCCCGTGGAACCTGAAATCACAATTCTTTCAAAGATCACCTTTAACTACAGGTGGCTAGAAACAGCAACGAGACAAATTTGATTGGCTGCCGAGCGCTTCAGTTTTAACCCATTAGAGCTCGACTTTTTTCAGCGCATTCTCCAATTTATGTTGATGCCAGAAGTGACGAATGAATTTCCGACATTTGTGAGGTATGAAGATTGAATTTCTTTTCTAAAAATATTAATAAAAGAATGAAAAATTAACATTTTACTTTGTTATCGATGAGTATTTCATGATAATCAGATTTTTTTTATTCGAGAAATGAAAATAGGAAAAAAAAACCTGAATACTTAAATATTTTTGCGACTTATACATTTTGCGACCGTCTAAAAATAGATCGTTGGTTGTTAATGGGTTAAACACACAGGTCATTATATTTAGTCAATTAGGGATAAAAAAAAGCACCAGATTCTTGTAGTATTGTATATTTTTTTTTATTACAGCCGTATATTACTTCTTATACAAGTAATTATTATCGTTAAAAGCATATTGGGTACCTGCGACATCTTGTTACGTCATGTCTTTCTAGTTAATTGGAGTCTGTCCCGTAGCTGTTTCTAGTGACTTTACCTTTCTTAACTACCATGGATATAAAAGAACAACTGGATAGACTTTCCAACGTTGAAAAATGCTGCCACTACCATCACTTGATTTAACTACCAACAGCATGGTAGTCGATCGAATCACTAATGGGCTGTCACAGAGACGGCTGTGTCAAGCGGAGAGCGGTGTGGTTGTATTCCGGGTGCACCGAAACTCCAAAATTTGCAGAATTCTGTCGAAAAAACAAATGAACTCTGATAAAATACAAAATGCAACGTGAGAGCAATTCCTTTAGTCACTGTGTTTGCGAAATCTTTTCTGATATCGGATTATGATGTGCTGGGGATAGCCTTCATTGCTTAGTTCGTTTCAAATCTCGGACGATTCTAATATTGTACACAAAATTACAGGTGTTTTAAAAGAAAATTTAATGCACTCAATCCCAAATCGTACAAACGTAGACTGTAGGACGGGGCCTTATATCTACTACTGCATTATGGCTATTGATGTTAAACCGATTTACTTCGCGGTTGCTAAGTTTGACAAAGTCCGTATTGGCTTTTAATATTTTCATTTCAACAAAAACATTTAACCAATGCAATCTTTAACAAGTATCATCCTTAACACATGTTTCTAAGTTCAACTATTAATTATTTTACACAGGAGAGCACAATATGAACTTCTATTGACCACATCCCGTTACATTCTGACCTGATTTCCCATCGGATACAAAATATGTGCTCAAATATTCCTATCCGGGTATCACTCTGGCTTAAGTTACCACAAGTGATCCTATTTATCTTGCTTCTTACCTTCATGTGATAACCCGTTTTTCTTTATGCATAATACGTGCCTAGTATGGTATGCACTAAAGTTAATCCTTCTTACTCTTAACTGATCAAATAAAACAGGTCATTGCAATATACAAGTCGAGAGAGGTAAGAAAGGGATTTTTAGAATTTGGTTGAGTTTTAGTTGGCGAATATTTATACATTGAGGTACATTAACTAGAAGGACTACCAGGAAAATTTATAAAAGTGTTTTAAAATACACTTTATGTGATATTCTAGATACATTAGCAATGTAATAAAAGAGTTTATTCTACGTACTCGAGAATAACTCTGAAATCACTAAAATGTATTCAAATATAATATGAACAATTTTGTTTAATGACTATTAAAATGTACATTATTTTATAAGCGTTTAATTAAATTAAAAATTAATTCTGATGTTTTTTTTTAAGATCAGCCACTTATGGATATAAATAAAGTGAATTCGAAATTTATTTTACTAAAACAGTTTAATTATACTTTTAACGTTCTGAAATAACTAATAAAACGCACATTTATTATTATTTTTTATAATTAAATGATAATTGTAATTTTTAAAAGCTTCATCGAATTCACAATTTATAATAAAATCTTTTGAATTATGTACGGCTAATATAAAAAAGTCGTGGTTTTTATTAAATATTTTAAGCATTATAGGGAACAATTAATACCTATCTTTGTATCGCTTATGAACTGTTAGGATTTTATATACCATATATTTTGAATAAAGTATTTAATTAAGCCGAGTAATACACTTTATTTTGGTCCGAGTGTCTGGAATACACATTAACGCCATAAGTGATTAAGCTGACTGATGGACCGAAGTCTAACATTCAACAGAGCCTTTTCATTGAAAGTGGTATAAGCTCATTTTTGGCAGAGTTAATTAATGACAAAAATAGATCCAATCTTGTATGCACTTTTTGTCTAAAATAGTTTTTTAAAAAAACTTCAAAATGAACATTTTGAATTCCAATATAAATTTACGTAGTTAATGAAATTACAGACCATTCAAATACAAAACTTCTAATATCCCCATGTTATATTCATAAAAAAATCATGACGTTGTGGCAACATTACATTTCGAGACGTTTATCACATCACAAATTTTATGTAAATGCACACCTTCTGTGACGTCCATTCGTGTGAAGCATGTAACATCACAGAGTGACGTTGTCATGTATTATATAAATAATCGCAATGTGACACCACATGTACATTGCAGAGACAATCTTGTTAGTCACTATGATGTCCATGATGGTCATCATAGGACATTATAAATCTGAATTTGGTAGCTGTTTGTCCCTTGCCCCACAACCTCCCTGAGATTTACACATGCTGTCCAATGAAGTTACAGAGTCACAGTATGACCAGTATGCATAAATGTTGCGACGTGGGCATAAAACGGACAAACGGACTTAAAAGGGACTTACACCGCTTTCGATGAAAACGGTTAGTGAGTGAATTACTAAGTGAATCACAAAAAACTGAAAAAAGTTCACTATGGCAAAGTCTATTAATTTCTCTGGTTTTTATTAAGAGTTGTGTGTATAAACTTTTTTATGCACAAGCCTTGTTCAATAAGTTAATGATAAAAAAGCATTACTTTCAGCAATTGAATGGCATGAGAAAAAGTATTACTGGCAGTTAGACAGCTAACTATTTCTAGAACTCTTACATCCCTTTATTAATACAGCAGAAACTCGGCACAAAGCCTGCGAACTGTACAAATCGTGGGGTTGTTATAATAATAGATTGCCATGACAAAATTTCTAAAGAATCAATTACCAGATAAACCACGTAATTGGGGTTTTCAGTATAAGGATCTTTTAGCACACAACGCTCCATATCGTGAGCTCATCGTAAAGTGCTTTCATCGTTTAAAAAATTAGTTTTCCACAGTTTATTGTTCAAGTATTATAAAATAAAATGGTAATGTATTCTTATAATTTGATAATTCATTATTGTGGTAAATTTATGAGGCTAGGTATATTCGAAAATATTAGAAATTTTAGTAATGATCTTTTTCAGAAATTTATAAACAAAATTTTTATTTCTAAGAACTTTTTTTTTCGTGAATTGAAAAGACTTTATACTACAGTTGTAACAATGTAAAATAATCAGGAATTTTCAAAGTGTCACAAAAATACATTATGAAAGCCTACCTGTTTATGAAGAATTGTTTCTATTATGGAAAACCATCAATTAACTGCAAGAAAAGTATTAATATTAGAAAATCATTTAAAAGAAAGTTATGTGCAATTTACCTTTAAAAAAACATGTTTAATACCAAACAAATTTTCTCTTTTATCATTTATATTTTGAATGCATTTCTCCCTCTTTCATTTATTGTTATAAAGTCACAACAGGAATGATGTCTCTTCTTTAACAAAATCTGCTTCTTTGTAATGATATGAATAAGGGGGTTCAACCTGAGTTCAAAAATAGAGAGTAACATCCTACTGTCTTTACGTGTACCATTTCTTGAATTTATTACTCTGGCACTAACAGAGTTACCTGTTCCAAGAATATTAAACTATTAGATAAAACAATATGGCACACATAAAAAGGTGTCTATCTACAATACGAGCGTTTCAGATGGTACAAAGAGTCCATTCTTCTTCAGTTGTAAAATATCTGTACCATGCATGAAATTTTAGTTATATTCTTTTCTGCTTGCGTGGATGCTAAACCTTTTTTACTACTGAAAAAGAGTGCAGCATTTCTGCCACAAAACACGCTCTACGCTATGTGCGCTATTTTCGCAGTTTTTAATTATTTTAACTACTTTTACTACTTTCGGATTTTTTCGTTTTTGTTTTTTTTTCTTATTTCTATTAATCAAACTATTATAGGTTTTTCTTTTATCCAGTCAATTACTCTAATTAAACAAATTACTTTTTCACGATCTTTGTGTTTGTTTTTCCCATCAGTAAAATTTAGACACATTCGTATTTATTGATTAAATTATGTATGTTAACGCTCTGAGAGTTCTGAGAACGAGCAAGAATGAACAATATTTTCATTCTCCAAAACGTCCAGCTTTGGCGTTCATTTCGCTTATTATTCATTGATTGTCTGATTAATTTGTATATTGTAATGCTCTAAAGTGCTGAAAGTAGGTAGTTTTGACATTTTAAAAAGGAGATCTGATATGGACTGGACACCTTATGATTTCCTTGTACGCTTATTCAATTCTTCAATTTTTTAAGCACTTCATGTAAATTTATTTCATTTCAAAAAGAATATGTTATTAAGGTTACTTTAAGATTTGATAATTCCACTAAAGCTTCGCGAAATCATCAAAGGTTTGGCGAAACTTTTGTCATGGTTTAATTAATGACTTTCCATAACTTCAGTGTCTGAGAGTCTTTTGAGTGACCTATAAATAAACTACCCAGCCAACAGCAATCAGATAAAAGATGCATAACGAGATGTCAAGAGTCCTGGACATAAAATTTCATCATTCTACGGGGAATGGTTTTTTCATTACTCGAGATTCATACTCACAGACATACATATGCATACAGACGTCATACTAAAACTAGTCAAAATCGATTCACGATTGCTCAAAATAGGTCATACAAGCATACATAAGCAGGGGCGGCACTATAGTACGGGGCGACCCCTACAAACAGAAAGAAGGCGTGCCATTTGTGCTCTAGATCAAGTTTTTCTCAGCTTTTGAGTTCGAAATGGCGCCCCTTCGAAATTGGCACCCCGATGCGATGCTTACCTAGCTTACCGTGTCGGGCCACCCTGTACATAAGTACTACATACAGGCATGTGTACGTACAGACGTTATTCATATTGTAGGCAAAGTAAATTCAGTACTTAATTTAAATATTCTACGGATTATCAGTTTTGAGTTCGAGATTCTTATGAACGTACAGACGTCAGACTAAAATGATATAATCAAAGTGGGTTGACGACAGGTTAAAATATTTTAAACATGCATACATAAGTACATACATCCCTTTGCACGTACAAATGTTGTGAATTAGTTTTTCAAAATAAATACAGGTGTAGTCAAAATCCACTTTTTCATGAGAATCCGAACACAGAAAGTTTTCGCGATTGCAGTATTTTCTTTACTTCGCACTAGGAAGCAGCAATGAAACTTCATTAAAAAGTGCACTTATTTCTCAAATCATAGGAACAAAAAAATCTTAAGTGACTCCGTTCGATTTCCCGAACACTGGATATTTACCAAGCGTTTAAATAAATTTGATTCAACTTAATCGGATGTAATGTTCTGACGCAGTGCACTTCAAATAATTTGAGTGTATGGGCAGCAATGTATAAGAATACTTAGTAGCCCATGATTCTTAGCTCTTCAGAGGTTTAAACGTACACTTTTGCTTTATCCCTACAAGGTTCAAGGCTCAATTTTTTTTCTGCGTCTGAAATAAATATATGTGATAATGTTAGTGAATATTATTTGGGGAAAACAGTTTAAAAAACAATAACCTTACATTTTATTAGAAAATCACTTTTATTTCAGTTTTGTATGCGGTACACTGGGCCTAAGCTACACATTTTTTGGTATTTATTTTGAAATTTTAGTATTCAAATCATCTGTCGATAGGACTAACTCCAACACAAAGTATTATTTTCCGGGTCAAAACTCTTTGCTAACTATTTTTTGTTATTTTTCTGAAATAAACAAAACCACATTCAAAAGATTACTGTTTAAATTCCAATCACTTTTGGCAATAATATGGACAGTAATGACATCCACGCAAAATAGCCTGAATTATATCTTGCTATCCATGTGTAAATACTCTTAAAAACCGATAGATGTCTATGCAATTTGTTTATAGACGTAGAGGAATAATTGAAGTGGTTGTTCCACATATGGTAATAGGTGATTTATAGGGTTATCAAGGCGAGGCACAAAAAATCTACAAAACTTCCTACCTAGCACTCGCTGCCAGGGCCTGATTAACCCTTTAAGGCGCAGTGTTCCCGCTCTGGGAACGCCAAACTCTGGCATTTTGACTGTTGCCATTCACGAAGAATAGATTTGATTTCTATAAAAATAGTTGCGGGTGACATAGCTCCACGCATCCTTTACATTTAGCGCGTCATCCTTTACATTTAGCACGTCATCCTTTACATTTTAGCACGTCATTTCCCGTAAAAAAACTGTCACGATTTTTTTTAACAGCACTGACATCTGCTGGAAAATGGAAGAATGCGATAACAGCTGGATAGATTGCCCAATGCTGAAAAAAGGGCAGCCGTTGCCATCGCTCGAGTTAACTACCAGCAAGATGGCGGACGATCGAAACGTTCATCGCGTGCCACAGATCTAGAGACACTTTTTGACGATAACTGGCTGTGCGGCGGCACAGCCAGCTATCGTCAAAAAGGCAACAGTCAAAAAATGGCAACAGTCAAAATGTCAGAGTTTGGCGTTCCCAGAGAGGGAACACTGCGCCTTAAAGGGTTAATCAGGCCCTGGCAGCGAGTGCTAGGTAGGAAGTTTTGTAGATTTTTTGTGCCTCGCCTTGATAACCCTATAAATCACCTATTACCATATGTGGAACAACCACTTCAATTATTCCTCTACGTCTATAAACAACTTGCATAGACATCTATCGGTTTTTAAGAGTATTTACACATGGATAGCAAGATATAATTCAGGTATTTCGCGAGGATGTCATTACTGTCCAGCATTAGGAAAGGGTTGCGCCTGAAAGGGTTAACGCTCTCTGATACTATAGGCCTGCTATCATTTCAAGGCCTCCTCCCACCTACTCGTATTTAATTCTACAAGTATAAATAACAAGTATTGCAGTTTTGAGGCCCCCAGATTTCTTTTACTATAGTCCCACGCCTCATGGGCCTACTCGGTAATCAGGGCGTGCTCGTTGCGAAAGCAACACAAATTAGCTGTCAGTGACACCTTTTTTTGTTTCCCTTTCCACGAAAAGTCACTGATTTATCTAATTTCTTCGCTCCATAAATACATCTCTCAGCAGTCTCTCGCATTCATCTAATGGCAGATAATAACCAACAACGTTATGCTAAACAAGAATCATTCTCTGGTACTACCTCTGTTATTTTCTCACCAGCCCCAATCATTTGTCAAAGCTGCCTGTATTTTCCAATTACTGAACAAAGGATAAATTCTAAAACGGCGAACTTTTGTCGGAATTGTTACGTGTACGTTAAACGGGATATTTTACGTATTTTCAGCTGCTTGAAAATTATCAAAATGTTGCTTTCAATTTTGTAGTGACTGCACTTACGAGGCTTTAGTCACGAAAAATCACTGTTCGAACAAATTAAACGCCTTTTGACATTTTTCATTCGACGATTCCGCGAGGACTTTGAAAACGGGGATTTCATGCTAAGTATGTTTTTTATAATGCGTTTAGCGAGCCGTTCACAGCAGAACAGTAGGAGTCTAATTAGAAATGGATGCCGTCAAAATGTGTTAACCCTTTAACGCGCGGTGTCCTCGATTTCAGGACATAAAACGGACTTTTTGATGTTGTCCGTCATGAAGAATAAATTTTTTTCTACAAAAATACATGAGGGTGACATACTTACCGAGAATCCTTTACTATTTAGTACATCATTTCCCGCAAAACTCGTCGATTATTTGTAAGATTGTCAGGATTATTTTTAACAGCACTGGCATCTGCTGAAAACTGGAAGAATACGATGGAAATACATTGATCTAGAAGAACAATTGGATAGACTACTCAATACTGAAAAAAGGGCAGCCATTGCCATCGCTCGGTTTAACTACTATCAACATGGCGGTCGATCGAATCGCTCATCGCGTGCCAGAAATCTAGAGACCATTTTTGGCACAGCTGGCTGTGCGCGCGAACAGCCAGCTGTCTCTAGATTTTTGGCCCGCGATGAACAAGTCTGTCGACCGCCATGTTGATGGTAGTTAAATCGATCGATGGCTACTCTGCCCTTTTTTCAGCATTGGGAAGTAGTTGCGCTACAAAGGGTAAAATATATTTTTTTAAGAAATGTCTAATAACATGTAGAATAAGTTTCAGTTTTCGAATTGAATTTGCAAACAGAGTTTTAAAACAGTCCAGGGTTAATCATTACATGCTTAATAGGATTCCGTAGTACTGAATATTTCAGATAGGCTAAAGATTGCAACGAATTAATTTATACATTATCAAATTTAAACTAACGTAAAATTGAAAACTACTACTTTACAGGATTGTGGATCTCATGCTGCTGGTCGTTATATGAAATGTATCACGGAAAATTTAAGGTAAATGTGCCAGTAATGCATATTTTACATGTAATGGTACATTTACTTTTAGAAATTAAAAATAAACAAGATTAGCCCTGAAAACAACTGAAGTAAACGAATTTTTTTATCTGGGACTTTACTTGACATTAGATACTTCAGTTGATTATAGAGATATGTTATTTAATTTGTAAAAATAAGTTGTTCACTATAGATGCATGGTACGTTTCTGGTATATGTATCTTATTGTGACATATATGCTACTAATTTTCTATTTTAAATACATGTCGCGAGTACACGGTAAAAAAATTCGGAAACGTTACCCCAAAAAATGGGGCAGCTCTTGTAGTATAAAATTGCGGAAACGTTTCCGAACCATGCGGGTAAAGTATTTAGAAACGTTTCTGCATATGTCGGAAACATATTTACCTATTTTCCTGCATTTTAGGTAAGGTTTCTGGAAAAGATGGGTAACGTTTCTGTATATTTTGGTAAAACATTGAGTAACCTCTCCGTGTATTTCGGAAAGGTTTCTGAATTAACGAGTAACCTTTCCGGGTTTTTCAGAAAAAAAGTAACATGCACTAGATGAAGCGTTTCGAGTATCTTAAACTAGATGGCAGCACCAAACTCTATCGGAAGGAGTGGTGAGAATCGAGCGCTGGACCTACGCATTCGGAAGAAAGCACGGTACCACGACGCTGCGGTTTTCTTGCCGATTTTTGCTTTAAAAGTAAACTGACTGCTGCAAAAGTTATTTGTGGTATGGCTTGTTTTGGAAACTTAAAAAAAAAAAAATTGGAGTATTTTGTAAATGGAGAGAAAATACCATAATTAATAAATATAAATTAAAAATCTTAAATCTTTTTTCTTCCACATAAATTATTTTCAGGAGATAATGTGCTGTTTTATTTAAGTATTCATCCGGCGATGTCACCTGGTGACTGGTCACTAAATTTCACAGTGACCACACAGTGAAGTTACATCACTCACAAGTTACCAGACCCTTATTATCGCATGGGCAAATATGAACTTTGCCCAGGGCCCCCAGTTTCAAATGTTGTTCTGAAATATTCTTTTATATGTCAAAATATTATGAAAAAGAAAACAATTTTATAGATGGGGACCCCCAAATTCATCAATGCCCGGGGCCCCTGTTGGTCATAATCGGGCTGTGCAAGAAGTTACAATGTGACAGTCCTGTGACAATTGTGACCCTCTGTGACGTCACAGCGACTCTTTTGTGACCATCTGTGCTATTAGGGAAGATGCGTTCACTGTTATCCCTCAGTCTCTTGTCACTTGGGGCATGCGCGCGAAGTCCCAAACAAAGATTTCCTTTCGCCAGTAGATACTTTACCCCGAAAAATGGGTTATGTTTCCGAAATCGTGAGTTCGAGTAGAGCATCGTTAGGTTACGCTATACTTTCGGAAACCTTTCCGCCGTAAGTATGTAACGTTTCTGAATTTTTTTACTGTGTACCAACCGTCAAGTAAACGTAAAAACCCTAAATAAATGTATGTATTTATCTGCCTACATGTTCAATAGATTTTAAGTTATCCTTTACGAATTCATTGTTATAGTATAATTGCAATTCAAATAAAAACTGTTTGAGATGTTTTGTTGAAAAAAAAATTAATGTTCAGTATATCAAATTACACTAAACCACACACGTTTTGTGTTGAATGTCACAATAGAACGACAGGTTCTGAACAGGGTTCTGTTTAGGGATTATTCGTTAAAAATTTGGCTACAATTTTTTTGTGTTGCACAATTTATACACAATTTATACACATAAATAATGTCTGAAAGTTTCATCTATCAGTTTTGAGTTTTTTCAATACATATATTCGTGACCTCTTAAAAATATAAAAATATGTAAAACAAATATAAAGATCAAAATTCAAAATGGGGGATGAGGAAGTTTTTTAATGTAAAGGGATATAATTCCTCTTTAATTAATTATTTCGCATGGAAAATCTTTTGTTTGTCAAATTTTAATTTTACCATAATGAGCAGTTTTTTTTCTGAGTAGATAACGAACTACAGATAATAACGTACTCCTACGGCGTCCACAATAGCTTTCCATTATTATTTTACAGAACAAACTGTTAAAAAGATTATCTGTCTTTCCCCGCATCAACTTCGGACTCTCCGATGATGCTTTAATTAATTGTTTGGATTATTCTGCTAATGCAATAAAGATTTTTGATTTAATAACAATCTTCTCCATTTACCACAGCTTCTCATATCTATGCATATCATAGTTCATCGCTGAAAACAAAATTCTTAACCGTGCTTATCGCTTCCCTCCTCCTTTGAAACTTTTCTGAATTATCTACTTCACATAACTACTGTCAGACTCAAATGACAAAGCCTGATCGCATTGAGATCTTCACTCTTCCAAAAGAGTATATTTTCTTAATTTATCCAATTTCCCCTTCCCCAGAAATTAAACTCGGCTGGTAATAATTACAGACAGCATGTGTTTCGACATCCACGGCTGTTATTTTCTCGAACTCCCACCATTTGTCAGAACTGCATTTTCCAATTATCGTGGAAGCGACGGTGGGAGATCCTTAAACAGTGAAAACTTCGTCAAGCTTGTTAAGCTGTTACGCAATATTTTATGTATTTCCAGCTCTCGATTTCGTAATTGAAAATTACCAAAAACGCTATTCCGATTCCCGGCCACTGCACACCAGAGACTTGGGCGAAAAATTATTTCGAGAGGCAGATTTAACATGCTCCACACAATTTTCACCCGATACACCTGAATACAGCAAGCCCGCGTCACGATTGCATTTATCTGGTCTTCGGCGAAATAATAGAAATTGAAAATTGGATCGGGCACCGGGTAAAAAGTGATTAACCTAATTTGATAACGGGTTTTCAAGGAAGTTTTGTGCGATTGCAGTTTTCAGATTCAGTCCGCGATCAAAGGCAAATAAATTTTGCATTTTATTTGATTTCCTCCCGTTCGAGAGGGAAAAGGCTGGCTTTAATGGAATTTCGTATCATCCTATCTATTGATTAGGTAAAAGAAGACATTTGCATTATTCATGTCGTGTTTGTCAAATGCAGTTAAGTGAACAGGAGATTTTACAAATTACACGGACGTTAGACATATTTATGGCAACTTGGAGGAAGGTTACAAAGTCCAATCAACTCTGTGTAATAATGAAAGATTTTTTTGAAAACTGAAAGGGATTTCTAAAATGAAATATTTAAGCCTGTTAACACTTTAACACGCAGTGTTCCCGCTCTGGCAACACCAAACTTTGACGTTTTGGTTTTTCCAAGTCACGAATAATAGATTTGATTTCTATAAAAATAGTTGCGGGTGACATAGCTTCACGAAAATCCTTTACTTTTTAAGCACGTCATTTCCCGTAAAAAAAAAGTCATGATTATTTTTAACAGCACTGACATTTGCTGAAAAATGGAAGAATGTGAGAACAGCTGGATTAGATTTCCCAATGCTGAAAAAAGGGCAGCCGTTGCCATCGCTCGAGTTAACTACCAGCAAGATGGCGGACGATTGAAACGTTCATCGCGTGCCACAGATCTAGAGACCCTTTTTTGACAGCTGACTGTGCCCGCGCACAGCCAGCTGTTAACTCGAGCGATGACAACGGCTGCCCTTTTTTCAGCATTGGGAAAGTGTTGCGCCTCAAAGGTTAATGGAATTTCGTATCATCGTATCTATTGATTAAGTAAAACAAGACATTTGCATTATTCATGTCGTGTTTGTCAAATGCAGTTAAGTGAACAGGAGATTTTACAAATTACACGGACGTTAGACATATTTATGGCAACTTGAAGGAAGGCTACAAAGTCCAATCAACTCTGTTTAATAATGAAACATTTTTTTTTGTTTTGAAAATTGTAAGGGCTTTCTAAAATAAAATATTTAAGCCCGTTAAACACAGATATTTAAAAAAATCTGAATTGGTGCTATAAAGGAATGGGGAAGAAAGGAATAAAGGTGTAAAAAGAAATAATCTTTTTTTTAAACTGTATTTTTTTACATCTTATTGATATTTGCCTTTTCTGTTTTCGGTGGAATCTGTGTGAGTCAATCATGTTCTGTATTGTTATGTTATGCCATTGGATAAGATGTAAGTGGACTTCACTTTAGCTTCTGTCACCAAAAATATAGTAAAAGCCCAAATTTCTGGCTGCCCATGGATCAAAATACAAGGATAGTTATGATAGTAATAAAGCAAAATGGTCTCAAATAATTTGACATGAGAGAGCGCCGCTTTATCTGCTAGAGGACTATTAGATATAGATATGCACATGCGCTGCTCTGGATGATCGCATTTCACAAACTGCTCATGAAAAAAATCAATTTTTTGTCAACAAAATAATTCTTATTTGTATCAAGGAGAACTACTCTCAATATATGTTATTTTTGCCCTCTTAAAGTAAATAATTAATTTCATATTCTATTTCACAGTTTCCATGATAATAAAAGCCATTACTGCCACTTACGTTACTCAATTCATTTGTCCAGTTAAACTGAAGTCCTTTCTAGAGTTCGTAGACTCGATAAATGAAAACACGTAAATATAAAAGAAATGCATTAATTTACTAGCACTTTACAAAAATCGGAATATGCATTCCTAGTTATTAAATTTTATATTATTACAGAATTTTATTTTCTTCAGATACGTAGCAACTATTCATCAAAGCATATTATTTGCAGTAACACTGGCAGATCATTCAGTGCCGCACATGTGCAAATGTGCTAATTCGTAGCACAGAAAGCATCCTCTGCTGACATAAAAATCGAAACCGTTTTGTGAACTTATACCCCGCAAACGATACCTAACCTTAATATTATTTCAAGTTTCTGCGGACTAATTTAAAATGTTTTCCATTCTCCCACTACGTGCTAGCGTCCAAAAAATTTTTAAAGCAAAAGCTAGAGTCATTTTCATTAATAGTTCTTATACAATATTAGCCAAGTAGTATTTGTCAGAATTTTTTTTTCTTTTTTATTTTGCCTTCCGATTTGGCATTAATTCAATGTACTTCTTGGCAAGCTATGGAATATCTGGATCGTGTTATCAGATTGTAACAGAAATTTTGTTGAGGTGCTGTTGTTCAATAGATCATTTTTGTCTAGGGAGAATTGTAATTTGTCGTTAATGAGAGTTATTTCACAATGCTTATGGAAGTGAGAGGAATAATCCTGGAACATTATTTGTATTTTACCGAGGCTTACAAGTAAATGAATTCCTTTGGCATACGTATTATACTAATTAAATAAAACTACCAAAGTATGCCTACAAAGTGTATGTTTGCCAAACATGAAATGCATACTTCAAAATTCTAAAATTTAAATAATAACAGCATCAAGCAACATCATTAATAAATTATTATAATAATTTGACAAGTATTGTATAATCTAGGCAGTTCAGTTCATATACATGATATCATGTGCTCTTTACAATGATACATCGGTTGAAAATTTGGTAAACTAACTAAAATACAGAAATCTCCATTTCATTTCAAAGGGGCGAACTATAACTTTTCAAATTATGTATGCAAGTTTATTTAAGTATATATAAAACATACTTCCATAGACAAAATATGCGGTAGATATGGTATATCTTATGTATGTGACAACTGAATTAAAGGTATGCCATTAAATTAAAAGAGAAACATTTCAGAAAAATTTGTTCTTTCGCCAGTAGCATAACCAGCTCAAAAGACGTTCAATCTGCGTTCTCATAACACTGGATGAGCGTCTTTTGAACTAGTTGTGATATTAAGTTTGTAGCATAATATAAGTGTAGGATTAATACTGTAATTACAGAACAACGCTTATAAATTAGACTCAAATAACAAAGATAAAATATGTATATGTATATATATATATATATATATATAACTTAATGCTTTTTATTTGGTGTAACTTGCTCACGTTTACGCCGTTGCAAAAACGCTTTGAAAGATTTCATCGCGCTCAGGCACAGCAGGTGTATTCAAAGAACTATACAAAATGCAACGGTAGACTAATAAGAGGAATCCCTGTCGTTGCATCTTTACAATGACAGAAGTGAACACTTCTTCTTTTATCCTACTGATCTGAATCAAATCACATTTAGAAGTTAGTTCTTCTTATGACTTCTGATACCAAATTAAGTCTCTTCAGAAATTGTCTCGCATTAAGTCACAACTAATAAGATGTTGAGCAGTAGTTCCATTGTTATTACACATGGTGGAAATGTTTCAGTACCACGGGAGAATCTCAAGGTTGGTAAATCTCCTGAAGTCAACAGAGCCAGAGCCATTTGGTCCTTTCTGTCACTTTGAAATTAGTAAATTAGTTGTAGTACTAGGACCTTCACGACGATACCATGAATCTTTCGATGGTTGCGAGCGAACAATTTAACTATGGATTCAGAATTAGTGCATGCACAAATAAGATGGTGTTGTAATGTGTTTAATAATCGATGAATTCAGCTTGATCATGTTTTTCCTTCCTTTATTTTATGAATTCTCGACGCGAAATGAACACAATGAAACTCCCTAACGCTGAAAACATATACATGCGAAGCTAGTGGTAGTTGTAGTACCAGTTCAGTACTAGGTTGTAGTGTGCCAGGACCTTTACTACGATACCATGTATGTACGTACAGCTGCGGAAAAAAAGGCCCATTTGTACTTTATTCAGCCGTCATTCGTCGTTCAGCAAAGTTACATATACCAATCGTTTGAAATTGACGTACACTTTAATTTGCTATACACAAAAATTGCATAAGTGGCCGTCTCCATATTAAAATTTGCATCAACTTTTCTTTTTCCGATAGTAACCCCTAGATTTTACTTCATCTTATATAATAAAATCCGAGAGTAAACATTGTATGTAGCTATGTATGTAGGTAGGCAAGTTTGTGACCACCGATCTTCTTGCGCGCGTCTCTCGATCGCATTGCGCCGAGACGGTGGGTCGCAAACCTACCGAATTTTGCATACGGCTTCGCTAGGACAGATCCTAACACGCCTCGGAGCGATTTTTTCGAAATTCGAATTAGAAAATGTTTTATTTTATGTTTTGTCCGATTTTTAGCGATTTTTCTCGCTTAATACGTAATAACGCCGGTAATTACACTCGCAGTAAAGCGAAATTTACATCATCGGATGGAGGAGAAAATTTTCTTATAAAAATTGTTTGTTCGGACTGTGTAACATAATTTTCAGATTTTTGGGAATTTTTCAAATAAAATTAAATTTGACGCTGACTTTCGGAAAATATTTTAAAAAATGCTGCATCTTGAATTCTATCTGTCATAACTTTTTTATATTTTGTCAAATGACGGAGCATACATTTCGCCCTCTTTTAAAAGAAAAACCAGAGGAAAATATGAATTAGGAGATTTTTTACGAATTTTTAAGTAAAGAATTATTTTCATTTCAATATTAGCAGCTTAAAATTTTCGGTATGATATCTTACGTTTTGGTTGTCTTGGAGACAGTAACAATGATTAAAATTGCCAGTTGAATAAATAAATAAATAAAATGACTTTAAAATAACTGACTTTTCGCATGTGAAAAGTGCGTGATTTTGATGTCATAAGTTTAAAACCTCTTTCGAAACTCAATCAGAATAACGGACTCACAAGCAAAACATACGCCACGCATGAAATAATTCTATATTTTACTTTACGTTGCCAGATAAATAATTGAATGCTGTTTTTTCACCAGTGAATTATCCAGAATTATTTTCGATTGAGATTTTAAACGGGTCACGTTTTCGAATAGCAGGAAATATATTGCGGTATTAAACAGGGCCTGATTGTGACTAACACGAGGCCCCGAGCATTGATGAATTTTGGGGGTCCCCATGTATGAAATTTGTTTTATTTTTCATAAATTTTTTTGTAAAAAAAGAACAACATTTGAAATTGGGGGCCATTTCGAGCCGGAGGCCCCTGGGCAAAGACCCGATTTGCCCGTGATATAAAAGGGCCCTGGCAGAGACGGCCCGAGGGGCGTGCGGGGCCCAAGACGTAGCGCAAGAGCGGGGCCTCTTCTCTATCATGTCTTATGAGATAGCAATAAAGTGGCCCAGGAGCGGGGCCTCTATTAGCGCGGGGCCTCAGGCGATCGCCTACATTCGCCCCCCTTGGGCCGGCCCTGGTCCTGGTGCTAAATACACCAATCTGACAAGAATTATGCGTAAAAATTTATGGAGAGCTGATTTAGTGGCAACCATAAACTGAAATGATTATCGTTTATGCTGATGCGTAAATTGCAAAGAATCACCAAAGAGTAAAATCCTACATTCGTGGCAAATATCTAAACTGTTTCTTTAAATTAAGCATTCACGGTTGCAAAACGAAAATATATTGTATTGGTATCAGTAAAAGATAGTATTAGTAAGTAGATATGCTAAGACAATATTGATCAAAGCACAATATACCGCATTAATAAATATTTCGTGAAACTAAGCCTTCTATTAATTCTTCAACAACCGTCTTACATCACAGCTAACAAAATAGTAAGTAAGTCTACATCGCGTTAATATATCCCGCGGTAGTTTCAACAAAAAAGACTGTAACAGAACTTTATTTTTTCTTGGAGATTCTGTTTTCTCACAAGAGTTATGATCACATTTTTTAGGAAAATGTTCTCTTCTTGCCTAGCGAAGAGCGGGTACATAACTATTTAATTATAAAATAAAACGGTTCTCTGCATCATGTAGTATCTAAGCTATTAATGGCATAACTTAAATCTACAAAAGAGTATGATGCAGAAATGAGACGTTTTGAATATTAGGAATTTTCACTGCGAACCGTCACGCTTTTCTTTTCTAATTGCGAATGACACCGACATAGTTTTTTGCGTCATAATATTAACAATGGTCTCAGGTCAGTACTTATACTAACTTTACAAATAACTAATGAGTAACTTTACGCGAAGAGTCAAATCGTTTTGCTTATTTTTAGATCCCAAATCACTGGAATCAATTCGAACTATACATGTAAGAAAAAGTTTCGTTCCCTACCGTGCTTAGAACGGGTACGCAGCTAGTATTTCAATAATTTAACTAATTTTAACCCCGAATACCAATTTTCAATAAATTTGAATTGAAAATGTGTGAGTTATGAGCTCCAAAAATCCTTCTCCCCCTATGTTAAAATATTTTTTTCATATTTTAATTCATATTTCATATAATATTGTTAGTAAGAAGTTGACTTTTATTCGTCCTATTAGAACTAAACGACCCAAACATAATTTACTATTATTATAATTTTTAATGAAATATTAATATGAATTATGAATTATTAAATTAATATTCAAACAAATCTGCATAGCAACCTAGCCAAATTTTGATGGCAATAGATGCAAAAAGTGGTTTTACATGGCTGTGTAAATTTTCAAATTTTTACGTTCGGTAGTTTAATTTATAGTAAACTAGCTGAAGTACCCGTTCTTCGCACGGGAATGAATGGACTTTTTGATATTACGATTTGAAGTGATTACTATTCATTGTAATAAACAGATATATCAAAATGGATATCGCGGTATATTGTGTCCAATAATCATGCATACCGAATTGCAAGGCAATCGTGTGTACGGTGCAGAAGGCCATGCGTCGCAGCGCAATCTAGTGGCGAGTTTTAGCAAAACGGATACGGCGAAAATATTCTTCGCATTCAGATATCGATGTATACGAATTTTCATGACTATCGGCTGGACAGTCCTGAAGTTCATGTGTTGACGCGACATCTAGTGGTAAGTTATAGGAAAATGGATAGCGCGAAGCTCTTCCCCGTGTTCAAATATCTATGTATAGCTATTTTCATAGCGATCATTTGCACAGTCAAGAAGTGATACACTGCAGGGCCATCTAGTGGTTAATTAAAGTAATGATTTGCTACAGCGCCGTCAAGTGGCGAGTTATAGGAAAATGGATAACGCCGAAATATTCTCATTGTTCAAATAGCTATGTATACTGATTTTCATAGCGACCGTGTTCAAATATCTATGTATACCAGTTTTCATAACGATCATTTGCACAGTCAAGAAGTGATACACTGCAGGGCCATCTAGTGGTTAATTAAAGTAATGATTTGCTGCAGCGCCGTCAAGTGGCGAGTTATAGGAAAATGGATAACGCCAAAATATTCTCATTGTTCAAATAGCTATGTATACTGATTTTCATAGCGACCGTCTTCAAATATCTATGTATACCAATTTTCATAACGATCATTTGCACAGTCAAGAAGTGATACACTGCAGGGCCATCTAGTGGTTAATTAAAGTAATGATTTGCTACAGCGCCGTCAAGTGGCGAGTTATAGCAAAATGGATAACGCCAAAATATTCTCATTGTTCAAATAACTATGTATACTGATTTTCATAGCGACAGTTTTCAAATTTCTATGTATACCAATTTTCATAACGATCATTTGCACAGTCAAGAAGTAATACACTGCAGGGCCATCTAGTGGTTAATTAAAGTAATGATTTGCTACAGCGCCGTCAAGTGGCGAGTTATAGCAAAATGGATAACGCCAAAATATTCTCATTGGTCAAATAGCTATGTATACTGATTTTCATAGCGACCGTTTGAATGGTCAAGAATTTGGCCTGCTGCAGGGTCATCTAGTGGCGAGTTAAAGTAATAATGCATTGCAGTGTCATCTAGTGGTGAGTAACATCAAAAGGAACGCAGTTAGAATATATTCTTCGTGCTCAAATGTGTAAGTATAAAAAATTTTATGCCGATTTTCGAACGGTATAGAAGTTGATGCGTTGCGTTGCAGCGCCATTTAGCGGCAAGTTACAGCAAAATGGATAGTGAAAAATATTCTTCATGTTCTAATATTCGCGTGTACCAAATTTCATCGAAATCGGTTGGACGATATTCGCATAGCAAACGGCTAAACGGAATACAATTCAACGTTGTGCTGCGGCACCAAGTGGCAAGTTAAGGAAAACGGATAGCATAAAAACCTTCTCCATCATAAAAGACTTAGGTGAACCAAATTTCATGGTGCAACGGTGCTCAACAGTGCTGGAGTTTTTCAACCTCATAAACACATACCAACATTCATTTTTATCTATAACCAGTGTTATTATATATACCAGTCTCAAATAAAATCCAATTTCAAATCTAAGTCTCGCCAAAGTGCCAACATACGCCATTTTGCAAGAGCTTTTTTCAGGGAATCATTCGAAGCACTGACTTAGCAGCAATCATTATGGGAAATGGTTCGAACGCCAAAGAGTAAAGCACTTGAAAAGTGGAATCCCTTAATACAGCCGAATTTTTTTAAATTATCAACTATAATGTGTTTTATTCATCGTTACTCCGATGTACTAAATGAGAAGATTGAAATTTGGCAGAATTCCCCCAACTTAAATCAATGTACTAAATTGGCGAGAATTCTGAAGTTAGATCGCTTGAAATCCCTTAATAACTGCATTATTTCTTCACGGATCATTAAAATTTAACGCTGTATTCTAATAAAACCTTTGCACTTGTTTTCAAAAATCTATTTCCTTAAGCTCTCAATAAATTGCGCCAAGCCGAAAACTATGCAAACCGCTAGAACTCACTTACTCAAAATCGATATTTCAGCCACTTTATTTTTTCGCCAAACTAAAAAATTTTACACATTAGCCTCGGAAATCTTCAATTCTTATTGTTTTGCGTATAAACATTCATTCCTGCTCTGATTTCCATGCACACGATATTATAATTTTAAAAAAAATAACCTTACGAATATAAACTAACAAAAAAAAAATCATTATTATTCTTTTATTTTTACTTTGAGAATTTAAAACATTTTATTCGGCAAAATCGCCACACATGGCAACCACGATCCTTATTTCACACTTTTTTCACTACAGGGGTTACAATTACGGAAAGCTTTTTGCGTGGAGAGCATAAAAAATCTCTTAAATTCCGGGAACGGGTGGACTTTCAAAGTTTTAAAGTGGACTACGATTTATTCTATATTATTTTACATATCTGTGCTAAATTTCAGGCTGATAGGTCCATTTTTGTGGATTTGTATACGAATCAAATCCACAAACAAACAAACAAACAGAATTTCATTTTTATTTATAAGATTATTTTACATATCTGTGCTAAATTTCAGGCCGATAGGTCCATTTTTGTGGATTTGTATACGAATCAAATCCACAAACAAACAAACAAACAAACAGAATTTCATTTTTATTTATAAGATGAAATGTGTTATTTTCCTGAGTTAAGGGACCATATATAAATTTATTAAGTGACAGTTTTTTGAAAATTGCGTAAAATAAACGTAAATTAGATTTCTTTTGTTCAAAAACAGTAAAAGATAGCGGTATTAAAAAATATCAAATTTGAAGCAAATAAATTGAGGTTTTATATTTCGATGGTGATTCTATAAAGCGTCTATTGTTGCGTCCGCTATCATATCCCACTAAATTAAATGTTTTCCGTGTATAGAATTAGATGCAGTAGATATATGTCTTCCAATATAACGTCCTATTTCTGAAAAACTAACATCCTCAACATTCCAGGCATGAATTTGACCTTTTTTAATATTGGAAACATCACGTCTTTGGACTTTCCCACACTTTATCAAACATTCAACAAATATTCAAAATCACGTTTTTCTGTCTAAATTTTCATCTGACAATAAATTAAAATTACCGCCAAAAATCGTATAGAATACTGCACATTGCAGACGATAGTATTAAATGAAGAATGTGGCATAACAAACAGTGATAATATTGGGTCGGGAAGAATGTAATTGCGTTTCTTACATAAAATTCAAACAAATTTTCAATCCTGAAATCATTCTTCAAGTTCGACCGTAGCTGAGTAACATTCAGGATTTTAAGTCAGAAGAGCAGAGAAAAGCCTCTCACTCCTGGCAACATTTCACCTGTCTAAGACAGTCGCCAAGAGAAATACGCAATAGCAATTTCAAAATTAGAAAGATTTTCAAAATCTTAAGCAGTCGTTTTGCATTCTTCCTTTAAATCATATGTACGAACGAAGGAAGTTATGGACTCACGGGTCATTTGAACCACTGACTAAATATTCTAAATTCTACACCTGACATTCTTAGTATAAAAAACTTTAAGACTAGAAACACTATTTTCCGTGAAAATAATATTTATTTCTTTTAACTCTCGCGAGCGAAATTAATGAAAGGCGAAAAGTTCGGAACCTACAAATAGCGTTTCTCAATTTACAGAAAATCCCTCAAAATCGCGAAAAAAATAAATCGCAATATCTCCGGAAATTATCGTATAAAATTGGTGAAAATTAAAATTTATATTTAGGGTAATTTGAAGGTTTTCTTTCGTTTAATAAAGTAATATGTTGCCATTGAAAAAACCGAAGTTGATGCAGAATTAAATATGAAGATGGTAACTTATGCAAATTAAATTATTAGAAAATTAAAGTATACGTTATTTGCAAACGAATGGTATATATAACTTTGAAGTCCGACGAATAATGGCCAAATAAAGAGCAAGTGGGCCTTTTTTTCCGCAGCTGTACGTTACGATACCATTTCTAGATGGTTGTGATCGAACAGATTAACTATGGATTCAGAATTATGGTATAAGATGATGTTGTAATGTTTTTGATAATCGATGAATTCAGCTTGCTCTTTTATTTAAGTAATTTCTCACATCGAATGCACACTCCGAAACTCCCTAATGTTGAAAGAAAGTGCGTGCGAACCTAGTGGTGGTTGTAGTGCCAAGTTATAGAGCCTTTACTACGATACCATGAATCTGTTGCTGGTTGTGATCGAACAGCTTAACTATGGATACAGAATTATTGCATAAGATGTGTTGTAATGTTTTTAATAATCGAGGAATTCAGCTTGCTCTTTTTTAAAAATAATTTCTCATATCGAATGCACACTCTGAAAACCAGGGCTGAATAGTTTGTTCTAAGAAGGCACCTTCTCCACCCTCTAGAACAGGCTTTCTCAGACTTTTCTATGAGGGAGCTCTTGAGTATCTTTGAATTTTAACAGAGTACCTAGTACAGTATCTCGGAATATCCGTTATAAATACGAGTCTAGTATATTACAGGAAGGCAGTGATATAATTTTTCGCGGTGCAGTTGCTACCTCCGCATGGATCATCTAACACTTCGGGGAGCATAGTTTGAGACACTCTGCTGTACAAACTATCAGTAGAGAAATAAGTTATACAGTTAAAATGAGAAAATATTTTTACGAATTGTCAACCTTCATTGAAAACTGTATTAACTCTTTGTATCACCGTGTTGCAGATATGCAGGGTACCAATTAAAATTCTTTAAATTTATCATAATGTATAAAAAAAATTTTTGAATACGCTTCTAGAATAACGCGAGCATGTATGTATATATATAGTTTTAATCTGAAAACTTTGTGATACTTAATTAATATTATAGAACGAAATTGCATTCTGTCCTTCAGCAAATGCACTGTTTGTTAATGGAGCACTTACAGTGTTTTTTCATAGGTCAACAAGAATGTTAATGATTTTTTAAACAGTTTTCAGCTTCAACTGTTCACAGACACAATAACACTTTAGCATACTATATATATATCCTCAAGAAGTGCAAAAATAAAAATAACTGTTTTATTAAAATCTACAACAAGCACATTTTACTCATTAAATTTTACATGAATTGCAAAACTGGAAAATAAAGACTATCAGTGTGTTTATAACCTCTTTACACATTGCAGTAAAACATTTTATTTCAAGTTTTTTCGAAATTTAGAGTTTTTGTAATATACAGTGTTAATGTGATACTATCCAAAATGAAAACTATTTACTTTCTATAAAAAATAATAATATACAAAAATAAAAATAGATTCTGCATATTATTTCACACTATACAGATTCATAAACCTCCTGCACTCTGTTACGTTATCTATGCACATAAATTCTCCTGGACGATAAATCTAGGTGCAAGATTTTAAAGCTTTTGTTTCTGGAATTGTTCCTGGCTCTCCTTTCACTTAACGCTTCACAACATTAATAGAATGTTATATTACACGGTTTCCATTTAATCCCGCTCCTCTGCAACTGTCAGGAACTGTTGCAATAATTTACCGCCGGTCCCTGGGTGTTGAGATTAATTTTCCGAATTCACCTCTGGGGGGCAAGAATATTTTCGTAGCATTGAGTTATGAAGATTGATTTTTCGAGTGTTGCGAAAGTTAGTAATAACTACTTTTTCAAAAACAATTAATTAAATTAGGAGGTTTTTGTTTGCGTTGGGTGCTTTCGGCTGGATTTAATGGTGAAAGTGACTAATTGTTGTGGGGAAACTTACTTTATTGAATTGAGAACTCATGCTCAATAACTAACTCCCGTAGAGTCATATAAGGGAATTAGGGGTCACTCTGTTTCCGAGTAATGGTCACTAACTTTATTTCTTTTTCACAAAACAGCTAAATTAGGCCGAGTCATCCTTATATACCAGTTAATTATAATTCTTCCACTTTAAAACGATCAGAAAAGGAAAACTACTGGACCAAATGTTATCAAACTTGGTACTGGCTTAAAGTTCGTCAGGGGATTTATTATCCGCGGAAGAAAGCTCCAAAATTCAACACCAGGGGCAAGGACGTATTTAGGGGGGTGGGGTGGTTTCCTAGAGATCCGACCCCCCCCCCTCCTATGAAGAACATTTTCGGAGGGGGTCCGAACGGTAAAAAAGGCAGTATTTTTCTCAAAAGGACACTCTATCATTATTATTTTAGTAGCAAAAATCAAAATTTCGTGGGGAGGAGGTTACGTATTACACATACGATTATTCTATAACGAAAAGAATTTAGAGAAATGAAATGATTTTGAGCAAACCGATATCGGCTACATAAGAATTACGTAAATATGGACGACCGTGCCGCATCGTGTAAAATACAAACAATAATAAAGATGATTTTCTGGGAATGTTCAAACACAAAAATCTTCCATAATAAGTTTATTCTTTCTCCTTCAAAACTTAACGCTTTTGGTACTACTTCCGCCCATTGGCATGATCACTAAACGTTATTTGTGTACTACCGTCACCTATTGGCGACATCCACGAAACCTTCTCTGGGTACTACTGCCGCTCCACCTAAAATGGGTTTCCACGGAAAGTTAAGGGGGTATGATTACCATAGCTGCCAACAATTTCGAAATATTACTCTAACCACTTAAACAATAACTATTTTTGGTGTTAGAATATAGCAAAATTATAGCGGATTTGTCTGTCTTAATTTTCTTGGTTTTAACAATTTTTTTTTGTTAAATTAGCAAACTATTTCATTGAATTAAAAAAAGTTTGTTGATTCAACAAAAAATAGTTCTTTGAAATAGAGCTAACCAAAAGTTTCTTGATTCAACAAAAATAGCTCTGTGAAATAGAGCCAACCAAAATTTTGTTGAATAAACAACACATTTTTTTCAATGTGTTATTGTTTGCTAGAAGTTGTTACATTGATACATTTTTGACTAATTAAAATTATGCTTGGTTACTTCAATGAATCTCTACTGTAATAATTTAATTTTTTTAAAGTTTCTTTTCCTTGTACTCATTTTTGACAAGTATGCTAATTTATGTCACGCATTTCTTTGATATTTATACATCTGTAATAAACTTAATCCCGTGAAAACTTAATTTTTAATTATTATCTTAAGAGCGTAGTGTCCAAATTCTGGAGTTAATTTCGGCAAAACATTTAAATTACAGTTACAGTATACTTCACATGTGTCATAGTGTCACATATTTCATACATAGTTCTTTTTTGTAAGAAAAGCTACGAATCACGTAAATTTTTCGGCAAAGTACGAAAAATGTATCTTCAGACCAAAACAGCTTTAGATTTCTGAAAATACTACTTTCCAGCAACTGATTTCGAAACTGACAAAGTCCTTCACGCAGTCACATAGAGAATTCAGAGAATCCACGACACTCCAAAAAACCCAGCAATGCATTTCACATGATCCATGACTACACCATCCTCTTATAAGCTACATCGTCTTTTATACTAGACAGAAGTTTCACGACCCGGAAAATCGTATATCGAGCAGTATTTTTTTCTATATTTTTTTGTAGAATACTTCTTTACATCTTCTGAAAAAATATCTATATGAACAAAAAAAAAAATTCTCAAAGCTTCAAAAGAAAACTCGAAGCAATATGCGCTCCCATGCATTTGACAGAAATTTATGAATGGTGAAATTTGAAAAGGGGAGAGAATGTACCCAAATACTCAGTTTAAAATTATTTCTTAAATATTAAGGTGGCAGATTTCTTCGCATGGTAAAAAATTCAATAAAACTGCATTATTTTACATTAATAAAAATAATGTTAATAACACTTTTCAACAAGGTTGAAAAGTGTTTATGATTTCTAATTGTCTGTATCTCCGTATGTGCTCTAACTCCAGTAAATGTGCATCGATTTCTACAAAATTTCTATGTTATTCTTATCTTCTGTACCATGCACCCTATTAAAAATGGTCTAAGTAGCATTTATAGTTTTTCTACAGGAGCACTCAAAATATTCCCAATATATTGCACTCAATGGGAAGTTTTTGTTTAAAGCGTATCATCCTACAATATCGTTACACTGATCCCTGACTAACATTGCTCCAAGATAGAACTTTTTCTGTCATTATTGCGAAAAGATTACAAAGTTAGGCACAAACAGCCTAATAACATCTACACCGTTTCTACGATCCACTCGAAAATTTTCATAATTATGCATAAAAATATAAAAGACAATCTGCGCTATTTTAAAACTCTGAAAATCTACTGTTCCCTCATTTTTAAGCAATTTTTTGCTCTTTTCAGTTCCATTTTATTTCCTAGAGTAAAAAAAGTTAATCATCTGCGTGACAAATTAGCTATTAAGGTGAAAATGACTTCATATTGATGTCACGGTTATCTGGCTTTTTCCAGATTAAATTTTTTTTTCCCCCTCAAATAAAATGATTTCCTCGGGATGTTACCAGCGAAACGAAATCGTTCGAATGTGAAAAGTTTCTGCGCGATCCCAGAAGAGCATAAAATTCGATTTGAGTAAATAATAAAAATGAATATGAAGTTATTTATTTTAGGTGGGCGAAGATTAAATATATTGAGTGAAGACATCCTTTCGTCAAATGTTTTTTCTAACGCCTGTTGTAATTGCCTCTACAACAGGGTTTGACTTCTATTTTTAGAGATGTCCAGCTATTTGAAAGGAAACAAAATTGGTATATATTATTAAGGATTACAAGATGAAGCTTTCCATCAGAAATAGTATCTGTATCGTTAATAGTTCTTCTATAAGAGCACTCAAAATAGTTCCAATACAATACGGTCAATGGCAGTTTAGAAAACGGCATATATTTAAAGCATATAATACTATCCTACAATATAATTAGCTAATAATCCGACAACGATCGTGTACCTCCTCAAAAGGTGCGCCAAAAGTCGCCAGTGTGAGCAACTTTTGCGATAAATTGCCAAATATGGTGCGAAAAAAATGCTTTGAAAAATGAACCGAGCTTGGCGATATTTTCATTATTTGGCGATAAATAGAAAAATATCTAATATGACAATATTAATCTATGACGATTTCATTGGGAATTTTGAAAATTCGTTACTGCGCTCACATTAACCGATTTAATGCGTCGTGTTGCGTCAAGGCAAGCTACGCAAGGGCTATCTGCGTAGGAAGGGATGGTTGTGTTGGTTCGAGGAATTTTTAATGATTTCTAAGGCACTAACCGATTTCCATGCAACAAAGTTGCAAAGTTTGATTTTTTTAGCCTGTGGAACATTAATTTCAGACTGTTAAACCTTAAAAGAACAAATTTCTCTGTCTCCGTGTTTGTGCGATACCTTTATGTTGTATAAGAGGAATATTTACACTTTTAACTACATCATAAACACATCTCAGAGCAACAAGTCTGAGATGCGTTTATGATTTCGGTTTGTTTGTCCGTTCTGTTGTCCACCCGTTCAATGTTCTAACTGCCGGACATCGATTTGTGTGAAATGTATGTTTTTTTTTCTGTTTATAGTACTGCATAATCTATTGAAGATGGTGTAAGTAGCATTTCTAGTTCTTTTAGAGGAGAAAAAAAATATCCAATACATTTCAGTCTATGAGCAGTCATTCATGAAAACGTATTTTAGAGATATTCAGTTTTTTGAAAGAAAACGAAAGTTGGTATACATATTACTAAGGCTCTCAAAATAATGCGCTCCAATGAAAATAGTGTTTGTAATATTAATAGCTCTTCTACAGGAGAATTCAAAAGAATTACAATACATTACAAAGTGGGGCATTTGAGAGACACTAATAAATTTCTAGCACAAGACAATGAGTATAAATTTTTATATTTTTCAGTTAAACGACGGAAAAAAATTTTAAAGTTCTGTTACAATATCTCATAAAATTGAATTTATAGTGATAATAAAACATTATCTTATCTCCAAAATCTCGCCAGACATAAGGAAAGTACATCGCCAAATTTGGCGCAAAACTATTGCCGTGTTAGAAAGTGTTTTATAACCGATGCGTTAGGCATAATTTATCTTTCTTATTTTTTAATGGCTTAATGCTTCATACACAAATATATCTTCATCTTAATTCCAGATTTCCATTTTTCACCTGGGTAATAATTTTGATACAATAATATTCACGTAGGCTTACAATGAGATTTTTTTTTTGTCATTTGAAGATAAACATTATACTTTTCGTTTTGTCTATATTTATAGCAGAAATTACAGATTGTTTCATATTCTGTATAGAGATTTTTAAGTACTTTGTTATAAATATATCAAGGGGGAATTTTCTTTTAAAATATAAGATGCTAATTTAGATATAATTATGTGAAGGTCCGTTTGCTTGCAATATATGATATACGGTTTTCCTTGTATAGATGCTTCTTTAGATATAATTATGTGAAGGTCCGTTTGCTTGCAATATATGATATACGGTTTTCCTTGTATAGATGCTTCTTTCTTTCAACCATTACTTACATTGCTTGTTTTTGCATAAAATGTTAAAATCAAAGTTTTCAATTATCATTTGTTAGTCAAATATACTATAATAACTCAGTTCTGCCTGAATCAATTCCGAAGAACGTATAAGCCAGACGCCACTGTCGACTGTGTAGTGCGAGTGTACTGCTACCGAGTAACAAAGCCAAGGAACTTCTCTTATTACTAAGAAAATTAAGAGCGTTAACACTTTGAGGCGCAAACCTTTCCCAATGCTCAAAAAAGGTCAGCCGTTGCCATCGCTCGACTTAACTACCAGCAAGATGGCGGACGATCGAAACGTTCATCGCGTGCCACAGATCTAGAGACCCTTTTTTTGACGACAGCTGCCTTGTCGTCAAAAAAGGGTCTCTGGATCTGTGGCACGCGATGAACGTTTCGATCGCCCGCCATCTTGCTGGTAGTTAAGTCGAGCGATGGCAACGGCTGACCTTTTTTCAGCATTGGGCAATCTGTTCAGCTGTTCTCGCATTCTTCCATTTTTCAGCAGATTTCTGTGCTGTTAAAAATAATCGTGACAATTTTTTTACGAGAAATGACGTGCTAAAAAGTAAAGGATTCTCGTGGAGCTATGTCACCTGCAACTATTTTTACAGAAATCAAATCTATATTTCGTAAATGGCAACAGTCAAAACGTCAGAGTTGGGTGTTCCAAGAGCGGGAACCCTGCGCGTTAAAGGGTTAAAACCTATGCTGATTTTTCAATAAAACAAATAGTACTTTTAATGATGATTACAATAATTGATTCCAGTCAGACTTTTTTCACCTAAATTTAATTAATGGCTTTTTATAAGAAAGACTTTTAAAAAAAAGTATGAATAACAGCTGCATATTATGGTATATTAACGAAACAGCCCAGATCATGAGATGAAATTTATTTCAATTTGAAATTAACGAAAATTAAAAAAAAAGGATATTATGAGCAATTTTTGAGAACACATCTGAAAAAACTACAGGAAAAAGGTAACCAAAGTAAAAAAGAAAAAAAAACTAGAAACGAAAACCTACTAGGCATTTATGGAGTTATGGCCACGTGCCAAAGTTATTTCTTTTCGGTCATGCATGGACTTTTTTCATATTTTCTCTTTATCCTCATCTCCACTGCTACAGAGTAGCAAAGTATCACAGCTCTTTTGGAAAAAAGCAAAGATTTTTTTTCGTTGCGTTTCCTTTATTACACGTGTTTTGGCTGTTCTCTCTTATTATTTTTTTCTTTTTTGCTATTAGCTTACTTTTTTAAGGAGAAATGTTAGAATGAAGTGTCGTTAAAGATGGTTGAAGAAATAAACGAAATTCTCTTATGTTTTAGTTTTTTCTTTTCCTTTTTTTTTAAGCAACAAAATATTCGCGTTCATGTATTTGCTATTAACGAAGATCAGTTTAAGTTTTATAATAAACTATGTATACTGATTTTCATAGCCACCGTTTGAATGGTCAAAAATTTGGCCTGCTGCAGCGTCATCTAGTGGCGAGTTAAAATAATAATGCATTGCAGTGCCATCTAGTGGTGAGTAACATCAAAAGTAACGCAGTTAGAATATATTCTTCGTTCTCAAATGTGTAAGTATAAAAAATTTTATGCCGATCAGTCGAACGGTATAGAAGTTGATGCGTTGCAGCGCTATTTAGCGGTAAGTTACAGCAAACGGATAGTGAAAAATATTCTCCGTGTTCTAATATTCGCGTGTACCAAATTTCATCGAAATTTGTTGGACCATATTCGCATAGCAAACGGCTAAACGGAATAGAATTCGACGTTCTGCTGCGCCACCTAGTGAAAAGTTAGAGGAAAACGGATAGCATACAAACCTTCTCCATGATAAAAGACTTAGGTGAACCAAATTTCATGGTGATCGGTGAAACGGTGCTGGTGTTTTTCAACCTCCTACACACATACCAATAAATTATATTATATTATATATATATATATAAAATTTATATATTATATAATATATATATATATATATATATATATATATATATATATATATGTAATGTATAAAAAGGTAATTTGGGTTTTACTAGTTTGGGTATTGTTCAAGCGGGTACTTTCACTGTAAGTTTTACTTTCCTGTCATACTTGCCACGCGCGCTCTGGAGCTATGTTTTATTTATTTTGTTATTTGCCAGACATCAGGCCGTCGATTCTAAGTTCTTTAGATGTACACGTGTCCTCACGCCCTTGTAGGCCCGGATGCGGGTCATGTTGGTAAATGTGTGTGGTTCGATCAGAGATAAGAGAGAGGAGGAGTTGTGTCTTCGCAGACCACGTGGTGTGGTAAGCGTAAATACTCCCGCACATCGAAAATCGGGGGACTTCTGCCACTGGAGCTGTTTAATGAGTCCACGCTGATTCTTGTACCCGTCTCCCCTCCCCTCTTCTCATTCTAAATTGTAACTTAAATGTAACGTTCAATAAACCATATTACCTGCCTTAACTCTGAAACTTTACTTGAAATATCTGACGTCTCAAATAGTCGACAGGATGATTGCCTGTGTGCCAATTAAAAATTTTAAATTGTAAAAAAATTAACGCTCAAAAGTCCGGGAGACGGGTTCATCGCCCATCGTTCGCAGGAGATGCAGCGCGCCTCTTCACCGACCAGCCGATGGCCTACTCCTTGAGTCCGCTCTCCACCGGCCAACTTCGTCGAGCCCTTGCTCTGGGAGATTTCAACACCGACTGATGAGTCAGGTTATCTTCTGAAGTACTTCACAGAACGTCCTGTACGTTCTACGCCGTTAATGCCGAAATGGAAGAACGTCTGCATTGATGAACAGCCTATGCCGTATTTCTCCAGCGCTCATCATACCGAAATCTGCGCCTCCTAATTCATTTTTTTTCTTCGCACATTCGCCGCAAACCAAGAGAAACTCTTGTCATCATTATTTCTGCACCCAACAGGCCCCCACAAGAAGAGTGTCCAACTGGTGAATCATTTCCCCCTTTTCTCCGTGCCGAATTTTTTTGTTTTTGTGCGTACAACTTGTTGACCGAAACTCCTCCTGCCTGCATTTAACTTGGGAGAGAAGATATTTTTTTTGTGTGTGTGTTTTGTTTATTGTTGAAGAATGACGATTTCAACTTGTGGATATTGATTAAGTGAAGTACGTATATTTTCAGAGTTGAAGTGAACATTAGAGTAATATATTTAAATGGTTATTAATTGTGTGTGTTATTTTAAAGTGCTATTTTAATGTTGATAAAAAAAAAGAAAAGAAAAAAAAAGAAAAAAAAAGAAAGAAAAGAAAAAAAAAGAAAGAAAAGAAAAAAAATTGTATTGATATATCTGCGCTTCTTTTCATTAATATAGTATTTTCATTAAGGTAAGTTTACAATTGAATTGTGTTATTCAATATTTTATTTCAATTGAAGTTTTATACTGGTCTTACTTTTATTAAATTAATGCTTAAATGTAGATGTTTTATTTTGAATATTTACTGTGTAAAATTTTTGTGTGCCAAAATGATCGTATATTATTTCCTTTATTGAATAATGATGCCAACTATTTTTTTTTTCATGTGATAAAATTTAAATTTGCCTAGACGGTTAACTAGTAATAAAACCTCTGAGGAGAGTATTCGCCCTCAGATTGTTAAGAAATACTAGTAATAACCAAATAAGAAAAGTACAACAAGACATTGCTAGAAATAAAAAAAAAATGTCAGGTCACATAAATGCAGTACCTCATGCAGGCTATCATTTATTGTATTACCTTGAAAAATTCTTCTAGCAAGCGTTCCTGTTAATACTGCTGTTTCACAGCTATGGACTTCGAAATTTTCTACACACTACGCACATTTTTACATTTTTTTTTTTACATTGCCTTTACACTAAATAAATTTACTCCATTTTGCCAACTGCATTTTGCCAACCATTTTGCCAAGTTATTTTCATTCCATTCACTTTATGCCATGCAAGCCAAAGCCATAAGTATTTGCCAAAGAAAATGAATGTCAGCCATGTTTATTCCATTTTGTTTAATTATATTACTATATTGTTGTACAGTATTATTGTATCCCACCTAGGTTGTAAATATTTTACTGGTGATATTTTGAAAAAATTTATGCGCACTCATTGTTTTATTTTTATTGTCGTACTATTGCATCATTATGTTTTGTCAAATTTTAGAAACTGCATCCTGCCTCTCAAGTATTGTACAACATAACTCCAGAATTCTAGCCAGAAAAATTTAAGGTGTCTAAACTTGAAAATTAGATTAGTTCGCAGTTTTAAGATTAGGTTGCAAGGACGTCTGACTCGCAAGTGAGAGACTGGCCACCTCAATGATATTGCTCGTCAGACTTCTTTTGCCGGGGGGGATATTGTAATGTATAAAAAGGTAATTTGGGTTTTACTAGTTTGGGTATTGTTCAAGCGGGTACTTTCACTGTAAGTTTTACTTTCCTGTCATACTTGCCACGCGCGCTCTGGAGCTATGTTTTATTTATCTTGTTATTTGCCAGACATCAGGCCGTCGATTCTGAGTTCTTTAGATGTACACGTGTCCTCACGCCCTTGTAGGCCCGGATGCGGGTCATGTTGGTAAATGTGTGTGGTTCGATCAGAGATAAGAGAGAGGAGGAGTTGTGTCTTCGCAGACCACGTGGTGTGGTAAGCGTAAATACTCCCGCACATCGAAAATCGGGGGACTTCTGCCACTGGAGCTGTTTAATGAGTCCACGCTGATTCTTGTACCCGTCTCCCCTCCCCTCTTCTCATTCTAAATTGTAACTTAAATGTAATGTTCAATAAACCATATTACCTGCCTTAACTCTGAAACTTTACTTGAAATATCTGACGTCTCATATATATATATATATATATATATATTACTAAATAAAGGATATATGTATATATATAGAAAAACTCAGCTATTCAAGCCTCGTCAGGGGGGGACCCCCCGCTGAAAGTCCTAATTTTTTAGTTTCATTATTGCCATATTAAAACTATATTAATTGACTATGCCATTTTGTCTATCATATTTCGTGTATTTTGCGTGGTAATCCTATGTTGAAATTTTTATGATTGTAACCTAGTTATAGAAAAATGCATGTGATGCATATTCTACAGCTTACGAAATAGTGTAACAATAGATTAAGGCTGTTGTGAACTAATAGTGTTATATGTATGCAAAATTATGTCGCATTTTTATGTAGCTTTTCTGGGACACATTTTTCGGACAATTTTCAATAAAGGAGGTGAGATATAAAATGACATAGTCATTAATATATTTATATATATATTTTTTTCTATTCCTTAAATATTCGCCATAACAATATGCAGCATAAATCAAAATTACATAATTTCATGGCATTGATTAAAGTAACCGGGCGATTAAATATATGCAACATTTACACTTTCATACTGCATCAGTACAAAAAAATTCCCAGCTAGTAAACTGTGCACCAATGAGATGATGTGCAAAATCTAAGCATTTTTTCTCAGATAAACCTATTACCTGAAATTTTGAGTTGATTAACTTAACAAACCATAGTCCATTGCAGTGAATTCAATTGTTTCAAAATTTTCTTTAGACATTTATGTTAAATTTGATTTGCTAAGTTGCAGCACTTACTGAATGATAAATGCTTATTTTAAAATAAGTAACATTTTAACAAAATTTCCAAACAGCTGAAAAAGAAGTGATAGATACAAGATTGAAAAAATTGTCAACATATCTCTGTAACGGTTTATTTAATCAATAACTGTTTCAAAATACATTTTCAAACCTGAATGAGTGCCAGAAACGAGCTTACAACAGTTACACAAGCCACATCGAACAATTATAACAATATATCCTCTCCTGATAAGCATGTATCCAATTTAAGGGTAGAGACCTGAATTCACTACCTGAATGTATTACCTGAAAGTATTACCTGAATCCACTAGACACAATGTTATGCGAATGATACATGAATTGAAAACACGGGATAGAAAATCACCAATTGGAATGACAGTTGTATGTGATAATTTATGAATGTTCCCCAGAGGTATTACACAGCTGATTAATGTGAGTAGAGGATTTACAGAGCAAATCGTGGACGGTAGTCACACTGAGCAGTTTTCATGTTTGGAGCTGGAAGTTAAAGTAGAAGTGATTTTACATTTTAAAAAATGAAGTATTTATACATCTGGGAGACTATTATTGAATCTTTCAATACTTTTTTCATAGAAAGATAGTAAAAAGTTTCTATTCAAAAGCAACTAAAAGTCAAAATTGTATTGAAAAACACATTCATACATTGTCATATTACTGAAACACCTTCTATATTTAATAAATTTTTAATATTTAGTTACAATACAAAGAACTCAATTCTTTTTTATATTTATGTGTGTTTAGTTGCATCGGTTCCGTAAATATGATTATATTTCAAATACATTTTAAAAGAATGTTTGATAAAAAATAATTAAAATTAAAATAAAATCTCATTTTTATGTAAAATTATTGAACAATTATTAACATATATTTATTGAGAACTCTAATATGATACGCTGAAGTAGGTCTTAAGTTTGTCTAAAATTTATCCTATGAATGGAACATAGGTTGAAAATTGTGTTTCTTGATATTGTTGAAAATTGTGTGTATAACGACTGAAAAGGTCGTTATACACACAACAAAAGGGGGGGATGCGATGATATACATCGCATCCCCCCCCTTATATATGTATATATCGATAACTTTTAACCAGGTGGATGAATTTTATAAATTCTATTCGAAAGGGGCTAGCTGAATGGTTTCCCCATATTAATTTCGCCACGTTCTGATGATTTTATCATCCCGAAAATCGAAAAAAAACGTCATTTTGAACCATTGCCTGCGGGGTTGCTAGTAACACCCCATATGTCAAAAGTCGTCAAAGTTTGTCCCTTTTGGTAATTTACTGGCAAGTTTGGCATAAAAAAAAGTTCCCAAAACTGACCTCAGCGTAGCGGTATATTCTATATTTGGCGAGAAATTTCCAAACCCCTCTATTTTACTATATCAATATGGACACACCTATAACGCCTTGGATATTGTGACATGGTGATATGAAATACTTCGCGGGGCCAATACATTAGTCTGCCTAGGATTGAGCATAGCAATATTTAAAGCACTCTTTCAAAGGCAACTTTAATTGGAAATAATTATAGATTATGCACAGGCAGAAATCGCCAAAGAGTCGTCACTGGTGGCAGATATCCAAGCTTTTCCGGGATATTTTTTTCTCTATGATGAAGTAATGTTAAGTTATTTTTAATTATACTTTTGATTCTATTAATCTAATTAGGAAATACCTCACTCTCGCCAGTTCGGTTAACCAAACCAAAAGTTTGTAAAGCTGTTTATAAAAAGTCCAACATGGCACTGCGTTCTGAAAATTAATTCAATTATACTGTTCTGTGTCGGGTGATTTTGAAAAAAGATTATTTTGTTACGTTGAATATTCTTTGAAGACTCATGACTAATATAGGTACAGCGCGATACCGGCATCACAGTGAGTTGTATTTGACGTCGATGTCTCTTGTTCCCAGTACATGGGACTATACAACATGGCCACGGATAGCGTCATCCATTATGTTTCTGGAGCTGGTGTGAGTGGTCCCAAGAACCAAGTAACTCCATGACTTACCCGGTTCGTAATAGTTATTACTGATCCCAATACAGGATTTTTTTAAAAATTGCAAAACAAATTACATAAGCAATATGTATTGATTTCCATTAAAAGCTGAGTTAAAACATGTAAATACCTATTATAAAACAATTAAATAGATCAAATTATGTGACAAGTATTGTTAAATTAGATGAAAGTATTGTACGAATAAATGAGGAAATTTGGAAAAAGAAAAATGTAAGAAAACTTTACTGGTCAGACGGATCAAAAAAAATTTGGTATTCTACTGGTCCGTTATTTATGTTTGTGGTCTCGAACCAGCAGATCACCGTTTATTTCGAGCCTTGGTTTTAAAGATAAGCCAATTGGTCCAACAGTAGTCAGCCATCATATTGGAACTACACTTGCTTTGGTACCACTTCTCCATTGTAGAAATTTGCTGATGGAAATGCTGACCGTGATCATTGCTGACAGCTCCAAGATTTTCGGAGTAGAAGTCTAAGTGACAGTCCAGTAAGTGAATTTTTAAAGACATGACGCATCCCATAGCTTTATAAGAATGCATCGCTTATCTCTATTAAAGAAATTCTAAAAAGATTGGAAATCCACGATTCGCTGGAAAGATTGGAAAGATTCTGAAAAGATTGGGAAAAAGCTTATCTGAATTACAAAAAAATCTAAAAAGATTGGAAAAAATTCCTATCTTTCTGAAAAGATTGGAAAAAAGTCCTAAACACAAAATCACAGGACACAACTTCTCCAATTTAAAAATGCAAAGAAATTTTTTCTACTTTTACGATTGTTTTCGTGGGTATCCCATAATATTTATTCCTTAATTGATTGTAAGTTTGCATTAGAGAAATTTGTGAAAACAGCATTTTAAAATAAGGGAATTTAAAACTTTTCATTCTCCTAAATATGCAATAAAAGTGTAAATGTTTTGAAAGTGGAAAATATCTCCCAATTTTTCAAAAATGATTTAATATTTTGTGCTGAAGAATATAAAATACACCAAACCTACTGCAAATTAGAAAGATGAAAACATGATTAAAATATATAAGTAGAGTTTTTATTTTTTTTACAATTTTTTTATGAATATTTTATATTTTTTTACATATTTACATTATATTTATATATATATTTTTTGTAAATAAAAATACAGGTTTGTAATAATTAAAGTTACTCTCTTTAGACTTACGGAGTGTAAGTTCTCTTTGATGTATTTCGTTGAAACTTAATAATTACGTTATAAGGAAACCTGGAATTCAAAATATAGTTCAAATTTCGACCGATAGATGGCGCTTTTTACGTAGAAAAAGACTTATGAATCTGTAGAATTAAAGAATCATGAATCTGGAGAATTAAAGAATCTGGAGCGTTTTAAAAGACCAGGAGCCAATGCCGTATAACCATCTTTTAAAAAAATCAGAACTACTGTATTTTATCAACAGCACTGTGAGAATGTTTACACTTGCAATTTCTTACGAAACTGGGCCGCCCTCTTTTAAGCGTCCACATTCTCGCAGTGCGATTAATAATTTTAGCGCAATACTGAAAAAAAAAAAATTGATGATTATACGGCATTGACTCCTGGTCTTTTTAAAACGCTCCAAATTTTCATAGTCCCTTTTAATATGCTTTTCAAGTTTCGATATTCTCGCAGTGTTATTGATAAATTACTGAAGTTTTGTTGAAACAATTTAATCGCTAGAGATATTTCTTCGTTAAAGGCATGGTGAAGAATGATTATACAGCATTAACTACTATATACTCTTTATAAAACGCTCCAAATTTTCATAAAGCATGCTCTTTCTAAGTGAAAAGCGCCATCTAGCAGTCGAAATTTGAACTAATTTTTTATTGCAGATTTCTTTCCGCGGTAGTCCATGTAATTTTATAACATACTTCTGAAAGAAAATGTTTCATTAAATAATGTTTGTTTTTAACTCTCTTCTTTAAGAAAATACCTGGGCTTCATATAAAGGTGAAGTAAAAAATGCACTCTTAAAAAAAACACACGCGTTTAAAAATACGGCTCATATAATGTAAGTTCCCCTGCAAAGGAACAGGGATTATACGGATAAAATATTTTGTCAGAAACAAATCCCTTTTGACTTTTGAAATGTTTTACGTTTGTATTTTTGCTGACAGCTTGGGACGAAATTTCTTGAACAAAAGCGTTTTGCGAGATTGTGAAAGTAATAAAGGATGACTGCTGTTATAACGGTTTATTTAGTTCTTGAAATGCAAATAGTTCAAAACAGTACGCACTTGAATATAAATTCAACTATAACATGAAGCAATGCTTTGTTATAGTTGAATTTATGCCTTGAATAAATGCCTAAATGCCTTGATGTATGAATAAAGGCCTTGTGTAAAATAACCGGTCTAATCAAATTTTTTTTTTTTATATATATATATATATATATGTACAAGATGTTCCAAAAGGGATGGTTACACACTTTAATTCTTTATCTATTAAAAATAAGGGATCAATTTAAATTGAGGATAAAATGTTCAAAAGAATCTAAAAAGGCTACGCATCTAAAAAGGCTGCCCATCTAAAAAGGCTACGTTTAGATAAAATTCTTCTTGTTAATTTTCAGAAAGTTACGCTTTTTAACTCTGTATACGACCGCCTCATGCACGTATTAGGCGATGTACAAATTCTCAGCCGTTCATCATAAAATGTCTCAGATATCATTCAAGAAAAATGATCAGGGCTATAAATGATTGTGAATTAAAGCATTTATTGATAGAGAGCGAAAAATTCTTTTTCTTTTTTTTTTTTCGTAATTTCTGTACAACCCCTGAAACCGATCCGACGTGATTTTTTCATTCCGAGAACAATTTAAAAGTGATTTAAGTCAGCATATATTTATCTTCACACCTCTGACCCTTTTTAGGATATAGTTTTCAAATTTTATGCATCATCTCACTAGTGTATATGGCACATTTTATTACTTGAAAACTGTTCCGTACGGGGATCGTATAAAAATTTGAGAAGTGTAATTTCTCAAATTTTTTACAATTTTAACTCTTCGAGAATTAACAAAAGGAATTTTTTTTCTTAACGTAGAATTTTTTCCTTGTTATTTTGAACATTTTTAAATTTTTATTGTCTATTTATATCTAATGGATAAAGAATTAAACCGTGATACCACCTTTTTAGGACACCCTGTAGATACTTCTGTTATTGTACGATTCTTAAATATTAATAATAATTATTCAAATGTATTGACTAATAAAAATGTACGGAAAAGTTTAATTTTAAAATAAAATTGAAGAAATAATGAAACAATTTAATTTTTTCCAATAGTGTGGCAATGGGCTCATCAAACCTTTGTTGGTATGTCACCGACTTTGATGGCAATTGTTTTTGTTGTGGAATTGTTGTAGAATTGTTGTGCAAATTGTTGTGGAATAGTGTGTTAGCACAAACACTAAAAATAAGTACACAACAAATTAAAATTTTTTTTAAATGTGACATTTTAGCTATTGTAGGTTTTAAATTAAAAGTTTGAAGAACCATCCAAATAGAACTAAAGGCGAAATTTAAGCTTTATTGACTCCCGTTAGATGCTCTTATACGAGTTGAAAATAGGAATTGAAAAATGAATTGAATTTTATCGAAATATGAGCTGTCGTAAAGCTGGATTCAGTTTAAGAAACAGAATTTTTGCCCCAAATTTTACAATATTTCATCAAAACTCGTCAATCTTAGAGATTTTTTTTTTGGTGGTCTGAAGCATTGACTGCCCATAAATTTTTAAAATAAATGAATTGAAGCTGGCCATAGACTTTAATGTACTGAATGTCTTTTCTATGACCCTGTAAGTAAACTATTTACTAGACTGCAATCAGAAAGGGGGGTGCACAACTAGATGTTATAACAGTCCTCATTATGAAATTTCTAAATTCTAAGCTAAATTGTTTTTTGAGCTATGATAATTACGTACGTGCATACAGACGTCACGTAAAACTAGTCAAAATAGATTGTTCATGCATGAATACATAGAATCGTACGTTAAGATAGCACGCAAAAACTCTTCAAAATAAACTTAGAGGTGTTCAAAATCTGAATAAAAATTTTCGTGATCACAAAACTTCAACTTTCTTCCTACAAGGAAGTAAAATTTAAGATTTTGCAAATCATGTTTAAATAATACGAACTGTGTTCTATGTAAAGTGATTTCCCAACTAAGATAAATTTGTGAACGTTGGTAAAAGTAAATCTGCTTCTTAACAGAGTATGTAGTAAGGAGTCAAAAATGTAAGAAAAAGAACGATCACTCTTATGTCTTACGGAAAGCGTAATTTGTGTATCCATCTTATCTCATGAGGATAAGTGAGTAATCACAGAGATTCATTTTAATCTTATCACCAAAGTCATTAATCATATTCCAGAATGAAGTCTGGGGAATTTTACTGATACACTCGATGCTACACTTTGCATATTAATATCCATTTTCCGAAGCTAATTCACGGCTACACGAAGAATTCTTCATAATTGGCTTTAAACATTAAACGCTGCTGTCACAGATAACACTCTATTCTAATTTCGAAATATCAGTTGATAATAATTCATATCGTATCAATGAAGTTGTTACAATGTCTAAACTGTGAAAGCACTCGCCTATAAAATTGCTACTTTCCTAAGTTTATGTAAAGAGCGTGTAGAAATTCCTTAGAGATTTCTGTAGATTTGCATGCCGATATGAAGCTTGCAAGTTATTTTCACGTTGGATTTTTGAAAGTGAAATTTATTAGTAATATAGTTTTAAAAATTTAAGAAAATAATTGTCATAATTGGCTTTAAACATTAACCCTTCAAAAGGGGCTTTAAACACTGTCAGCGAAAGAAATAATTGTCATAATTTTTTCATTGTAATAATTTTAGTCAATTAAGTAAATAATTGCCATAGTTTCTCTTTTAATTGTAACAATTTTAGTCAGTTAAGCAAATAATTGTCATTATTGGGTTTAAGTATTAAACGCACTCTCAGATAGGTCTCTATTCTAATTCTAAGATATCAGTTAATAATAATTCATATCAATGAAGTTGATACAGTAAGTAAACAGTTAAGTGCTTGCGTATAAAACTAATTTCCCTATCTTAATACAGAAAGCATGTGTTACATTCCTCTTTGTGTTACATTACAGATTTCTGTAGATTTGCATATCGAATTGAAATTGCCAATTTGTTTTCACGACTCGAATTTTGAAAACGATATTTTTAAGTAAAATTGTTTTATTGAGTTAAGTAAGTAATTATCAATAAGCATAATTCAAAAGCTTGAGTAAATAATTGTTTTCTTGGTTAGTCAAATTAAAGAATATTTTGAATGCATATGTATTTTTATGAGAATGTTGTTTTACTGATTAAAATGTGTTAGTTAACAGATGGATGGCCGCATTATAAATAGATTCAAAACAGTTGCACGTATTAAATTAAGTGAAAATTAAGGAAAAGTGCGGAAATTAAGGAAACATGTGCAGAGTTTTCTTTTTCAGCTAGAGTAAGTGCCCCAGTAATTGGCACTTTGCTAGATAATTTATTTCAATAAGCTTTCATATCAGAGCTGTTATCAAATAGTGCTATCTAGCACCAATTTAGAAATTTGTCTTCAATTTTATGAAACTGTTTTTTTTAACCTGTCAGGAAGCACTAAGTATCAGAAATTGATATTTTAAACTCCGCGCAAAAAAAAGTCTAATTCACTGTAGTTGGCTTAGTGCTGAAATTGAGAAAAAGTTCAGCATAAATTTCTAGGAAATACAGTAAACAGCTATTGTTAAAGTTATATGCAGATAATTTTTTGAACATACAGAGTGTCCCAAAAGGTAATGCCACGCTTTACTTCTGTATGTATTATAGGTAAGTTGCAATGTAAATTGAAAAATTGTTCAAAATAAGGTAGTAAAAACTACGGCAGGTGCAACAGTAAGTGACACTTTTCCAACAAATTTCTTATAATCAGTTTTACTTCTGAACTTTCATTAAATGATGTTATTTAGTACAAGTTTAGACATTTATCTTGAATTTCATGTAACTTTTTTTTTATCTCCAGAGGCTCTACGTATCCGAATTTAAGATTTTAAGCTAAAATAAATTCTAATAATCAGTAGCTGCCATAATGCTGAAATTGAGGTAAGTTCATTTTCAACCTGTTTCTATTTGAAGCATATTACGGTTTAGAAATTAAATTGAATTGTATGAAAAACCATACAACACAAATATATTTCAATTTCATGAGAACTATTATCAGAAAGAGGTGAAAAATTAATGTAACTAAAAAGGCAATGAGTAGAAACATTTATGTACTTATTATCTGATAAAAATAAATTTAAATTAATTTTCTGTTCAGTAATAAAGGATAAGTATTTTTTTCATACATATATAGATTCTAAATTATATGACTTATAAACTTTTTTAGATTCTTATTTTTTAAAAAAGCTCTCATACATTTTTGGAAAATGAACACAAAAATCCTCGCTTTTAACTATATATTTTTGCTTTTAATTCCTTGTGAAAGCAGTAGTAGTTTCCCCACTTTGATTTTGTGAGTAATTTAAATTTATTCTCTTGGGAAAATTTATATATTTGTGTAAAACTTTTCGTGTTAATTTTAACGTAGGATGTTAAAGCCGAGGAAAAATATATGAATTAATCATAAAAAGTGGGGCAGAAAATTCTTACGTATTCGACTCTCTGCACATAAACTTGTCCATGTACGGGTTAATTAAAAGAATACAGAAAGGAATAAATAAATAACTATTTTTGCCGTATGATTTTATTTATGTAGTGTACATAGAACCATATTTTCTGTAGCTGTATTGTTTTAATTCTTTAAAAACAATAAATTTTAAAGTTTTGTAACATACGTTTAAAATTTTGTTTCAGTTTTCTCAAAAAATGTAATTTGATAGACACCTATTTAAGTAAATAAGCTCTTTTATAGAGTAAAATAAAATCTAGCATTTAAAAAAGTGAAATAAATTTCTTTAAGAATCAATTTCTGTTCATTACATTTTGTTTTTAATTACGTTGTATTTACGCATGAAAAAATTTCATTGAAATTGTATGTAAAAGTTTTCTAATCGTATTATAAATGTTAGTAATAAAATATATCCTATATTTCATAGTCTTATATACAAAATTTCTGTTAAACAGTCTGAAATACTGAAATATAATACCTCGTAAAAATTAAAATGTTTTAAACTTGAGTATTTTTTTTTAAATAGGAATTATAAAAATTGCGCTCAAAACTAAGAAAAATCTCATAATTGTTACTGCATGAAAATGGATTATTGTGTCTGAAATCAATTGTATTACAGCTCAAAAATTATTTATTTGTGGATTTATTAGAAATATTCAGATGTAACCAGAAAGGCATTGATGCTAAAAAGTTCGACGAAATTTAGATAAAATTATGAAGCTACAAGTAGGTTTTCTAAGAAAAACTCTTTCGAAGTAAATTAGTACAAAATTATAGTTTTCACCCTGGAACTTATTCATAGAAAATATTACAAGTCATGTTACAAAAAGCTGGCATTACTAAAACGTCTCGCAGGGTGTAAATGGTAATGTTCTTCCCAGACCCTGAAGTTAACATTTCAGTAGTTTATCCATCCCCTGATGACTTACTGCTGCGAACCTCTTATAGCTACCTCAGAACACAATATGAACTCACTGGAGATGGTTTTAAATCAGGCTCCCCGTCTCATTACCGGAGCCGTTAGATCCACACCAATAGACTCCATGTACTTCTACACAGGTCTTAGATCAATGAAATCCCTCATTCACGAAAAAGCCTTTTTTGTTGTGGGAAAAAATTAGACGCATTAATGGATCTTTGGAGCTGTGGCGTGATATTCCTCTTACCCTCGCATAGCTGCCAACTCTTCCGGATTTTCCACCACAATTTTTAAACCGTTTTATTTTACATTAAAATTTTGGTCTTATTTTAAGCTGAAATTGATGAGTAAAAATTAGTGTTGGAAAATCTTCCAGAAAATCCGGAAGAGTTGGCAGCTATGCCCTCGTTAGGAACCTTAAGACCCAGTCTTGCTTCATTCAGGGAGTGTTGCAAGTGGAGAGGAATCTGGAGTTGCTGTATGAACCGGAACATTTACCTCTCTCACTTTGCCCTACGGAGACTGTAGATTTCAGAGTGTGCCTAGATCTCTCTCAAAAGGTTTTTGAGAAAGTCACTGATCCTGAGATTTTAAGGGTACTATCTTGTGAGACCATTAACACTCCTTACCCACAGCCTATTTGGTTGAGAATTTATACTGATGGATCCAAACTCCTCCAGGGCTCCAACGCCGGTGCTGTTGTCCACTGTTCCCTTTTTTATTTTGCAAATGCAGTCAGCGTCATTACAACCGCATTTGATGGGGAATTGTTCGCTATCAGAATTGCTCTTTCCCAAATGTCTTGACACTTAAACAAGTTCTCCAGAGCAGTTATATTCTCTGACTCCAGGGCTGCACTGCAATCATTGATGTCAGCCTCAAGTTCTAATTCCTCAATGGTCCTTGATTGCCATAGAAAGTTGCAACGCGTTGTGGTTAGTGGGAAGACCCGGTCACTGCGGAATCCATGACAATGAAATCGCCGATTCACTGGCGAAAAGGGGTGCTTTAATTCTACAAAGCTCTCACTCCAGTGTTCCCTATGAAACAATGAAACGTTTAATGAAAAATTAGATTATCACAAAAGTTCCGAGAGGGCCTCGAACTAAAGATAAACTTTTCCGTGTCTCTAAATGGCCTAGATATAAAATGGTGGCTGAGTTTTGGGCTCGCCACTGGCCATGACTGTCTTCTAAAACATTTGCATCGGCTTCGTATTGTTTCGAGTCCTATCTAATCTCTGTGACCTGGACCAGGACATGGATGCTTACCACCTCCCTTTTTGCCAAGCCTTATCTAAGTCCTCACTTGCAGACCGCTACTGGGAGACCAGGGACCGTTTGGATACATAGACTATTTGATACAGCGGAGTTTTTTGTTCGTATGTTTTCTTTCTTTTTTACCATTCCTTTGCTGTATTTGTCTTCCTATCTTGCCATTGGAAATAAAAAAAAGTAACTAGCTGTTAGGTTAACGAAATAGTAAAGATATCGAGTAGATAAACGCAATAGTAAAGATATCGAATAAAATATTTCTTATTTGTCGAATACTATAAGAAAACAGAAAATTTTCCATTCGAAGCTCAAAATAACATCTATTAAAGGTGTAAACTGCATACGAATGCTCAGTCGATATTTTGTTTTTACTCACGTCAAACAAGGTGTTGCCAAAATGCTTGGAAATCAAATAAAATATACAGAGAGTTGTAAAAATAAAATGGCTTATGTTTTATTCGTTCAGCAATATAGAAACATTCGGCAAAGCGAGAAATGCGTGTAATTTTTGTGAAATTTATGGACTGTTGAATTATTAAATTTTCTGACCTGTTTTATATTACAGGAAGAGGAATATTTCTTTTTATTTAAACTGTTGGTTTCAGTAACATTGGCAAACTCTGAAAACTTGCTATTCGTATAAAAAAAAAACAAGGACTTCGTATGTTTAAATGATCAATAATAATAAAAAGCGGGTTTAAAGAACATTTTTATAACTTGAAAAAAAAATTGTGCCTCCGATTTCTTTTACGAAGGAACTTTTAAAAGATTCTAAGAAAGGTAAAGAATTTTCTTATTTGTAGTACAGTTAGTTTTTAGTTTGCTTCTCGTACTTCTTTTTCTAATAACAACGATAATAAAACAGGAAAAGAAAACAGTGCAAAACTGAAAGAAGGAGGACTCTGGAGAACCATGTCTAGGTGTGGTAGGCAAGTATTCTCTATTTTATTTAAATCATAGAAGACGTAGTACCTATTGAATGATAGCAGCGTTTTTGAAAAAAAAATTATTATTTTTTCGAAAGCATTAAAGTTCGCGTTAGCCAAATGAAAATTGTTAAACTCATTTTTGAGATAATAAAAACCTTCAGGTAGTCTCTTCTGTTGAAATTACAGTGGGGTCTATTACTTTTTTTTGTTCATCTTTTTTTTTCATTTTTTTTTTTTTGTAAGGCGTCTGTTGAAAAATGATCAATATAACAAACATTATTAATGCAGTACATTGTGTTTTAATTGATATTATCGCAATAGATCTTCTATTTTAAAAATTCATAATTTAATGTTTGCTCTTAGAAAACTAAAAAAAATAAATAAAAGATAATGCTTGCGTTTAAAAATGAAAGCATTTTTCTATAATATCAAATGCTGAATTTATATATTTAAATCCTTCACGGTTTAGCGAAACTTATATGGCGCTACTTATATTTACGTAAACATATATGGACCATTTTGCCCGCTAGGATCATTTTGGGCCACGTTTCCTTATATATATATATTTATTTATTTTGATTTAGTAAAAAATACCAAACTACATAATCTCGTGGAGCTATTTGGAATAGCACAAACTTTGAATTTATACTTTCACATATGACGAAAAATTTGTGGCACAGTTTAACAGTCTCAAGCAATTTTTTAATTTATGACGTCACATTTGTGTCTTCCGTAAAATAAATCCCAATTATTTCAGTTAGCTGACCTGGTTAGTTCACCCAGTTCGTTTTCTAATGGAGTAACATTGGAACATTCGACGCGATTGAAAAAAAAAAAAAGAAAAAATCTTTACATAGAACCTTTATGGAGGAACGAAATTCTACATTAAAAAGCTTTTACTTTAATCGTAAAATCACGAAGGATTCTGAATGGGTAAAGATCTTAAAGCCGTTTAAGCAGCCATAATACGAATGCTAAAGAGCATTCTGAAATTGAGCTGAAAAAAAATGTGTGTGTATTTTTTTAAATATATGACATTGTTAACTAATGCATGCATATATTTTAATATACTTTTTAGGAATGTTGTAGTATTTCATCTTCTTGTGTGGGTACAAAATCTGCACCGAATCTGGATTCATCGTGATATTTGGACGCAAGCGCTGAACATCATGCCATTAAAAAACTAATAAAAATGTTCGTTTGTCAGCAAAATTAGAAAAAAATATGTAGTTATTTGACTTACTGCTAAAAAGAATTTTTTAAATTCATTATGTACTTAAAAATTAAGTGTTTAAAACATGTGTAAACAAAATTTCGTTTTTGGTTTTATTGCTTTTTATGACATAAAGAAAAAAGAAACACAAACAAAACAAAACAAACAAACAAACAAATTATTAATTAAAAATGTACAAATATACAAAAGATTTGCACAGTTTTAATACTTATAACATTTTAAAATTTCGTTTTTGGAAAAAAAAAAAAATGTTTTAACCTATTTTGTGAAAAATGTCGATTACCAAAATTGCCCAGGACAACTTTCATTTTTAAGAGGATCTTCGGCAGTTTAAAAGATAAAAAATAAGCGCAAACATAATTTTTATATTATTTTAGCTTTTACTTCAATTTTCTTTTGCATTTTTGTGACACAATTCCAGATAGCATAAAATGGCTCCCAAACTCGACTCTCATGTTGACGTCTACCAGATGTCTTTCTTCGAGTGTTTTGCTGAAATGACTTCCTTTAGTGTTTTTAAACTGTCGTTATGGGAGTTCACGGTGCCGAAATAAAGCTACGGAAATAAAAATGCCCCTCTATGGAACGCACATTCTGCTCAGAACTGCTCTTTCTGCAAAAAGGACCGCAGAGGATTGAAAAATGAGAAGATAAAAAAACACAAAAGTAGCAAGTAGCATTATTTATCTTTCCATGCTTTATATAGTTTTCAGAAGGAAAAATGAGAAGTTTAATGCACTGAAAACTTTTTTTTTAAAGATATTCACTTTCGCATCCGTCAGATTGAATTATCGAAATTTTGAGAATCTCGTTATATGTAGAAATTTTTTTGAATATTTTAGGAGTTCTGCTTTTATTTATGTACTAGACGGTAACGCCCGTTGTGGAGGCAATTACAGCGGGCGCTAGAAAAAACATTTGGCAAAAATATGTCTACACTCAATATATTTAATCTTCATCCACTGAATAACTTCGAAGTCAATTTTTATTATCTACTCAAATCGGGCTAGCCCAGTGGTTAAGGCGTTGGACTCGTAACCGGAAGGTTGCGGTTGGATACCGGCGTACCACTTAAGACCACCGTGTACATGCGGTGTACGTGCACGTTAAATCCGTGGTTCCGAAAGTCCTCTCGGCGGTCGCTAGCAGTTTCCGAGGGGTGCCAATATTCAGAAGTCCCCCACCTTCTGATGAGGTTCCAAATTGTGTCGGGAAATTCCGGGAAGGACGTATATATAGCTCTAAGCGACACATTCAGTGACGCGAGCTGTCCTCTCCTGGCAAATAAATAAATATACTCAAATAGAATTCCATGCTTTTCTGAAAACGCGCGGAAACTTTTCGTTCGACTGATTTCGTTTTATAAACTACCCCCTTTATATCAATTTTTCAAACAGATGATCACTTTTAATGAAAAAAAATTAAACTATGTTATCTGGAAAAACAGATTTAAACGCGTTGGAATCGCAATTTTAACTTTAAAGCCTGATGACCGGGACTTCAGTATGATGTCAATGTCAATTATGACAGCTAATTTTGTCTCTCCAATTATTAACTGTTTTTACCCTCCGAAATAAAATACTGCTGAAAATAGCGAAAAATTGCTTAAAAATTAGGGAACGAGTCGATTTTCAGATTTTTAAAGTAGTGCAGATTTTCTTCTATATTTTTTATACATAAACTTCAAGTGGATCGTACAGCGTAGAATGTTATTACGCTTTTTGTGCGTATTTTTTTCTTTAATCTTTTAGGAGTAATAGTGGTAAATATTTTATCTTGGAGTGGTTTAAATCGCAATTGTTCCAGAGTCAGTAAGTTAGTAATCAGAGCAATTATATAGAAGGATTTTAAATTTTGCTGCACTTGGCTGTTACACGAATCAGACCTACATGCGGAAGAACTTCAGCAACTTCTTCGAACATGAGGCAGCACTCCTGAAAATTGTCAAAAGTTGGAAACTTCTGATGATCGTGAAATAAACTAAATTTTTTTAAACGTATACTTGTTTATTATTTTGCGATATAAGATTTTCATTTTTCTGTCCAGAATTATTTCATCGCAGTTTGAACACAAATAAAAAGCCACAAAATAAATACAGTCAGAAACCTCGTTAGTACATCACTCTCAAGTCCACTTAAAAATGCCTTACTAAACGGAGTGACTTCTTATGGAGGGTTTATATTGAATACAAAAAAAAAAAAAATTCTAAATGTTTATATAATAAGTGTACAGGGGGATCGGAAAGTTTTTTTTTATGTCTAACGAAAATTTTATGTCTAACGAAAAGAGCATTCATGAGTGAATAATTACCAAGAACTGTTTGTTTAACCCTTTGAGACGCAACCCTTTCCCAATGCTGAAAAAAGGGCAGCCGTTGCGATCGCTCGACTTAACTCTCAGCAAGATGGCGGACGAGCGGAGCACAGCCAGTTGTCGTCAAAAAAGGGTCTCTAGATCTGCGGCACGCGATGAACGTTTCGATCGTCCGCCATCTGGCTGGTAGTTAAGTCGAGCGATGGCAACGGCTGCCCTTTTTTCAGCATTGGGCAATTTATCCAGCTGCTTTCGCATTCCATTTTTCAGCAGATGTCAGTGCTGTTAAAAATAATCGTGACCATTTTTGTACGGGAAATGACGTGCTAAAAAGTAAAGGATTCTTGTGGAGCTATGTCACCCGCAACTATTTTTATAGAAATCAAATCTATTCTTCGTGACTGGCAACAGTCAAAACGTCAGAGTTTTGGTGTTCCGAGAGCGGGAACACTACGCGTTAAAGCGTTAAACGCCTCTTCTTTGACGTACTCGAAGTCTAAAAAAAATTCATCGACAACTCCATTAAAAATACGAAAAAGTGAGTAAATTGGAATCTGTCCGACTGCATTTCACCTTATAGAGTATCAAACAGCATTTAGATGGATTAATCTAACATTTATATAAGTTTTCGATGAACATTATTAAACGTTTTCTTCCGCAAGCCCATTTGATTGCTTGAATTAACGGAATAATTCTGTAATTATACATCTCCGTGCTTGAATTAAATGATTTACCACGTTTTGCCCTGTAGCAATAAATGAGATACAAATTGCAAATTCATGACCAATGTAGCATCGTTTCATTTAAATATATTTATATCATTTCCTATGCATAATTTCAATGGGTTATTACACTGCCCAATAACAATTTGCACACCAAAATATGCGTAATTATACCTTTACTACAATGCTCTGTAACTGAAAATTTCAACGAATTATTCCAACTCAGAGAACACTGTATACGTAGAAGCACAGCAGAGTAAGTGTGTTATTGCACATTCATATCATTCTATGAAAAGTGATTGTATCTCCAAATGTATTTGAGTAATTGGTTAAGAATAAGCGAAATTAAGGAAAAAAGTATTAATTATAAAATCTGAAACATTTTCTTTTTTTTCTAATACGCATTAAATTACTATGTATTAAAAGCGTATCATACTCCATGCGTCGACTCAATTTTTATTCTTTATTCCAATAAGTCAGAAAGTATATCTTCATTCATTCGTCGAAGCGATTTTGTTAATGGTCGGTTGCAATCTCATTCTCTATTAAATTTTAGAGTGTACGCCCAAAATTATTTCCTCACAGTGGCATTTCAAGAAATATCAGTCAACTAGCGGCTACCCGCGACTTCGTCCGCGTCGGCTTTAGAATTAGGTCCCGAGAGAAACGAAGCATGTGTGAATAACAAATATGTTTGCTACTAAAGAAACTGCATTTAAATATTATTTTCTTTTTACTTATTTTAAATGAAGTATAATGCATGGTAGTATACTTCATTTAAAATAAGAGAGTATGCAGAATTACTAAATTTAGATTTTTTTCAGGCATTTGGCGAATAGAGACAGTTACGACAGTATTTGCGAACTGTTTTGAGTGTTCTTGTAAACGAAATATTTGTGCTATATGCATGAATTTTAGCCTATGTTAATCAGGAATAGTATGCAGCTTTCTATTAACGAAAAAGTTTTAGAATCGGTTCTGTAGTTAAAGAGATGCCCATAGAGCGTAATGTATTAAAATTATTTTGAGTGTTCCTGTAAAGGAACTATTTGTGCTACATGCATGAATTTTAGCCTATAATACTCAAGAATAGTGTAGCTTGCTATCAGTGAAAAAAGTTTTGGAATCGGCTCAGTACTTACAGACATACACATAGAGCGTAATGTAATTTTAAAAAGGAACCCTGTAAAAGAACTATTTGTGATATATGCATAAAAGGTAGCCTATAACATTCAGGGTCCCCCCAGTGTCTAAGAGGTTCTGCTCTCAAAATTGGAAGGCGGGAGGTGCCAGGTTCAAACGCGGTCGCGCCTGTCGACCTAGCCGCTCGCAGTTTTCCGTGTTTTTTTCCAAAACCTCACGAAAATACGGGCTAGGATCCCTTAGAAAATTCCACACAGAGGAATTCCCCATATAGCCCTAGGACAATATAGCTCTAGGACTTTCAATCAGTGAAAAAAGTTTTAAAATCGGTTTAGTAGCTACAAAATTTCCATAGAGCGCAATGCATTAGAATTATTTTGAGTGTCTTCCTGATCAATGATATACATTTGTGATCCAAATCCACCTTTCTTGATAAAAACAGTATTAGCACTTACAGGCTGTGACCACATACTATTTATAAACCTGGTCCTCTGGTCAGGGTCTAAAAATCCAAGAGGTATTTCATTCAAGAGGTTAATCCAAGAGGTGTAAAAGAATTATTTATGCTATATGCTTGAAAGGTTGCCTGTATGTTAATCCAGGGCATAAGCTATCTTCATTACAAATTTTTCCAACCATTTTTGTGTCATTCAGTCAAAAACATCCAAATACATAAACGTACACATTTATATTATTGGTAGGATTTGTAAATTTATGAGCTTTAAGAAACACATCTGGACTTTTCTTGGTACTTACATATTATCCCGGAGGTTATTCCCGCCAAACTGTTTTTTCGTCAAATGAGTTGCCACACTGTTGCCAATCGTATTCAAAACCATTAATAATTTCATGTGCCCGGCATTTATCTCGGCAAAAAATCGCTCGTCTTGGCGGACCGCCGGTATAATACGTAGCTACAAAACTACTTTCTTTATTTATGCTTTTTAATTTGGCGTAAATCAACATAATTTTCATACTAATTTATGTTTTCCAAATGCATGTGATTTTTCAAATAGAATTTCTGCTTTATTTCAAAAGCATAAATCATTTTGTGCGGACGATAAAACGGTTTTTAATTAATAGTTAGAAAAGTAATTAAAATTTATGAGCCTCAGGTAAACTTTACCGAAGTCATGGGCCCAGTCATGCTCAAATTTTCAGAGCTCTGCTTTCTGTAGATTTGTCTGGAGAACATTCATTTTTATTATTAGAGAGATTTGGCATAAAACTGGCATAATTTCCGTATTATTTAATGTTTTTCAGATGCACGTGCTTCTTCATTGAAGTAATAGCATTCTTGTTAGCTCAAAACATGAATCACTTGATACGGGCGAAACTCGCCAAGCATGGCAACGTAACAACGGTTTTTAATTAATAATTAAAGAAGTAATTAAAAATCTAAAATTCTAAGTAGCCTATAACCTTCTCCAGGGTCCCATCTATATATATAAAACCAAAATTCATCATAATTCATTCAGCGGTTTAGGCGTGAAAGCGTCTTAAAAAAAACAAACAAACTCACTTTCGCATTTATAATATTAGTTAGGATGTGTGTTACACGAGATGGTTAAAGCAAATAAAACAACGCCGCTAAATTGTTTTTGAAATCATTGTCTTAATGTTTTAAACACATGGATGATATTTTATGAGCTTCTGTTAAGCAATAAATGCGTCGGCCGCTACTTTTGCTTCACGGTATCCCGTCATTAACCTCAAAATCATGCTCTAATTTTATTATTACTTTTTTTAAGTTTCGTATCAATTAATTTCCGCCACATCTCCAATAACCAAATCTAATGTAATGCATTGTATTATTTTTTGAGCACCTGGAAACGAACAATAAATACTACTTCATCTATTTTTCATAAAAAACTAAAGAATTTTACAAGGTTAGCGCAATTGAATGACTGAGTTTATTTTCCGAAACTATCATAAGGGAGACACAGACACATCTTCTCTACGGACACGTTTTCCAACTCGATTTCGTTCTGAAATGACCCGCTAAATGACAGGGTGCAAACTGGCTGAAATAGCAACGCTGCACATTTCATCTACAAAAGTTTTAGTACATTATCTACAAAAGATTAGTTGTTGCATGGTCGAAGCAGCTTATTTGTTCTATCATCTGTGAGTAGACAAACATAAAATAAACGTAAGAATTCAACTTACTGTTTTGACACAGCATGTATTGAAAAAGGACTTTTTCAATACATACGTCAAGTTGGTTTTGCAAATAATATACAACACTACTCGTTGAGGTAGAATCAAAATTCCGTATGACAACGGAGCAGGTTTTCCAACAACGTGAATAAAAACTACAGTAAAGAGTATTTGACATTTTTTTTGGTTTGTGATCACTGTGATTCTAACGATGACGACTTTTGCGGAAAAAATGAAAAAGGCAGAAAATTCACTAATGATAATAGATTTTTATAGTGAATAGATAGTAGGTTATAAGTGTTCTTACCAGGCCTTAGAAAGGGTTAAAAAATGTTAAACATTAAAACTTGAATGTAGGGTGAATATGATTTCAAATATCAATTAATCATAAATGCACAAAACTCTCTCGAATATTTGTATAAACATACACTAAATCAAGTGTATGTTTATTTCTTATGAAAATCTAAAATTTGTTAATTTAACAGTTTTAAAAGAGTAATACCCCCTTCCCAAAGAATATTCTCCAAAGAAATCTCTTTAAAATGTTTCTGACATTCCTCCACAGCAACAAAAATTATTGCAGCCTAATATTTTTAAAGTGTGATGATTTTTTCCAATTTCTAAGTATTACCAAGATTAACTTCATAGTTATCTATAGATATATTTATGTCATGGGATAGAAGACGTTCACATTTTATTCCCAGCAGATTACACTTTAATAAAAAATTTCTTCTTCAACTGTTCTTTTTTAATCAAGCGTGACTTCGAAAAATCGAATTTTAGCTGTCAAAACTACATTTTTTCTGACGATTTTTAACTTAAGAAACGTCTTAGTTATTTGTAAAATAGAAAAGCTTTCCTGATAATGATTTTATTTAATTTATATGCTCAACACGTTAATTAAGTACTACTAAAACAGTCTACATTTCGATTGCTTATAGTGATTAAAGGATTAACAAAAGCTTTTAAGAGATAAACAAAATTTTTAAGTCAAAATACATTTTGTATGCATATGTGATTACAGTATACTAGTATCGGACTTCTCGTGGTTTTATGTCAAGGAAATAAATATGTGTGAAGCACTCTAAATACAATTAAAAAGCTTGTTTAAAACCAAGCTTTTAAAATAACATTTATTTATTAGAAAATCAATGATAATTTTTTTTTTCACTGTGGAAAAAAAAATATTTGCAGTGTAACTAATGAGAGATTTAAAAAAGATCGTGTAAAACTTAATTTTAAATTAACATTTGGGAGAAGGTGGCCTAAAATGATCCTAGCGGACAAAACGGCCCACATATGTTTTTTTTGTTTGTTTTTTTCATACAGGTGCAGTAAACTCCCAATTATCCGTGGAAAGGGTGGCGCGATGACTGCGGATAAGCGAATTTTGTCGATAATCCGCAAAATAGGTGGAAAAGGACAAAAATCAACACAAAATTACATTCAAACTATTTTTAAGAATCATAATAGTAGTAATACCTACTTACACGCATACAGTTGTGACTTCATTAGCAGTATACTTAATGTTTTACAAAAAAGTCAGTTAATTATTGTATTTCCGTTTCGAAGCTACTTTTCTGTATTTGCGATTTAAGATTTTTTAGCAGTATATTGTCCCAAAGTTATGAATCGTCCTGTTAAGAGATGTGGTGTCAATTCCAACTTGAAATGGCCAGCATAAGCAATGGGAAGGTACGGAAAATCGTACGTCAAATGGGGAGGTACGGCTTATCCGGTCACCGGAACTTGAGAAATACATCATATTCGTCCATCGTATAGGTTTCAGTGATCTTGGGAGGAAAGGGTAGAAAGAAATAGGATCCGAATTTTGTTTCAAAAATAGATTTTACATTTGTTGATCATGAAAGGCGTGTGTTTATTTCTCTACATGCCGTAAATAATCGTCGTCCAAAAAAATAAATAAATAAATAAAATAAAAAATATCGTGGAAGACCGTGGATAATCGAGAGTTTACTAAAGTACTATCTACCGGTAAGCACATAAACTATACTGGAGAATAAACATTTGCTGTAAAACTTTATAAGGTAGGTTAAGTTACACTTCAACACATTTTGTGGCGTAATTATTAACCGGTATATGAAAACAACATTTTTGACTCCACATTCCTATGTGATTTGTGAATCTTCACCTCCCCTAAAAGTGTGTTGTATGTATATATAAGTGTGTTGTATATATACCGGGTGATTCAAAATAGGTGTTAAAAAACTATTATCTTTTAAACCGTAAGTGATCAAAACACACTTTCAGTTAGAAAAGTTCGTCAAATAAAGTGTAGCTTTCAGAAATGGCATTTTTTTAACTAGGGGATGTATACATATTGAAATAAGAAATTTAATTTTTATACTGTCCCTTCTTTCCTATCACTTATATTTATAAAAAGTTGCCCTGCGTCTAAAGAGGTAATTTAAAAAATACCATGTCTCCGACTGAAATAGTTTCGGAGATATTTCAATTTGAAAATTTTCGCATTTGTGGCCAAGCACTAAGAGGATGTCTCAAAAGTGAGAAAAATGTAATTACTTTTCAACTGACGTTAATTTATATTAATAGTCACTCTATAGACACAGCTAACGTCTAAAATCCTCATTTAGCTACTATTTTCCTACTACGCATGTTAGGCAGTTAAAGTTAACCACAACATAGTAACTCACAAAATTAATTTGCCATTCTCTTTTACATTTTAAAATTCCTTCTCTAGAAACGTGAAGCAATAAGCGGATGACGCTTCTAAAAGGATAAAGTATCGCTAATTTCATAACGTAGTACCGATTAATTCAAGTAAAACTTTTTCTGTTAATTTCACAAGTTTGAAAGTGTTTGTTTTCGCAACAATGGGATCATTATTTAAATTTTATCAACTCATAGTTGGTCCCGAAAGTAATTCTTTTTGGCCTGAAAACCTACGCCAACACAGAAGGTAAAGAGATGTAAGTCATCATTTTTAACATTAAATTACTCCCTAACTATTTGACTTAGAGACATGGAATTTTTTTAATTAATTTTCTTAAACAAAGAACAACAGTTTTCTAAGTATAAGTGATAAAATAGGGACAGTATAAAAATTAAATATCGTATTTTAATATGTATACAGCCTTTAATAGAAAAAACTTGCCATATCTGAAAGTTACTCTTAATTTGAGATCTTTTCTAAGCGAAAGTATGCTTCGATCTCCTACGGTTTAAAAGATAACATCTATTTTGAATTACTCAGTATATTCAGAATAAGACGCCCAGTGTATTATTACTACAACCCAGACAGCACAGAAAATTCGCACAAACTTGCAGTAAGCTTGATTTACCAAGTCAATAAACTTGCATTAAGCTTGATATTTCAAGCGTGTAAGCTTAATGCATGTAAGCCTCAAGTGTTCAAGTTTACACTTGCCCAACTTGCATTAAGCTTGACATAGCAAGCTTAATTCAAACTTACTACACTCTAAAAAATTTTCCTAAATACATGTGGCAATCTCGCGGCATATACTTTATTTTTCTACACATTTTAACCTCTACGCTGAAACCTCAAGTAAATTTTGAATCTGCTTCCGTCCAGCCTCCACGATCGATCTCGGGACTTAAGGTGTGAGAAGCAAGCGTCCTATCCACCATTCAAATCTGACTCGAGGAGAAATGACTAAAGTTTGAAGTGACTGTTATGGTGGCCACGCCGTTTTTTGGAGAGATTGATCAGTATTGCCCATGCCGATCTACATCTTTTATTTTTCCATGGGACGAATCAAAATTAAAATAATGTTAAATATGATTTATAGACTCTACTACTAGGGAAATAAGCATAATATAAACTTAAAATCAGCACACGTTATAAAACTTTCAATATCTCAACTCTCGTGTTGGGCAATATTGGCCAAAACACAGTTCAAATGACGGCAATATTGGCTTGACAGTTCAAATGACGTAAATTCGGCGGGAAAATTTTTGCTGACTCATTTTTTTTTGTAGTTTCCAAGCTTGCTGCAAGCTTAAAATGAATTGAACTATGAAGTTTGCATTAATACGTCAAATTAAAAAAATGTCAAGCTTGATTTAAATTTATGTGCTGTCTGGGAAGTCAAAGCCCTTTGCTGAGGCAATTACAATGGGCGCTAGAAAAGCATTTGAAGAAAATATATCTATACTCAATATATTTCATCTTCGTCCACCTAAAATAAATAACTTCATATTCAGTTTTTATTATATGCCCAAATCGAATTTGTTGCTCTTCTGGAAACGCGCGGAAATTTTTCGCATTCGAACGATTTCGTTTTGTGTAAACAGATCCTCTTATATCATTGTTTCATGCAGACGGCATGCTAATAAAAAAAAAATTAAACTATGTTATCTGGAACAACTGTTTAAAGCGAACTGAAATCGCAACTTTCCCTTCAAAGCCTCATGACCTTGATATTAAATATGGCCATTGTCACGTGTTGCAGAGCCTAATTTTATCACGCAAATGATTCACTTTTTTCACTATCGGGAATAAAATAGAGCTGAAAATAGCAAAAAGATCGTTTAAAAATCAGGGAATGTATGGATTTTCAGATTTTTAAAGCAGCACAGATTGTGTTCTATGTTTTATACATAATTATGAACATTTTCAAACGGATCGTACAAACGGTGTAGATGTTATTAGGCTTTTTGTGCTTTTTAATCTTTTTGAACATTTTAATCTTCCTGAAGCAATCGCGGTAAAAGTTTTACCCTGGAGCAGGTAGCCCAGTACTATTAGAGAGTAAATCAGGGATCAGCATAACTATATAATAGGATTATTATTGCTGTTATTATTATTAATGATCATCAAACAAAAATACACTTATAATATACAGAGTGCTCGCATAAGTTCGTTGTCATCCAAATGATTTCTAAACGGCAAGAGCTATTGCAATAAATGTAGAGTCTAAATACGGTACTGTTGCCTTGCGCTACCCATGGAAATCGCTTACAGCGCGACCTGGCGGCTAAATTTGGAGTTAATGTTCTTATCTCAAAAAACGGTACGACATGCGGAATTACAAAGTTGTTCAGCATATCCGATTTATTAAGAAAAGACATCTTAAGCACATTAATGTAAAAAATTGAAGGCGATAAATGCAAGCGTAAAAACGTATTACTGATGATTTTGCCAGCGTGTCACTAGCCATATTGTATAGCTTCCAGCGGAAATTACTGATCAGTGTTTAGATGTGCATTGTTACTGACGGAAAACACTTTGAGCATGAAGAATAAAAGAGCTTAATGTCAGACAAGTACAGTTTTGGAAAATTCGACCAAACAAATGTGCATTTTATGCCTTCCATTCGCAACATTATTGTGAAGTTTAATGGCAATCATGTGCAAATTTAGGTGTATCTTCTTACTAAACTGATGATGTCGATCAACTTTATAATTGACCTTTTTCGGATATCTCGGATCGTTTTTGAGAGAAGAAAGCTAACTACGAATTTTGTAGCCAGGTGGCACTGTAAGCAATTTCTTTGCGTATCAAATTGCAACTTTACGGTACCTAGACCCTATTTTCTTGAATGTAGCTCTTACAGTTCTGAAATAATTAGTGTGACAACGAACTTTAGCGGGCACACAGTATATCTTAATTACTTAAGCACTGTATGTAGTTCACATCTGTTAATTTTGTGCCTGTATGTGTATAAGCACAAAATTATCATATGAAACTACTCTCTCTCCTACTTGCGCTTAAGATGGACCTCGTATAGGTTTTCCATAACAAAACACATGCAAACTCACTTGTGCTTAACCCTTTGAGGCGCAACCCTTTCCCAATGCTGAAAAAAGGGTATCCGTTGCCATCGCTCGACTTAACTACCAGCAAGATGGCGGACGATCGAAACGTTCATCGCGTGCCACAGATCTAGAGACCCTTTTTTGACGACAGCTGGCTGTGGCGGCATAGCCAGCTGTCGTCAAAAAAGGGTCTCTAGATCTGTGGCACGCGATGAACGTTTCGATCGTCCGCCATCTTGCTGGTAGTTAAGTCGAGTGATGGCAACGTCTGCCCTTTTTTCGGCATTGCGCAATCTATCCAGCTGTTCTCGCATTCTTCCATTTTTCTGCAGATGTCAGTGCTGTTAAAAATATTCGTGACCATTTTTTTACGGAAAATGGCGTGCTAAAAAGTAAAGGATTCTCGTGGAGCCATGTCACCTGCAGCCATTTTTATAGTCATCAAATCTATTCTTCGTGACTAGCAACAGTCAAAACTTCAGAGTTTGGTGTTCCCAGAGCGGGAACACTGCGCGTTAAAGAATTAACACTTTACATGAAACATTACAGAACTGTTTCAAAAAACAACTAACAATTTAATTCTTTCCACTGAATCGGATCGCATTAAATGTGAGTCCCAGGAAAAGTGCTAAGACACTTGCACAAGATTAAAGAGGCGTAAATAAGCCGTTTTACTTCCTTCATCTTTATTTCTGTAATTCGTTGAACAATACAATTCAACTCGAAATTTTATATTTTTTTATCGATAAAACTACAACTATTAGCTCAAAACATTTCGAAAAAAAAGTTTTTAAAATATTGTTCTTTATGATATGAAAACTATAAGAAGGTATAATTGCAAAATATTGGAAAAACGATAACCTATTTTCTTCTTGAACAAGAAATGAAACTTCTTTTCTGTAAAACGTATATCTTACTTGTGTGTTATTCTACAGAGTTTTAATTATTTTATCTTTTAAGCACCAGTTATTTTGAGTATTTTGTAGTTAAATTCCATATTTGTTAAATGTTAGAATAACTAAATGCAAAGTACAAGTGCATTGACTATAGGTGAAGGAATTCGACATATTTTGATTTTTTTTTTTTTTTTTTTTTTTTTTTTTTTTGAGAAGCTGTGCTTGCGTAAAGTGTTTTGTGAAAGATTACTTAAAAAAAAAAATCAAAATTCTAGAGGTGTTATGCATTCCATTGCTACAATCCACGTGGTGCTTGTTATTCGGAAATTTGTCTTCTTTCCTGTTTAGCAGACATATTCCGCCCAGTAATCAAGTGAAAAGCGAGATCTATAAATCAATTAATATTAGATATTTTAATATTTATTATTTAGTTTTTAAAAATGTTATTGTGTAGTGGCATATTGTAAGTAAAAGAACTATCAACTTAATTTCTTTCATCATAAGCCACGAAGAATACAAAAGAATGAAACTTTTACAAACATTCTCTATGTAAAAGTTCTTTGCCAAAATTCTTAATAAAAATACTAACATTGCTTATAAAACTTCAGAATATAGTTTCATTCCCTTTCGAAGCAATTTCTAAAAACGAGTGTATAAATAATCATGTATACTTGCTACCAGCATAGCTCTCAATAAATAATTTCTTATACAATGACTTCATATTCTGTATGTACATAGTAAACACCAATAAGTTCTTCCACATAAAAAATACCTTGAAATGCAGAAAGTGTGAAACACAAAGAAGCGTATATGCAAAATAAACAACTTATTGAGATTTTATATGCTCGGTACAACATTGTAACGGCATTTGTGTTAGTTTAAAAGAAAAAATATAGCTACGGTAAGCATTACAAGTGTATTTCTTTCAGAAACTAAAGTCAAAAATGTTCGTTCATTTCGATTAACAAGAGGTGACGTCACTTTTACTGACGGATATTGCAGCAAGGCGTTTATGCATGGACGAAATTAAACGTTTTTATGCGTTCTGAAGAAAAATTTCCCCATTCCTGCTGTAGATAATCTTTTAAACTGTTGTACATTCTGGGAACGATGTTGAATCATCTTCCTTATAAGTATTTCCTAAGTGCTCTCGATAGAAGAAAGATCTGGACTTGCTGCCGGCCACTCTGAAACAGGGACATGTTTCGAACATAGCTATGTTTTTGTTATATTCGCAATATATGGCCTTGCGTTAACTTGTTGGAAAAGATATCGTTTTCTGCTAAGCAATCTCTGTGCTGATGGAAGTAGATTAATTTCAAGAATACATAGATAGTCTTACATCTTTATCGTGCCCGTACAAGAATGCAAATTACCAACTCCATTCGCTTACAAGCAGCCCCACATCGTCGCAGAGCTTACTTTAAGAACCATGCGCTTGTAACAAAATGGATCGTTTGCTGCAACTTTCTTCCTAATAAACTTTGGCAATATTTACAGATGAAACCTGAAAAATAAGTTCACCAACGTACCTTCTTCCGCTGAATTTGAGCTCAGCTAAAGGTTAGATTTGGCCCACGCAATACTGCGACGTTCATTCGATGAAAAGAGAATTGCTTTACGTCTTACTATGTGTAATGTGTATTCACGCATTTTGATATATCAACGCAGAGTTTCTTAAGAAATGGTCTTTTCAAAACTTCATTTTTTGCAAGTGACAAGATCTGCAACTGCCAAATGCCTATTTTTACGAATATGTTGACGTAATAGGGTACTTCCCGATCGGCTAACCTTTGTTTCAGACCAGGAACAAAGGTTCCTGGTCGGTTCTTTCCTCACCGGCTATTTCTAGTGATAGAAATAGCCTCGTTTTATAATAGTACACACTGCAGGTTGTGTCAAGTTGAATTTTCGGCTAATTTGGTGCTGCTCTATGATTTATTTGCATTTTGAATGAGCAGTAGCTCCACCCGTCGCTCCATGCTTCCGCTTATCACAGATGACGATTTGGAATTGCTTTCCATTATATGATGTTTCCTTCCTCTGAAGTCTCTGACTCAGAATTTTACAGAAAACGTCTAGATTATTCTCGTTCTTTCTAAACAACGAACTTATTGAAAAGCGTTGGGATGAAAAATGCGAATTTCACACGAATTTTTAATTCTTTTTTTAGGTTTTTAAATTGTGACATTCGTACACAGTATAAAATTACATATGCATTTTACAACATTTCAATTAGCCCATGTTTTTAAAATTACAAAAACCTTAGTGAACAAACTTCATTGACTGTGTAATTCACTATTGCTTGTTACAAAATCCCATGCACAAGATAATAAAACTTTTAATATAATGGAAGAATATCCCTAAGAAATACTGCGCATATTTTAATTTGTATCTTTTACTTCACGTTCACGGGATTTTATATCGATGTATTTTTTATCGTTGTCTTTTTATAAACACTTTTCACAAACTAAAGGATAAAGAACAAAATCCTAAAATGTTACGGTTTTTAAACTTATTGTTCTCCAAGGATACGCTTTAAGACTAAAGATAATGCAAGGCCCATTTCTGTGACACAATAAAGTTAATAGCGCTCACAATTTACGGCAGAAATCTGTGAAAAGGATTTAAACTTAAGTTCTTTTATCTGACTAAATGATCCCTAACAGTAGCCTCAAAAGCTAACAAACATAAATTTAAGTATGTATTTTTAACGCAACCTACGTTTAATTACATGATTTTAATGCTCCTATTTATTTTTAGCAACGCCTAGAGATACATTTTGTTACAGATTTTAATTAAAACAATATTATAGTGTGCATCATATGGCTTTATTTTTTTATGTAGGTAATTAATGTGAGTATAAAATATTTAACAGAGTATAAAATATTAAACAGAGAAATACTGCATTTAATTATAATACATAATTTTATAAAAATAATTAAAAAAAGTATGCGCTTTTGATTATATTTTTAACACACCTATATTTTCACGCCATTTCTAAAGGCGTATTTTATTACTTTTTTCAATAAAAATGTTTATAGTCCAGTTAAATTAAGCTTTGAGGTAGGCCTCCAAAATAAGAAAGCTAGACGTAAAAATGGTCAGGGTACCTCTCTTAATGCCTCCAGGAAAGTCCCCCAAAATCTAGTTGCGGGTTCAACTACCTTCATTCTCACAGAAATATCACTACGCCCCAAATATTAGACATAGGAACTTGAATCTTTCTCTGAGTATTCCTTTTTAAAAGGTCTTTAATATAAGTGCAAGATGAAGATTTTCTACTTTGCGGTACTGAGCTTCTATGAACTTGAGACTATTTCTTTTATGGCGAAAAATTCTGTTTTTGTGTCGGTTGCGAGTAATTCTGATTTTGTTTCGGTTAAAAAAAAATCGAATAAAAGTTAATTGATATCAATAATACAATTATATATATTTATTATTTCATAATAAGTGTGCAGATTTCTACAGCAGACTAATTGTTGATAGAGTATTTGAAAAAAAAACTATAATAATTGGGCCAATATATAATATGGTTTATATCCACTTTTTCGTATACTTGGGTATAAAATAAAAGAAAAATAGCAATACCAAATTGAATAAAACAAATCAATCTCTACTCATGAAAAGTTCGAAATAGTCAATTTGTGACAAGCAGTTTAACCTATCAAATTTATAACCGGCAGTTTGCTCTTCCGTATTCAATTTGGGATGTTTATGCCTCGCAGGTGGCGAATTCAATTCATTTGCATTATCTGTTTCATAATTAACTGTACAGGTTTACTGATTGCTGACATCAAATTCACACACCTCAATCGGTAATGGGCACCCATAATCTGTGCAATGGCCACGCATAGAACATTCAAGCCCACTTTTGCATTCGCAATTTCGTTCGCACGAGGTTTTGCAGTTACATCTGGTCAATGAAATGATGATCAGATAATGAAATGATGACTGCTACTGTTCTGCGTCTTGTCTCTGCTAACGTCTCCTTATCTACGATTCAGCACTGCAGCAAACAGGACGAGTTGACCCAGGACGTCCTCCAGTGGCCAGGTGCATAGGCAGCTTTTCCGTAGATACTTTTAATATCCTCGGAGCATTTTCTTCTCGCTCAAATTCGGGAACTCAAGAAAAAAGTTCCTGTAGGTATTCAGTCCGGTGCAGGAATTTCTTTCTTTTTCTCTTCGCTTGATAGGCAAACTCCACTTTCTTTCCATTAATCATTTTCAGTGCGCCCCCTTTAATTTATTCTTGCTTCCCGTTGGTTGATCTCTCCACCTCTGGAACTGGCTAAATTCCCCCGCACCTCTTCCCTTGGCATAATTTTTATAATCCAAGCCGTAAATTTACATCGTAAATTTCCTGTCCGTCCTTCTGTGCCCTATTCTTAAATAACGTCATTTTTCCCAGACTTGTCGCCCTATCACTCTGCTGTAGGTCTCTCCTACATTCAGATAAATGGCGATATCTTTGCTGTGCCAAGTATTGCTTGTCCCTTTGCACCATACATAGCCAGCAAAAACCTTACTGTACGCAAAAAAGTTACTGTACGTTTTAACGTGCATTTTTTAACTGCGCATTGTTTAAATAAGCACTGAGACAGATCTTTTAGCACAAAATAGCAATTATATTTTAAGGACTAAAGTCCCAAAAATTTTGAAAATTGGTGTATTTATGTTGTAAGAACAATTGTCTAAAAATTTAGGTTTGTTAGTTTTTACTTTTAAATAAATAAGTAGTTTCTTTATATGCTAGCGCTACTCGAAAGTAGTTTCAATGATTTGAGTTTATTTTTAATTAAAATTTATAAAAGAGTATTTCATTTACAATTACACTGAATTCTTTAATGTTATTCTGGCTCTGAATATTGGGCCCAATTAACCAATTCCTTACATCCATGGTAATCATCTGCATAGATCCTGTCTTCAGTATTTTTGCATTTTGAACATTTATATCCGGACTTGAGTGATTTGTTTCACGAAGAGAGTTCTTGAAACTAAATACACAAGTCCGGAAATAAATGTTCCACATGCAACAATGTCCATGTTGTGTAACTGCTCATACAGAATTTTCATGGCGCGTACGCCAATTACGCAAGACGCACATAAGCCAGTCAAATTCACAGCATCTCTGCTGGCAACTTTAATATCAAATGAACAATACTGAGGTGCAAAGAAAATGATAGCTCCACTTTTTGACAATTTTAAACAGAGATAACCATTTTGGGGTTAATCACAATACTCAAAATTGAGTGCAAGAACGAAAAATTTCATCCTTTCTCGATGATTGATGTAACAAACACATCATGAAAGTCAATCAAACCGTCGTCCAATGCAGTAACGCTAAGTCATTTAGATCATAAAACGGTGTTGATAACGGATTATGCATTACATATTGTTAGAAACTGTATTTTCAGATTTATGTTTGTTGGTGGAAAAAGAGTTGTACAGGCATTCTTGCAAGTGAAATGAGTATGTGACACCTTGACATTCGCAACAAAATTGGCGTCTGGTTTGGCGACTTGGCGACAAATTTGGCGACTTTGGGACAAAAAGAAAGTTCTCGAAAGTAGTGGAATTTCGGCTGTATATCTTAATTAGGAAAGAAGTTACAAGAAAATTCCAGAAAAACGATGCCACGTCTTATATAACGTCACGCCCGTAATGGAAATCTATAAATCGAGAGTTTCTCTCGCTGTCTAGTTGAGTGTGACGAACTAGGATATAGAGAGCAGAACTATGTGTTTGATATTGCCATATGAATGGCGTTACTGCTATGATATTTAATGATCCTTTTCCGTCTCACCAGTTCAACTTTTACACTATGACTGCGTTTTCATGTGATGATAATGAATTATTCAAAGCAAGCAATAAATTTAACTTTTTACTGCGAAAACCAAAATTCATAATAGTTTTTTAAAAGTTAATCTTATTTTAAAAAAATCCTTTTTTATTCCATAAAAGATACTCATACCACTGCATTAGCATTGCAGCTTGTCATAACTGCGAAATATCGACGCGATATATTTATTTCCACGAGACTGAACTAATGTATCAATTTGGATGCAGCTCAATATTTTTCATTCTGCTCAAAATTAGCTGCAACAGATGCTGCAATGCAAATACTCATTTTATTACACAGCCGTGTCCAAAAACGTTTCGAGCACAAAGAATTTTGTTATTATTCTTTTTCAGAAATTTTGGAAGTCGAGTCAGATAAAGTAAATCACGATACAACTTCTTTGTCTTTGCTGTAGAATTTTAGACAGTAAAATATTCTGCGAAAATCATTTTTTTCCTCTTCTTCTGAAATGCAAATCCTTTTTCGCAGTAATAGAAAAATGTTAGTCTCTTCTTTTCATTTTTTTTCTTTAGAGGGAGAACTCTATTTAAATTCTACTTTAAAATCATTTAAATTCACATTAATAGGTTGGCCGTCTCTTTAACTTTAACGCATTAACTTTAGACTGCGCCTAGCATTGTAATTATTTTCTTGGAGCATTAGTTGCTTGGGAAAGTTATAATGACTGCATATTCAATTGATTGAACAAACGTATGCTGTATTTAAAGAAGCCATTAAGTTACAAAGTAATGCAGTTTATGAAGTACTTTGGTTAAAAAAAGAATTCTTAGTATTTTTGATGAATTTTTCAAATATAGTGCTTCCAAAATACCTTTAGAATATAATTTAATTCAAAACTATGCCTACCTGAACAATTTTTATTCTTTTGTAGCCTCATTGCTTAATGTTAAAACATTTACACACCTTAAAATTTGAAAATACAGAAAAATAAAATTCTTACCTTCAGAGTTATGTTTTAAAATTAAATATTACGGGAATTGGAAAGTAATGTAGTATATCTCTATGTTCACATTTCGCGTAGTCAAAATTACTAAAACTAATAACATGAAATGTTAACATACGTGGTGATTAAACGTCGTTTTAAGAAATTCGTAGTCTATGGAGCGGGAGGGAGAGGAGCCTTTTTTTTTCCACATATGTCAAGTGATCTCAAAGAAAAAGGAGATATATATAAAATTCTTGCTTTAAAATACAACACTCATGAGTAACCGAAAATCATTTCAAGGACATATTGAAATTAGACGTGTAAAAAAGGGGAAGGTTTATCATCTTTCTGGAAAGAAAAAATATATCATCTATAAAATTCATCCTTTAAAATATAACAAGAATAATTTTATGTCTAGTCTTAGCATGTTTATAATTAAAAACATGTTGAAAGTTTAGTTATTTGAATTTACTATGAAACAGGCATTACTTTCCGATGTAACAAAATCGATAACAATTACTTCAAAAATTCTCTTCACATTAGAAAAAACTGCAGAAGGAAGAATATTTCCAAAACAAAATATATTGTCAACATAAAGCATTATAATAAGTTAAAATACTAATAGAGAAAATTCAGAATTAATCACTTTGCAAATAAATAGATAGAGAAAAATCACTGAGTGTTGTAGAAGCTTTGAGTGAAATAAACTTTCCTATTGCTTGACATAACACTTCGTATTATCTCATTTTCTTGGTATGAAATATATATTAAGATACACTAATTAGGACCAAATAAGCATAGGCTATAAAAAAATCTTTCGCATAAAGTGCATATTAAACTGATTCGTCTAAGTAAAACTTTCACTCTGAAAGAAATAAATTATTTGAGTTCTTTTCTTTAGACTATGAAAATGTTCTGTTTAGCTTTTGAGCTGAGGAAACGCAGGACTATTTTGTTCGTGTACATTCATTTCTGAAATGAGAAATTTCTGCCAATATTTTATTTTATTATCCTAGTCATTTCTCAGTATTCTCCTTGGAGAATACTGAGAAATGAATAAACTACAGCATTGGCCAAATTGTGGAGCTCATTGTGGGGAGGAAAAAGTATAAAAGATATTTCTACAATAAATTCATTTTATGAATAGAAATGACGCATCCTTGTGTTTTTCATACATTTTGCAACTCAATATTTCATATGGCCAATCTTCACGGAAATATTTTTAATTAAAATAACTTCAAAAATAAACAAAACTAAATTTAAAAATATCATTTTAGTTTAAATGAATCCGATAATTTGGACAACACTGTATGTATTTCAGTAGCATATTTCGTATATCTGGGGATATCTGGAGATTTTTCAAAATTGACTTTTTCGCTTTTTTTCGGGTACGCAGGTAGATCAATACTTTTTTGAGCGAGATGGAATGATATCTATAGTTTCCACCCTGGTGAAAAACAAACGCCTTTCTACAGCAAATTTCGAAAAGCTCACATCTCACCGAGATGCTGTCCAAACATTCATAATATTGAAGCACTTCGATGCTAATCTTCTAAACTGCTGATAAATGACATAAAAATGGAAGACCTAGAAAAGTTAAAAGCAATACATACCGGGAGATTCTGAAGACTTCTGTGGAGGCATTGTGCATGTGAATGACAGATGCGGCGCCACAGCATGGACGTCGAAGATTTTTAATGAGAACATTATAGAGAGACTTTTTGTATTATTATATGACAATGTAACCACAAGATATAACAATACAATGAAATGTAAAAGAAAACTTGTAATTTTGTTCTTTAAAAAAAAACATGCTTTTTAAAATAATGAAGTTTTACTACTAAAAGCACGCAAATTCTCGGATGAATTTCGAGAAGGACTCATCTCAGTAGACTGTAACGATCATTTACTCCGAAAAAAACACTCAAAACACTGTTGTTAAACGTTAAAATAAATAAAAACTTGTGAAAAAACACACATAAAATGATACTTATAACAAGATACAATCATTAGGACTGAAAATTTATTCAGTCTACATCAGCAAAGCTCTTCGTCTCCCAAAACAGTAGGAACTGAAAAAGATAAATAAACAAGCATGTTGCCACTTGAAAAGAAGAAAAGGTGAGAAACCTCGGAGAATAAAGGAAGGGGGGAAAAGGGTGGATAAAAAGAAAACAATAAAATAAGGACAAACAAAAGTGCATAAATAAATAATAATTTAAAGCAAAAAGAACACACAAACACTCACACAAAAAAGAAAAAACAATAGAAAACAAACAAAAGAACAAAAAACAAAAATAACAAAAACACAAATAATAGTAATTTTTTATACGCATACAAGACAACACAATATTTTTTATATTTTTTTTTTATAAATTAATATATTAAAATAATAATCAACATAAAGGAAAGACAGAAACACACACGCAAAAAACAAACCAAAATAAAATAAAAAGACAAAAGAAAATAATAGTTCCCGCTGTTTTGTGAGACGAAGAGCTTTGATTGATGAAGACTGAATAAATTTTCAGTCGAAACGATCGTATCTTGTTATAAGAATCATTTTATGTGTGTTTTTTCACAAATTTTTTATTTATATTGATAATTTACCCCTTCAAATTTTCCTTCGTAGATACCGTTTTACCGTGTTACAACGTACGCAGTTTTCGTTAACCCTCTGGCTGATTATCCCGCGATTTCCACGGACAACTCAAATGTAGCAAAATTTGCTCATCCGGCGATTTTCGCGGGCAGGTGTTTTTCTTTTTGTATCGAGGCAAGCATCCCGCGTTTTCACCATTTAACCAGTGAAATAAATTACAGTTTTAGACGTTTAATTTAGGTTTTGAACAACACATGTCGTTAGTCATCCACTAAATTGCGGCATTTGAAGGTAATACTCGGTATGTATGCTCTAACTTCACTTGTTTGCCGCCTTGTCTAATCAGAAATGGCTGGTAGAAATCGTTCAGCAATTGACAGAGTGTATATTACGGATGATTTATGAGATTCTGAAAGATATTTTAGTTTTGATAGGGATAGTGATTTAGATTTTTTGGACTGCTCCTGAGACGGCGGTGAATCTGACCATGATTCAATAAACCTGCAAAGCGTTAGGCGGTGGTGCATTTTCCTATATTATGTAATAAACGGAAATTCACTGTAATTCAATTGAAATTTATTTAAAAAAACTTTTTCTGTAATAACATCTGAAATTGGCTTTTCTGAAGCTTAGTTTCTCATGATAAAAATCTATATTAAAAATATTTTCTAGTAAGAAAAAATGCACACTTCAACTCTCCAATGTATATAGATTTGAAATATGAAAAAAAAAAAATTACACAAATTTTGAAGCAATTTTGATCCAAAAAATGAGCAGTCAGAGGGTTAATGTTACAGACTTCTTCAATCAGTCAAAGGGTTCAACAGAAAATAAGTTTTTGTGTTTCCTGAAAAAATTTCATTTTCAAATAGACATCTGCGCCAAGCAAAAATTCGCAGAGAGCGTAAAAGACCTGAGAAACACGGTGGCTCTCCGCGGAGTGGGAAAATTTTTGAAAAATAGCATACTGAAAATGAATGTATGCGTACATATCTGTACGTACAACGTGTCCCATAATGGTGGGAACACGGTCCATTTTTTTTATCTATTCAAGATAAGTGGACAGTGTCAATAGAAAACATGTTCAAAATAAGGTAGAAATAAAAACTACATTAAGAAGAAAATGCTTTCATTGATTTCCAAACAGTTACTTTTTAAATTTGTGTACGACTCCCCCTCCCCACAAAAAAAATTCCCAGTTAGTAAAATGTGCCTCACGCTCTAATTAGGCATAAAATGTCTGTTATATTGACTTTTAGGGACTATAACTATCGATTTCCAATTTTCTCTGCTGCCTCGCCACCTTACCTAAAGCAAATGAAAAACATCTGGGGAGATTTCCGAAATATTAAACAGCTAATTCATGCCAAAATTTGAATAGCAGGAGTAAACTATTAATTTCTCTATTAAAATTCGTAACAATCTAAATTTTACTTTTCATTCTGTAAGAAAAAAAAAACCTCTTGCTGATAGTCTATATTAAACTGTTCTATAAAATTATGACGTGGGATTGTTCGCCGCGACGGACAATCAGCCTTCTATGCCGGCCCGCCGGTGTAGACCCCGGCGGCATCGCCGCTGTAGCGGATCTAAGGTAATGGGGGCTCTCGGGGCTTGAGCCCCCCCAGAGCTAGATATACTATGGGTAAGGGAAATTTAAAAAAAAAAATTGTAAATTTTCACATGAATGGAAATCAATGTGACCGATTAGAAGAGTTTGATAACTCACTTCTACATGCAAATGGTTTCATGAAGCAAGAACATCCAACATTCCAATTTCTGGGCCCCACCATGGCCGAGTGTATAAGACACTTAACATGATAGACGGCTGAAGTGAAGGTCCTGCGTTTGGGCCTGCCGCTGGGCTGTCGATCTAACGGTCTGGAGTTTTGGCCAGTTTCCTCCAGATTTAACGTGTATACGCGTTAGAACCTCTGAAAATCTCCTCCGGCCACGGCAGCCGGCCCAGAATGCAAATGCCTCTCGTGTAGGCTTACCATAGCATCACATAACACGTAACTCCCATTTCTGAAAGTCCGAGTACATAGCGCTCTCAAATTTGAGAAGGAAAGTACGTAGTTCAAACTCAGGTCGCGTCCGTCAACCTAGCCGTTCGGAGTCTAACGTGGTTTTCTCTGAAACTTCGCGTGAATACCGACTAAAACCCCTTAGAAAGACCCCACGGAAGTCACCCAGTGCTCGTCCTATAGATCCCTCGTGCAGATAATTGGCCCGTATTCTCAAAATAAAATAAAATCAAGTAATTTCTGGAGTGATATTCAAAGAAAATGCTATTATTCTGACAGAAAAATTTGAAATGCAAAATTTTCAGGCTTCAGCTGGACAAATATGGAAGCTGACATACTTCACATTTTAGAAAATCTGGAAGAAAGAATAACGGGACGGCGAAAAATGAAACAACTGACTCATTTTGATATTTTAAAACTGAATTTTATTGTATTGCTTGTTTTCACTTCCTTTTTTAAAGTAACTTAAAATAATTTTTCTGGATAAAATAAAATATAATGACAATAAAAGTAATATCTTTAAACACGCCAATATATTAATAAATACATTCACAGTACTAAGAATGTAAAGTGTGAAGGAAATGTTATTCTTTTACAAATTTTGTTTAAAAAAAGATTTCTATTTAAGGACAATTTTTCACGGTTCCTTGAAAGTCGTTAAGCAGAGAGCCAACTGTATATATGCAGGGTGCGTTCTGAAAGTAATGCGCATTTTCTGGGAAAAATAGATTTATTGATACTATTGGTACAAATGGTTAAAATTCTGCAAAATACTCCCCTTGTGCATCAATACACTTTCGGAGACGATTCTGCCACGCCTGGAAGGCACCCTGCAACTTCTCCACTGGAATGCCTCTCAGAAACCTTTTAACATGAGATTAGATGCTCTCCACGGTTCCAGTGCTTTCCCTTCAACTCTCTCTCCAGTCGGGGGAACAAAAAAAAGTCACACGGAAGTCAGGGCTGGATCATTTCTAATCAATTCCAACAATTCTTCACAGCGCAAAACTCGAAGTTATCTCTGCTCCTCCGTCAACACCTTCGGCACAAGCTTCGCACTGACCTTTCGTATTTGCAAATTCTCCATCACAATTCCATGTATCACACATTTTGACAAGTTTAGGGTGTTAGCGATCGCCTGGATGCTTGACCGACGGTCTGACTTCCAATTTTCGCGCACACGCTGGACGTTTTCATCGGTTCAGGCTCTTGTTGGGCGTCTAGAACGAGGCTCGTCGGTGAACAGAACAAAACTGGTCACCTTAGAAGGTTGGTAAAGTGTAATGGTTGTAAAGCGAAATTGCATAAAAGTGGTCACTATAGACAGGCGATCTCTTTACCAAGGTAATCAATTTAGCAGGTTCCACTGTAATTTAATGGACGACCGGATGCTGATACGGGAAAAAATATTCCGTTGCTCTCTCTATTATGTAGGGGACGGTGTTTGCAGTTTACTGCAGAAATCTTTTGTTGATGGACTCCGAATGGTCATTGAAAAGCCGTAAAATGCACGACGTGAATGCCCTCTTACCCCCTGCAGTCACGTTAGACTTAGCGTCAGTCAGCATCGGCCTTAAATGATGCCGAATCATAGACGAACAATCCAGCCCTCCCCAATTTGTACAGCTCTCATTCTTTCAACTGCTCTCTTAAATTGTCCACAACACCCAGAAGTTTGGGGACAAATCCTCATTATAAAAGTAAAATGTATTCTAAGATATCAGACAAAGCGAGTGCCTGGCGTGTATAGGTGGTCTGGTTTTAAAAAGAAAGCGGAAATTGTAAATAGCAGGTAATAGTGCTAATAGTTGTAAATAGCAATTGAAGTTGGTTTACGACAAGTCCTCACACAAAAGAGTGGGAATTACTTAATCTGGAAAACTTAATGCGAAAATGTATGCTGCGAATACTGTATATTGCTCGGGGGCTGTGATATGGGTTCGATAATAAATTCAGCAATTATACTCTGTACACACTAAAACATTAATGGGGAGGGCCCGCGAACAGCAACATGAATAAAGGCCGTTGCTGATAGCCACGTCTTGCCGTTACTACAGGGGGTAAGGCGACATATTTCTGGTGAATTTTAATACTTTTTAAAGACCAGTCGGAATCTACCAACGAAAGATCAAAGTGTAAAACTGCAAATCCCTTCCCCTCACACAATTGAGAGAGTAACGGAACATTTTTTTTTTCCCGTATCACTCCCGCCGTCCATTGAAATGCATAGAAAATGTGGCTTATCAGCATTGGCCTTAACTTGATCGGCACAGGTGGCCAGACAGCTCTGCCTCCCTCCCCCTCTTTCCCGGACCCGACTTTTCTCTCGACAGGACTGGTATCAGACAACATACTTATTTAGTTGTGATATACCATGTCTAGTTATATATTGTGAGAAACAGTATAGGGAAATCAATGTATCATCCTAATGAAAAACGGAACACCCCCCCCCCCACACACAGATGGTTTTTCTGGATCCGCCGCTGCGTCGGCATGGTATAAATGCCAGGATTCGGCCTGTGTCTATTTTCAGAATCAGACTTGAGCCTTTTTCGAAATTTGCTGTTTAATTCTTTCCTTCATAACAGAGAAGTTTTAATCAAAACAGATTCTTCTTTTTTTGTAAAATGTCATTTAGAAGAATAATTGTGTTAGCGCTATAATAAAACAGCTAGATGTGCTTCGTTTTCTATTTTCGACAGCGAAGAAGCTACAGTAAGCGTCATTTTTTTCTGCAGTTGAAGAATATTTCTTACAGCTGTTATTCTAAAAATCTTGAAACTTTTTAAGTGTATCGTTGTACAAAATAGGAATTTACCTGTGAAATTGAATTTTTTAACTCTTAGGTGATTTTTTTTCTGAAAACATGGTGGAGTTTGGAAATTTATAAAGGGTGTCCTAAAATTCATGTAAGATTTGAATTAAACAGAGAATTAATTAACTTAGTGTTGGCAAACCAAAAAAGGAAAACAGATTGACAGCTGGCATGTTGGAGCTAGTAAAAATGCACCACTATAGGAAAGAAAAACGAGTTTTCATTGTTGAACAATATTTCAAAAATAATGAAAGTTTGATTCCTGATGATTTAAATGATGAATGTGGAGAAAGATCATTTAATTTAACAATATAGGATTTCTTTCTTTTTGTTTATTTGAAGTCAGAGGTCTATGTCAAAAAGCCCACATCCATTCGTCCATTGAAGGAGAATGAGGACTTAATGTTTCATCAATAAAAATTCAGCCACATTTATTAGAAATGGTCCTGGAAAATTTCGATAAAAGAATGCACATGTTCCTGCAAAGTTGAGGAGGTCATTTGCGCGTGTACTATTCCATACATAACCCTATCCTATGTACTTCATATTTCAATAAAAATATATATAATTGAAGAAAAAGGGTGTTTTATGTTTGATTCATATCTTGCTCAAATTTTGGGACACCCTGTTGAACTGATTAAATTTATTCATCGAAGCAAATATATTCGGCTAATGAATACGCCAATTACAAATTCAGGAAAACCAATTGTTCCTTTGGGAACTTGACTTAAGGCCTTGTCATAAGCAGATCCAACTAACTTTTGATATCTGGTGAGAAGCGAACGTAATTAAACTTTGCCCTGGAGCCAGCTTCCAGCGTGAACCTCCCAACAAACTGTTCTTGTACGGCTGAAACAATGCCTGTGAGGTTTAAATCTGATTAGAGGCAAATCTCCAGAACCAGATGAACTCCGGAATGAGTTAATAGCCAATAACAAAGGGAAAGAAGGAATCGTTGATGAAAAGAAACGCTTATCTTAAAGGAGCCGTTGTATAGTTAATTAAGCCATTTGCAGCATTTGAAATATACCTTTTCTTTAAAGGTGTCATTATGATTTATTCTATATATCGTATCCCAAAAAAATTGACTTCGGGTTTTATTTCTTAAATATAGACGACATACATAATAAATTGTAAAGTTACGTAAAAAAAAAGATGCAAAATTTTATGAAATCAATTAATTTATAAAATTTTGCATCATGTAATCCACTGAAAGTTTTCAGTGGATTACATTTGAGTAATACAAATATTAAATTTTTATACAGTCTCCTTACAAAAATTCAGCAAATAAATTAATGTGCCTCATACACTAAAGTAGTGATGGACAAAACTTGAAAATTTTATCAAAACGTTGTTATGAGAAATGAAAATAAAGAAATGCTGACTTAAGTTACTTTTTAATGGCTATCAAAGGAAAAATATTCACATTTTATGATTGCGTTTCAGGGGTCGTACAAAAATTGAGAAACAAAAGAATTATTTGCACTCTAGGTAGAATCGTTTACTCTTAAACACATCTTTATCCCCTGAACAACTTTGTTTAAACATATGTCTGAAAATTTTTATAACAAAATATTATAAATTTTATCAAAAGCTGAAATTCTGTACATCATCTAATTAATATGCGGGACATATATTTTACTAACTGGATTTTGTTTTTGTACGTGAGCTGCATAAAAATTTAAATTTGCATTTACTCAAATTTAATCCTCTGAAAACTATAATCGATTTCTTAAAATATTGGCCCTTTTACACTTAACATTATTTATTATACAGGGTGATTAAAAGAGTACCCATTCGTTTTTCTTATTACTCTTAAATCTTACGGATGCGGCAATCATTTAAACACAGAAATATAATTCTTTAGAACATGTTTAAGTGTGAGAGACAATTTGTAGCAGTGTTCGACTATTCCAGCTTTATTTTTGATGTGAAAAAGATATGGAGACGCACAAGGTTACTTAATCCTGTGATAATTTTATTTTATAAAAATAAAATAATTAAATTAATTTTTTTTTTTTTGCGTTATCATGCCATTATTAATTATCCCTCACCTCGTTAGATTTTTTTTGTGTGGTTATCTTAAAGATGATGCTTTCCAGAGAAGTCCTGCAAACATCGATTAATTAAAGCAAACTGTAGCTGAAGAAATCTCGTCAATAACACCAACAATGTTGCGAAGTGTATCAAAAAATTTGGTTCGACGTGTTCATGTTTGTAATCACAATGGTGGCGAACATTTTCAACATTTGCTGTAAGGAATGCTAATGTAAAAAATTTGAAGTGAATTATAGTCCTTCAGGGTAATTTTTATCCACATTTTCTGTATTTTCATTTGCCCCTCATATGCTTTAACATTACTTTCAGTCTAAATGACATAAAAGGAAGAATAAACGCTAAATTTTAGTTCTATTTATGTAAATTAATAAATGCTGAAAATAAAAGCAAAAAAAAATCGGTAATTTGCCCGGTGCAAACTTACCTTGCCATTTGGGTTAACTTTTTGAACCAGTATCAGAAATTGAATATAAAATACCTTGTTTTATTCAATCTATCAGTCACGACAACTCTGAACTAGTAAAATTAAGTTTCTAAATATTTGAAAAATCATCAGCTGGAGTTCGCGAGATCATATTTTTTTATATTTTAAATAACATCATAATGATTATATTAGGTCGGAACAGTGGCGTAAGAATAGCATGAATATATACCAAAAAATAACTATTTGTTGCTCAATGTATAGATAGAAACATAGTGAAAAAAATTATTTAGTTCAGTCACTGAAAATTAACTCAGTTTATCAATTAAAAACAGAAAAATGAAAAACAAAACAAAACTGATAGGCCACCCATATGCTACCAGCTAAGTACATTGCAAGTCACAATGAGGAATACATCATATTTTCTGCTCTCAATACTATAAAAATATGGCAAAATAAACATTAGAATCGAGCCTGTAACTTGTGTTTATTTGTCTCATTCCTTAACCACTGATCTACCACTGCCAAGAAAAGAATATTTATTGTTCACTAGAAGAACAACGATCATAACTAACAAAGAACCACATCTAATAAACTTAAATCATTTACAAGATTATAACGCAAACGCACAACAAACACCATTAAATAACGTCTTAGAAAATTATCTCGTGGAGGGAAGTCACAATCGCGCAACAGAAAAAAATTAACAACGAGATTGATAGATCACGCGTGTAAATAAGAAATAAACAGAACTTTTCCTACAACACTGAATTTTGCGAAAATGCTCCTCTGCTGTTTTTTCATTAAAACGAAATAGAAAGATTGAAATCGAAAAAGTCTGTTTCGCAAAAGTCACCAAGTAGTGGAATAGTCTAGTTTATGGTAGTTAAATAGGAAATTTTCCCAGTTTAAACCTAACTACATGGGCCCATTTCAACATAAAAGACGACTTTTTCTGTAGAAAGAATCTGTTACAAAATACTTGGAACATGGTAAGAAATAACATCTATAAATATTGGAACTTGGTCGGATTGGAAATATTTCCAATCCGACCGGAGAAATATTGGAAATTGTCGTAAACATCAATGCATGTTTACGACAGCTAGAACATGGAAGGAAAGACAGACGAACAGACAGCAAACTAAAATCATAAACGCTTTTCAACTTTTTGGAAAGTATTAACAATTAAAGTGAATCAAGCCAAAAGAATCGATCATAGAACACTTTTCGGCGTAACTACATGTTCCATTCCATCGTCGAAAAGAAAAGACGTGACGGCAGGGAATCCTCCCCACGCTTTCTGTAGCCTGATTTCCAGTATCCCAATTGGGAGGCAGGCAGTGATGAAGATCACATATCTAATTTAATAATCATTTAATTTATGTTTCTTTAATGTAATTTATCCAAAATCAAGAAGTACATTTCTGTTCTCATTTTTTCTGTCACTTCGGCTTTTAATCTGTATATTCGCTTTATCCAGTATGAATTATTCTTGATTGTTTATTTGTCTCATCAGACCTTGTGAAATCGTTCTGGGCTAAAAATAGATTACATTATGTCCGTTTGCAATAGCAACGGCTTTTTCCTTCCTCTCGTTGGCATCCTGCTGGTGTCAGTTATAATTTGTTACCCTGCGACATCTTTAAAATTATTTGCTCGCGATTCCGTCATTTTAATTTTATTGGATTAAGTTTTAGGGTTGCTCGGGGATTGACGTTATTTATCTCAGTCAAGTGTTTGTTCTCGCCAATGTGTAAATCTGTGCTGACGAAGTTTTGAATTCATTCCAGTTTATTTTCACTGTCCATATTGGACGTTTTGTATTTCGCTGAGCCACCACTAGCCGTTGTAATAAGTTTATGTTTCAATAGTTTCTGTTAATTAAAATAGTTTTAAGTATTTTTACATCTTTTTCTTTATTGCAACTAAATATATCGAACAACAAGTAATCCGTCACAACGCAGTTTAATTATTTAAAATACCTAACCAATACCTTCGTCACACGGGCGTTCCAGGAACATCTGATGTCAGTTCGAGGATACCCCCAAACACTAACAAAGAATCACGGACTTTGTTATTTTATTTTCTTTATACAAGTTTTCCGGTTATTTATTGATTGACCTATGGTTGTTTAATACTTCAAATGTTATATGTTACTGCAGTATTGCTATCCGAAATTTGCCCAGGGTATGCATATGCAGTCGAACCAACACCTCCTAGATATAGAAGGCTTAAGAACGGAAGCTTTTACGTCAGCACTAGGTCTTCTAAGATGACGTCATCACAGTTTACTTTCACAAAGTAAAACTTTAAAATTTCTGGTGAATGATACAAATTTTAGAAAATGAAGATAAAAATTAATATCTTTCTGATAAAAAATAATTTATCGCAATCTATTTCTATATCATATTATATAATTAGTGATAGTTAAAATTTCCTATTTGTCGTAAAATTAAATTTTCTATCTTAAATCATTAAAATGTTTTATGCGAGAATAAATTCACCACAAACTTTGAATAGTTTTTCTTTGTAAAAATAAATGTGCGATGACATCATTTTATTGAGCCTAGTGATGACGTAAAAGTTTCTATTCTCAGGCATTGCATATCTAGGAGGTGTTGGTCGAGCCCGCTTAGTGGAATATCGATTAAAGGAATATTCTAGTTATTGTAATGAGTTTTCAATGTACCAAACCGTAAAAATTACTCAATGTGATCACAGATAATGGTATATCCCCCTTATTAGAATAAATTTACGTAGCAAAATGGATATTCTAGTAAGCGGGTTCGACTTTACATTTCTTTTAAAATGGAAACCATTTTCGAATTGCCCGTTATGTAAGGAAAACAACGTGTCAGTGCATTAAAATTATCGCCAATGTAGACCAATATAAGCTAAATATCACAAAAAATACAAAAACATTCCATTATTGGCACAGTATTAGAATACAGTGTTGCATTGCTATTAGGTTCTGTGATATATATAACTATGAAAATACCAATGATTCGTCCTTTCCCGAAAGCGTAATTAAATGCACTGCTTTAAATGGATATGGCTTTGATACCTGTCAAGAGAACGAAGGCAAATCAATTTTGCCCTGGAGAACATTTAAAGATTGAGGTGTTCGTCTAACACTTCCATATATGATTTATCCTTTAAAATCTCCCATGGAATATTAATGGGAATTGATAAGTTTAGCATTTAATTGTGTTGATTAATAAAATATAGCAGAATGATCAACATTATCGGATATTAAATCGAATACGCACTTTTCAGTTGACTATGTCCGTTGTTTCATTTATCGCTTTTCAAAAAGAGATGTCGTCTTTGAAAAGTCAAATTTCCTAATTAAATCCGAGATGCAAATAGCTTTTGGAGTCATCTTGTGACAACTTTGATGGTAAATTTGGTGATACTTGTTCAAATGAAAGCTCTTAAAAGTCGTATTTTCTTCCTGTTTGATAAAGTTTCGGAAGCATATCTTTAATTAGAGATCATAAACTGAAGATAGCTCTGTGATCAATTTTCAAATTAACATTATCCTAACATGACAGAGCAAAGAAGTTTGAACGCTTAAGCTTGTTTTATTACTGTAACTATTATTTAGTCTTGTCATTTGAAAACTACTTTCAGTTCTTCTGAGTTGAATATCGCAACCTGTATTTAATTATAATAATTATGATGTGTTGTCATAATATAGCTAATTTTGTGTGTGTGTTACTCTTTTCCCAATTTACCACAATTCCTGTCCTATTGGGTCCTAAAATGGGACAACGTAAGCGTCTTTTGAAAATTAACTTTTTATCAAAGAATAAAATATTGAAAAATTCTGTTAAAAAAGCTACATTGAAAGTTAAAGGTCGTCAAAAATATTGTCCTGTATTTAATTTTTAGCTTTGGTTAAAAGGGAGAAAATTATTATAAAAGAAGTGAAAAATGTCTGACTGTGCTCACCATGTCCCCTAATTTAGAAACCCTTAAAAGTCTTCTATTCATTCACAGCTCTTTTGCCAATAGATAAATACCAGTCGCAATGATTATTAGGAATTCAGAGTGACATCGCTCAAATACAACCCACAAAACCTTGAAACAACTTCTTTCTTACAGAGCATGTTTTCCAGTAGGCAGATGCCACTCATGCCGACTATTTGAGATTTTTAGTGCAAGCTGTAATATAAGATCTAGTTAAATCTCGTTAAGCTGGCCTTTAAAAAAAATGTAGGTGTCACAGAAGTTCTGAATAGATATGAAAACAAACCATGGATGTTAAAAACTTGAAAAAAAAAATTATTATTCAGCATATGAACTAAGTACTTTTATTAACAGTTAGCCTAGGTGCCTCGGCTGGGGGGGGGTTGTGGGGATGGAAAAGAATAACCTTATGTTTACTAACATATCAAACATATTAGTTATTTCTCAGTTTACATAGTTTTACGAATTATCATTTATCAGAGCGTTTCCACTCATCCAGCAGCAGAACTGAAACATATATTTTTAAACGCAGTAACCATACGATATACCTGTAAAATTCGTAATTTAAATTCAAAAAGGAAGCTCCCATAAAGTACTCTAATGGTTTTTTTTTTTCTCCCACAAGCCCTTTGGTCTGAATCTCTTTATTCTGAGTAATTTCTCCCTCAAAAGTACCATTTATTTTTCGTTATCTCCTCCAAGAGAATCCATCTTTATTACAAAGATTCTGATTCAATCGCTGTGAAATTTTCGTGAGTTTCTTTTACCGTATGAGGCTAAAAATATTTTGTTCACTTTTCTTACGCTTATTTTCGTACTTGAACGTATTTCTATATGTATTATTTAAAATGTTTTTCTGCAAAGGATGTAAATAACATATTTAATTATTTATACTTGTCTGTGTGTGAGTGTGTATCACTCATATATGTATGATGCTTTTACATTTATAGCATTTTGAAAATGAATGAATCTTTTATAGTGACTGCAGATAAAATCCTTTTTCACAACTGAACATCTTAGCCCTTTAACGCGCAGTGTTCCCGCTCTGGGAACACCAAACCCTACGTTTTGACTGTTGCCAGTCACGAAGAATAGATTTGAATTCTATAAACATAGTGGCGGGTGACATAGCTCCACGAGAATCCTTACTTTTTAGTACGTCATTACCCGTAAAAAAATGGTCACGATTATTTTTAACAGCACTGACATCTGCTGAAAAATGGAAGAATGCGAGAACAGCTGGATAGATTTCCCAATGCTGAAAAAAGGGCAGGCGTTGCCATCGCTCGATTTAACTACCACCAAGATGGCGGACGATCGAAACGTTCATCTCGTGCCACAGATTTAGAGACCCTTTTTCTGACACAGCCAGCTGCGTCAAAAAAGGGTCTCTAAATCTGTGGCACGCGATGAACGTTTCCATCGTGCGCCATCTTGGTGGTAGTTAAATCGAGCGATGGCAACGCCTGCCCTTTTTTCAGCATTGGGAAAGGGTTGCACCTCAAAGGGTTAAAAAAATTAGATGGGCGCTAAAAAAACGAATGGTCGTCTTCTCGAAAATACGTCTACTCTCAATCTATTTAGCCTTCGTCCATCTAAAATAAATAACTTCATATTCAGTTTTTATTGTGCAAACAAATCGAATTTCATGCTCTTCTGGAAACGTGTGAAACTTTTTGTATTCGAACGATTTAGTTTTGGTAAACAGACCCTCTTATATAAATCCTCCAAGCAGACGGTCATTTTAATGAAAAATAAGCTATGTTATCCGGAAAAACTGGTTAAAACGAATTGAAATCGCAACTTTACCTTTAAAATCTAAAAAACCCTGATTTTGTTTATGCAATTTGACATCACATCGATTGCGACAGCAAATTTTGCCACGCAAATGATTAACTTTTTGACTCTCGGAAATAAGGTAGAACTGAAAATATCAAAACATCGCTTAAAAATAAGAGAACGGGTTGATTTTCAGATTTTTAAAGCAGTGTATTTTGTTTTTTATTCTTATACATAATTATGAAAAATGTCAAACGGATCGTACAAGCGGTGTATTTGTTATTGGGCTTTTTGTGCTTAACTTTTAAATCTTTTTGCAATAATGGCGGTAAAAGTTTTATCTGAGAGCAGGTCGGCCAGAACTGTTACAGAGTCAGTGAGTCAGGAGTCAGCATAACTCAATTGTAGAATACACTCTAAACAAATATAAATAATTAGATTAAGTGAAACTCGTCTGTCAAGTAAGTAGAAATATAGTAAAAGTTTCATAAAACTGTGTAAAATGGTCAATGAGATTTTCTAATGTTTACTTATTAATATGATACTTTAAAGTCTCTTTAGAATTTCCTTTTTTAATCCAAACCTACTTACAGGCGAATTTTAGTCAAAGTTATTTGTCTGCTTTAAACTAAAATTTCTCTTTAAAATATCTAGAAATGTAAAACGTAATAAATTTACTAAACAGTTACCGAGTGTCTATCATAAATCGTGACAATTACTTTGAAGATCAGAAATTATAGTCTGCACAAAGACTTATTTTAACTTTAATTATTTAACAAAAGAATTTTTTATTATTATTGTCTGCTTTAAACTAAAATTTCTCTTTAAAATATCTAGAAATGTAAAACGTAATAAATTTACTAAACAGTTACCGAGTGTCTATCATACATCGTGACAATTACTTTGAAGGTCAGAAATTATAGTCTGCAATAAGACTTATTTACTATTACAAATTTCTTATTATTGTTATCATCATTAGACTTTATGTAGACTAACCATGCTGTTGGTGATAATGATAATCCCTTATATGATACCCAAAAAAGTAGTAACTAAACGAAATTTCTAGTTTAAAAATAAAAGCCTACAAATGAAAAATGAAGCTACATCGAAAATGTAACACTAACAAAAAAACAAAAAAATCATTGTCGGGTAAAAAAGAATTCCTATTTAAGAATCGTATTTAAAAAAAGTACGCATTTTTAAGATACAGAAGAAAGATATTTTTTCTATTTTACTCATTATAGATGCAAAGCATCTTATATCTTGAATAATAAATATTTACGCTGTGCAGCATGATTTGTTTACAGAAAGTATTTCGTGAAGAAACGGTTACATTTTTTTTTTCAAATTTAGAAAATGCATTTATAAAAGTTTCGAAAGATTACTTTTTGCAAAATCAATATACAATACTGTTTTTAAAACTGTTACACATAAAGTAAGATATCAAATTAATAATTTCTACTGAATTTTTATAGCTATTGAAAATTTGTTTATAAATTATAAAAAAGAATGTATAAAAAATGTAGCAAATGTAACAATTCTTGTTTCAAACATTTATTAGATGAATTTTGTTTACCAGCTACATAAACAAAGTTTATTTGAATGCATTGCACAGATTTATTTTGATTGGTACTTTCGAAAATTGTAGGTCTCAACAAAAGATCAGTCGCAGAAAATGATACCCCACAAGGTAGCAGTAATACAATGATGTCCGTATAACTTTACGGACATACCGTTCAGCCAGTATAGGGTAGTACATTTTAAACATTTATTAAGTATGATAAACAATCTGAAAAAATTGCTTGTAAGTCATAATTTTTTCCCTTAATAGTCATATTTTTAGCATTTTTCTAGTTTCAGAAGTCAAAAACGCACTTTTCATGAATGTATGTGTTTTAAAGGTGATTTCTTTTCCCAGGACGAGATCAAAACACCGTATGGTAATGTCCGTGTGGTGTAATGGTTAACCTTTTAACGCGCAGTGTTCCCGCTCTGGGAACACCAAACTCTGACGTTTTGACTGTTGCCAGTCACGAAGAATAGATTTGATTTCTATAAAAAAAGTTGCGGGTGACATAGCTCCACGAGAATCCTTTACTTTTTAGCACGTCATTTCCCGTAAAAAAAATGATCACGATTAATTTTAACAGCACTGACATCTGCGTGGCTGTGCAGCCAGCTGTCGTCAAAAAAGGGGTCTCTAAATCTGTGTCACGCGATGAACGTTTCGATCGTCCGCCATCTTGCTGGTAGTTAAGTGGAGCGATGGAAACGGCTGCCCTTTTTTCAGCATTGGGCAATCTATCCAGCTGTTCTCTCTTTCTTCCATGCTTTCAGCAGATGTCAGTGCTGTTAAAAATAATCGTGACCATTTTTTTACGGGAAATGACGTAAAGGATTCTCGTGGAGCTACGTCACCCGCCACTATTTTTATAGAAATCAAATCCATTCTTAATAAATAAACGTTCTTAAACGTTCATCGCGTGACACAGATTTAGAGACCCCTTTTTTGACGACAGCTGGCTGCACAGCCACGCAGATGTCAGTGCTGTTAAAATTAATCGTGATCATTTTTTTACGGGAAATGACGTGCTAAAAAGTAAATGATTCTCGTGGAGCTATGCCACCCGCAACTTTTTTTATAGAAATCAAATCTATTCTTCGTGACTGGCAACAGTTAAAACGTCAGAGTTTGGTGTTCCCAGAGCGTGAACACTGCGCGTTAAAGGGTTAAGCTATAGGTCACAAGTCACTGGTTTAAGGTTGAATTCATTAAGTTATTATCTGTAACGTTAATGATAGAGTTCGCTGAAAATCATTTTGAATCAATCCATCACAAAAGGACGCAATATGAATCTATAACACTCCATTTTGACTAGTTTTATCCACAATAAAGCACAAAATCTCAATCACACATGCAAATACAATATGCAAGAGAAAAAAATAAAACAATCATGATGATGTAATAGTAATCTCATTTAGAAAGCCTTTTATAAAAGTATTGCATTTGTTCTACTTTTTACTTTTTCACGTCACTCAGGAAATATTCAATATTTGACTTGCATTCTACTGCTCGAATAATTTCATATACTGCGCCAGTTCCATTACTTTTAATATATTCGGACATTGCAGCTATGCTATTACGTTCCCACGATTTTTTCAGTTCAAAAAAGTGAATTCTTGTAAAAAAGTCCAGATGACATTCTACGAGAAAATGTAATATCTTTGTAGCTCTTATTTCAGTCTAAATTCTTTTCACTTTATCATTTCACTCAGCATCACCATTTATTTTACGTTATCTAATTCAAAAAAAGAAAAATATAGTGTATAGGAAAATATATTCAAGAATCTCCAAATATTTTTGCGTGATTTATTTATTTTTTAAGAAAAATTCTTCAAATCTTAAGCGTATTTTAAACTTTGTATTTGTGATATATCTGGCAATGTTACTGTCGATAGGAGCACAAAATATACATTTCTGTGTTTTGAAGAGGTTTATTTTTCCTACGACAAAAGAATTAAAAAATAACAAATGAAATGTCATATCTATATAAATTTATCCTTTGGCGGCTCTTTGCCTAGTTTTTTCATTCCAAACTTGAAAGAAAATCATTATTGATTATTCTACTTTATTTCATGTCTATTCGTAAAAACAGACAGTTGATTAACAGTGTTGTGAATTTTATTCTTGTTATACTTTTCAAGAAATATATATTTTGTTATACTTTTCAGAATACACAGCTCTTGGACGCATACACATACTTTTCAGTTTACTTACCAGAATTAAAAATAAAGTTCAGATTCTTTAGATAAATTTAAAAAGACTTGGAATTTCTTAATATTTTTCATCTTAAAAAAAAAAAAAAACCTTTTTATTATGGCAAACCTATACGAGGAGTATCTGCCTGCGGGGGCGCGGACCACGGGAAGAGGTCTGTTTAAAGGGCTCTAACGCGTAGTCACGTTACATCTGAAAAAAGCCGATCGAAACTCCAGTCCGTTAAATCGACATCCGTGCGGTGAGCCCGAACGTGGGACCTTTACACTTCAGCCATCTGCCATGTGCAGTGCCTTATCCATTCGGCTATGTTAGGGCGTGAAAACAGTGGCCTAAAATATCTGAAAATTTTAAAACAAGCAAGGGATTTTTACAGGAATGCTGCATGTCATAGACTCTTTTCAAAATATATATTTTGACGCTGTGCTGAAAGAATGGAAAAGGAAATGCAAAAGAATAGGAAAAAAATAAGAAATAAAAAACATGTACATGCAGTTATCTTTTGCTAATGATCAATGGGAGATATTGAGTACCTATAAAAAAAAGCTCTTGGACGCATACACAGAATGGGACCTAACCATCAATTTAAAAAAAAAGAGTATCTAAATTCAGTACCCAAAAATCGAAATTTTGGTAGGAAAGGTGACAAAAAAAAAAAGAGTTTCATTTCCAATATTTAAATTCGGAATTACGGGAAGAGAGGTTTTTTTTTTTTTTTTTTTTTTTTTTAAACAGGAACGAAAATTCATAGAACAGCATCAATAAGGAGAGTGATTTGAGCGCTGAATTCTGTATTATAGAGTACAGTGATTACAAGTAAAATAAAGAATATCGTTGAATATACTATCGTTGAAAGTATTTACACCATGGAGTAGACACATGGACAATCAGCAAAACAAATGAAAAATAAGAGAAACTATTAGCAACAGAAATGGATTATTGGAAAAGATCGGCGAGAATATCCGGTATAGATAGGAAATCAAATGCCTACTTATGTATATGCAGTCAATTAAATGTAACAAAAAATGTAATCAATAAATAGATAAGAAGCGATGTCGATAATTCGGATACATTAAAAAACTGGGGAATGAGAGGCGAAAAAAATTCAAGGCATCGATGCCTTGAATTTTTTTTCAAATAGTCGGGCACTGGCCGCAAGCCGTTGCTACTACTAAAAATCCACTACATCACCTGGGCAGCGCCTAGAATTTTTTAATTAGCCAAAGTACAATGTGATTGTCGTCTTGTTCGTCTGCAAAATTTCCGCTTTTTTTTTCATTTTACATTATTTGTCCACGTTATTCTGCTATATTTTCTATTGTGTAATTTAAATTTAAAGAATGAACTCAAAGTATCCAAATCGCATTCCAAAGGAAAATATTCGCCACTTTTTCACTTTCACTGGTCTAAATTTCTTTCCAGCAATCATTTCACTCAACAGGACCATTTGTTGTAGGCTGTCTCATTCCAGGATAATCCATCTTTATTACAGGAAAAAGATTTCCAGTGAATCGCTGTGTGATTTAGGGATTTCTTTCTCAGTCCAGTTTAGAGTTCTCCGCTGTGTATTTTCAGTACTGAGTTTTAATGCATCACATACCTAACTTTGATTGATTTCAGTATCTGAGTAAAAATTTCTAGACTTAATCTGTTATAGTTTTATTTATTAAATTTCACTTTTTAATATATATATGTAATAATAAAATAAACTTTGCTAATTTAACGTAATTTAATTTAATGTTATTTGAAAAAGATTCTTTAATCTTTTACTCTTACTGTAAAGTTTGTTTCTTGGCCATACAAATATTACGCTCAGAGACGTTTTTTGAAGTTCCATAAGAAGTAAAATTGTTGATTCAGCAGTAGTTTCAGTTTTCTGTGGCTTTGCTACTACGCGCTTTTAGAACTCCTGGGTAAGCAGGCGTTTCACATGTCTTGATTGACAATCTAGTTAACTAATTACGTTTGAGAGTAACGCCTTCACGATCGTGCTGCACCCTGCCAACAGGTGTGGTAACTAAGGAGTATTTAAGCGAGAGCGCGGAAATTTCTTAGCTTCGTCTTAACTTCGAGCTTTTAGAGTTTTAGCTTAGCTTTCAGGAGTTTGGAACGTGAAGCTTTTGCAGGAGCTTCCAGCTTTAGCTGTAAGACTGCTATGTACGAAGATAGCCCGGAGCTAAAAGGTCGCCGGCCTGACTCCTGTCCTCTGTCCGAACTTTGAAATAAAATATTCAACCTAGAACCCCAATGGAGTCATGTCAATCATTTCAACAAGGAATGGTATAAGGCCCATTCTTTACATATATATAGAACTGATGTTAGAACTGAATTTTATAACTGATAAAGAACTTCGTAAATGACACATATGTATGTATAAGAAATATTATAATGCGTATGTTTCGGGTGGTACAAAGGATCCACATTCTTCAGCTGCTAAAGTTCTTACTTCCGCATCGGAAGTAAAGTGAGAGAACAACTGTTAGTTCCGTCGGTTTATTAATTTTAAGCTGTATTATTATTAATTTTCTTCTTTATAAATCCTTTATTAATTTTTCGTTGTATCATCATAATTTTGAATGCTTTAATGCCTACTTTTATGCAGTACTGTTTTCTGCTAGCAGATTTTTTTTTCTATTTTCCAGATAAGTTGTATTTTAAAATACCACAACAAGTTTATGTATACTTTCAACAGTTCGACGTCTGTTTATGTTAACAGATTTTTGCGTGAATCACGAGTATCTATGAATAACCCTATTAACTAACAATATAATACTGTATAAGTAAAAGCATATAATTAACATTTTGGCAAGAATTGTATTGTTTCGTATACAGAGGAAGTGACTACCTATAAACAATGGTTTAAAAAGTGATTTTTACATGGTGGATAAAGTCAACTTTTGCATGTCAGCATTGCCCTGTGATTTTAAATCACGCTGTTGTACTCTTTTGTTTCTTATCAGCGATATTACTTGATCTTGTGAGCTCTAATTTCGTTTAAAATTAATGTTCTACTATTTAATTAATCAAACTATATCAGATAAACAGAGAGCGATATATAGATAATTAAATATCCCTTTGGATACTAACATCAGCACATTTAACTGACACCAGCTTGGCGATATCACACATATTTGACAAAATATGGTATATCATTTTTATAAATTTACACAACCAGTTTCAATCTTAAATTATTTGTAATTATTTAGAATAACGCACAATATCTTTTCAAACTCTGCGTCCTGAATTGTAGATGCCGGGTCTAAAAGGGTTAAATAACTTAATTTGGATATTATCTCAAAAATATTTTATATACATTTTTTTAGAAATTTACACAACGATTTTACAAATTAAAATTATTTATATTCATTTACAATTACGTACAATATATTTTCAAACTTGTTACCCTCAATTGTGGACGCTGGTTCTAAAAGGGTTAAATAACTCAATTTGTATATTATCTCCACAAAAATATTTATAAAGGACTCTTTCATCTAAGACTAATTATATCATTCAATATATATATAAATCCAAGATCCTTAGACAGAAATCAAAATCTCGGATTTGAATTTTAATGTAATTTTCTTTCCTTTCCAAAACACCACAAAATGTTTCTTCTTTGAAAGCGAACAAAAGAAGAAAAAATGTCTCCGGATTCACATTTCAATCAGCTTTTCAATGCAGTTTCTATACAATGGAATGTAATTTCGAATGACGTGTGGTCTTTTTTTTTAAATATGTACAAATAAATGGAAAAATCTCCGAAATGCAGAAAGCGCCTTAGAAGTTTTCCCTCTTCCTGGAAGTGTATTCAAAGAACTTTCAGTTCATCAAAATAAATAATTTTTAAACCGTACTAAATTGTTATAAATAAACCGACTTTCATATTTCATACTAATTTTCTGTTGCATTGTGCAAAACTTATTGGGAATAAACTGTACTGACAGCTACTGGAGCATATACATCTTTTTTACATATTAATATTCACTACAAATATGACTAGACTGTAAACAAAATATGTTAGCATTGTTGCAGTTAGTTATTTCTTCAAGTGTGAAAGTCTAGGTTAGTCTTAAATGCATACGGCATAATTTAAATCACATATGGGCAAACCTGCGGGCCGGATGCGACCCCTCACTGGCTTTTGATCCGGCCAGCAAAACATATCAAAAGACCCATATATATCAAGAACCCCATATAAAACCAATACAAACCATTCAAAAGCCCATTAAAAAGAAACAATTGTACGGCCCGCGACTTCAATAACATCCTAAAGTTTGGCCCGCAATTTTCCAAAGGTTGCCAATGCCTGATGTAAAGTATACGCAATGGCAATAGCAGAACTATAACAGCCATAGTCAGGCCAGATTTATCGTCTAAGAAAGTTTTGTTTCGCCCGGTGCATGGACTTTGATATAAGGTGATCAACGACGTATTCTAAAAGAACTAAACAAAATTTCCCAGTAAGATGACACTGTGAGTCGTAATCATTAAGTTAATGTTGTGCGCATGCGTGAGTTAGTAGTTCATTACATCATGATTCGTCGTTATGCATCGATAGAGGACGTTCATGCAGCTAATCATTTAGAGGGGTTAGAGTATCTTCCTGTGAGAGGCTGACACTATTTCGCCCGTCAGCCGCTAGTCGATGATCATCCTATATCCAAGTCTACGATCCACTAAAACAACATCTTAGAGGCAAACATCTTGCAAAGGATAACGATGTTTAAGAAGAGTCCTAAAGTGGATGAGACAACAACACAAAGAATTATATGCAGCTGGCACAGATAAAAAGATGGAATAAGTGCATCGACATTGCTAGATATTATGGTGAAATTAAGAAACTGTTTTTAAATGACTATCTTGGTAAATTATCGTTTTCTTATTTTATGTGGCTGTAATGGCTTTACACATTATTTTGTGATAGCTAAAGAATCAAGGTAGTAGAATCAGCAGTCTATATTAAAGTTCAGACTCCGTTCCCATAAGAACACAGAAAGTGAATCGGCGCCGACATTGGCCAGTACTTTGGTTTGTGAAAATCTCTCTCGGGTGGACTACTATGGAACAGCATACGCTGTTGGGAGCTGGTGCACGTAAAATCATCCAATATCTTCCATGTTCAAACGATATCTCTAGAGGTGCGATCCAGGTGCTAGCACTCTCCTTTGAAATTGGTTCACATTTAGGAGAACCCGAGCTAAACCGGTCTTCCTCCCGCTGAGGCTCTTAAATTTAAACCTCTCTCTTTCGCCCATCGCCGTCATATATGGTGGATTCGGTCCCCCTCCACGCTTGCCTGAGAGCATTAATAACAATCGCAAAGCTCAGAATGGCAGATCAACCACCAAATGGATAGATCAGTCTAATGATTGTGATTTAACGCACTTATGCCTGGTGTCCTTTTTTTGGGACGGCATTTTCGCTATCAGTCGAAAACGTTATTTGTCTTTCCTAGTCCTTATTTACGAGCATTGAACCTCAACTCCTCAAAATATTTTACATGACCAAGTAGGATGTTGACATTTCAATTTTTATACAAAATTTTCAAAGAAGTCATCCCTTGTTCAAGAAATTGATATCAGAAATTTATCAATTATTGCTGGTATTAGCAAAAATCGAAGATAATCGCAAAAATATCTGGGCACAATTGGCTTTACTATATCACTCTCTAATGATTGTGACAGAAGGAAATATTTTAATGAGATCCTTTTATTTGTGTGTGTGTGTGTGTGATTTTATTTTTGTCATGTTCGAAAATGTTTTATAATCCATACGTTTTTTATCTATCTTGTTTTAAAGTTATGCCAAAATGCATCATATTTCTTAAAATACTTTTATTTCTTTGACTTTTATATATTCACCACTGAGTTACATGCCATGAAAAACAAAATGCTTCAAACGACATTAGACTTAAACGCGTCAATTAAATAAAAAGTCCATTGCACTTAACATATTGTGCCCTTTCACGCCGATTTATTTTCACCGCACGCTTGTTACCAAATTATACATTTGTTCCGATAATGTAAACGATTGCAGCAATACAAATACTTACTTAACCCAACCATTGCTTTTATAAAGAGAACAGCAGGGGACTCGAACCAAATACAAATCATCCAGCCATTACATTAGACATGATTAGTATTTCTTGCATTCAACATTCTTTAAAAGCATTTTAAAAGCAGACTTCCTGTGCTGTTACCTACAATATGCAGAACGGAACCGTGGCCCATTTTCCATTTACAAGATTGAAAAATTAAAGGAGATCTGAATTTAAAATACATTCGAATACATTGATAAAAGAAAGTATTTTCCTAGTTAGTAATGAATTATGAATGAACATTTTTCTGGAATGTTTTATTCATAGGTAAGAGGAGTAGAATAGAAAAGTTGGCTTTCAACTAATTTCTGTTTAACTAGTAATTTCCTCTTATTTCTTTGACTTTAACCATTAGAGCCAGGATATTGCTTTCTTGAATGTTCTGTTCTAATCACTTTGTACAAGTTGATATCGCCCAATTTCATTAGCGATGCTTTGTGGGAGAGATATTATAATTTCTTTTCTCTCGTGAAATTGTATGAAGGGCAGCATTTTTGATTCTTTCATCATTCTAATAGAGTTCGTGAAATGGTTTTAAATTGGATTTCGAGGAATGAAAATACAAGATTCCAGAAGAAAGTTTTATAATTACCTCGGGGAAATCTTTTAATCATCTGAATCAATATGTAGAGGGATTTCCTTTTTTGAATATTGCGATGGAGTACTTCTATAATGATGCAGTTTAAATTTTTAGACAGAAAAATAAGATGATAAGGAAAAAAGTTTTTTTTTGTATTGTATATTTCAGGCATCGAATATAAATAAAAATGATTGTGTCTCTATTTGCAGTACGAAAAAAAACGCTACATTTTCAGAAATTTAAATCATTTAAACAATATATGAAATCTGTAAGATTTCATAGACTTCTCCACTTAAATAAGTTTCTGCAAGGTGTTCATATATTTTAAAACTAAAGTATTCAAAAGTATGGAATATTAATTAAAGAAATAGAGCAGCCTAGTGCTAATAAAAAAGAAAAGAAAACTGCACAAAGTAGAAGCAAAAGAAAATCGTAGAAAGTAGAAACATACAAAAACAATAGAAAACAGAACAACAAAATAGTTTTTTTTTATTTTTATAAACAGGTTACATTTAAAAACGATGTTGCCCTTTTTTTTCTTTTGTTGTTCTCTTTTCGATTATTTTTGCATGTTTCTATATTGGTCAATTTTTTATTTTTCATTTTTTTTCTATATATATATTTTTAATTCTATATTTTATTTTTATCCACCCTCTTCCCTCTCCTTCTCTTATTCTTCCCGTTCTATTCCTTCTCTTGGTTTTCTCCTTCATCCGATTAGCAACTCACTCTTCACTTTTGTTTTATGTTTATTTTTTTATTTTATTTTATTTTATTTTATTTTTTTTTTACGAAGATCGAAAATTTTTCGATCGAAACAGGTGTGCACAATGGCGGATTTCCCAATAGGCGCATGAGGCGCACGCCTCGGGCCTCATATTTCTAAGGGACCTCCAAATTCGGTTTTCAGAAAGAAAAAAACTTCATGTAAATATCTGTTCAAGAGACATAAACTTTGTTCATAGTTTCAGGATCGCTTCTAGAGTAGAAAGCGCTTTTGAACAATCTTTCCTTTGGTGACTCCCTTTCCTCTTCACAGCATTGGACCATAATCTAAACTAATACTTTAATACGAATACTTTTAGTTTACAAGTAATTGATGCTTTAAGTCCGTATTTCACTGTAAAAATATTCAGAAACGTTCCTTGGAAATAAGGATAAGTTAGACTTACAAATACTATACAGAAAGTATACATTTCCCTTTGAAAACTTTACTGTTTCGTTCAACCCGTCACTTAACCGAATAGTGGTCTCACGACCTTAAAAAACAGGCAGTTCACTTAAAAATGACTAGAATTGTAAAAAAAAACAATAATAATTAAAAAAAAATTCCAGTTGTGTTCCTTGAAAATAATAGGCAGCTAAGGTGCCCTAAATTCCAAAGAAAGTTGCACGAAAATACCAAGAACTTTACTGAACAATATGCAATTCAGTGGATCTTTCCTGAGCTGTTCAATAAAGTTCCTGGTATTTTCATGCAACATTTCTTGGAATTTTACGGCCCTCAACTGTCCATTACTTCCAAGAAAAATTCCTAGATTTTTTTTGCATTGTTTAATTTGCTCACTATATTTTATCTCAAAAAATACCGGTGCAGATGGTCCCTATGCCTTTTTCCTATCCGGAATCAATTAGTTGGGTTGGGTTGGGGGATTACGGCCAATTATCTACAAGTGGGATCTATGCGGATCGGTGTGGGTGCTCCCCTTGGGGGTCTTTCTAAGGGATTCTAATCCCTATTTACGCCAAGTTTTGGAGGATACCACAAAAAATTCCTAACGGTTACGTTGGCGGATGCGACCTGGTTTTGAACCAGGCACCTTCCGTCTCCCAGTTCAGAGTGCTATGCGCTCAGCCACTGGTTGGGCCGCACTGAATCAGATTGCGGCTCAGTAGCTGGTATATTGCAGTAGGACATTCAAATACACCTGCTTTATAGATTGCTGCCGCCCCCCCCCCCAAATCAAAAAGTGTACAGTCTGATAAGAATATTTCTCATTTTAAAAGAGAAAAGCCTGAATCGCTTTATTCTACAGCTTGAGATTGAAACATTTGTCAAAAATTAAATATATTATATTTTTCAGCCGTTCTTCATTTAAATGATTTAGGAAAAGACACTCTGCATTCAGTGAAATTTTCAAATATACCTAGAATATATAATTGTTGTTGATTGCCACGATGTAAAAGAAATTGGAAATAATAATTTATCTTCTTTCGAAAAATCACTAAAAATTAAAAATTTAAGCTAGGGATAACCGATTTTACCCTTTTTTTTTTTTTTTTTTTGGAATCGAAACTTTCCGAGTATGCAATGATAAAAAATTGCCGACCAATAATTAAAAAGATATGAGGTGATACATGTGCGATAACACTTTTTTGGGAGGATTGGGGGAAGATATTTGATAGTTAAAAAAAAGTATTGAAAAATTAAAGAAAGCAATACTTAGCGTCACCGAAATTTCACATGCGTGCAAAGTTTCAGCTTGATCGGATGATAGTGGGTTAAAATTCATAGACAAATTTTGAACTGGAATGTCATACACAGTTTATTAAAAACTTAAAAAAACAAATGTTGAGTAATTTAATTTTTTGTTTTCAACTAAAAAATATTTATGATAACTATATTATAAATACGACATGTATTTTATAGTCACAGATGAAAATGCTAAACATTAATATTAAACCTAGGACCGAAACTTAGAGCATACCCATTTACCCATTATAAAGTGGAATTTATTTTTAAGTCAATAATATTTTTTGTACTTTAACTACTTAAAGTATTGTTTTTTTTTTAATTTCTCTTGTAGTTTTTTTCATTCTATTTAAAATATAGAATAATGTGTGTGTGCGTGTGTGTGTGTGTTACTCATAGTTAATTACTCATGATTAATAGTCCTAAACTTATTGACAGATTTTGAATAAACACAAAAATTAGACTAAACAGAAAGTTTACTTTTACTATTAAACTGCTTAGTTTTGCAGTTCCAAACGGAAAATTTATGAATATATTTAAATATTTATAAATATGTGTTCTAGAAGGAATGTTAAATTTTTTGTTCATTTTATCCAAGTAAAGAATTCTTCTGAACTTTGTGATGCCAAAGTCATGTTTCTGATAAAGTTTCCCTTGTTCTGACCTTCAAAAGTACCTGTTAAGTAGTCAAAATTTTCATGACTGAAACAAGACATGCCGCCAGTGGTCCACAAAAAGTAATTCGACGTAATTAAGTAACAGTGAAAAATAATCAATATAAAACTGCAGTTGCTGGGTTATACTTAGAGGTATGCTGATGTTTATTTAGTGTTAATCATGAAAAGTGAAACGTAGTACAAAAATTGAGATAAAAAATGTTTTTTAAGATGAACAAATCTATAAACATAAAAATTATTTTTAAATTTTAATACTCCTTTTGTAGCAGGCCCTGACTATCGGACGGACACTTGGTGCACGTGCCCTGGGCACACATGGAGAAATAAGCCAAAAAATTGAGTTTAACACGATATACTGGAGCACAAAAATTGAGCCAGCTAAAGCACACAAAATCTGAAAAGTGCCCTGCGCACAAAAGTGTTATAGTGAAAGTCAGGCTCTGGTTTGTAGACATAAACTAGATATAAAGAGAATTAAAACATTTTAAAATAATTAGTAATAATGTAAAGGAGTTAGAGTTAGTGATTTATTTTTATTATTATTATTTTTTGATGGGGGGGGGGCTCAAAATTGAGTTGCGCCTCGGGCCTCTCAACAGCAAAATCCGCCACTGGGTGTGCAGTTTGATAAATACCTTCTAAGTGTGATATTTTATACAGTTTTAGTTATTTTACGAAATGGCTACTTATAAATTATTTAAAAGGGTCCAGTTTCATCTTTAGTATGGCATTCAATTTGTATAAGAGGTTATTTTTTATTTACCTTCCATACACAAAACCTTAATCAGCAATAAAGGTAAGAGGAGTAAGAAAAGTAAGAAATCAGCAGTAAAGGTAAGAAAAGTACAGCATAGCTTTCAAGTACGGAAAAATACGCTAGTGGCTTTGTAAACATGAGTTACTAACAAATCGATGCACATATAAGTAAAGTAACATAATCAATCATTTAAAATAAATTACTCCGTTAAAAGCAAAATAATAAACAAGTATAACTCAATGGATATGGCAGTAAAAAAAGTTTCTTTTAAACAACCCCGCAAAAGGAAGAGCAAACTCTAAGCTAGCAGCGGAGGAACAGTAATATTTAAAAACTATATTTTTAAACTATTCGCCAATTCGCCAAGTTAGTACTGCAAGAAACCAAGCTCTAAAGAATAACGCATACGATCTTAAAATTTTTCAACAGGTAGCCGAAAACTTTAACCCGGCGGTTTTGATAAAGAATATACACTGCACAACAACACCATTTAAAATTACTGCTAGCAACTCAAAGCCAGTACCAGCTGCACGTGATTCATGGGTTCCAACAAAATTAAACCACTCAGCGTGTTTTCGCCAACAGTCGATATAACGGCGATTTTTCACCGCGAGGTACTTCTGCGAATGAGCTGAACTCCTTGATTTATTGGATAATTTAGAGTGGAAGGTATTGATTTCGTGTGCTTATGCCACTAATGGAAGAAGTTTCCAGCAGTTTTCCCTTATTCTTTTTTTAGACTGTTGTAATAGTGTTGAAGACATTATTAAAAATACTTCAGACTAAAATAAAAACTAACGGTGTTGATTTTTATGCAAGTACGATAGGCATTACTATAGCTGAAATCACTATATTTCATCATCTGTGAAACAATAAGTCACAAGACATATGGATAATGTGAAGTCGGATTAAAGATGGAGACGGATGGGGCGACCAATCCCCCAACCCCTGAGAAAAAATATTTTTTTTTTTTTTTTATGTAAGCGATCCTGTTTCACTTCCATAAAATGGACATGACTTTCAACTAGCCGCCGACCCCCCCCCCAACAAAATAAAAAGATGCTTCTTCATAAGCTGCTTTACACACTGTAATAAGCGAAAAAGTTGTGCCTTTTGTGAAATTTTCAGAAAAAATTCTTAAACATGGATCTGAGCTGCAAGATTTTTCAAAGAGTAGCCTGTTTTGCGAAAATTTCCGATTTTAAAGAATTTTTTCTAAAAGTTTTGAAACTGATACAGATTTATCGTTTATTTCAGTATGTAGTACAGCTTGTGAAGAGACAGTTTCAAAATTGTGAAGTACCTGGCATAATTAGTTTATTTGTACTTTTGTACCAAAATCACATGATTTTTTCGAACTACACCGTTAAAAAATGTAAGAGATCCTATTTTATTTCCATAAAATGGACATAAAATTTCAACTAGCCTCCCCCATCCACAACATTTCATTAATCCGTCTCTGAAATTATGAATCACTTTCCAACACGATCTTATTTCTTATTTTAATGATTAATTACATTATTTTACTACCCGGCTGTTGTACTACTTAACGTATACTTAACCTCAATTTTTGCTATGGCATGCGAAATTGATTCTGCCTTCTGTGTTAGTTGTTGCTACCTGGAATGAGTCTTTGAATACTCCTCTTGAGGTAACTCCCTGATTCTTTCTCTTCCTCGGTCTCTTTATGAATCCTTTTTCCAAAATTAAGGCATCAAGCATCAGCGGAAGATTGCTTTTGATAAAAAAAATCGTTCTCAAATTTTGTATCAATTTTTAAAATATTTAATGAGCTTAAAAGTCTCATACTTAAGAAACTTTTATATGCTGTCCATTTTAAGGTAGGAAAATAGAGATTAGGATAGAATAGATAAATATAGAACAAGGTAGGAATATAGAGAAACTGGTGCTCTATCAACTTTATTCACAAATTGGCAAATTGGTCGTGGAGTTTATTTAAGATGGTTTAACCCTTCAACGCGTAGTGTTCCCGCTCTGGGAACATCAAACTCTGACGTTTTGACGTTTGCCAGTCACGAAGAATAGATTTGATTTCTATAAAAATTGTTGCGGGTGACATAGCTTCACGAGAAACCTTTGCTTTTTAGAACGTCATTTCCCGTAAAGAAATTGTCACGATTATTTTTAACAGCAGTGACATCTGCTGAAAAATGGAAGAATGCAAGAACAGCTGGATAGATTGCCCAATGCTGAAAAAGGGACAGCCGTTTCGTCCGCCATCTTGCTGGTAGTTAAGTCGAGCGATGGCAATGGCTGCCCTTTTATCAGCATTGGGAAAGGGTTAAGGTATCCGACTAGGTTCGGAGAGAGTTTTCTTAAAATAACGAATGTAATATGTAACATGCTGAATATTTTTTGGGTGTGTTTCAAGAAAAATCTTTACAATGATAACAATTTAAAATATATTTATATATATATTTTAATTTGTAATTTATTAAAAAATGTTAAGAAAATTTCATCCTTGGAAAAACGGTCTACGAAAAATGCTTTTCAAAATAATCATATGCTGCTATGCATCTGTACTCATCTATCTGTTGTTAATGTAGCAGACAACAGGTTAAGTTGCATTTTCAAAACTTTCTGATTTATAATTAGTCCAGTGGAGTGAATAAGCCTTTTTCTCAAAATTCATTGTATTTTCTGCAATAAAAGAAGATGTAAAACATAATAAAATAAATCTACACCAAAATCTGTTGTCTATTACACGCATACAAGTCCAAGAAACGTGCATGCTAAGTTAAATCATTTATCGTACATAGTTCTTCAGAAATCATGCTTTTCGTTAAGTGGTTGAGAAAAAATTCCGTTTTTCAATAAAAGTAATTTTTACAGCCGTCTCTGACTACTTAAATGGCCATACAACGCACATAATTAAAATAAAAGCAATTTTAGAATATCTAAGTATGGGGATTTACTGTGAGACAGCAAAACAAAAATGTGAATATTCACCAAAATTGACCTTTTCAACGTAGTCAAGTACCTTAACATAGAACAAAATGGGTCGATTTATGAATAAAACCGGCACTTTTTTATAAAATCAGTCTGACTGGCTGGATCTAGATATCCCCAACACCATATGCATTTCGCACTTTGAAGCAGCTCATTCACTAACATGTCTTTTCAATCTGAGTTGAGATCATGAAAGACGTGCATGTAACCTAACGTATAAATGCGCTAAAGGACATTTTGAATGGCGTCATTAAGAATTCAAATGCCTAATGATTTGATATATTTTACGATCTAAATTATTAACTTTATTCTGTAAAGATCATCATAAATAAAATGCATTTTCAGCAAATTTTAAGCCGCTTTAAAATACCATACTTAAGAAAGCAATAAATAGCGTCGGTGAATAAAGTAACATAATGAACACTCTCGTTGAAATGCATTAAATTCGAGATAGAAACAACATTACAGAAAGCGGTCCAGAATTATTTCTAAAAGACAAACGTGATGATCAACATTCATATTGCGGGTATTTTGAATTGTTGTACAAATTATACTTATTTGGAAAACATGTATGGGATGATTAGAAAAATCTGATGCAGCATTGTGACGTCGTAATATGTATGCCTACTGTTCAAGTGACATCCAGTGGCAGCATCTGTAAGGCATGTGTTTCTAGCAAAGAGCTTGTATCGACGGACAAATGACCGCCTGGGACAGTTTATGTGACTTCACATAGTGACCAACATGAATGTCACACAGTCACCTTTAAGGACTTTATATGGTGCACTACATAGACTTCCCTTAGTGAGAAATTACGCTACGACATCACTCTGTAACGTCGTGTATTTTGTTAGACAGTCACATCACATCGTGGATAATTATCAATTACACTGCCACGTCATTCTTCAACGTCATATGATCTACACTTAGGGATGTGCATTTTCATCACATTTGTGATGTGATGAAAGTGGTGAAATGTAACGTCGCAAAACGAAAATGTAAATGAAATGTAACGTTGCTGCTGTGTGAAATTATTTTCATTTTGTTTTTGTATTTTATATGAAATGATCATATGATCTCAATCGTGTACGAGACAAGGAAATTTACTCCAGGGAAAATTACTAAACTTTAAATACTACAAGGAGATGCAACGCAGGAAAGAGATTTTATTTTATCAACTATACAGTGCTACAGTAATTCATTTAGACTGTGTAAACAGTAATTCACCATACAGTGTAACTAACCAGTAATTCAGGATAAAAACTGTGCAAGGGATTAGTGTTAATTCTCTGCTTAAATTTTTAAAATTTAAAGACTATTCAAATTCGCTACAGTGAGGCATTCAAAAGTGCTGGAAACATGGACAAGGTAACGATATAAAATTAAGATCAAACTCTGTTTCGGAAGCATTTTCTAAACATGAAAGCGAACAGGTTAATTAAGACATTAAATTTAGTTTTTAATGGCTTGCCTTTAACCCTTTCGCGACGGGAAGCGCAATAACGGTATTAGTTCGAAAAAATCATGAGGTTTGGTACACAAATACAAATAAACTAATTAATTCACGCACATAAAAATGTTTAGAATGTCTCTTTACAAGTTGTACTATACATCGTAGTAAACGATAAATCTGTATCAGTTGCGAAACTATCAGAAAAAATTCTTAAAAATCGAAAATATAGTAGGTTGTGTGACTCTTCGAAAATTTTTGCTATACAATTTCATTTTGAAGAATTTTTTGAGAAAGATCTATAAAAGGCACCATTGTTTCATTTATTAAGATGGGCAGTAGACCTCAGATAGAATAATCCTGAATTTTTTGAGCCTCTCGTGCAATTGGTTTATTTTAATCTGTACCGAAATATCAACGAGTTATATTATAGTGTCACTATCACTACTATCCGAATCTGTTTCAGAATCAATATCTGAAATATTTTGCATCATTTCCGGGGATTGAACGAGAAAGCACTCTGAAACGCCAGTATGTCAGCCAGGAAATGAGAGCGTATCTTGATGCCACGTATACGTGACAGTCGGCGCGTAACCCCCAAATTTCTGAAAGCTCTTCCGTTCGTCGATGGAATAGAGCAAGCAATAAGGGCTCCTGTAACAAGGCAGCTCAACTCGGCCTTGGCAGTGAGAGTAGCAGATGTAAACAAACAGTTGGCAGGAACTTCTTCTAAATGGAACTCTTGTAACTACGTTAGCACTAGTACAATGAAATCTATTTTTACTATGTAAATGGTATTTTAAAGCTGTTTCTTTATTGAGTTTTGTAAATTTCTTTTAAGCTCTGCCCTTAAGTGGAATCACGAGTATAGCTATAGCTCTCACATGGGAGGGTCCAGCTATGGGGTGTCCATTTTTACTATGAAATTTAACTGACAGTATTTTTATTATAAATATTTTGCAAAAAAAATTTAAATTACATAAAAAAGTTTCATCATCTTTACTTATAATAAGTTTTCTTCATACTCATTGAATTATTGAGTTTACAAAATCAATTTAAATTTTCAAATACAAATTTTCCAAAATTTAATGAATTTTAAAATATGTGTTTACCATACAATATTTTGAGGCACGGATACAAAAGGCGGATAATCGGTCAATATTAGCACTTTTGCTCAGATTAAGGGGGGCGTCCAAACCCCTTAACCTCCCTCCCTCCCATCAAATGCGTCTATGGGTGCATTTGCGCCTTCGAGTACAGAGCGTAAAAAAAATGAGATGAAAAGAAAACTTTTTTAGAAATGCATAGCTTTAGAAATAGCTTAGATTTACTAATGTTGACGAAATAGCCATACAGGCTATTACTACATAGGGTAAGATTCTTTTCTGAACGTCACTAATATATATTAATTTTCTTCTCTTTGAAATAGATTGAGGCTCTATAATTTATTGAAAGTATTTTGGTTCCTCCAATAAAGGGCACTATTACGCACACACACACATACATAGGTACTTCCTTCAATAGTACATAATAGTACACAATTAGTAACATACATGAATAATATAAATAGCAGTAACAAGAATACCAATTTACTATTTCTAAAACAATTTATGCATAGTTAGCAGTTATACTTCCAACGAATAGACAAACAAAGCGGTATCTTTGTACTCTTTAACTTTGTTGGGAAATGCCAAAAAAGCTTGTATCAAACCTATAACCTACTTTTTTAATGCGCTTTGTTATCAAAATATATTGTTGCAGTTATAGAAACTGCCATTAGCAGCACGAGGCTTATCACATGATTTTTTTTCATTGTTACTATCGAAAAAGTTTCCTTTTCATCTCTAACTTATTCAAAATCTGGGAGAAATATGGATTTCACAGTAATTCATTCTAAAAGTACTTATAATATTCCTGAAATCAGAATAATAAGAGAATTCTTTCAAAATGAAAAATACTTTTTAATATAACTTTTCACAATTCGGTGAAAAATAAAAGTACTTGTTTTATACAGAGGAAAGGCATTAGTAATACCGCGACTAAATTTTAAGTCAAGAGTAAAAATAGTCCTTTTAGTAAGTTATCAACACATAATGGATTGAGGTCTTTTTTTAGGTTTCATATTTTTGAAAGTTTTTATTTGTTTTGAACGTAGAAAGTAAACAATCTATTCAAATTTGAAAAAAAAAATCGAGATGCATTAGCCGAAAAGCTTTTTGTCAACAAAATGTTATACTTTAATAGCTTAAGAAAACAATATTCATCTAAAAGCACTTTTAATATGTTAATATATCCTAATATGTGCTTATTTTTTATAATTTTTTACTCAAATGATTGAAGCTTATTGAAATAATCTTTAAACTTTATGTTTGTTTTTATTAAATTTTAAATTAATTATGGACAGCAACATATTTTTTTATAAAACTCTGTACACAATTATAAAAATGGTTTTAGAATTTTAAGTAAATAAAGGATGTACTTAAAAAGAGATTTATGAAAAACATCAAATTAATTTAACTAGAATTAGTACTTAATGGAAATTAATGTTTGATTGTTCAAAAAAACTTAACTCAAAAGTTTAAAGTAAATAAATGCATAAACTCTTATTAAATTATATACTTTTAAGGAATTGCCATTTAAAGTAGAATCAGTTGGAATGGAATGGGCAATCATTTATTTTAATATAAGAAAATTGAAACGGATTTTAAATAGATTATTAATCTCATGTTTTATGATCATAATATTTGTCATATGTCATTATTAAGCTGTATTGAAATACTTTCGAAACCCTCAAACTCATTTCTTAATTTTTGTGAATTGAAGATTTACATTAACAAGTTTTTGCACAATCATTACGCAATTTTACAAAGGTTAGTTCGGAATAGCTGCCTTAATATTTTTTTTTGTTTTGTTTTGTTTTATAAAATTGCAAAAGTAATGTGATATCTACAAAAGTGTTAGGCACATATCAGGTCAAATTTTGGATAGATATGAGAACAATTTTTAAAATATATTTAGAATTATGAAATATTAATTATCTGTATCAATCATTTCCTTCGAAGAACAGACATTTCATTTCGTGCAGAATATATAAGAATGTAAATCAAGCACTGTCTTTTCAAACATATTTCTAAACGATCTTATAGTTTTCCGTTAAAACAATGCTCCCAAATCGTTTTTAAAAATAATTAGACTTGTAATGTTGAAATTTTCGATTAAAAGAACTACATTATTTTATGAAGTTTTATGAAGAATGACTATTTTAACTCTTATGCATAACGATACATATATGCACCGTATTTTTCAATGCCACATTAGAGTAGAAGCCAAATTTCTTACGCCAACTCCATACATAAAATATAGTTTTTAAAAACAAATTATTCATATCATGAATAATAAATGTTTAACATACTTCTTTCAAACTGCGTGCTTTTGGAAACATTAATTGGTTATTCACAAAACAGATACAGGAAATTTAGCTTACACTCGTTACTATCAAGCTAACGTCTTTAAAATTCATGTATTTAAAGGTGATTGATAAAAAAAAATAATTTTTTTCTTTGCACTTTCTGCTACGTACCATTATAAAAGCATTCTTGCGCATACATAAAATTTGACTTACATTAATTGTAAGGGATAAATTGATAAACTATTATTCAAATATCTGGATAATGACTTAAATATTATTTAATTAATATCTACTCTTTCTTTTTAAGTAATTTTATGTTACAAGTTACCTTTTCTTTTAGTTAGTCAGTATGCTTAAAATTGGGTTGGCAACTAAGTAATTGCGGATTTTGTTTAGAAAATCAAAGACAATTTTTTCATGGAACTAAATAACTTTATTCTGTAATGTATTGCCCATTTTGATCAATGACCTTTTGCCATCTTTCAGGCAGCATCATAATCCCACGTTCATAAAACTTCTGGTTTTTATTAGCAAAAAACTGAATCAGGTACGATTTGACATCATCATCATTATTGAAATTTTTACCATTCAAGGAGTTTTGTAAAGATCGAAACAAAAAGTAATCAGATGGTGCAAGGTCAGGACTATATGGTGGATGTGGCAAAACATCCCAACCAAGCTCCAATAATTTTTGCCGAGTGACCAAAGATGTGTGTGGCCTTGCATTGTCATGATGGAATACAACACCTTTTCGATTTTTTAATTCGGGCCGCTTTTCTTCAACTGCATTGTTTAATTTCGTTAGTTGTTCAATGTAGACATCAGAATTGATCGTTCGGTTGGGTGGTAAGAGTTCAAAGTAGACAATTCCTTTATAATCCCACCAAACTGATAACGAAACCTTTTTTTTAATGAATATCAGCTTTAGATGTTGTTTGAGTTGGTTCACCTGGCCTGCTCCATGATCTTTTCCCCTTGATATTGTTGTAAACAACCCATTTTTCATCGCCAGTTATCAATCGTTTTAAAAATGGATCATTTTCATTACGTTTCTTTAGCAAATCGCAGCTGTTAATGCGTTGCGTTAAATGCGTTTCTTTCAGTTCGCGAGGAACCCATGTATCGAGTTTTTGAACATAGCCAAGTTGTTTTAAGTGATTTTCAATGCATGGTCATGTGATACATGAAGCTTCTCTGCAATCTCACATGTTGTACTGTGACGATCCGAATCGATTATTGCTTTGATTAGGGCGTCATCAACTTCAACTGGATGATCAGAGCGTTTTTCATCTTTGAGTGAAAATTTGCCAGAATGAAATTTGACAAATCAATTTTGACACTGCCGTTCTTTTAAGACTTCATCACCATAAACAGCACATAACTGTTTATGAGCTTGCGATGCGTTTTTCCCTTTGCGGAAATAGAAAAGCAAAATATGACGAAAATGTTCCTTTTGATTTTCCATTTTTCAACGAAGGCCAAGCGAAAACTACGCAACCGATCAAAGAACTTTTTTTACTGATTGACAGCTGAATTGCCAACTATCAAATAACAAAATGTGTTTTACATTTGTAAATCGACTGCAAACCTAAAAATTCAACTGAAGCCATCTATGAGTGTAATCCGCAATTACTTAGTTGCCAACCCAATAGAATTCGATTTAAGATGTCTGGGTTCACAGGGACTTATGAACTATGTACTAATTAAAGTTTCATCATAATACTTCAATTTTCTATAGAAAAAAAAATGCTGATTTATTAAGACAAGACAATATTTCGTAATTTTTCCTTTTTTCGAGTGACAACTACGTCTGCTTACTTTCAATTATAATCTTTCTACTCGCTGGAATGGTTCAACTTTTTGGAAACGGAAAAAGTTTAGACCTTTTTGTATCACACAAGCGATCATTTTCTGTGCAAATAAATTTTATCGTGTTTTTACAAAGTTTTCAATTATTTTTATTTTTAAAACGAGTTTTTGTTGAGAATTCTTGTTTTTAAGCACACAGTGTCACTAAAATCAAAGTATGGCTTGGTACTTTGATTTCGGTCTGAAAGCCGAAATATTTTTGACGAACACCCTTATTCCTTTTGGATTCTAAATTCGGTTTTAAACTGTTACTACTACTAAAACTATTAATAAAATACGCAAATTCACAGTGGCGGCTCATCATTAGCAGCCATTTATATTAGGAAATCATTGTATTTGTGAAAAAAAGTTAAACTGGTGATCGATCTTGAGAAGTTCTCTCAAACTGGAATCACAATCCTGGTTCAAACCTGACGTGACATGAAAATGACGTCGACGTCGCTTTCGATACTCGTGTTAAAGGAATCACGGTTCATATGGTTGAATTTTTTTACTTTCGGAAATCAAATGAGTTGAGTTTAAAGTAGCGAAGAATTGCTAAAAATTGGGATACGGGTGGATTTTCAAATTTTTAAAGTAGAGTAAAAATTTCCCTTTTTCTTTTTACGCATTTGAACAAAATTTCAAGCTGATCGGTCTAAAGTTGTAAAATTCGATGCCAAACAGACAAACAACCAAACAAACACAGAAACAGATTTTCGTTTTTATTTATAAGGATATTGATTTTAAAATAAATAAATCATTAAAAAATTTAATAACGAGCACCCATAAAAAACCTAAATACTAAAGAAATATTACATATGGTCCTTCGATTAGTAATAGAGCAGATTTTTTTATATTAACATAATTAGTTTTTTCATACTAACATAATTAGATAAAAAGCACCGAAAATTGTATAGTAGTTTGATAATAAAAAATTTTGAGTGCTTACACAGTGTGCAAAAGGAAAGGAAAGGCTACTCTATATGTCAAATTTTTCCGATTTTAACTGGCACGAGTTTTTCAGGTTCCACCACTGAAACAGATCATATATGCAAATGCATTCTAAAAATGAATTTTATAATGTAAGCTATATACATGAATAAACTCTTTAGAATATAAACTTACTTTCTTCAATTTTAAATAAAAGCTTTTTTGTTCATTATTGTTGAAATGTACTCTGTTTTAAAAAATATATATATTTTTTTCTATTAGCTGACTCCATGATTTGTTTGCATAAAATATTACTTTAAACAATTTTTCGTTTTCAAATAAATAACTTTAACGTCAAATAAAGTAGGATACTTGTATTTTAAGATGATACTATGCTACCTTTCAATGACTTTCACCAGTTGTCAGGAACAAATAATTCATACCGTATTAATAAAAGAATTTCGAAAAATATGAGTTTCAAAATATTTTTCTTAACGCACACACATACACACACCCAACTTTCTCGTTCCAGAATTTATGCTAAACAACTTAAAACCGTCTTTCAGAACTGCTTAAGTGAATCTTTCTTTCAGTTTTAACATAAACTAATGATATAGTTTAATGAATCTGTCGGGAAAATATATAAATCATGAAAGACTTGACTTATAGCCCTTCATTGAAAAAAAATCCTTTCACTTAAAAAAAAGGAAATATGGAAAAATGCAGAAATTTTCTACAGGTAATGAATCAAAGCATGTCAAATTTACGCATTTCAAAAGTTTCTTCAAAAACAATTTCTTCTGGGTTCTTAATAGTTGCCATTTTTCACGAACAAATGATCAAAACTATTTATTTTATCGTTTATTTTCGGAAGACATTTATCAAGATTTTTCGAAAATTTATTTTTGTACTAACTTCTGGGGAACATAATCTAATTTTAAGATAGCTAGCTACCTTATTGTTCTTAAGTGATGAGTTGTGTTATTTTCGGAAAATGATTGCCCTTAAAAAGAACATTAAATATATTAAAAATAAAAATTTTCTAACTATCCAATCACTTCTTTTTTTTATTCTTTAGGTCAGCAATGTTCGATTAAGCGGCTTTAAAACTAATTTATAAGAAATATTTCGGATTTTTGACCTTGTTCTAAGGATTTATCAATAAAATATAGATATAACTTTGAAACTATGAGACAATGTTTGGTTGAAATAGCATGACAAAGAAAGTATAGCTACTATATTTAACTGCCATTCTTTTCTATAAAAGTTTTCATTATAGAATCAACAGTAAAAAATTGACGTTTTATGGTGCACTTTCTAACGTAATGAAACAATAGAGTAAATAAGGTAGGTACATGGATAATGATTCATTTTCCATTTTTTAATGATGCATTTGGAAAATGCAATGAAGCAAGAAAGACAGATAGGCTCATTGCAAGGATTATGCTAAGCTTTTAATGTAGTGAGTATTTAAGAGAAACATTGGGAGTATTTAAAACAGGAATGTTGAGGCATATGAATCTGCTGAATGTAAGAACGTGACTACTCAAATGTCTGCAAAAGTTTTCGAAATTTTTGTCCTCCGACTATTTCATAAAATTGCTGAAAATTATAATTAGATGGTTAATATGTTTTTTAAACAGTCGTTGCAGCATTCTTATTCCGCTTTCTCGCAGTACAGTGCACTCTGTTGGTGCCCTTATAAAATAATTTTGAAAACTTTTAATAGCACATTTCCAGGTGTATGGCAAGTAATAGAGCAAATAGCACAATCAATTACTTTTCGTTTTTTTTTTTATTATTAATTTTTAAAATAGTTCAGTCTCTCTCTTTGAGATATCTTTGTATTAGAATCAACTTTCTTAAAAGACTAAAAATACACCTCAAACATGGCAATTCGTGTGCAGTTCTAAGGGCCCCTTCTAAAATAATAATTACTAAGTCGTCTGTATTCCACAGGGAATATCTGGGGAATGACTTAAATTTGAATCGTACTCCACTCTATATTCAGATATTTTTGAGTGGATTTCTCCATAAGAGCCAATATAGTGTGTGTCAGAATTCCCTCCCGAATTTGGAAGGCTTATAAAAAATAATATATTATCACTAGAGCAAAAAAAATTGACTTTACTGGAGAAAGAAATATAAGTTTTGTTTCACAAATAACAAGCTTCCTCGTCGTTGGATCCTCGGCGCGTTGGCGACAATCGCCTTCTTCAATATGTTAAACCGAGTGTGTTGAGGGAAGAATTTGACTTTTAGACTTGATATCTGCCGCATCACGAAAAGTTCACATATTGAAAATTTATGAAACAAAACTCTTAACATTTCTTTATCCTATAAAGAGCTTTGTTGCTGTATTGGTTATATATTTTTTAAATAAGCCTTCCAAACCCGGGAGGGAATCGTGACACACCAAGTACTACCTTAATCTGAAAATTCTATTGCAAAATTTGTTCTGCACATGCCGTACTCTTATAAAAAAGGAACAAATTAATGAACAAATGAAGTTTTCGGACTTGTTGTTTTTAATATTCGTGCCTTTCTTGGGAATAAGAAGAAAACAATGAAACTGTCATTTTAATACCAAAAATGTTTTCAGAAAAAAAAAAACATAAATAAAATCTTAACAATTTTTTGTGCTACTGCATTAAATTCGTTCTTAAAAAAATAAGTCTCATTCTTCGCAAGATTATGCTAAACTATTTCAAATTGACTCGGCACAGATAAAACAAAAATTTTAGTAAAGCAAAACAAAACAAAAAAAAAAAGAATATGAACTACAATGACACACTCTGAAGCATATTAATCTGTCTCGACTTTCTTTACGACAGTTTTTATGAAACAGATTTAAAAATTGTTTCTCCTAATATATTTTTTTCTTTTAAATCAAAGGAAATATGAGAAATAGTTACGAATTCTTTACAGATGATAAATCAAAAGATATCATATTTACGCATTTCTAAACTTCTTTTGAGACATTTCTTTCCGGCGCCGATGCTACTTTTTTTTAACTTTAGTAAATGATCAAAAGCACATTTATTCACTTATAAGTACTTCTTAGGCACAAGGCAAGAGAAGTTTTCTAAAATACTTTTTCGAAAATTCAAGTAAATTACATTAAATATATTTTTTAAAAATCGTAATCTAATTTCCAAATATTTTCGTAATAAGCTTAGTATTTAGGGAATTTAAGACACAAACTTCAAAATAAATAAACAAATCAAAATATGGAAATAAGATTTTTTATGTGTGGTTACCGTGTGCGTTTATTTTTGCGGATTTATTTTTAGTGGATTTTATTGAAATAAATTAATATCAATGCAAAACATCATTAAGTCTAATCTACGGATCACATTGGCCAAGTGGATAAGACACTGAGCATGGTAGATGACTGAAGGTCCTGGGTTGGCGCCTATTGTGCGGCTGTCCATCTACTGATCTACAGTTTTGGGCGTTTTCCTCCAGATGCAATGTGAGTATGTTTTAAAACCCCTTAAAAAGTCCTCTGCCCAGGCATCTCCCTAGGCAGATAATCCTCATGTACCTTTGCCTTAATCACAAATCAAATCAAATCTAATATACGAAGTCGGTTCAAAAAATAAGGTAACAAATTGTTAAATCAAAAACCTTATTTACGAAATCCAAGAGATACAAAAACATGGCAAGGCTTCGAGATTATTTTTCAACATAGATTCCATGGGCTTTAAAAAAAGCCTTTTCTTCCATCTGTATACCAATCTATCGAAACCAACGCTGTAGAAATCATGACCTTGTTCTCTGAACAACTTAATGAACGACATCCTGAACTGGCTAATCGGTTTGGAAGTGCCGTCTTGCCTGGTGCTCCTACAGCGTCCGAAGAGGTGGAAATCACTGAGTGCAAGATCCGGGCTGAAGGAAGAATGTTCTAGTACGTTCCATCTGAAGCGTTGTAGCAAACCACGTATTCAACCCAGTTCCAACTAGTGACATTTGATTTATGTGATTGTTTGTTGTACTTAGACATGACATTTCATTCAATCGGGGGAAGAGGGCTCTCGTGAGAGGGCTCTCGTTCCGTTACTTTTTGAACCCCGAACGTCGTGCATCAGTTCTGATGATTTTCAAAATGTATATGTTACTGTAAATATACTAAATCCAAGGATTGTGTATAATCTTCATTAACATTTTTCAATGTGATAAATTATCGCATATTTATCCAATTAGTCGGCCCTATCATAGCCGAGTGAATAAGACACTGAACATGGTAAATGGATGAAGTGTGAAGATCTCGGGTTCGGACCTATGATGCGGCAGTTGAAAGCTTTCAAAAATTTAAACTTAAGCTAATTATTGGAGATTTATTAGAGTTCTTGCTAAAAAGCAATAACCGAAAAAGTGCGATTTTTAAATGTATCAATAAACAATATATTCCTTAACCCTTCGAAGCGCAATTATTTTCACATCCATACAGAAAAATAATTGGTTATACTGTCCTACGTTCAGCCATTGTCATCGCTTAATTTAATTACCAGCAATCTGGTGGTCGATCGAATCATCAGTCGCATGGCACACAGTTGCAGAGCATTTTAAACACAGTTGGCTATGCTGCTGCACATTGGTGATTTGATTAAATTTGGATTGTGATGAAATTCAAAACTTTTCATCATTCCAGTGAAGTGGTAGAAAAATCTAGCAATCGCTTTAAATTGATTCTTTAAGCCTTTGCTAAAAGGCAACAACAGAAAAAAAAAATTAGATAAAATTTTAAATTGAGATTTTAACTTTTAAATAAATTCATAATAATTATTTACGGAATGAGACAGCCCCCGAAAAATCCATTTTTCATGCTTTTTTTTTAATAGGGCACACTTTTGGGATTCCAAAATCCGTTTTAATTTTGCTTCGACGATAACTAGAAGCCAAGTTATGGAAGAAATAAAGAACCGGAAGTGGACTATTTTATACTGCAATAAAAGCATTAAACGCATTTTCTGAAAAAGTGCATTTTGCTTAAATTTCTTTTGCGATAAATTTCATATCTCATACAGTGTTTAAGATATTGATTTAAAATTTTGGAAGGCTGTTTACTAGCTGAAGGAAAATATAAGTTTTCTGTGCTTTTTATTACTTTTATGACAATTTTCATTTTTTTAAATGCCGATTTTAGAAAAAAAAACATGAGTTTCCATGTAAAACAGTTTCATAAATACTCGAGCTTTTGCAAATGCCTTGTTTCATAACAGAGATAAATACTTCAGATGTACTACCTAAGAATATATACTAGAATCAGTCAAAGATAGGGGTGTGGCGTAAAACCATTTTTTAACTAGAACTTCACATAAATCTGCCAATATTTCGGTTAAAAATTTTAAAAAAAATGTTTAAAGTGCCTTTGAATTATTACTTTTATACCCCACTTTTATTTAAAACATGCATTTTTTAAACTAAAAGTTTTCTTTTTAAAAAAATGTGCTCCCAAGGTAGGTTCATACCTTACCTTTTTATAAATAAAACTTGCTCACTATAGTTCGTGAATCCTGTGTAGTTTACTGTTTAATGTTCCCATCACTCGTACCACAAGCGAGAGTCTAGTCCCCGTTCGAGATTTCGAAAACAGCTGCTAAACTTTGTTTACAACTGCACAACTTTTTGCATAAAAGACTGTTTTTAAAAAATTCTACAGAACTCTGTTAAGGGATTTAAAATACGATTGATACGACCAAAATATTTTCTCCCTACAAAATGCCTCTTAAAAGAAATAAATGATACCATGCAAAAATGCTTTCTTAAGAATACTAATCTCCTAACTTTCATTAAGAAAATCTCTAAGAACACCCTTAAAAACATATTTTCCATCTTTTTTATATTAAATCAAAGGAAATATGATAAATGGTTACGAATTTTTACAGGTGATAAATCAAAAGATATATTTGCGTATTTATAAATTCCTCTCGGGATATTTTTTACGACATATTTGCCCTTTTTTTCCCTCTGGCAAATGATCAAAAGAAAATTTATTCAATTTATAACTACTTTTCAGCACAAAATATAAAACGCTTAGAAGAAAATTCAAGGTAATCATATATCAGTCTAAAAAAGGGCCTTAATCTAATTTCAGATTACTTCCGTAATAAGCTCAACATTTAGGGAATGTTTAAATCATATATCTCGAACGCAACGAAAGAAATGGTATATTATTTATTTTTATTGCTCTTTTTATTTATTTGTTTTCATTTATTTATTTATTTACTTAAATAGGGTAATACATACGTTTCATATCCCAGAAACATTTGAAATGTCTTATTATGAATTTTTTATTGAGTACAATATTTTAAAGTTAGACCTTTCGCGATTTTTTTGAAGAGTATTCATGAATACGACGATGGTTAGTACAATAAAATTTATTTAAGCCAATCTGTCTGTTTAAATTCCAACTGAGCATTACATAAATGAGGTTTATGCTTAGTTTACGGTTCTTCCTGCTGCTGCTGTTGTTGATCTTTGGGTTTAGTCTATGTTTTATTAAACATTCATCCATTTCAAGCACAATACCGTCCTACCACATAATTAGGAAAACATCCGACCACGATCACGTGCTTCCTCAAAAATTATGCCAAAAGTCGCGATACTTGGCGCTTTTTGGTGCAGGTGTGTATGTATTTAACTCTCATATGGCAAAAACTATTGGTCGTAGAATGTTGAAATTTCATATATAACATTGTTGTAACTTTTAGTTGCATATATCAATTTTTGTTTCCAATCTACTGGAGAGTTTATTGACACAACCACCCAAAAGAGTTTCAATACATTAATGCCTACGGACATCTTCAATATATTACGTCTGTAGTCAGTCATTGTTTGGCCAATGCCCAAAATCTCTCCATTTGTCATCGACCTTTGCAAGTTTTGCCGAAATATCGCCAAATTTGGCGTCAAAAGTAATTTCGTATTTCACATAACTCTAAAACTTTTAACTATAGAATGTAACGTACTATCTAACTACCGTGATATCTAATTGTGCATCTCTTTTTTTATTGCAATCGACTGTTTAATTTATTTGCAGGGTCTCTCAAATGTCTTTAAATACATTAAGGTATATGGATACATTCAATTCATTGAAAGTCTGTGGTCAATTACTACTTTGGCTATCCCCAAAATCTCGCAAACTATCTCAAGCTTGTCGGCTTTTGGTGAAATATCGCCAAATTAAGTGTCAAAAGCAAATCTTTCAAGTTGAACAGCTTGGCGATATCGGAAATACTCGGCTGAAAATCGCTAAACCTTAGAATTGCCGCAGTATTTTATATCTTTCAAAGAAAATAAGTTTAGATGAAGTGCGCTTAAAATATTTTTGATTTAATGGACGTGCAAGGAAGTCATGTGTTGTCCACATCAGATTTTTTGGAATGTATGTCTGTGGTAATTAAATTATTGTAAACATATTAAAAAAAAATATATGATATCAAAAATACAGAAATTTATTTTAGTAACGATCTTACACGTATGGTGGAAGAAATGTAGCAAGAACTGTAGCCTCTTTAATCATACTAATATTATAAATGTCAATGGTTGTATGTATGTTTGTTACTCTTTCACGCTGAAACGGTTTGACGGGCTACTTTTTATAGCGCGAAAAAACACTGTTTCTATAATATGCAAAAAAAACTATCTTTTATCCAAAAAAAAAAAAAAAAAAGAATACAAGAGTTTTTATTTTGCAAAGCCGTCAACAGATGGCACATACTAATTGAATACGCAGTTTTTAATTTTAAAAAATCCTTTTATCATCTTCTACACTTGGATAAAGAATACACCTGAATAAGTTTTTCCTTCTGACGTGGATTTATAAGCGGGCTTCGTGATAGCACACAAATCAAGAAATCATGTTACACAAACAAAAAATTAAGTGTTTGAAACTTTCATTCAGTTCGAATTATGCATTTTTCTGAACGTCTTTTTTTCTTCTATTTCTAATGTATTACATGCAGAAAAAGGATGTTAGAAATATCCATTTTAAATTTGTTTAATCACACTCATGAATAATGACACATTTTCTAACTTAATGGGATAAGGAAAGAAAATAAGGAAGGCGCATAGATTATGATACGCTTTTAATATGTAGCAATTTACTACATATTTAAAATCTGAAAATGTTTGAGATTTTCTTACTTTTTTTTTCTTTCGGTTCTTTGATAACGGCCAATATATCTAGAAGCTCTTCAGAAATAATATAGGACGAAAATAATTTGTACCTTTTTGTAGGTTTTTACCATTACACCATCTTATTTTTGTAACCAGGGGCGGCCCGACACGTTAAGCAAGGTAATCATCGCATCGGGGCGGCGGCTTCGAAGGGACGTCATTTCGAACTCAAAAACTAAGTAGAGCATAAAAGAGGGGCGTCTTTTTCTTACGTTAGCGGGGAGTATCACTTACCCTAGGGCTGCCCCTGTTTGTAACCATCTTACTTTTAAATTCCATTCACAATCTGAGATATTTCAGTGCGAAGGAAGCCGGTGAGAAACACAAGATTTATTAAGATGACGAACCAACTGGTCGCCGGAGGCGGCTAATCAAATCAAATTTAGTATATTTCACTGATCATTTCGGCATGTATGTGAGGTGTTTCTGTCAGTTTGCATAATCATAGCGTATTCGCGCGCTAAATTCTTGATCACGAATTTCTTCTCGGGAGTCATCTCTGAAGAGTGTAAATATTCAGAAATCTCAGTTATCTGATAAGGATGCAAATTGAAGAGACTGGCAACAGTCAAAACGTCAGAGTTTGCGGTGTTCCCAGAGCGGCAACACTGCGCGTTAAAGGGTTAAATGCACCTAAAGTAAAGTATGGAGGCGGACGAAATATGCCTTTGAATTGCTTTATTCTATCAGTATAGCTTTCACTTTATTATATTTACGTTAACTGAATGTTTATAAAATTTTTAGGCTAACGATTTATTCGGCTAAGGTGCTCCAGAGTGAAATTATTTTCCCTTTTCTTCAAGACGTTTTTAAATTTCCTTACAAGCGTTTCGTCTGGGAAAGAATTTGCAGTTTAGAAATTCAATTTTCCTGGAATTAATCCTGTTCGACTTTGGGGAAATTCCTCTAGAAACTTTTCGGAAAAGGGAACATTTATAGTTGACGTCGTTTCCTAAATTGTCAGTCGGATTAAAATGGTAAGATTTCGGATGTTATCTTAAAATATTTACCTGCCTAGAATTAAAACAATACTGCTTAAATAATATTAAAGACTATGTCATTTTATCTCTCACCCCTTTTATTGAAAATTATCCGAAAAATGTGTAACATAAAAGCGACATAAAAATGCGACATAATTTAACATATCTTTTAGTTCACAACAGCTTTAATCTATTGTTACAATATTTCGTAAGCTATAGACTATGCATCACTATTTTTTACATATGTTTAAATACTATTACTGCGCAACAGCTTTAATCTATTGTAACAATATTTCGTAAGCTGTAGAATATGCATCACATGTATTTTTCTATAAATAGGTTACAATCATAAAAATTTCAACATAGGGTTACCAGGCGAAATACACGAAAGATGAGAGATAAAATGATAGTCAATTAATATCGTTTTAATATGGCAATAATGAAACTAAAAAATATGGGGGGGGGGGTTCAGCGGTCTACCACTGATGTGGCTCAAACAGCCAAGTTTTACATATATATATATATATATATATATAGATATCCCAGATTAAATTGTGGATTTGCGCATTAAAAAAATTAGAGAAATGTCAAACGTTAAGCTTCCCTAAAAAACTGAAGTGCATTCACTTCAAATAAAAATGTGTCACATATTCTCAAAATGATCAAATGGATTTTTCTTTCAGACGTTACACCCTTCCTTTCTTTTTTAATAGGAGTTTGATGTAGTGCTATTGTACTTGAATGTTGAATGTGTTAGACAGGTGCAAGTTTATTAAATTATTGAAATGAAAGTCAATAACGATATGTGCGATTGATTATAAACAGCTTTAGAAAAGTACGCAGCATGGCATGGTTGACGTGATTAAAATAAGCATGTAATTTTTTTCTGCCGAACAACGAAGGATTTAAGCATTTAAATTGAGAATTCTGCATAAATTGCTTTATTTTTGGACATTTGCAACCATTTTCTTACAACTCTTTAGAACTAGCTGAACAATGAGTAATCTTACTTCAATAGGTATATTCGGCGGTAATTTCAAAAGAATAATACACCCGAATATCTTTCATAACTTTTTTTTTTTTAATTTGCTAGTAATCAATGGAATTCTACATTTTTTAAACAACAAGTTTTATTTGTATGTCTGGAATTTTGAGTGTTTTCTCCATATGTTACGTGAATACGCGACTGAACACCCTAAAATTCCCCTGACAAAGACACTTTTCCTTAGGCAGACAGGCTTCGTGTACCTGTGCCTTAATACTAAGTACAGTTATTTGTATATGTTATTTTTTAATTCTTGTGGGTGTTATTAAAAAGTTTACTATAATATTCTTACATAATTAATATACTTATAATAATTTCTTACAGTTGATATCAACAGGTGTGTCACTCTTGCTTAAACAAATCCAGACGCAAATCTCAATATCAATAAATGCACTTTTATTTATGCATATAATAGTGTTGAAACTGACTACATTTTTACCTTGCCTAACCATTGCTTAAATTTGATAAATAAATTGACTTTTCTTTCGATTACAAAAAAATTAGTAAAATATATTTATATGCACAGTTCCTTTTGTTTAAATTTTACAATTCAAAAGTGACAAAAAACATTTTTTTAAATATTGCTGTTTACCAAATTTTCAGTAAAAAATTAGCTTTAAATAATATTTAATTAAGCCTTATTTCAACAACGTCCAACAGAACTTTGAAATCATACAAGACAAACCAATTAAGTAAAAAACTGTCTGTCGAGTAAAATTAAAAATAAGAAATATCTGCTACATATGATGTTTTCTAAACCAGCGTTAACTTGGAGTCCCTGGAGAATAGAAATGTAATTAAATAAACTAATTAGCGAGTTAAAATAAAAAAGAGCTTCTTTTTTTCTTCCGCTTTATTGAGAGAAAATTATCTTCTAAAATTACCGAACCGAGTTGACGCCTTTTAAAAACACGAGAGAAAAACCATAAAAAAATATTTTACTTCACCATTTTTAACAGAATTTGGAATTTTTCTGCATCGAAAAATCCAGCGCGTTCCATAAAATATGCAGCTGGGGATTTTCAATCTAATTTGTTTTGAAAGAAAGTGGTCTACAAAGGTATTTTAATGGATTTTTAAAATATAATAAACAAGTTCGTGCTGTGAAAGATATTTTAAGATTTTTTTTTAAATATCTTTAAAGAGTGCTGTGATTTTGAAGTGAAAAATATATAATATATTCATATTTTTTTGCGGATTTGTGGCCACTTGAGTACGTGCCAGAGTTTTCACATGAAGTTACTTGCATTAGCCCATGTTTTATTTCTTATACATTTAGTTCGTTTTTTACTATATACTTTGATTGACGTTGCTTATCTGATTGACGAATTCACTGAAGATAAAATATCTTTTAATTCTTTCATCGAATTGTAAATTCTAGCTTCGCTGATACATAAATATATCTCAAGTGCAGTAGTATGGAGCTTTACAAATGTCAGTCTAAAGCAATTTTCAAAATATTCGATAAAATAAGAATAGGAATAGCTCAAAATTAAAAAAGTCATTATTTTTATTGATGAAATTGAATTAAATAACCTAAGAAAAAACTTTCAATTTGTTATAAATAACAGTGAAACATCATAGGAGTCCAGAATCTTGCTATTTGTTAATACGTTAATTATGAAATTACGAAGCTTTACGGTTCAAGATCTTTAAAAATGTCTCTCTAAAGCAGTTTTAAAAGTATTCATTAAAATAAGAATATGAATAGCTACAAATTAAGGAAGTCAGTTAAAGCTATGACTTGCTGATAAAATTTAACTAAGCAACGAAAAAAACTTGTAATCACTTAGAAATAGTGGCTAAATAAGTTCGAAGTCAAGAGAGAGTCCTGCTACCTGTTACTACAATAATTGTTAAGTTATGAATATTCTGCGAGTTAATTTTTTTCCTTAAAAATATGGTTTACAGCAAATGTGTCGCTTAAAACACGCTGTGAAATTCTCTTCTCCTGAAAATTCCTTTTTGCAATTTCGATCCTTAAGAAAGGAAGTATTTTCTAAGCAATGATACAGCTTTCTAGGTACTGCTAACAATCGCCAGATGAACTTTCAGAAGCAAATGCAATTTAGAATGCAAATACACCGGAGACTTAGCAAGAAAAAGAGCTCGGGGATGGACCACATATTTTTGGTCTCCTCCGAAGGAAAAGCTCAAGCTCAGGTTCATAGAGGACTGACAGTCGACCCTATAAGAGGATTTACTACTGTTAAGGTGACTCTCCAATATTTATTAGATAATCCAGTTGCTTTGCAACCTCCGGTGGAGCTCATAGTGTAAGCCAAGATATTAAACATATAGGTTGGATTATTAAGGTTCAGGGCTAATTAACATTGCGTTTTTGAACTATTTGCATATTTACATACGATTAGATACAGGATGATAAAATCTTTCAAAATTCATATAAAAAAAAGAATACATAATGATAGAAAATTGCGGTTTGCACATATAGGTTTAGAGGGTGATCGGATTGTTTAAATAACGAGAAAGATTGTAGTTCCAAATGTTACCGATAGGTGGTGCTGACAAATGAAAGCAAGTTTCCAATATGAAAAAAAAAAAAATAAATAAATAAAAAATAAACGAAGTGTCTCTCTAATCCTTTCCATACAAACTACAATGTATCATGATTTGTTCTTTTTTAATGAATTTTTGAAGTTTTCACGAGCTTCTGACGCATTCTGGTTGCATCAAAGTTTAAAATTTCATTAAAAAAAGAACAAATAACGATATAAAATTGCAGTGTGTATAGATAAGATTAGAGAGATTTTGGTTTTTTTTTTTTTTTTGGAAACTTGCTTACCATTGTGCATGTCAGCAGCAGCAATCGGTAACATTTGGAACTACAAACTTTCTTGTCAGTAAAAGACAATCCGACCACCCTCTAAACATATTTCTGCAAACCGAAATTTTCTATCATTATTTGTTCTCTTCTAATGAATTTTTAAAGTTTTTCACAGACTTTTTGATCATCCCGTACTTCAAAATCAAAGCTTCTCCAAAGGGAAAGATCGAATTTCTATCAAAACTTAATTATTGGCATCCGACTTTGGACACTAATCCCAATTTAGGGAGGGGCCCAAGCCGCTATGGCCCAACCCCGGCTACGTTCTCCGAGACTGGGGATGTATTCACCTTAAAATTCAAGGCATCCCTCGCCCCTTAGGCAGATAGCAATAGTGTAGCTTTGCCTTAATCAACACAACCAACAGCTGCATTCGCACATCAGTCTTCAAGCAGCTAAAGCCTTACTATGGCCGACTGCATAAGACATTCAACATGAAAGACGGCTGAAGAGCGCAGGTCTCGCGTTTGGGGCTATACCACTCGGCTGCCGATCTGACGGTCTGGGATATTGGTCTGTTTTCTGCAGATGGAACGTGAGTACGCATGCCATAACACAAGGAAAACAATCAAGTACCTAAATCACAAACCTGATACCTTAACCACTGGATCACCATAGCATCCACGATTGACTTCCGATTATTTTCAGACGTCATTTGACTTAGCTGCACTTCCAACTGTGAATTAACCTATCGTTCTCATAACGTGTAATTTAAAATTTGTAATTTCACTTTCTAAACAAATACATTCCTGTTTTTTCTGCGACATTTAAATTTAATATATAAATTCCAATTAAAATGTTTTCTCCAGCTATGATGATATGCAATTTATAAGCAATTAAAATGTTCTTCAATTAATATCGGATTAAAAAAATTAAACTTTCTCTCTTTTTAAAAAAAAATATGTCGAGCCTCAATAAAATCTGCTCTAATGCCCAGAAATTCCCAAGAGAAATAACATGCTTTTTTTTTTTTTATCTTTCAGAAACCTTCCGCCAAAAAAACCCTCCTCCTTGTAAATAAAAACAGGGCATCATTATGAGAGTAAGCGGGAGATAAAAAGATTTAACTCACTGAATCATCGATCATTGAATTACCGGCAATCTAAGATAATTTTTCAAGTTAACTGCGGTGTCATGTTCATCGGAAATAGAAATCCGTTAATCAATAACCATGAATATTAATTAGAGCTCTGATAGTTAAACCATCTGTTCATAAGTTTGATTCAAGTAAAGATATATAAAGCCGAAGATAAATGGAGAAAGTTATTCATTTTTGTGAGCATTAATTAAATCGTAAAAGAAAAGCGTGACTGATTTTTTATTTCGTTTTCACATTAGAAGTTTTAAATTCCTAAAATGCGAAAATCAATTTGAATTCAATTTTAATAGATATTATTAATATTGCCATGTATATTAAGTAATTAAGTTAAAAAGTTTTGATGTTTATTTTGAATCAATGATTCGCACCAAAACTTAAATAAAAAAAAAAGCATTTCTTTTATGAAATGGGATTTACGGTGCTTTTTCTTTTAGAGGGTGCCACAAAAGTTTGGTGGCCATTTTTGTAGAAAAGGTTGCAAAATGTAACACCCGAATAATTGGCTAATTTCACTTACGAAAACGAGGTAATAATTGATCACATTGTTGCTCTCTTCGGCATGGTATCAAGGATTTTACGTAAGTGGTTCAAAGAATAAGATAACAAATGCTCCCACGTTCTCACACATCCCCCGCGGGATTGAAATTCTATGTCTCGGCACAACAAAGCAATCAGTTACCACAAGATTGCCACTCGATGTCACGTGGTTGACTAGAACACTTCTTTCTCCTTCCTAGAGCCCGGATCTTTCACCCAGTGATTTTCATATTTTGGGCCTTTGAAAGAACATCTGGCAAGAAGGCATGTCTAAACCGATGCCGCAGTTCAGGATGCCCCCCGTTAAGTGGCTCATCGACCAGGGTTTTTATTTCTTCAACGCCGGTTTCAATAGATTGGCAAACAGGTGGAACAAATGCGTTGATGGCAATAGAGGCTATGATAAAAAAAAAAATCTCCACCAAATGCCTTGCTATATTTAAGTACCTCTTGGATTTCGTTAATACACGTTTTGGTTAAAGGAGTTGTTAGCTTACGCTTTGGCCTCGTAGCAGCCTTTTTCTGTGACATAAAACGAAAATTACCTTTTATTATTTATAACTAGCAAATTTATTAGAAATCTTGCATTTCTAAAATATCAAGTTTAATTATCTTTATCATTATAGTTTTCCTGACACGTAGAGAAATTCATTCACAGAGAAATTCAGCGTCAGTGTATCACAGCATTACTTAAGTGTACTGTGAAAAAATCCTACAAATGATATTTCCAATACTTTTTACTCTCTAAGTTAAAAAAAACTTGATTGACATATTCAGAATTTAACGAAAACGAACCGTTTTTCTTAAATTAATAATGACAACTATGTATCAAGAAATTAATTATTTAAAAATAAAAATTTAGTAACATTAGGTAACTTTTTAAAATAAGTTAATATGAAATCAGAGGTAGGGGTTTTAGCTTAAGACTGCGTAAGTAAATTGTCTTGTGTTTTGACTACATAGAGGTGGTAAGAATTTGGATACTTTTATTACTCTACTCTTTTGATGCAAGGCGTTTCACGTCCAATGCAAATATTTCTTTATTTAAAATATATCTCTTGTTTAAAGAAACTAAAGTTTCAGTATTTGCTTAATCCTTGATTATCTGAGCAAAACCACGATAATTATCTAAACAAACGCTTTATTTTATTTGAAGAATTTTTTTCCAAAAATGTGGCTTTTTTTTTTCTTTCACTTTTCAAAATCTATTTTTTAAGTGTTCTATTTTTGCGGATGCATAATGCAGTCTTAAGCTAATAATACAAGGTGATTCAAAACTTTATGTAAAAGTGTAATAGAGGAGACGAAGATGATCCAGAATCGCATAGCAATGTGGGGTCGAAAACGCAACGCCGTTTTTATTCACCTTTTATTAGTTATTTTTGAAGAAGTGTTGAAGTAATAGTGACTTTTCCGACCATCGTATGTCAAAAACAAATGCATTTTTCACAGAAAGCACGTGACAAAAATTGGTCGTTTACAAATTATATTTCATTTAACTGCTGAAAGTGTTGGAGAAACGCTCATTGCTTATGAAACTCGATTGAGAATTTAGACAAACACTCCAAGTTCTTCAAAATTGATAATTAACAGGTAAACGAAGGTGTCATTTCCGACCCCATGTTGCTATGTGATTCTGAACCGTCTTAGTCACCTCTATCACCCTTTACATTTCTGACAAGAAGTTTTGAATCCCCTTGTATATATACGATAACTCTTCATTTTAATATTTAAATTAAATTTAATATATTTGTCTGGTTTTTTTTATAATTTTAAGGTTTTCCATTTTTCGTTATCAAAATTTTTTTTTTTTTTTTTGCAATATTTAGTTAAAATTATTTTACTGAAAATGCGATTGGTTGTTGTTTATTGATTGGCTTTTATATACTGCATAAGTTTAGCTATTTTATATTATATATTTTTCCTTTTAAAGCTAAAACAAAATTACTAACAGCGACGGTTTGTTTTACTTTCCAAAGTAAAGTGCTATATGATGCCGAGAAGAAAACTAACTAAAAATGCGAAAACAATATCTCGGGGAAGATGTATTTTAAAAAAATCGTGAACGTGTAAAACAATATCGTGAAGTTCTTACCTATACAAGTAAACCTATTAAGTTCCAAGCGTCTTTTAATCAAAATACTCGTTCTACAATAATGCTAGTTAAAATCTGAAATTCTAGCCATTTTTTTCTTTTTCACTCTTTATTTGCTTGCTTGTCTGATAAATAAAAATGCAGCATCAGTAATGAGTGGATAGAGATAAAAAGAATCAACTTTCTGAATCATTGATCATTGAATTACTAGCAATGTAGGATAATATTTCATCTTAACTGCGGTATCCCGCTCATCTGAAATAGAAATCCTTTAATCAATAACCATGAATATTAATTAGAGCAGTGAAAGTTTATCCATCTGTTTGCAAGTTTGATTCAAGCAATGATATACAGTGTATGCTATAAAAGTCCCCGTACTGTTAGAAAAACTCTAATACATTAATTTATCCCTCACTTTTCAACGAATAATTTCCGTACTCCATCGAAAAGTAATATTTCCGTGTTTTCTTTCATCTTCCCGATATCTGTAGAAGACGAAAAAATTTCTTCAATCAAGAAGAGAAAAAAGAAACTGATATTCCTCAAATAACGGAGATATTGCGGCAGCACTGCTGACACAAAAATTTCAGCTAATGGAAGAAATTATTTTTGAGAGTGCGTACTCTTCCAAAGGCCCGTTAACAAGTACGAATAGAAAATAACGGGTGGAAAATGTTCGGGAGCAGTCGATAAGTATGACTTCCCATCGCTCGGGTGGGGGGGGGATATGAACTTATATGTGTATAAATAGACGGAATTTCATCACTAATCCAAAAATTTCGGGGGGGATATATCCCGATATCCCCCCCCTGGCTACGCCCCTGGTCCAGGTGACGACGAATTGTAGCCGTCAGCAAGGCAAAATATGGTGCTACGCGCTACTAGACAGGTATCCCTAATTTACACATGTGAAAATGGAAAATAAAGGATGGAAAATATTCAAGAGCTGTCGATAAGTATGACTTCCCATCGCTTCCAGTGTTTTATGCTTCCAGTCCAAATGAAGACGAATTGTAGCCGTCAGCAAGGCAAAAGGAGGTGCTACGCGCTACTAGACAATTATCCCTAATTTAAAGATGAGAAAATGGAAAATAACGGGTGAAAAATGTTCAGGAGTGTCAATAAGTATGACTTCCCATCGCTTCCAATCTTTAACACTTCCAGTTCAAGTGAAGGAGAATTGTAGCGGTAGCCGTCAGCAAGGCAAAAAGTGGTGCTACGCGCTACTAGACTGGTATCTCTAATTTAAACGCTCTTTGTGTATACACCTTGGTGCATAACACAACAACCCTGGTGTACAACACTTGGTGTATAACAAGGTGTATGCACCTTGCTGTTGAAATATCCTTTACTGCAGCATAACAGTGAAATAAATGACAGATACTAAAATAGCGATAATGTCTAAATACGATGACATTTCATTCCATTTGTCATGTATAACAGATATTTTTTCACTTTCAAATAATTTAATCAAATGTTTTTAGATAGATTATTTTCATGTTTCACACACTATTAAAGAAATAAAACAAAACATGCTAGAAGATAACATGTCATCACGTAAGCTGATAAAAACAATATAACATCACATGCAATAGCTGAGTGAGTATTATTTGACACGCAAAAAAGGGAACATATATTAATTCTTTTCTTCCATTTAAAGAATCATTATTTCATTGCACAAAGAAGTAAAATTAACTAATGCTTTCTATAATTAAAAAAAATGTGTACAGGTAAATTTTATTTGATCGCATAATTAGTTCGTGCGCATGCAAATGTCATCTAGGAAAAATTATATTTTATTAACAGTAAAATTTTATTTAAAAAACAGCATAAAATCAGTTGTGCATAAGTAATTCTAAAATTTAAAGCATATGTTTAAGACATTTTAGATATAGGGTAACAATAAAAAGTTTAATGCGGGCCTATTTTTTTACAACGGTCCGATAAGTAATTATGAAAATTAGGGTGTTTTATAAATATTTTATAAACCTTTCATAAACACGCATCGTTTGAATGCTTTTTATGTTTTCTTACATTTAGTCAACAGCAAAAATTTAATATTATTTATAGAAGTTTTCCACAGTTTAAAACATTTTAGCACACTAGTTCAAAGAACTTTGAATAAAATTCAACCATATGTATCAAAAATATTTTTTTCATTGTCCAACTAAAGCGTTTTACCTTTTTAAAATTTAGTCAGAAATAAGGAATACATATTGCTACAAAATGTTGATGTTGTTTACTGCATTAATGTTTGTTGCTGGAAAGGCATTTTTGCGAGTAAAAGAAAGTATGTGGCCCCTCAAACTTGGCAAAAAAAGAATTGTCGATTTTGGCGACAAAAGAGCGTTATCGAAAGTAGTAGTATTTTGGTTGTATCTCAATCAGGAAAGAAGTACTAGAAAATCGAGAAATGTGATGTCACGACCTTTATGATGTTACATCCTGCTTGAAAAGCTTTAAAATAGACAGTCTCGAGACTGTTAGAGTGTGATGAACTGCGGATACAGAGAGCAGAGCTATGCGATTGGCATTGCGATTTGAATAGCGTTTAGTTAATGATTTGCCGTTGCATGTGTTACTCATTTCTGTATTTTGAGAGATTATATATTTTTATTCACAGAGGGTATATATTAAAGCAGTCCAACAAGTTTTCGAGCTTGTTGGACTGCTTTTGAATAACAATATATAAATCTTGGATTGTTCATACTTCTTTTGGCATAATGTTTAATCTAAACTTACAGCAAAATTCACCATATTTTTGTATACATCATTTTCTCCCTATTTTTCCCCATGTAAATAAAATAATGAAAATACTTTTCAGTTCAATTACTTTCGTAGATGCTATTTGTAATTAAAAAAAAGAGTAAAGTGCAATTACATTCAGTCCTATCTAGGCAATACTTTTGAACATTGGAAATTAAAATCACCATTGAATCACCTACTATACTAAAAACAAAATCTACAAAAGAGCATATACCGATAAATATTTTGGAGGAAGGGGGTTTTGCAAAAGGTAGAAATACAGAAATTTCGAAGGCTGGATTATTGCGATTTTACATGCAAAATTCCAAATATATGCGCCGGGTTGTTCCTAGCTCTCTAAGACACTACCGTAAAATTCAGAATTTCGAAACATGTTTCAAACCTTATATTTTACTCTATAGTCAACTATAATCAACCAAATAACAAGCTTTTACGAGTTTTCTTAATTAGTGCGATAAAATCATCATACTTTTAATAAACGTTAATTCCAGTGATTGAACTTTTCCCAGTTCAGTGTGTCATCAGAACATCTGAATATTTTTATTACTCTCCTCGAACTTCATTAATGCCGTATTATACGCGAAATTAAATCACCAAATCATCACTTGCACAGATTATGTAGTATATAGCTCTGTTTTAGTTGCCAGAAATTTAAACGCTGAGTTAATTTATCTTTATTTCAAAAATATGACAAAAAATTATCTCCACATAACGAAATTCTACACAAAAATAATCCTTAAATATGTTAATGTAAAAATATTTTCTCATTATTTACTTAAATGTTTTATAAATTGGAATGACATAAATTTTCACATATTTTAACAAAAGGGTAGTTTAATTTAATGCAATCTCACTTGCAAATTTAATGCAACTTAAAGTGTTTAAAATAATTGCTTAAGTCTTTCACTTTCACGAAGTTTAAATTGCAGGTTATTTCCTTAATTGCTTTCAAGCTTACGCGAGAAAAATTATTTCACATTTCGGTAGCTTTCAGCGTACTACAAAATATTGTTTAAATATTTTTTTCTCCATCCCAAACCTTTGAAGTTATAAATAGAAGCGTAAAAAAAGACAAAAAATTTAAAGGGGAAATTTAATTTAAGTTAATATACTAACAATTTATTATTTTACCTACATTAACCCTTTAACGCTCAGTGATCCCGCTCTGGGATCACCAAACTCTGACGTTTTGACTGCTGCCAGTCAAGAAGAATAGATTGAATTTCTATAAAAATAGTTGCGAGCGTCATAGCTCCACGAGAATCCTTTACTTTTTAGCACGTTCATTTCCCGTAAAAAATGGTCACGATTCTTTTTAACAGCACTGACATCTGCTGAAAAATGGAAGAACGCGAGAACAGCTGGACAGACTGCCCAATGCTGAAAAAAGGGCAGCCGTTGCCAACCCTCGACTTACTTACCAGCAAGATGGCGGACGATCGAAATGTTCATCGCGTGCCACAGATCTAGGGACCCTTTTTTTGACGACAGCTGGCTGTGCCTAGATCTGTGTTCTAAAGATCAAAGTGATCCTAGATCTGTGGCACGCGATGAACGTTTCGATCGTCCGCCATCTTGCTGGTAGTTAAGTCGAGCGATGGCAACGGCTGCCCTTTTTTCAGCATTGGGAAAGGGTTGCGCCTCAAAGGGTTAAAATATAAATTATAGTAATCCTGAGATATTATTTTAATCTTGCTACTTATCAAGCGTAATGTTCGTAAACGTATCAGCCTACGTGCGGAGCACTTCATTTGTAATGCAATATTTTGATGTAATGCATCCAGTTTTATTTTAGAGGCAAACTAATCAGTTGTTTGAACAAAGAGTTGGGGACAAATCTGCGGAACGTCACGAATTTTGAAACAAAAATTGGGGTCATTTTATAAGTTCAGTGCTCTTCTCCGATAAACTTATATTTATTTAGCTAAAACATTGTTAGCATTCATAAAATAAAGATAGTTTAGAAGTTTTTCAAAAAAAATCGGAAGAAATAATTATTCAAATGAAAATTTTGTCCCCAATTGCTCTTTTACATTGTAGGTAAAAATTGAAAAAAGTCCTCAAACTGGGGACTATCCTCAAAAATTGGGGACGTTTGATCACGTTATTTAAAGGTTTTAAAACATGATGGAAACAATCTTTGGTTTTCTAAAATCATGTTGATTTCTCTTAAAAATGGCAATTTTCAAGCTAATTTTACAAAAAAAAATTCACGGTTACGCCGGCAGTTATATACGGAATTCCTCTCTACGTGTAATATTTTCCTTGGCACTGTACACGTTTATAGAACTTTCTTCCCAACGAACTAAAAGTTTTATCGTTCTCCGTGATTTATTATAAAAGTTCACTGAAATGAACTCAGTTATGTATGAAAATATCGAAATTTTCAACAAAAAAATCCATTTTTTTAAATCTAAAAGTGCCTTTAACATAACTAATTCCGCATGCATAACTTCAGTTCAATGCACACTTTAGTATCTATAGAATGTTTGTATAAAATTTCATCTAGATAAGTGTAAAAATGTATGTAAATTTAAAGTGACACAAGGTTTTGAAGAACATAGTTTTAAAGAAAATACATCTAAAGATTCTATTTTAACAAACAGGAGTCACAACCAAACTATTAACGTTTTGAAAAAGATAATATGTACCTCTTACTCGTGTATTACATACATATTAAATGTACTACATTATAACATATGAATATAGTAATTACAGCTTTTCTAATAATTCCACAATGTCATTTAAACAGACATTGTTTTTTCTTTCTATAAGATCTCATTTCCTTCTCTGTACCTGAAACCTGCATAATCTACGAATATATCCTTCTGCTTACCAAAAGCCTTGCATAAATACCTTAAAGAAAGAGCTCTGACTAAAAACATAATTAACTTAGAAACATTCGGAAACATTAATATTAATTACCGTTACGACTGGCGGGTAATTTTTTGAAGGCATTCTTGTGTTATAGAGATGTTTTAATTACTGACTGAATGCCGGTAATCTGCACTGATAAGAATATTCTACCAAGTTTTTCTTTTGCATTTTGTCATCGGGCATTCTCTTCTTACTAATTTGAATTGCAAATTGTAAAAATCCCGGGCTTTCGCTGAGTGAATATCCCTACACCTGCGTCACGGTTAAAGTGAGGATGTAAATCAATCATTATTTAAAAAAACATACCTTGGAAATGACTAAAAAGGATTCTTCGGGTTTTTTTTACCACAGTTATGATTTTTGCGAATCCGAAAAGCAGAATGCTGTTCCAATTTGACGAACAAAGTATGGAAATCCCATAAATTTTTTCCTCAGTAATTTCTTAAGCGGTAATTTTTACTAAAGCTTTACGATCTTTGTTAACTTCTTAAGTTGCAAATTTTCAGTTTGTTTCAGAAGGATTTTTTATATTTTTTATTTATTCGTGTTTATTTTATTTCATGTTTGCGGTATATTTGTGCAACGTTACACTACATTCTAATATCTTCATGCTTTGTTAACCAAAAATATGTTAAACGTGTAACCGGATATACCATCAATACACCACTTTTTACTACCATCAATGCATCACCTAATACTTTTAAAGGGTTTGAAGAGTAAAAAGTAAAAAGAATAAGATATGTACTTGTACAGCCATTTAGGTTTTTGTTAAACTTGCGTGGCAGCTATGGTGATTTAAACATTTATGATGAAAAAAAAAGAGCGATTATCAATTGAGACTTAGTAGTTATCTTTGTTTAGAACATTTTTGATTAATCGTATACAAGACTACTCCAAATAGATAGACACACTTCTAGGAGGGGCAAGTTACTACAAGACGGTTCAGTATCACATAGCAATGTGTAGTTGGAAACGTAATCTTTGTGAACCTGTTAATAATCACTTTAGAAGAACTGTTAAGTAATAGTGAACTTTCCGACCACGGTTTTTCAAAAACCATTTCTTTCACAGATTGCACTTGTCAAAAATTGTTCAATTAATTCAGAAGTTCTTTTTCATTACATGATGAAATTCTCGGAGAAGAGCCCATTGTTTATTAAAATTGGCTAATAAATTAGACGAACACTTCAACACTTCCTCCAAAGTGATTATTAACAGGTACGTGAAAACGACGTTTCAGACCCCGCATTACTATGTGATTTGTGATTCTGAACCTTCTTGGTGTATCCTACCCCTCCTAGAAATTTTTCAATCTATTTTGGAATCATCCTGTGTGAACGTTAATGTTATTACTCTATAAACACTGTTCTATAATATATATAAATTAAAATAACCAAAGTGTCGGAAGAAAAAATCTGAAATGTTAATTTGATAATAATACGATTGACAGTTAAATGTGAGCTAAAAAGTTACTGCATGTATAACAGGCACTGTAGCTTTTCATAAATTGCCTTCAAGGTAATGTCGCAATCCCGATCCCATGGGCAATCCCGGTGGGAATTGCAGGGAATGCAATCCCGATCCCATAGGAACGGGATCCGCCGGGATCCCACACAAATGTTTGCGGGACTAGTCCCGCAGGATTACGATCCTAATCCCACGGGATTGACACTGAGAAATAAATTCTTTTTTATTACAATTTTACTCTGCTTTCCCAATCAATAGACCGAAAAATTTTTAATATTTATCTCTCTTATCTAACAATAAACGAATGAATAATTACAAATTTTAATTTCAAGTTTTAGTTTTTTAATTATGTTCCAATGAAAGTCTGGATCAAACATCTAAATCTAAACATCCTAATCTAAATTTTTCGCTAAATTCCCAATTTCCAAATGAACTGAAATATTTCATACAAATTTATCTCTTAGCGAACAGTCACGAATTAATTACAAAAAGTTTTCATTTTTATTCTTTTATAATTCGCATTTTTAATTATTTTACTAAAATAAATCCAGGCTAGGAAATGATTCATTGAACTTTTTCTATTTTCTAAGTTCTTTTATCAGCAACTAAGGAAATAACGTAAGTATTTGAATGTATTTATAAACTGTATATTTCTGTAAATTACTAATTTTTAGCAACTAACATAAGACATAACTTAGTATATTATTCTGAAAATCATGATTATAATTTTCATATTTCTGTGCATTACTGTATTAATTTTCTGATAAGATTATTTATGATTATTAAAGTTAAACTTCATAGTGCTTAAAATCTTACATTTTTCTACTTTTCTCTGTCGAAATGAAGTCCTAGCTAAATGAAATGTCAATCCCGCGGAATCCCACGGGATCAATAAATCTCAATCCCAAAATCCCGCAAGACGAAAAACAGTGCGGGATTGCATTCCCTAGTCATGACTGTGGATGTTCAAATGTTTATGCCGGCCTAACGAAGTTTTCTCGAACTACAGAGCATTATAGCACGTAAAAGATCTCAATTGAGACTACACATTTTTTTTCAGAAACATGTAGGTGGTTTTAATTTCTGTTGGTTTCGATTCGGAACTCGCATCTACCTTTCTGATAGTTTTTTTCATGTTTTTATCGTGAGTTGAAAGTCTACTTTGTAAAGTTCCACATTTCTAAGATAATAGTGGCCACTTTTCATCACATTATGAGCTTTACCTTGGATAGCGCAATCTGTACTAGTGCAAAACGCGTACCTAAAAGTGATTTCTCTTTTATAATCTTACAGTAATTTAAAGTGACACACGTATTGTTCCTGTATATAAATATTGCATTAAGCCATTAGGAGAAATTTATGAAATTGCAAGTTCTTCAAGATTTATGTAATTAGGTGATATTATTAAGACATTTTCTACACATTGGAGGATAGGTATCTTTTATTATCATGTTCATGACTGATAATAACTTAACTCCTAGCAATACCATAGTAAGAAACGAATGCTAGTTACTATAATATTTGTATGTTCATTAAGATATAATTTCTAAAAATGCATAAAATAAATTACGTAAAAATGGTATTCATAGCGTAATAATTTGAACAGGTTTCTTTATAGTATAAAATCTTATAACATGAAAAATTGCTTGAGTCGCAATTTTAATAAGATATTTTATTTAAATATGAAATAAAATTTAAAAAAGTATATAATATTTTTGCTGACTAAAGCTTATAAAGAAATGTTTGAAAAAAATACATTAAAATAATGCTGAGAAAAATTATTAAAATAAATTTTAATATTTATAGTGAGAATTTTTAATCAGCTTACCTTTCAAAAAATTCCGATAGTCTCGTGAAATGTATACTTAACACGAAAAAAAAAAACCTGAAAAAAGAAAAGAAAAATATTGTAAGCTACAGGTTAAAAACACAACACTTTCAGTTGTTTTTAGTTCATTACATTGTTTTCAACAATTTTCATTCTATTATTTTCGAATTTTAGACAGAATTAAAAACAATTTGCGACTTTGTTTACTAAATGATATACATACACACTATGTTCTACGAACTTAAAAACATAAAAAGCAAAAAAGAACAGCGTAATTTGCATTATCTATGGATCCTCTCCTTCTTTTAAGATATAAAATGTAGGGTTTCAACCAAATTAAAAGTTTAAGGTTTATTTTTTCTCGTGTGAGTGTGTGTGTTTAGCACTGTAAAAAGAGCCATTTCTTTCCAAAAACTTTCGTGATCTTTCAAAACTATTTCTTTAGAAATCCATGCAATTCGTGTACCGGAAAAATAATTCATCATTAATGTCACTGATAACATTTCTCGATCAACTTTATTCGATTTTTTTTCCTCCGTACTTTTGCATGCTTTCCTGGCTCATTTGAATTACAAATCAGGAGGTTTAACGTTTAATGAAACACAATTTATACACCTGGGTCAGAGTTATCACAAGGCACTCAATCAATAATCCTTTCAAATACTTTATAAAAGAAGAAAAAAAAGCAGAATCATACATATCTGATTCTGTCCTGAAATTTCTACAAGAATAATGGTATTCATTCAACCAGAAAGATAATATTGGTTTTATACAATAAAGACAAGGAACTTTAAAAGTTTCACGTTTCTTTTATTTTCCCTCAGTTTACCTCAGTTTTGTTTTTCTAATACTTCTTTTCCTAATATAGACTATTATGATGTGTGAGTTTTACTGTCGATATTTTAGAAGTATTGTCTAAATTTATATTCCAGAGTTAAGTTCTCTTTCAGAAACGACTACTGACATCAGTTTCGATGTATTTTTATTTCAGTACTCAAATTATATTTTTTTTATAAGTAATGGTTTAAATTCTGAATATATTATTCTTTACGTAAAATTTCCTTTTAACTTATAGCCCGATTTTGTATAAATACGTGCAGTTAAAATTCTTACAGCTTGTTTTTGGTGCATTTTCACCAATAACTTATGCACACCATACTCATGCATATTTATAAAACCAAATCGTATTTATTCACTATATGTTTCCCTATGGTGACATTACTTTTGCATACTAATTAAAAATATTTTTGTGACAGTCAAACTTTTCATGCATTTTTACGAAACGGGACTTGAAACAGAGGAGATAAGGAAAGAACATATAAGGAAAGAAAATAACTTAATTGTTATTAAAAAATTAACTTCTTAAATATGAGTTAACCTTCAGGAAAACCCTAATAGAAGTAAGTTTTAAATAGAATAATTAAACATTATTCATGTTTCAAATTAAAATAATCGATTATTTCAATTTTTCGTGGCTAAAATTAGATTTTTCTTGAAACTAATTGTAAGAAATTAACAATAACTACCATTTCTACACATAATTGACTATAATCTTCTCTCTAGCGTCTTTAAAAATATGTAAATAATAAGCGTTAGTTTAAAATATTTTATGGAAATAAGCATTATTTTAAACTCACCATTTTCCATTTTCTTCGGAAAGTTCAACGAGATTTTGTTCAGCCAATTACAACACTTTAAATAGAGTAAATTTACAAAGAGATTTTTTTTTTCTGCAGACTAGATGCTATCTTCAGAATTAAGAAATAGTTATTGATGTGAAAATAAACACTCAAAAAACTGGTATTATAAGATAAAACAAATAAAAACTTGAGAAAAAACACACATAAACGGTTACTTCAAGGCGTAACAATCGTTTCGACCGAAAATTCGTTCGTCTTCTTCAGACAAACCCTTCCGTCAAACAGAGCAGAGGGAACTAAAAAAGATAAACAATCAAGCATGTTGTCACAAGGAAACAAGAAAAGGCGAAAAAAAACCAAGGATAGAGAATATTAATATATATATTTTTTTAAATATATATATACTTTTTTTTAATAGACAACATATAGGAAGCACAAAAACAGGACAAACAAAATAATAGAAAAGGAAAGGACAAAAAAAGGAGGGGGGAAGGAAAAAGGTAGCAGAAGAGAAAGGGGAAAGTTAATAGAGCATTACAACAGCAGCTTCCAAGCAGAATGAACGAAAGGAACGGAAGAACCATCGTTCACAAGACGTTCCAAGTTGGAACGTCTTGTGAATGTTTGTAATGTTCTATTAACTTTCCCCTTTCTCTTCTGCTACCTTTTCCCTTCCCCCTCCTTTTTTCCCCTTCTTTTTCTATTATTTTGTTTGTCCTGTTTTTGTGCTGTCCTGTATGTTGTGTATAAAAAAAAGTATATATGTATATTAAAAAAAATATTAATATTATTTAATTAATTTTTGCATTTTTATGTTTTCTTTGTTTTATGTTCTTTTGTTTGTTCTGTTTTCTTTTCTTTTTCCTTTTTGTGTGTGTTCTTTATTGTTTATTTTATTTATTTATTTATTTATATTTTTTGTTTGTCCTTATTTTCTTTTCATTGTATCCCTTCCCCACTCTCTTTTTCCCCCCTCTCCCTGGTTTTTTTCCGCCTTTTCTTGTTTCCTTGTAGCAACATGCTTGATTGTTTATCTTTTTCAGTTCCCTCTGCTCTGTTTGACGGAAGGGTTTGTCTGAAGAAGACCGAACGAATTTTCGGTCGAAACGATCGTTACGCCTTGAAGTATGTTTTTTTATGCATGTTTTTTTCACAAAGTTTTTATTTATTTTAGTTAGTGGTGTACACGATGCTGTAGTTTAATAAGAAAATGTTCATGCATTGAGATGAAAACTGGAGGTCCGTGAACGAAATTTTAAATAAATTGCTCAAAAAGTTTACAAAGTAGCAACATGCATTTTTTTTTCAACAAAGTTACTAATATTAAAAAAAGTCTTCACGGCACTCAATGTTGGTACATTTTTATCGTGGTCAATGAATATAGGACAATTGATATGGGATTTTATTTTTATAAAATTAAAAACATCTGAAATTAAGAAAAAAATGTGCAGTTAACATGCATTTGTCCCTCTCCACGTTTCACTTAATTTGATTTTCACATTTTATAAAATTTTAATTCAATTTACTAACTTTCTTGACCAGTGGTGTAGAAGTTGGCGCGTTGTGCTGCCGTGCCACAGGTCGGGTAATCGAATACCCGGCTGCGTTTTCCCAAACCCTCAAGACTTCACGCACTTGGCGAAAACAGGAGGGAGCCAACGGTTTGGCGGAAGAGAGACGTGCATTGCGAAAGCCACCCTCTCATCAGGGCTATAGAATCACAAGGGCTGGGTCAATCGCCTGCGAGATGTGAAGACAGGGGAGAAGTCGTGGAGATAATGTTTTCTCAATGACTTTTATTAGATTTTTCTCACTTAAAATGTTATCTATGACATTTTAGATTTAGTGTGATATATTTTTAGGAAAAATTAAAACAATTGCTTCTGTGAATCCCTTTCTATTAGTAATATATAATATACATAGGCTCTCAAAAATATATTCAAGTAGAAACCAGATTTTCTGTTTTGAGATAAAGTAATGAATATAGGATTGTTTTCTAAAAAAAGAAAGAAAAGAATCATTCAAAATAAAACATTATGCACCAACTTTCTTTATATATGTGTGTGTGTGTGTGTGTTTAAATTTTAAATGTTAAAAAATATACAGTAAAACCCATTTAAAAAATTCCCGCCTAAAAAGTTCTTATTTGCGGTTCCCTATTTTTTCCTATTCTTACAATGTGAAAACAACCCGTTTAAAAAGTTTCGTTCCAAACACTTTCCTGCTTAAAAAGTCTTTTTCCACTTCTAAGTTTACATTCAGAGCGTGTTTACATGTGACTTTCGTTTTTTGTTTTGTTTTGTTTTTAATTTTTTTCCCTTTCTTATTACTGTTTGAAAAATCAATTTTTAGGACTGAAAAAGTATGGCATTGGCCAGTGAAATGCTAACAGTGCATGAAATTCATGAGGTTACAGAAAATTAAGAAATGAGCTAAACTGAATAAGAGATTGCAGAAATTCTTAGTTTTCCGGATGCTGTAATAGGACTAGAAACTTTTCACCGTCTTATTAAAAGTGTTGAAGATGATAATTTTTTTTTGAAATGAAAGACCAATTGAAGATCGCCGATAAAAACACAAAAACTAATTTTTTCTTTTCGTCTGTAAAGTCGATTCTAATAATGCTTAAAGCTGATATTTTTAAAAAGATTTAATGTAAATAGTTAATTTTATTGTTTTACTTTATTAACTAATTTTTTAAGGTGCAAAACAATTATATAAGTACTTTCTATAATATTTTAATAAAGTAAAAAGATTTTTCGTTTAGATTCTTTAATTTTCTGTTCTCTTTATCCAGGATGCATACTTTCCTTTTTAATTTTCCAATTTCAGATGTTTTATTTTTTTTTATACAGAAGGGTTCTTTTTAATTTCTGTGCCATGATTTTAAATGAACGACGATTTTTATTTTTTAATATTGTTAATTTCCTTCTTGCACACTCTAACTCAATTTTTAAACTGCTGATTTCTTCTTCCAGTGCATCACAGTTTTTACAACTGTCTTTCGTTGAACTTTCATTCAAGTTTACTTCATCATCATCATTTATTGTATCTTCTGATCGTATTTTCTTAGGACTTAAATTATACTTAGTCTACTGAAAGCATCTTCCGAATCTTTCCTCTTTTTTTTGCCTTTCCGATCTAGGATTTGTTTTTTCTTCCAATTTAAAAGAAGGTAAATTAACTGTAGGAATCTTTTAATATTTTTCTTATAGGCAGACCTAAAAGTCTGTTTTGTAAGTCATCAATATAATGGCTTTCTTCGAAGTGTTCGCTGCACATTCGAGCATTTTTGGCGTTAACCCTTTGAGGCGCAACCCTTTCCCAATGCTGAAAAAAGGGCAGCCGTTGCCATCGCTCGACTTAACTACCAGCAAGAGGGCGGACGATCGAAACGTTCATCGCGTGCCACAGATCTAGAGACCCCTTTTTTGACGACAGCTGGCTGTGCGGCAATCAAATAGATAAAAAGTGGAATCATCACAGTAAAATTTCTCAATATATAAAAATGATAGTTTATTATTGAAGATTAGTTAAAAAAATTTCTTGGTGAATTCATTACGCTTGATAACGAAATATTGACTTATTTTGCATGTTCTCAGTTTTGAATAATAAGGAAAAAATAACTATATGTTTCAATATGAAGCTAGAAATTAAACTTACAACAGAAAATTAAGAAATCTACTATTACTAAGACAAATCCGTTAAAAAAAAATTAAAAAAAAACGTCGGTAGCACCAAATTAAAAATATTAGGCATTTTTTTGAAGTGCTTATAGAAAAGTTTTAAGCATTTAAGTTGTGTTTTTATCTGTAAATGAATGGCTTTACAGATAAAAACACAAATGTACATAATACAGAATGTATAATTATATACATTTCTTACTCTACCATTTATTATTTAACAAATTACATTCTTTAAATATATCGGAGACATGTTTATTAAATGCAATAGATCAATAAACCTATTCTGATAATTACGCTCAAAAGAAAGTAGATGGCGCCAAAAAGAACATGCGATAAACAATTTTAAAGTGCCTAGGATAAAATTGCGGAGCCGATAAGTTAAATTTTATCTATAAATAAATGTTTTATATATACAATCATATTATATACTTTTCATATTCTACCAATATATTAAACTAATTACATTTTTTAAACACAGAAAAGCGCGCCTGTTATTACATCATAAATTCTTGAGGCGGTCTTACTAGCACTGCAACCTTATAGCGACTACAAGCTCGCGTAACTCCTCTCTTCCGCCAAATCGTTGGCGCGCTCCTGTTTTCGCCAAGTGCGTGAAGTCTTGAGGGTTTGGGAAAACGCTACCGTGAATAGATGGATAAAATAAGGACCTGGTTTGCTTGTAGAACTACACTGGGGGAACCGCATCAGGATGACCATCTGGCCGGGGCATATGCTACCGCACCCCCAAAGCCCATGGTCCGATTTTGCGTTTGAGTAGAGAAGGCCACGGCCCCTATTTGAGCTGTCACGTCATTGAGTTTAGTTTCAATTTTTTACAGTAGACCCCCATAACACTTTAGAAACGTTCCGTGTTATAGGAATCCGTTCTGTACGGGTCCTGAGCTATACTCCACTTGAAGTAGGAACTGCTTGGTATAATCGCTGCTAAACTTATTTGTACTCCTTCGAAACACAATAATACTTAGTGTTGCATTCGTAAGTTATATTAATTACAGGAGCTGAAGCGTAATAAAATCAGAGCATCTGTCTCATTTTATCGTGCTGTACTAATCTCTTTTAACGTGCTGTAGGAAAACGATCGCAAATTCTTCGCCGTGTTCTACGAATCCGTGTTGTATGGACTCGTGTTATATATTCGAGATCTGTAAATAGTTTGAATTTAGAATGCAGGAAACATTTAAAAAAATATACAGCTTATTTTATTCTACAATATGTACGTATCAAATATTATGAAACGTTTTAAAAAAGTACTTATATTTATCCTTTCTTAACATGAGTATATTGCAAATTATTCTAAATTACTGAACGTTTAATTTTTTGTGTTGCATTTGCATTAGGTTGATTTGTTACCATTCCTGCAAAATAGAGTTGACAGCTAAAGAGCTTATTCTGAACTGAAAAATTGCAATTAGGTATTATGGAAATATTTATTTACCAGCAGTAAATTTCTGTCATTTCTGTTGTCTATAATAGTAAAATAAAAAAGTAGTTGTTATTATTATTGATAAACCTAGTGTAAACATAAAACAAAACGCTTAAAAGAACAATCGGCTAATGGGGTTTCCAGTGAAGCATATTAAGTATATGTGAAAACACGTTAAAATCACCCGTTCTTGCAATTGGTATTCCACTTTCGCGTGCATTGTCCTCATTGGTTGAAATTCCAGTCAACGACTCATCGAGTTATTGAGCTATTAACTCCTAAACACCTTAAGTGCGTTAGCCTGAAAAAAAAAGCAACTAATAAATATTACGAAAGACTTTTTCTAATTGATTAACGCCTCCGACAGTTTTGAAAAACAAAACTGCACACAAAGCTGTCAGCGGCGTCAAAATATATTCAAAAAGCAGTAGTCATCAGTATCAAAGAAACATTACTTGATGAACACAACAGAAATCCTTTCAATCATACATTTGTCTAACAGCTTGAGCATTCATCTGTTTTGCCTTTTACTGTATCGATTTGAAAGAAGTAAAAAAAAAAAATGTTTTTTCCGTGACAGTTATCTCTCCGCCTTTTTTTATTTCGCCTTTGCGTGCTTCCCGCCTCATTTGAATTTTAAATCAGCCATCCTTTGAGTTTTAATGGAACGAAATTTATTCACCTAAAGTCATAGTCAACGCCGGGCTAGATCGATCATGTTTTGAAAACACAATGTTCTCGCAGTTTCAGCTATTGGCAGTTTTTTTTTTCTTTTCTTTTGTGTCACTTCACTGATCGTTGCAAAAGAAAATGCCATGAACAAAATAAATTCATAATTAAAATGTACCTTGTGTTTTTCATGTGCCCTTATTCCTTAAAAAGTATGTTTCAGAAAAAATCTTTAAAGTTATCATTTATCTTGTAAATTTTCGATGACATCAATCAAAATATTATACTTAAAAATAAATCTCTAGAAATTATTTATTTATTTTTTTTGGGGGGGAGAGGGTCATTTTTCGATAGTCTCAATAAAAATTATATTTAGAATGAATATATCGATTAATGATTTTTATTGTAGTTTTTCGATGGCATGAATAAAATATATAAATCTCTGGAATTAGCAATTTTGTTGTAATTCTTCGATAGCTTCAATAAAAATAAATTAAATAAAACAATATAATATAAATTTGTGCTATTAACATTTTTGTTGTAATTTGCCGATCTACTTAGAGAAAAAACATTATACTTTATAATAAATCTCTAGAGACAGCTATTTTTTTTCCTTGTCATTTTTCGATAGTCTCAAGAAAAAAAAAATTATATTTTAGAATAAATCTCTGAATTAAGCATTTTTGTGGTAATTTTTCGGTAGCCTGAATGCAATATATGAATCTCTGGAATTAGCATATTTTTTGTAATTCTTAGACAGCTTCAAAAAATATTAATTAAATTAAATTAATCTCTGATGTTAGCATTTTTGTTGTAATTTTTTGATAGCCTTATTAAAAAAACATTATACATTACATTAAATCTCTAGAGGTAGCATGTCTCGTAAATTTTCGATAGCCTCAATAAAAAAAATGAATATATCTCTGGCGTTAACATTTTTTGTTGTAATATTTTGTTAGCTTCAATCAAAAAAATATACATGTTTTAAAATAAATCTCTGGAGTTGGTATTTTGTTGAAATTTTTTGATAGCCGCAAACAATTTAGACTTGAGCAATGAACTTCATAATTAACCGAATCAAACTTTTTCCAGTAGTTCTTAGATAGCATCATGCTGTACAGGTTGTCTGCTGCTTTAATATGTGGGTAAAAGGGGTAAAAGTTGTGTCTCTGGAATGTGCTAGATTCTTTTGTTTAGCGGAAAAATAACCACGTGTCTACAGCTTGCGCCATAAGCAAATATCGATTTCAAAGCATTATGTTCTCACTGTTTCAGCTAATAAGAGTAGTCTTTTTTTTCCTGTAAGTATGTATAATGTTGAACATAAATGTTTCAGACGAAACAAAATCTATGATTAGTAAATGTTATGTAGTACAGTTTACAGCTGTGTTTAGAAACATACTTCCCAGAAATAAATCAATAGAAGTTCTGCAACATTTGCAAATTTTCTAACGATATTGATTAAATAATTAACAAACCTGCTATGCAAACTGGAATAGAAATCATTCCTATTAGTCATCAGTCATATTAAACATATGATTCGGTATCCGTCGACCTCGGTTATAACGACATAGGAGAATATGACGCATTTATGACGTTATAAGCAAGTTTGCTTTATAACAAATACATAATTTAATACCATGAAAAGCGTACCTGTATTTAGAAATTATTACTTGGACTATTTTTAATTCTTAACCATCGTTGTGTATAGCAAAACACAGCTTCATTAAGTTGAGCACTTCAGTTACGGTAAGACGAATACGTAAGATACTTAAACCCTTTAACGAGGAGTGTTCCCGCTCTGGGAACACCAAACTCTGACGTTTTGACTGTGTTGCTAGTCACGAAGAATAGATCTGATTTCTATAAAAATAGTTGCGGGTGACATAGCTCCACGAGAAACCTTTACTTTTTAGCACGTCATTTCCCGTAAAAAAATTGTCACGATTATTTTTAACAGCACTGACATCGGCTGAAAAATGGAAGAATGCGAGAACAGCTGGATAGATTGTCAAATGCTGAAAAAAGGGCAGTCGTTTTCATCGCTCGACTTAACTACCAGCAAGATGGCGGACGATCGAAACGTTCATCGCGAGCCACAGATCTACAGACCTTTTTTTTGCCCGCGCACAGCCAGCTGCGTAAAAAAAAGGTTTCTAGATCTGTGGCCCGCGATGAACATTTCGATCATCCGCCATCTTGCTGGTAGTTATGTCGAGCGATGGCAACTGGTGCCCTTTTTTCAGCATTGGGAAAGGGTTGCGCCTCAAAGGGTTAAAACTCTTTATTCATTAAGACTATACGTACTAAAAATTAAGGTCTAGTGACGGCCAATGTAATAAAATTACGCTTTCGCTTTACAATCGTACAGCGGTGGAATGACTTGAAAAATGATGCCAACACAGACCTTGCCTTTGGCGGACAAATACACTTGGCCAAGATAACCAAAGCCAACTACAGTGTTACAATAAATTTAGAAAAAAAAATTATCAAGACACGGCTGGATAATTTTGAAAGTTGTTGTTTGGCATCAAATAAAATATTTCAAAATAAGTGTCAACAAATGGGGAATAAGAAACACGTTACAAATTCCTAACATAATAAAATCTATTTTTAAGCACAGTAAGCGTCGGGCGCAGACTGTGATAAATACTCAGCGAATGGCTATCGCATGCGGGGAAAAGCGAAATACAAATTTTGAAAGTCGCATTAAGAAAAAATGAGAGCAGAAATAAAAGTTAAAATTCTTGATTTTAAACAGATTAAATTTAAGAAACAGAATACAAATGATAATTTATATTAAATATGTGATCTACATCACAGTTTGTATGTCGTAGGAATTTTAATTTAAAATTTTACTAAATTTATACTCCAAGAAGCATGCTTTGTCAGAAAATTTTTTTAGTTTTTTTCTTGTTTGAATTCTGTTTAGACCAATATATTTCCTTTAACTTATTTTGGATCGCAATGAATTTATTCACTTCTTTTTCACTCATAATAGAATTTGAAGTAATCTTACTATTTTTATTGCGGTATTATTTAAAGCATTTAAGTTTGTTTTACTTAGAAAAAGATCAAAATTCAAAATAAAAGCATGACAAAATTCCCATTTTCCTAATGATTTTATCAATGTTGACAGAAAAATGGAAAATGAACAATAGCAATGAGAGTGCTTACAGCACTTGCTTAAGAAGAAGATGAGGGGGGGGAGACATGCCTTGGGTTCAACAGCTCCAAGTTTTTACTAAATTCCGCCAGGGTTGAAAGTTATCAAGTTTTCATAGTTATCAAGTAAGACAACATCTTTTTCCTGTATTAAAAGACATGAAATCGTGATCTGAGATTTAAATGGGCTTTCCTTTTGAGAATTGTGTGAAATACTTTCAATCTTAGCTGCAAATATATAGTTTTCCATTAATAAAACCCAAATAAATTTACTCTGTGGATGTATGCTTATCGTTATGTTTGTCCTCATTTTATTACGGCTAATTCTCCTAGCAATCAGATGCTCTCTATAGTTCATTAAACACAATTTCGGAACGTGGCATAGCACTGCATTCAGCTGCGCAGCCTGCATGCAGCCATCCCTAATACTTCATCAACTCTGATTTGAAATCGAGGATAAGCTTTTGATTCCTCCCGGCAGCACCGGCAAAGTCTTTCAAACTAGTTCAGATTAGTCCTTTCATGATTTGGCGCTTAGAACATAAATCGGGAAATTACTGTGTAGCACGTTCCGCATTTACATCCGATTACTCAGAGGGTGTCATATGAATAGGCAAGTAATCCCCGTAATTTGTAAACGCAATTGAAAAAGTTTTGGCCTCTAAGTCGATTCGGTGCTGCTGCCATCGGCTGAATATCCTCCTCTGGTTAGTTTATTAGAGTCCATTTGGACTTTTAAAATGCTGCACATGCTAGTCAGTTCTCTGTGTACAAAAATAACTTTTCGGGTGTGCGATAAAGTGCTCTTAATGAAATGTTTATTTGTGAAATTATTCAATTTGAAACAATGGAAATTGAAAAAAAAAACATAAATGAGTTTATGTGTTCAATCCGTAAAGAAAGTTTTAATTATTAGCTTACGGGGAGATAAAATATTAAGGGAGCAGAGAGTGATTTCGTATTTTTTCATTAAAGGGTCATTTTCAAAATTGGGTGTCATTAGAAAATGAAGCAAAAATACAAATTCAAAAAATAGGTAGTTTTTTTTTTTCCATAATATAAAAACATACCTTGTTCCTGAACATTGTTTGAGTATTATTCATGCATATTTTAAATTTTTAAATTTTTTTTTAGATTTTTCCATTATCAGACTTGAAAAAATTTATCATGTCTGTTACCGGACATTTTCTTTGAAATTTGTACATTTATGTTTGGCACAAATTAATGCAAAGATATAAAGGCTGTCCAGTGCTAACGGTGCCCAATGGCTATTTCCCAAACCTTTAAACAGAGACACATAGTTGCAGCATTGTGTTCCATACAATTTAAAGCAGTTGAAAAAATGCTTTAAATTGTGTAATCTATTATATCAGAAGCAATCAAAGTCAATAAATCAACTTCTATAAAAATTACAAAATATTAAATTTTTATACGGTCCCCCGGTCCTATCAGTTATATTTAGAAAAATTTTCTTTGTACAAATTTATGCACAATAAAAAAATAAAAAATGTCCTTCTATGACCAAAATTCATCCATTTATGAAGCAGCAAACATCCACGTTTAAAAATGTCCCGTTATGGTAAACCTTTAAGGGACCATATAAATGATAAAATTTTAAATTATAGGTTTTTATTTCATTTCCTGGCAAAAGGCAGAAAAATTAGCAAAACTAATTTTAGAGTACTGATCTTCAAGCAGAGGGTTATAGTCAAGCTTTATGAAAATATATCTGAGGTCAGACTTACCAATCGTTTATGCGTAGCATGCAGATGTGTAACATAAGAATGTGCTACGCAAAGTACAGGAAGGCTTTTCTACACAATTGCATATTTGGATTGCAGTCGAAGAAAGTTATTTAAAGATAGTTCATTTTAAAAAATTCCATTTTCAGCATAAGCTATATTTTTATGTTACTTTATTGGATACACATAGTTAAACGTTAATCTTCTTTATTGTAATCTATATTCACAAAATAATTAATGAAATTGCTAATAAATATTACAAAGCTCAAAACCATGAATATTAATTTTTCTCAAATTCATTTTGTAAACAATCCCTATATCGCAGCTCGAAAAGTGCTCTAACTTTAAGCAGCTGTAACTAGGTCAATTTAGGTCGCAGAAGGACGAATTTTTTTTTTATTATGCATTAAATTGTAAAAAGAAAATTTTACTAAATATAACTGATAGGATCGGATGATCGTATAAGAATTTTAATTTTGTAATTTTTATAGGAATTGATTTATTGACTTAAATTTTTTCTGATATAATAGATTATATAATTTGAAGCATTTTTGCAATTGAAACTGTGTGTCTCTGACTAACGGTTAAGGGAATAGCCATTGGTCACTGTTAGCACTGGAGAACCCGTATATTACATAAGTATAGAGCGCTTTTATCCATATAATATAGTATTTCCCATTTAAAAATATTTTTCTTTTTTGTAAATGTCTGTTTGTCATGTCTGTTACCAAGTTTGTCACGTCTGCTACTTATTATAGCAACAGATGACCGGTAACATCGACATTAAAAAGACATTACAAGGAACAAAAATTCATGAGTCTGAATGATTCCATAAGAACATTGAAAGAGACATTAATTTAGACTAATGAACTAATAATCTAAATTATTCAATTGAATTAACAAACAAATAAATATATTTTCTACAACTAATTAAGTTAACAGACATGAAATGCAATAAAAATCCTTACCACAAATAGACTTTTGCTTTTCAGTCAAATGCCAAAAACTCAAGAAGTGTGTTTATATTTCTTTTCCTACCATGCTCTTTAATGGTAAGTAGGTGTTGATATTTTCAAACTTCAATTTTGTTGTTTAAAAAGTTGAAAATAATGCATAGTAACAGACATGACATCGATGTCCGCACAGCTATATTTAACTGTCAAAAGTCCTGTAATTTTCTTAAAACCTTTTCATGATGTAATTTAAACTCTAGTTCACCATGTAAAAGCATGTCGGGACAGAAATTTTAGTTCTTAAAAAGTAATTCTGCATAACACGTTTCATGTTCTCTGATTCGACAGCTATATGTCATCATCTTAAATCATATCTTCTTTTTTAATTTCATTTTTTTAATGTATAGTTTCAGTACTGGTATATATATATATAAACCATGATTAAAGGAAAAATCATTTAAATTTTCTTATACCTTGTATAGGGAAAATTTCAGGAGGCCGTTTTCCCCATGAATAGGTGATTTTCCGTTAAAAGAAGGAAAATGTTTAAACTTTTAGAAATTTCATATAAAAACGGTAAATTTCCGTGTTTTGTTTGTTTTTTGCACTGCAAGTAGTTTTGAAAATGGCTTTTCGTCAGACATTTTCAGCTGGAAAAAAATATTGACATAAAACGCTGTCTTATGAATAACTATCTATTAAACTAAATGAATTAATAATATAATAAGAATTCACGTATAACCAAGTGTGTTTCATTCACATTCATAAATATTAAAATGGGAAAAAGGTGTTTTTCCACCCAGAATAGGGAACTAGAAATAAGTAAAGCATAAATTTCATATAATTTTAGCAGTCAATGTATATTTTTCCTTTTTTTAATAATTGTCAGTATATCTGTAAAAAATTCTAAAATGATCGGTCAAGCAGTTTGAGAATAAATGTTAAACATGCACTTATGAACATTGAAATTAATTTCTTGCCAACCCAATAATTTCAATGCGTTAATGATAACTGGACAACACTTGTTGAGCATTTCTTTACTAAAGTTACATTCTGTGACTAAAATACCTTTCGCTTCAACCTTTAGTTACCCCTGAGCAAGTTCAGTTAGTGGGGAAAAGCAACAGTCTCTCGCTTTATAGGTCGAGGGTGCGATTTTAGCGATTGCAAAAGAAGAAAAGTTAAAAATAAGATTATCAATCTGTATTAATAATACATAGATAATACGATAATACGTAACAAGTGAAAAATTGTTAATTAAAAGCGCACTTAGCTATACTTTAAATTTCATCTTATTATTTAACAATTTTAGTGAAACAAAAAGTTACTGTCCAGATTTTTCGAAAACGGAAAAATCATAAACAGAATGAACATTTTCTGACAACTTTGCTGTCGGTCCTTTTCCGTTTATATACAGATATATCATATTTGTTACATCTAAAGCAAGAGTTGTAGATTTTATTTTCTTTCAAGAAATATTAAAGGTAATTCGGGGGTAGATATAGTTATGGGGAAAATACGAATTTCAAAGTTTCAAAGTTGAAATTTTTCATGATTACAGTTCTTTCCTTACATGTTAACTGCTCGGAAAATAACAAGACGAAGAAATGTAGATTTAAAATATTACGTGTTCAAACTTAAAAAAAAAATGTAATGTCTTCATGTTGAACCTTTCTTGTTTCTAATTTTTAAAGCAATCGCGCGGAAGAGCAGCAAAAAATGCATTTATTGTTTGGGAATGACATATATTAAAACACATTTTGTAGATAAGAGAGAAAGCTCTTCTCTTGTAATTCGCTTTGGCTGTTAAGATGTAACAAAATATGCGTCAAAACTTTTTCAAGGAAAAAAAACCCGATTATTTTCAGACGTTTTCATTCGTGTCATACTGGATCGATAAAAAAAAGTCCTTATTTGTTTAGATGCCGCTCAAAGTATAAACGACAAAGCATTTTTGCGAAAATATCAACTCGTCCCAGTGGTATAATGACTGGAAATTCAATGAAAAGTTACTGTACTGAATTGGGGGGGGATTACACTGAATTATCAGTTATATCAAGGAATACCAATGGGACCCTAGTAGCACAATTAGTTTAAAAGACGCTCTAAAGGCTTTCAAAAGACGTCTTTTGAGCATTCATTTCAATACTAAGCATAGTTATCCATTTATCCCATAGGGTCATTTGAAACTACCTGCGAGACATATATGTCCCGGAATTAGCGAAACGGTTAATCACGTCGGTGTCCACGCGAGAACACAAAACTCTGACATTTTGACGATTTTAATTCACGGAGAATAAATTGGATTTCGATAAAATACTTAAGGGTGACAAAGCTACACGATAATCGTTTACATTTTAGTACATAGTCCCCCATTAAAATTATCATTTATTTGTAAAATTGATGTCAGAATTATTTTTATTTGTACTGGCATCTGCTGAAAACTGGAGAATACGATAGAAGTACATCGATAAAGACAACTACTGGATAGACTGTCCAATGCTGAAAAAGTGTAGTCTTTGCCATTGCTCAATTTAAGTACCAACAAAATGACGGTCGATCAAATAGCCCATCGTAGGGAATGTACGTGAGACGATTTTTTTTTTTTGAGACGAGAAAGAGATTTACAGCTTTTTTGAGAGACGAGACACACATTTTTAACATTACTATTCAGGGATTTTGCGCGACGAGACAAAGGCTGTTTTGCGAGACGCCTATTTTTCGCCTCGCGTCCATCCCTAGCCCATCGCGTGCCACGGATCTAAAGAACATTTTTGACGGGGAGCCGGTGCGTGAGACGTAAGACCTGTCTTCCTTTCCGATAATAGCTGAAGTGTACGGTTTTGGGTTGGATTCCCATTCATCCCCTGGTTGTTTCTGTCTGTCTTAGGAACAGTAAATTTCCTTTCACCGTGATATAGTAAAAACTATCAGTATGTTCGCTTTATTCGACGATGATTTATAAGCGGTTTCTTGATACCGAGAAAGCAAGTCCAGACATAAATGTTTCAAATGCAACAACAACATTTCCGTCACAGCCGGCTGTGCAGTCCACACTGTAGCCGCAGTGTACAACTTAAGTAAATATATCTCTGATTCAAGGAGTTTTTTTTTATTTTTCACAGTTATTCCATCAAGAACACTATCTGAGCTAAAATATTCCCGACTAAATTTTTGAACCTGGGCATTTCACGTAATTCTATGAACGGTATAGGTTACAACAGACAGCATAAAACAATTCCGAAAACACGTGCCATTTATTTTACTAAGAGTTCTGCTGTCATCTCAAACAGCGAATTACGCAATTATATAAACCAATCTAAATAAATAATTTATACTATACGAAATTTACTTAAATTTTAGTTATTAAATAAAGCAGTGAATATGCAAAAGAAATCATATCGAAAGTGCATTATTTTGGTAAAAGGGATTCTATTGGGAAATGCGCTACTTTTGAAAATGAAAAGAATAAACCTGCCTTTATGTTGTTTGTATCTTTTTCATAATTTCATAAAAATGTCTTTTTCCTCAAAAAATTATTGCCACCAGAGGCAATCTCGAAAAGTTATTTGAAAGCAAATACCATGTATGAACATAATTCAGAAAGAAAAAGAATTCGATTTGGATGTTTTGGGGTTTTAGCACAAACTTATTTTCAGAAGAACAAATAAAATTTTCGTTGTAGAAGTCATATTTCTCGTTTCTAGAACTATATCGATATTGCATTATTTTTTTCTTATTTACTTTGATTTTAAACGCACTCACTTCTAATAATGTTAGAAAATATTTATCACTTTAAGTCAGTTTATGCAGAGTGTCCTAAAAAGATAGTAACATACTTTAATTCTTAACAAATTGGGGTAAGTGGGCAGTGTAATTCGGAAAAAAAAATTGCAAAATGAAGTAGAAAAAAAGGACTACGTTAAGAAAAAATTCCTCTCGTAAATTTTCAAAGAGTGACACCTTTTTAAAGTTGTTTAGGACCCCCGTAAAAAAAATTGCATAGGTAATATGTGCCCCTACACAAAAGATTTGATGGACAAAATTCAGTCTTTTACTATAAAACGTCTCAGAGATATCTTTAAACAGATCTATTTATGAATTTAAATGTTAGCATTAGTTTCTAAAGTGGAAAGAGATATTTTCGTTCGTAATTTCTGAACGACCTCTGAAATGAGATTATTCGATGTTTCCTTCGTTCTATTTTCTTCCCTTCGAGATCCATCGAAAATTACTTTAAGTCAGCGTATATTCATTCATCTTAATATCTTTGACTTTAAACGCACTCACTTTTTAGAATATAATTCTGAAAATTTGTTCATCACCTCATTAGTGTATGGAGAACATCTTACTAATTCGGAATTTTTTTGTACGAGAGTTGTATACAAATTTAAAATGTGTAACTTTTTCTGAAAAATAATGGGATGAGTTTCTTCGTAGCGTAATCTTTTTTCCAACCTTACTTTGAACATTTTTAAAAATTAACATTGCTCATTTATCTTTAATAAATAAAGAATTAAAGTGTGTTACCACCTTTTTAGAACACCCTGTATAATGCAAGAACATAAATATTTCTTTTTAAGCTCTTTCATGTCTGTTAAAATTTCATAAGTTTACCCATAAACAAGGGAAATAGCTTAACCCTTTGAGGCGCAACCCTTTCCCAATGCTGAAAAAAGGGCAGCCGTTGCCATCGCTCGACTTAACTACCAGCAAGATGGCGGACGATCGAAACGTTCATCGCGTGCCACAGATCTAGAGACCCTTTTTTTTTTGGCTGTGCGCGAGCACAACCAGCTGTTTCAAAAAAGGGTCTCTAGATCTGTGGCGCGTGATGACACAGCCAGCTGTCTTCAAAAAAAGGTCTCTAGTTCTGTGGCACGCGATGAATGTTTCGATCGTCCGCCATCTTGCTGGTAGTTACGTCGAGCGATGGCAAAGGCTGTCCTTTTTTCAGCATTGGGGCAATTTCTCCAGCTGTTCTCGCATTCTTCCATTTTTCAGCAGATATCAGTGCTGTTAAAAATAATCGTGACCATTTTTTTACGGGAAATGACGTGCTAAACAGCAAAGGATTCTCGTAGAGCTATGTCACCCGCAACTATTCTTATAGAAATAAAATCTATTCTTCGTGACTGGCAACAGTCAAAACGTCAGAGCGGGAACACTGCGCGTTAAAGGGTTAAGGGCAATCCATCTTGGTAAACCAAAAATAGGGCAACACTTATGACTTAGCTGCATCACCACATTATGGTTTTCTGGAAACCAATTAGAATTCTGATGCATCCTAAATTAATTACCCGGCCGTAATTTCTGCTCCAAATTATTCATAATTTTTTTCCCTCCACAGAAAATATTCCCTCTGGAAAGGTCGAATCTTGTGTCATTTCGCACACTTTCATCCTAGTTCCTTCTCATCCAAAACAAATGTTAACACGTGATCAGTTTCAAACGGCAAATGCAGTTCCTATGTTACGTCGGCTGTTTACTCCTTTTCCATCATCTAGGCAGCTTTCCTGTCCTTGGAGAAAATTAATAAGCCGTACAGACCGAGTGTACGTTAAACTTAAGTAATAGTTAGAAGAAGTTGTCTTTGAGAGAGAGTAAAAAGTAAACCGTAGACTCCCTTCTGTGGATGGCAGACGAATGAGTTTATTCGTGTTTATTTCAAATAATTATGAACATTCGTTTTCTCAAGCTCAGAATAAACGCTTGATTAAGTATCAACGTAGTTTTAGGCGTGGTCTTTCTACTTTCTAGTAAGGCTGTAAAGAATGTATAGCAATAGCGAAAAACTTGATTTTCAGATTTTTATTAATATACTAGCCGCTCCAGGCGACCAGTTGTGGTTCGTCATCTTAATAAATCTTATTCGGGGAGAATCATGTTCCTCACTGGCTTCCTTGGCACGTAAATTAGTCAGATTTTGAATGGAATTTAAAATTAAGATGTTACATACAGGAGTGGCCCTAAGGTAAGCGGCTCCCCCTGCTAGTGTAAAAAAGACGCCCCTTTTATGCTTTACTTAGTTTTTGAGTTCGAAATGACACTCCTTCGAAGCCGGCGCCCAGATGCGATGCTTACTATCTCGGGTCGTCCCTGGTTACAAAAATTCAGATGGTTAAATTTTAACAACCTACAAAAAGGTACAAATTATTTTAGTCCTATATTAATTCGGAAGAGCTTCTGGATATAGTGGCCTTTATCAAAAACGGAAAGGAAAAAAAAAAAAAAAGAAAATCTGAAACACTTTCAGATTTTAAATACGCACTGAAGTGCTTTATATTAAAAGCGTATTATAATCCATGGATATTTCCTATTTTCTTTTCTTATTCCATTAAGTTGGAAAGTGTATCATTATTCATGAGTGTGATTAAATAAAATTAAAATTGATATTTCTATCATTTTTTTTCTGGATGTAATACATTAGAAATCTGTGGTACAAAGCTGTTCAGAAAAATGCACAATTCGAACTGAATGAAAATTTCAAAAACTTATCGAGGTGTATTCATAATCCAAATAGCATACGATAAATTGCGCCAAGTGCTAGAATCATATTTTCTCAAAATCATATATCAACCATTTTATTTTTCGCAAATTAAAAAGTTGCACATTTTACTCTCGGAAAATTTCCAAATCCTATTTTTCTTTTGAGTATAATACATTTCATTCCTGCTCATTTCATATGCACACGATATTTTAATTAAAAAATAACCTTACAAATAATGTAAAAAAATCGTTATTCTTTTATTTTTACTTCAAGAGCAGATTCATTTAATAAACTTGCCAAATATGGCGACCTAGATATGCTTAGTTCTCACTTTCTCCGCTGCTGGGTTGCAATTGCGAAATGGCGGAGAGCAAAAATGAGCCTTTTGCGACACGTTTTTTATTGATATCTCCTAAAATAATTCGAATTTCGAAAAATTCGCTTCGAGGTATGTCGGAACCCGTCCTGGAGGATATCCACGCAAAATTTGGTAGGTCTAGGATCACCGGTCTGGAAGCTACGCGAGACACAGACAAACAAAGTAACAAACCGACTGACATTTTACAGTTTGTTTTATTTATATAGATAGATCTATTTTGATCATCACTGAATTTGTTTTGATTAGTTTCTTCGTGATGTTAGTACGTTCTTTTGTGTATACACTGCTGGCCACGCAAATTGCAACACCAAGAAAAACAAGAGATATCACAACAAAATTTATTGTGTAGATAACATGTTGACCAAGTAACAAATGATTAAATTTACAGCATTCTATGAAGCGTGGTTCCTGCCAAAATCAGTACCCAGAGTAGCCGCCGTTGTTGGAGATCACAGCTGCCACACGCCTCGGCATTGATTCAAAGAGACTTTGAATGTGTTCTTGGGGTACAGCAGACCAAGCAGCTTCCACACGTTGCCAAAGTTGATCTGGTGTGACAGCTGGGGATGAACTCTGGGTCAGTCGTTGAGCAACCATGGACCACATGTTTTCTATCGGCGAAAGATCCGGAGAGCGCGCCGGCCAGGGAAGCAATTCAATCTGGTGATTGACGAAGAACCCTTGGACAATGCGTGCCACGTGTGGCCGTGCATTATCCTGCTGAAATATGGCTGTTGGCAAGCCCTGAAGGTAAGAAAGGACAACTGGCTCCAACACCTCGGAGATGTAGCGCTGGCTGGTTAAAGTACCGGCAATGCGTACTAGAGGAGTGCGAGAGAGATATCCGATACCGCCCCATACCATAATACCCGGTGCAGGACCAGTGTGACGGTGCATAATGCAGCTGTTCAGCATCCTCTCTCCACGGTGTCTCCAGACTCGAATCCGACCGTCGTGGTGTTGCATACAGAAGCGTGACTCGTCAGTAAAGAGAATTTCATTCCATTCTGTCGTCCACATCCTTCTTTCATCGCACCATTGGCGGCGGAGACGTCTGTGGTTCCGCGTCAGAGGTAGACAAAGCAACGGACGTCTTGCGGACAGACCATTCTGCTGTAAACGACGTCGAATGGTACGCGCAGACACTGGATGATGCGTTACAGACTGAATCTGCTGTGATATGGTTCGTGATGTGACTGAGCGGTCCGTCACTGCCATGCGTACAATCTGCCTGTCATCACGTGACGTGGTGCACTGAGGTCGATGCGGTCGATCACGTCTGTCCGTCGTACCCTCCTGCACCCAACGATCACATATCCGCATCACAGTTGTTTGGTTTCGTCCAATACGACGACCGATTTCCCTGAAAGATAACCCACAATCTCGGTATGCCACTATCCTTCCTCTGTCAAACTCGGATACTTGATCAAAAGATGATCGTTGTTTCCTACGAGGCATAATTTATCGTTTTTTTGAAAAAAAAGCAAGAAAAACACAATTGCTGTACTTGAAACCGTCGAAATCTCCAAGCCTTAAATAGCGCTTTGAGGTGGCGCCACAGGCGCGCTTGATGTGCGTCTGCGCTGAAATTCTAATCATTTGCATATCTCACCTCAGCTAATGCATGTTGTAAATTTCATATTATTTGCATGCTTCCTTCAGGGTGTTGCATTTACGATGGCCAGCAGTGTATGTGTATGATCAATTTTCAATACGTTCAAGAGGTTCATGGGCTATACATGAAATTGAATGTAAGCATTTGTTGCAAATAGTGCAAAAATATTTTTCTTTCATAATTTCTGTACGACCCCTGAAATGCAATCATCCGACGTGATTCTTATCCGTTCAAACGCCATTTAAAAAGTGGTTTAATGTGGTTGAAAAGTGGTTTTAGGATGTATTTATCGTATCTCTAACAGTTTTTAGGATGTAATTCCCAAATTTTGTACATTACCTCATTCTTGTATGGGAGCACATTTTACTAGTTGAGAATTCTTTTGTACGGGGGGTAGTATACAAATTTAGCCACTTTTTTAAAATTGAAGAAAGCAATTTTCCCTAGTCTTTTTCGTTGCCTTATTTTGTACATTTTTCAACTTACATTGCTATGAAGCGGTTGAGGTAAAGTTAAAATATTGTTAAATTACTTCGGTGTGATCGTACTTAGTAGTTGTAGTACAAAGCACCGATATACACAGGAACGGAGCAATTTATGAGACAAAATATTACTTTAAATGTTTTTATTTATAAAGGAATTATTAATTAACTATAGATACATATTGGTGGCGGTGGCTGGCGGCTAGGTAAAAGGCAGTAATTAACGTACTTCTATATCAGTATCCAAAATTGAAGTCCAAGAGAAAACACGAAATGCCCAGGAGGCCAAATTGTCGAGAACCGACGCAGGAGCATTAAACGGACGCCAAATAAAACGCCAACAACATATCCGTTATGACCGGCTTTATTGCAGTCCAGTAGCGATATCAAATAGAAAGAATTTTAAAAACCAGACTGTCCAAAAGTATGAAACAAATAATGTAACAGCTAAATTTTAACCCAAAATTAAATCCAATGTTATTTATTAGATTTGTTACCTTATATGGTCATAAACAAACCATCGAAAATGAAATGTTCTTAATCGGAAGAAAACGCTAAGTAATGTATATAGCGGACATGAAAAAGTTGGGCAGAGAAGTTATTTTTACAGCAAGACCAACGCCATAAATTATATTAATGTAACAACAGGTACACCGAAAATCTTTTAAAACGGAAGCAAAAGGAATAGTTTTGATATTTAAAAAATGCTGAACGATTTTAAATTTAGAATAGAAAAGCCAAACACAAATTAATTAAAAATATGTGATGAAACTGCATCACAATTGCCAACTTTTCTCTAATGAGTAAAGAATTGAAGCGTGTTAAGATCCTTTTTGAACTTCCTGTATGTATCTGTGTGTGCATGTGTGTGTGTGTGTGTGTGTGTGTGTGTGTGTGTGTGTGTGTGTGTGTGTGTGTGTGTGTGTGTGTGTGTGTGTGTGTGTGTGTGTGTGTGTGTGTGTGTGTGTGTGTGTGTACGTCTGTAACAAAAATAAAGGCAAACCTACGTTTAACTGTTTAGAGTGAAGATAATCAGTTCTTTGCGAATAAAAGCCAAAGTGTGTAACATTTCCATCTTAACCGCCTAAAACTGAGTTTAGCCAACTAGCTTTTCCAACGCTTCTACCTTTAGCTTTCTAAAACCGCTTCCAACTGGTCTTTAAATGCCAGATCGTTACATAAAATCCTTCACTTAGCACAAAATAATTACCAAAAGAGCAAAGTTAGTTAACACCTTTGAGAATTTTTTTTATTTGTCTCAGTAACAGCGCATGTAAGGCCATTATCATCATTTAATATTGAAATGAATATAATTGAAATACAGATTGATAATTACTTTTTTTCTTTTATAATGTACGTAAAGCAACCGCACATTTATAGGAAACATTCAGGAAATTTTTACGGAAATTCTGCTTTTATATTTGAATGCAGGAGAATTTCTCTACTTAAGGATCAGCTGCTCTCTGAAACGAAATTTTTTTCTTAACTGGGAGACGGAAAGTGCCTGGCCCAAACCCAGGGCGCGTCCGTCGACCTAGCTGTTCGAAAATATCGCTGATTTTCTCCGATACTTAACGTAAATACGGGTTCGCCTTAGAAATACGGGTACCCTTAGAAAGACTTCCACGGAAGGCACCATCCTCTCCCCCAGATCGTTAATGCAGTAAATCGGCCGTAATCCCAAACAAACGAAATTTCTTCTGGAATTTACAGCAATAAAAATCCGCAAAGTACGGAAATAGTACTGTGGTCCCATTTGCCCCAGCATATTTTCAGTATTTTCTCTTAACTTTTTTTTACAAGCCATTAACTTGTAGTTTCGAGAATGTCTCAGTTCTGCAAAAAAAGTTCAAGTTTTATTCGAAAACTCCAAGTGATCTAAAATCCATACAGAATTTTCGGAGGGAGGAAATATGTATGCAGATTACAAAATATCCTTTAATAAATATTTCCTCATTTATTCCCTCTCCCAAAATTGTGTTTTATCGCAAAATTTATTTTTAGAACACTAATTAGAAAAAACAAAAATAATGTTTCTAATTTCACTTTTTTACGAATTCTGTTACAAACTTAATTTGTATAGTTAAAAAAAATAAGGAAAAGGTTTTGCGCTTTGAGTTTTATTTTCCAAGTTGTTTCAAATTTCAAATAATAATTTCAAACAGTTTCGAGAACGAAAATTCTCTGTAACAGAAAACTGATATCACCGGATAATTCAGATGTAAAACTAAAGTTAACTTTACCCTTAATTACTTTGCAGCTGTTCCAGCTTTTTTTTTTCTAAGTTTAAAAATTTAACGTCGATTTTTTTTTTTTTTTGGTCCTCAAAACTGCAGTCACTACTTTCAACGAAAATCGTTGTCATGGTAACTACTTAAATAAAAGTACGTTGTCTAAAGTCATTATTCAGATTTTGTATTGTAAATAAATGTTCCAGTACTCCTTTAGCACTCCAATAGAAACATTAAATAAATGTGCTCAAGAAATATATTATGTACTTTCTTTCATTTCTTTCTTGTCTCATTCCTTATTCAAATTGCGATTATCTAAAGTTTAATGAAATAGCATTTACTCAGTCCAATATTGGAAATATAATTAGAGTGCGTTTATTTTAAAGGGGTAAAAAAACTTTACGCGTGGTACATTTAAAAAAAAATCGATTTGGACTCTCTAGAGGTGCACTATTTCTGAAATGAAAAGGAATATAAACCTGCACTTAATATTATTTGAATCTCCTCTTCATATATATAGATATATATATTTATAAACTCAATTTCCACAGGGAAAGGGGAAAAGTTGCCACCTGAGAGAAGTTTAAAAAGCTATTTTAAAAAGCAACTCGACATATGAGTATAATTTCGAAAGGCCAAAAATTCAATTTCTAGCTTTCGAAAGTATTTTATTATAAACTCGTTTTAGACATGCTGATAAATTTCGGACAAGAATTTATATCGATATAATATGTTTAAAGTATTTTTCTTGTGTGTTTTATCAACAACAAAAAAGTTCAAAAATGTATAGTCATTCTTGTATAGTAAAAAAGACTATCGGTAAAACGTGTCAATGTACATGACACATAGAAAGATAGATAGATAGATTTTTTAAGGTGATGGAAGAGAATATGTAACAATAACTATGATTTCTTTGAGAATTGTAGAATACCTCTGTTCGACACTATGAGTTTATGTTTAAATCGTGTGAGCATAATTCGAAACCTATAGTTTCTATTTCGAAGCTTCCTGAGCTATGTAACAAAGGACATTAAATTATAAAATGTAGACACTTTTGTGTGAAACGTACTTTATAAATACTAGCGAAAAGTTTATTTGAAGAGATAGTTTAAGCTTTTCTGCTATGAAATAAGAAAAGTGGCCAAACCTATGTACAGTGTAACACAAAATTGTGATGAATGTATAATACGAGGGGAAAAGAAAGGTAAATGGAATTTTTGGTTCTAGCATTTTTCAAATGAAAATTTTGTTTCATTTCAGTAGAAACACTACGAAATTCCTCCGTACAGAGTTATAACACTTATCTTTTATTTTTTTATTAGTTTAAATACACGAAGGAACAGCTGTAAATCACCTTCATGTTTTAAGTAAACCATTCGAAATCCAAAAGTAGGGATTTCAAGAGGTTCAATCTCTAATTAATCGGATCTAAGTCAGCTTACCAGTTTCTGAGTTAGTGTATGTTGTAAACTCAAACAAATCAGTAGAATTGATCAAACAAAAGAGGCCGTTTTTAAGTTATTTCATTTATATAAGTCAAAAATGCCTTCGTTTAACATTATTTCCAAAATTTAGTGAATTCCTTCTCAAGCACCATGGAATTCAAAGTACCCTTTAAAACAAAATTTGTCTGTCTGTTTGTTACGTCTCTTTCTTGGGGCATCGAATAAAAAGGTAAAAGCGAATTAAATAGGGATTATGTTAGGCGGTGACTGAAAGGTAAAGCATCGAATTTTTTCAAAATTTTGAAAAGATATTTGCCGAAAAACGCACAAATGTTGATCATGCATCACATTAAAACGGCACAAGAAAAAAAAGCATGCTAGGTAATTACTCAACTGGAAACATATTTACGGTGAAAAATCGAAATGGGAGAATGTCGGTTTTCATCGGTAAATGTCCATACATACCAAATGTGAGAGACCGAATATTTGATTACATTCTAGTATATTCGGACTACCACTGTGTATGTCGACAAGCACAGATATGCTCTGTTGGAAGTCGAAAAGGGAAGCCAAGGTCAACAAAAACGCACAAAAACGTAGAAAAATATTTTATTCTGTCTGTATTTACCCTTGAACCCGTGGTTCCCTATTATTACAGAAGAAAAATCTACTACAATATATGAATTCCAAACTTTTTATTGGCTAAACGGAGAACAAAAATCGCAATGCTTAATATTTATCCAAGTACAACTTCTATCAATATTAAGAAAGCAAGGAGCACCGAGCATCCTTTCTTCTTTTTACGTTAGAATCTAAAGCTATATGTCTAATAATAATAATAATAATAATACCTGGCAGCCCTTTAAATCTATCACGGCATTTAAATTCTCCGCGGTTAGTCCCCGAGTGAAAACTCCTCTACAAAGTGAGGAACCCTTCTCCTTCCCGTGATTCGTCACTCCTTTCAGCAAAACCGCCCAAAACGGTGCGTCATCCCTCGGACGTTTTATCGTACCTGAAATACGGAGAAGGAAAGGCAAATCTCCGTCATATTCAACATTAGTTATTAATGCATGGCGAACATCGATATAATGAATGTCGACATTTGCCGGTGTAATTGAGAAATATATATATATATCTATATATATTAAATATTTTGGACGCACTCCAATCGATGATGTGAATGTTGACATTTACTAGGGAACAGGGCCGGATACAACTGATCACCAGCCCGGGATATATATGTAAACGGCAGACCACTTACATTTTATTCTGAACAAACTTACATATTATATTTTACGACCTACATGTGTAAGTGACCAGCCTACCGGAAAATTTCCAGGCTTCCCGGTGGGTGCACCCGGACTTGCTGATGAAAGTCGACATTCTAAAGACTTCAGACTTCACGGTAATATTTACATTAACATTTATTCCTTCTTTCCTACTAGACTCTGCACGTGCCAACTGAAATATATTACAATGTCTCTACTTCAGATTTTTAGCAGTTTACTATTGAACGGAAAAATATTTTCTTTACCGCATAAAGCTTTCGTGCTTACTGTGTGTTTCAACGGGCAAATGAATTGAAAGCTATTCTCTCCATCTGTGATGAACGGGATAACAGCTAGTATTTTCTATTATGTTAAAAGCATATAAAAATCTTTCGTGAATTTCACACTACCGACGAACAGTCGCATTCACATGACAAATGTAATCGCTATGCAATAGGTAATTCAGTCGCAATCGCAAAGTCAGCACTACATTCACAAAGAGGGGAGTCCACTGAAACGAAGAAAGTCGGTCACCTCTACAAACATCAACGACTGGGTAATTGGGTACCTTTTCGAGAGTATTTTTTAAATTTTTATCATTTCTAATTGCTGAAATTGTTTTTAATTCTCGATACTTACACGAATGTGAACTAAACATATAATTTTAAACTTTTTAAAAATTATTGTTAGGCTTTTTTTCATTAAATTTTCTTGTATTTATACTTATTATCCAGGTACTCTGATACCCATTATTGTCTCTCGTCTATATACAGGATTATTATTAGAACAAATGTAATCAGTATAATAATTAATTATTATTATGAATTATTTATTTTTTTGTATTGATTAATTGATTATCCTGAAAAATGTAATTATAAAATGAAGCTTACAGGTGTTTTTTACACCTCATTTGGTTGAAAATTTTCGCATGGCTTAAATATTTAATAGCCAATTAGGAATGATTGGATGACACAAGATTTTACCCATTTGCTGTAAAAGACATTCTTTTTATGGCTGCGAGTATCCAAACTTGCCGTACCTAAGCAGCTAGAGCGGAGCTATGCTCGTAATGTAGGGAAAATGTACTCATCTCTTCGTTTTTCTCTGGGAAGTACATCCACCGTGTCAATAAAAATCGTACTTAGTTCAAAAAAGTAATAATTTCAGAAATTTAGTGAGTCAAGAGATGCTTTTATCACGATGTGCAGTAGGAAGCAATATTATGGATTTTTGTTCATAGTAACATACGAACACATATTGTAACATCGTCTTTGCATACAAATAAGGAACTTTGAAAATGCCGTATTTTACATGGAAATTCCTTGCGAGATCCTTTTGTTTCAGAAATAATTATAAACATAGCTTTCAAATGTATTTTGTGAGAAATGTTTATATTACAATATTTCTTGCATAATTTTCATTGGTATACGAACACATGAAACACTGAAAGTTATCGTTTATTTTCTTATTGCTCCTGTAAAATTATCTCTATGCAAAGGAATGTTAATTTAGGTGATATGTCTTCAATAGTAAATGTGAAAACGTAAAACTCCATTCGTGTTTATGTTTTTGTTTATGTAGGATTTCAGAAAAATAGGCTGCATTTCGAATTGTAAATAACACAAAATTCATTTATCTATACGAATTACGGAAAACAAGAAATCTGCCGAACACTGTATAAAATTGGAGTTTTATTACTACTATTTTTCAAGAATAAAAATTGGAATATGAATGGAAACCTATTTTTCTGAGAAGAGAAAATCTTTGAAGAAATATTTTGTTTAACTTTTATTTATTATTAACAATAAAAATTGAATCGTATTTTATGAAGAACTATTAAAATTATTAAAAGCACAGTGATAGATAAATATTAAGTCTGTTCATACTCTGACAGTGAATAAATTCATAATGAAGAATTGAAAAAAATTATGAGTTTCATATATACATAAACACTCTCAATTTTAAATCATTTCTCTGACTCATACCAAATTATTTTTTATTTAGAATGAAAAAGTTGTGACAATGCAAAAGGATAAGAACATGAACATAAAAAGTCATTTCCTCATCCATCTTCTAACTTCCATATTGCTCTGCAACAGTCTCCCACGGGGAACGCTCCAACAGAGGTTCAGTTTTATCTTCAGGTTCATGGAGAGCTGACAATGTCTGACTCCAATATTTATTCTACTTCAAAAATCTAGGGAGAACAGTAAAGCCAATAGCTCATGTATATTCCAGTGGCACAGTTACTAATTTATCTATACATTTTGAAGCTTTAACCCTTTGAGGCGCAACCCTTTCCCAATGCTGAAAAAAGGGCAGCCGTTGCCATCGCTCAACTTAACTACCAGCAAGATGGCGGAAGATCGAAACATTCATCGCGTGCCACAGATCTAGAGACCCTTTTTTGACGACAGCTTGCTTTGCCGCACAGCCAGCTGCGTCAAAAAAGGGTCTCTAGATCTGTGGCACGCGATGAACGTTTCGATCATCCAACATCTTGCTGGTAGTTAAGTCGAGCGATGGCAACGGTTGCCCTTTTTACAGCATTGGGCAATCTATCCAGCTGTTCTCGCATTCTTCCATTTTTCAGCAGATGTCAGTGCTGTTAAAAAGAATCGTAACAATTTTTTTACGGGAAATGACGAGCTAAAAAAATAAAGGATTATCGCGGAGCTATGTCACCCGCAACTATTTTTATAGAAATCAAATCTATTCTTCGTGACTGGCAATAGTCAAAACGTCAGAGTTTGGTGTTCCCAGAGCGGGATCACTGCGCTTTAGAAGGTTAACCTTTTACGTTCCAATGTTCCCAATCGAGAGCATCAAATTAAAAATTCATTGAAAAATTAAATTTTATCAATATTGACTTGAAAAAGTTAACAGATATTGTTAAAATATGACTTGATTCTTTGAAACAGAATTTCCATTTCTATCATGAGTGAGAAACTGAATAAAAATCATTAAAATAGCCAATTTTATAAATATTTTCGGAGCTATCTTGATACACCCCTCTCCCTTTTCAAACAATTCATGTCTTTAATTAAATTTTAAAATCAAGCTTTCATTTATTCTTAATATTTTACTTATCATTTAAACTACCCATAAAAGTATAGTCAAAGTATTTCCCCTAAAAGTATAGTCAGAAATGACTAATGTTCCCAACTGGGAACGCAGTGAAAATTGGGGGGTATAATTTTTTTTCTTCATTTAAATCACTGTTATCCTTTAACTAACGCATTAGATAGCAAAATATGCAAAAAACTAATTAAAAATATTCCTGGATCTGAATTCGGTCTGTAATGGGTTAAGTTTTGTTTTGTTTTTCCTTGAGTAACCTAATTTCCTTGATTGGAAAGAAGTTAATAAAAGTAAATATGTAAGTTAAATGAAATAAAAAGGAAAATATATATGAATATGCAGTATTCATTTTGAATTAAATATCTGATAATTATTAAATTAATTACATTAATTAGGAATAAAAAAGTTGATTGTGCAATTAAGAATAGGCAAAAAAGAAAAGAAAAAGTTTTAATAATAATTCACAAAAACATGCAGGAATTAAAATAAAAATAAGAAGAAGTGTATTTGTTAAAAAAACATATTTCCAGAAATAGCTCAGCTTGTACGCTCCGGGTAGAACAAAACAAAATGACAAAATGCCAGTTCTAATAACTGTCAGTTAAAGGATACATCGTTTACTACTTAATTTCATTTATTAGATTAAAAAAGTCTGTTTATAACAGCTAAGGAGATTCCTTAATGCAACTTAAATCTTAAAAATATGTTTGTGTAACGATTCCCTTATCCAAAAAATCTTTCTCTAAGATCTTAGAATTAGAAAATCTAATTTGCACTTCAGACAGTGCACTCCTCAGTCTTCGTCCCATCTTCATCATTTTTCCATTGCACAGCACTTAAAGCGTCTTGCGAAATATGATTCTTCCATTCCTGTTATTCATTCTGTTTGGAAACTGTTGTTTGTAAGGTTTTTTTTTCTTTCTTCCTCCATTTCTCCCTCTTTTTTTAATTTATTATTTCATTTATTCTGGTTTTAATGTGCATATTTCTGTATTTACTTTATATTTAATTTAAAAAAGAATGTTTTGTCCTGTTTATATATATATATATATATATATATATATATAAACATATTTCAAAAGGAAGAAAAAGCTTTTTTCCTGTTCTTTTGTTGCTCTGTTTTTTATTCTTTTTTGCATTTTTCTATTTTCTATCATCTTCTATTGTCTTTTTTTAATATTTATTTCTTTTTCTATTTTATTTTTTATTCTAAACTTTACTTTTATCTACCTCCCTTCCTCCCCTTCCCTTTTTTCTTATCCTCCCTTGTTTCTTGCTTTTTCCTTCCTCCGATTGGCAACTCGCTCTTGGCTGGTGTTTTCTGTTTACTTTCTTTTCAGTTTCCTGTCCCAGTCTGTGAATAGACTTCTACCGCTACTGACGAAGATTGAATTTTTTTCGATCGAAACACGTGCTTAGCTTGATAATTACCTTTGTGCATTATTTTACAACCTTTTTAATTTTTTTATATTTTGAACACCAGTTATAAGTTTTTTTTTTTTCTATTTTTTGTCTATGATCACTCTTCTTTGGTGTTTAAACATATATTATGGTTTTTCACCACTTTTTTCTTTTAATTCTTTAATCCGTTTCTTTTAATAATATTAATCACTATTATGTGTACGTTGAAAATATTTCTTGTGCAACAAATTTCCTCTTTCTTCCTTCTTTTCACATCGAGTTGCAGGTTTTTCTTAGATGTCATCTAATTAATGAATAATAATTATCACAATAAACATCATATTATTTGTAAAGGTATACTGTTTTAAAAAACTTAGTTCTTTAATTTCAAAATTCTGCATGGATAATTTTTTAACCTATTATTAAGATACTTAAAATACTTAATTCGGGAGTAAATGCAAGAACACGGTATATTGTCCGATCAAAAGTAAGTTGTATAATTCGCCGCAACAACGGGGTATGCATTTTTATCGCCTCAGCTTGCCACTTTTATCTGCAACTCACATTTAGTTCAAATAAAATGCGTTGCTTCACAAAGATCATTACAAGAATCATTAGACCTGAACGATAAGGTTAACTGCATGCTGATGGAGTAGATGGGTCTGGCTTGACCTATCTATTAGAGATTGTTTGGGAAAAGCCATAAATGTAATTTAGATACGAAAATTCTCGTTTGATTATGAGTTATTTGAAATGTTTTACTGGTTTGTTTTAAAATATATCCGATAAGAATACTGAACCTTCTCTATTTGTGCTCAAGCTGGCTGTGCCAGCGCACAGCCAGCTGCGTCAAAAAGGATCTCTAGATCTGTGGCACGCGATGAACGTTCCGATCGTCCGCCATCTTGCTGGTAGTTAAGTCGAGCGATGGCAACGGCTGCCCTTTTTTCAGTATTGGGCAATCTATCCAGCTGTTCTCGCATTCTTCCATTTTTCAGCAGATGTCAGTGCTGTTAAAAAGAATCATGACAATTTTTTTACGGGAAATGACGTGCTGAAAAGTAAAGCATTCTCGTAGAGCTATGTCACACGCAACTATTTTCATAGAAATCAAATCTTGTCTTCGTGACTGACAACAGTCAAAACGTCAGAGTTTGGTGCTCCCAGAGTGGGACCACTGAGCATTAAAGGGTTAACATGTTTATTTTTAATCCTGAACCCATGTTTAACCTGTTAGCTTTCATTATTAGATAGACGCAATAGAGAAGACTTTTCTTCTTTGACCAATATTGCTTGCTTCTAGGGATATTATTGAAGATAGGGGGAAAGCGTGTTGTATAAGAAAAACGATAGTTAGACATTTTAGCAACAGATAGCGCTCGCTATAAGCACCATAATTAAAAGTATTCGACTACAAATGACAAATGAATTGTAAAATAACGGATAAGGTGTAAGTTGCTCGTTAAACCAACTGTACTGTTTAATATTCATGATTGTAAAGGTGTGATATTGATAGTTAGGTAAGCTTATCCTTCACGGACAAGGTAATATTACTTCGGATTGGAAAAGTCAGTTTTATAATTCGGAACTATATTTTTTTCTTTTGCCATACGCCTTCCTCCTTCAATAATATCCCGTTCAAATTTGAAGTCATTCTGATCAATGGTTCTTTTTTTATTGGGTTTTGAAACCTTAATTATAATCATCCTCTACATGCAAATAAATACCATTTCTATAGGAGAAAAAAACTCAAAATACTGGTGTTAAAAGATAAAATAAATAAAAACTTAGTTTTTTACACAAAGTTTTCATTTATTTTAAATACGAATTATTTTAAATTTATACCTTTATTTTAAATAATAATTATTTTAAATTTTATGTTATAGCGTCATATCTATTAGTAAATTTTAGTACTACATATTTTTATGTTAAGTGCTCATGATTTGACTTATCGGTTGTTTAAATTTCATCTCATTTGAACCGATACAATCTAATCTAGAGCACTCTGAAGTGTAGGAAACTTATTTCTTTCAAACTCGTTAACTTTTCCTGTTTATCCATGAAACAATTTGATATCAATAATTTGATGTAACGACACATATTACCCCTACGACACATTTTACCTACGAATTCAATAGAAAACTAGTCTAAAGTTTGAATTTGTTTCCCTGACAAAAATTTCAACAGTACTTTCATCATTTTTGTGTTTTGCTTAATGGGCAATTTATTGGTTTATAATGTTTTCCTGATTCTTGAATCACGCTGTATATATAATGATGTTTAGAACTTCCCAAAGAATATGAAATTTACATTCAACTACAAGCACTCACCAAAAATAGCACATGCTTAAAAAACAGTGAGCGTGATGGATAAAGGTAATTTTTATCAACTGCATGTTTAAAACATTAAGTTGAACACAATCGTTTTGTAACTTGTTTAAAAATATCATCGAATTTATGACATAATGTTTGAAGCGTATTTTAATTCACAACAAAATATAAAATTCCTAGCCATACTAACGTTACTAAAAGGCCATAAAAAGTTATCTTAATGCATTTATAATGAAGAAAGTCGTATAATAATTCCGAAAGTGCGTGTATGATATAATTTGCATTTCTATAGCTTTAAATAAATGAAACTTTTTATAGCAAATGCATCAATGATCATATCTGCATTTTTTAAACCAAGATACAATGATATTATCAAGCAGATATTTTCGATAAAGCTCTTTATTAGCATATGTGTATTAACTCTAGTTATTATTTAAGAATTTAAAGACTAGGAAATGAAAAGTAAAATAATATGCACCACAGCATATTTGCAATATGCTTATAAAATTCCATTATGCTAAATATTCCTCTTTGTAAGGAAAATACAATGCATATAAATATTTAAAGCAACCCACCATATGTAAAATATTTTAAACGAATGTTCAAAAATTCTTTTAAAAATAACATATAAATTTCAGTTCTTATATACAGGGTGGTTATAAATAAGTGACCCTATTCAGACACCTCTAGAACCCGTTCTGTCAATCGGAATTTGGTGAAACTTGGTATGTACGTTATATAGACCACGGGGGAAAGATTTCTGCAATAAAAAATAGTTCAAATTCTGACAACCAGATGACGTTTCTCAAGGATTCCTCATGCAAATTCGTCAAACCTATGAAGAGGCTTGCAGTCAAAGCCAGAGAATCACTCTGCGCACTTTTGTCATCGTTAATCATGCTCTTACAAAAGAAAGATCGAGCTTTACTTGAAACATTATCTTATCAGAACGGCAGCAGTAGATTAGTTGCACTGTGTGCATATCGTCATTGAAAGGGATGGCGAAAAGAGTCCATGTTGAAGAATAGTTGAAGAAGATGATTATGAAATTTGAAGAGACTACAGTGTTTCTCAACCTTTAATGGCTGAAACACTGAAAATATCTAGAATTATTTTTGGCACGCATGAACATAAAAATTGCAAAGGTTGTATGATACAAAAAATTTATAAATACAAATAACTTTAAAAAATTGTTCATTTACCATAATAATAATAATAATAATAATACATTCAATGAAAGGGCTAAGCCTGTCTTTGGATGGGTCTTGCTGCAAACAGCTGTTTAAAAAATTGGCAGAACGGTTTTCCATGCATGAAATAAAAGTGTCGCTCTTCTTAGTGTATAGCTTACTGAAAGTGAACAAGACAGAACATGATAAACAGAAAATCTCATATCGCTGATATGACACCACGCAGTTTTACTAATTTTTCAAAAGCCCTGGCGGCACAGTACACTATATCTCACGGCATATCAGTGTGCCGCGGCACATAGGTTGAGAAACACTGAACTAGAGACTTGGATATGTTTCCAGGAAGAGGGCGGAAACTGGTTTCTAATGAAATTGTCGAATATGTCACTACTGCTGTGGTTGAATCATGTAATATCCTGTACTTTTTCGGAAATCTGGCCTACTCATTTACCTGAATTAAATCCCTGTGATTTGTGAATGTGGGGATTCCAATTAAACCTTGTTTATGGGGGAGCAATTAGAACTTTACCTAAGTCGAAAGCCAACATTTCCCGCCATGTGACTAAAATCTCTCGAGACTTTCTTCGAGTAACCATTCAACACGATATAATGCGCTTTCAACTCCATAGAGTACACATTGAGCACATTCTGTGACTGAATAAATTTTAATGATTCTGGTAGATTTTTTTGTTCCTCTCTAGGAGCCACAATTCCCGCTGGGGGTCAACATTTGACATATTCTTTTTTATTGCAAAAATCTTTTTCCCATGGTCCATATATCGATACTAAATTTCAACAAAATTTGATATTCAGAACGGATTCTAGAGGCTTCTGAATAAGGTTACTTAATTTATAACCACCCTATACTTTAATCTTAGTATTACTACAGCATTTATAAAAATGCTTCCCTATTTAAAACTCTAAACATCTGAAAACCAAATTTTTCAATCGCTTAATTTAAATACGCGGTATCGTAACTATAATGACTAAAAAGTGATTTATTATAGTGCATTTATTGAACTTTTTAAAATGTATTACATTAAAAAAAAATTATGTGTCTGTTATTTCTGAAATAATTCTTATAGTACATTTTTTAATTACACAGAAAAAATGCATAAATTTTAAGTCTTTAATTCTAATCTATAAATTTCAAAAATACTTTCGATGGTAAGTATTGACTGTTACTTATAGTGTTGTGTCGTAGTAGCTACAAAATTTATTATCCTGCAAGTGATTGTACTGCGGTATTATGCTCAGGAGGTTTATTCTACCTCAGTTGTTTGAATATAGTAGGTGGTTAGCTTTCCACTCTCCCGATTCAGTTGTTAGTTATCGACTGATCTGTGTTCTAACGACTTTCTGACGTATCCCTAACCTCATTTAGCCAGTCACGAGAGCCCGTTAATGCTCCTTCCTGTGGTACCTCCTCAAGGCGGGGCAGAGATAACGACTAGGCTTTTCAACCGATTCGGGTAGAATCAACCCCCCCCCGGGTTTACTGCATGTGTGCATTGAAAATGCCCCTCAGCTTTAAGACCTACCAACTAAACTCCTTACTATGAAGGAGTAACACCATCCTTGATGGAGGTCCAAATAACCTGAAAGAAATTATGGGCTGTGAACAGGCAGTGTCCTTCTACGGAAGAAAATCCTTTTGGGATTTGAACATCCTTTCCTCTTAGTCTAATGACAACCAAACCAATTTTAACTCTCATTTATAAGTACCCTTGTTTCAATAAATATCAAAGCAGTTGGAAATTCGCTAATTAGCATTAAACGTTTGCTTAAGTGCCACAGTTCTTTAATAGTTTCAAAAGAATATTCAAGATAACATCAAAATTGTTCTGTGCTGAAGAAGAACCACTTATTCAATACCTTTCTAATCACATTTGTTGACATAGTTGATTTGTGGTGCGTAGCTACTTGCTAAATATTTGATAAATTTTCGTGCTGCCACCTCACCCAAACGCTACTGATAAATACATGCAGTATTCTGCTTTAAATTATGTCAATGCAGTACAGCCTAATAACCTTATCCACATACTTTTCTCTTTAAAAACACACACATAAAACATTCTGTGTTCACTATTCGAATAGGATTGATTTATAAAAGTTTGTTTGCAATGCTGCATACTGGCTCGAATGATCAATAAAGAGATGGCATTTTAAAAAGTAGAGGTTACTGTTTATTTCCTTTAAAAAGTCATAAAACGTATTGTAAACATAGCTAATTCAGAGAAGTGTGCAAATATCAGTTCTGTGTATTTTAAGGTGTAAAAACACACGCAACGTAGCAGTGTCACAAATGAGAAGTTTACAACTTAAAAACAGCTGATGATCTCGCAGGTTGTCCAGAAAAATTCTTAGTCATAATTTAGTTCCGGAATATTAGATAAAAAAATATGTACAATAGTGTATCGATTGTTCGAGTTTCCCATAAATCCCAGTTAGGGAAAACAATCAGCTTAGATCCAAAATAATGACCAACACATACAAAATATGTGAAAGAATTTTTTGCACCACATGATTCAAGTACTTGGCGCACCCGGAAATCGAATAAGAAATCCCCCTCCCAAAGAAAATGGGTGTATTCTAATTCTTCCTATAGATGCCCTCACAGATGGTTGGAACGTATATAAATTTCCTAGTAATTGATGTATATTTACGGGAGCTAGATCACAGACGGACAGAGAAACAAACCGAAATCATAAACACTTTTCAACCTTGTTGGAAAGTATTAAAAATGAAAGGCGCATCGAATACAAAAGGCACTGATTCCGGACTGAAATTTGCCAGAGGCACGGAACGAGATTTGTGTCTCTGACACATTTGTGCCTCCGGGACTGCTTCGAATTTCAGGGGTACATGCAGATTGACAAAGGCACAGTGTTCTTGTCATGTTCTTAAAGGTTCCTTTCATTTTTCAGAGGTAAAAATTTTCACAATATGCTTCTTCAATCAGAAGCACACTTTTCAAGGTGGTATCAAACTTGAAATTCGATTCATCCTTTATAAAGAATGAAAAATACATGTGAAAATGGTTGACTGTAAAACTAGTTTTACTGACTGAAGCGTTATAATGCAGTGAAGTGTAAGCAGTGACTGTGTTGAGTGAGTAAACACATGAAGGTTTGGAAAAACGCTCCCATGTGTCAAAAATGTTTAAAATTCGTTTTTGTTTTGGTACCTCCGCTAACAACCAGTAGCGTAATGCTGCACACTTCCTTTCCTTAACATTTCTCTGTTCGATTGTAGCTATCGCAAAATGTAAACTTCGACATAAATACATAGAATTAGATTTGATTTTAGACATTTGAAATGTAAATGATTGTGTAAATAAAAAATTATTGGGAAGCAATAGATAAAAATTCTCATCATTAAAGCTTTTCGAATTTACCTTATCCTACAGTACACATATATCATTAGTGTTTGTTCATCTGAACACACTTTAATTCCTTCAAATGCAGTATTTCGCACTCATTTTAATAGTCAGAGAAAGAATTATGAATAAAGCGATGCCACCCCAACCTGCAAAAATATGAATATATTTAATCTTCTTTACTTCTTTTACCTCTTGAAATGGAAAATAACCCTTTATCTATTATAAATGTTTAGCGCTCCTTGCTTCGCTAAATAAAGTCATCAGTCTGTTATCCTGGGCAAGAACGAAAAACACCAAAACAATAAACTATAATTCAAGTTTTGGGTACAAATGCTTTGTTCCTCGGGTTAATTCTCTTCCCAGTGAATGAAGCCCGGAAATGATGGTAATAGATGGAGCTGTCGTATAGAAAACTTCCATGCACGTTTCAGCTGTTCGTATTTGTTTAAGGGAAAAAGGGGTCGAATGGAACATAATGAAAGGAGTCTAGATTTCGATCGCCGGTGTGCTTTGTGTTTTTAATAGAAGTGAAAGCTGTGTAATTACTATTCAAAATTAATTCATCATTCATTTAGGATCTAATTTCCTTGGCTGTTAATATAGTGTAAACATTGGAAGCCTGGCCCGTCTTTCCAGTGACTGCATTATAATGAGGAGATTTTTTTTTAATTACGTAAATTTCGAGTAAATAAAGTTTCTGAAAATAAGTGGTCACAATCCGTCCTCATAATCGGAACCACAGAAGAAGAGTAAATAGAATGTCGCTATAAACGGTGTTGCAGAAAACCGTGTGCATAAAAAGCAGTATTCAATATGAATCTAAGACAATTTTAGATTCATAACCATCCATAGAACTCTAGACTGCTCAATGACATCAACGTTATAAAAATGTGCAGCCGTTGTCGTTGCTCGGTTTTATTACCAGCAATATGGCAATAACACTCGATCGAATCACCAAAGGCGTACCACACAACCAACTAGTTCCAAGAAGTTCATTGACTCTGTGGCACGCGATGGGAGATTCGTTCGACCATCATGTTACTGGCAGTTAAATCAAGCGACGGCAACAACTGTACTTTTCGGCGACGGGTAGTCTATCTTGTTGTTCTTTTATAGCGGAAGTTCTCAATAAAGCGAAAGACACCATGGAAGTATGCAGTATAGACTTAAGAACAAGCTCTAGCAAAATGTCAGTCAGAGTGGAACATGAGTCTAACAGTATCGTATGTAAAAATAAAATAAGGAACAAGCTCTAGCAAAATCATAGTCAGAGAGGAACGTGAGTCTAACGGTCAGGTATAATAACATTTTTATTGTTGTGAGTATAGAATTTTTGTCTCATTCAGAGAAATTTAAATTTATTTTAAAATAATCATGTCTGTATTAACCAATACCTAGCAAAATTTCGAAAAAATTTATCAGTCCATTGTGTTTGAACAGAATTTCCTCACCATTACACCCTATCACTGATTGCCTCTTAACTCAAAATTATAATACTAAAAAAGTTCCGGGTCAAACATAATCTATTAGGCCACCCACACCTCCTTATAAATAAAAACAAAAGTCTGTGTGTTTGTTTATCCATGTCGCCTGGAAACTCTGCACAGCCAGATTTCTCGCTGGGAGTACATAAAAAGTGCCCAAAGAACCATAACTACGGTTATATACGGCCCGCAGTTTCAAGAGAAGTGCGAGAAAAAAGCAGAAACATCATTTCCGGTGCACGAAAAGAGCCGTTATTGGAATCCTGAATATAGTTTTTTTTTTTCCAATATGCTTTCATAAAATAATGCTCAAAATGTCCACCGCGCATATCGAGGCTAGCATGCGTGCGCAGTGTAACGTCCAATTGCTTACGTTGCATCAATCTGGCACCCACGCACATACACCACCATCAAGGGAAGGGACTGAATTAATATGTGTTGTAATTAGGACTCGATAGATCAGTTCTTTCAAACGGTTTTCAAACATAAGTGCCAGATCTAATGATTGTAAAGGCCATTGAACCGAGACCCCCATATGTAATCCAGTGTCCAATTTAATGTTTCTAGTTGTTTTTCCTTGCACCGGATGTGACGTCATACTTTGTTTTTCCTATTTTTCTCGAAAACTATGGATCGTACAGCTATAGTTCTTTGGGCAATTTTTATGTACTTCCAACGAGGAATCTGGCTGTGCAGAGTTTGGGCGCTATTTTTGGGACACCCTGTATACGTACGTATTCAGGGGCAGTCAGAATGGATATTTCAATCGAAATCTAAATACCGAAGTTTTTCGCTATTACTATACTTACTTGACTGCCTTACTAGAAAGTAAAAAGACTTAGTGTCGCTCAACGCCTGAAACTACGTTTATACTTAATTAAGCGTTTATTTTGAGCTTGATAAAATGAAGATATGTTTATCTGAAATAAGCAGGAAACTCATTCGTCTGTGCTGAAGGGAGTCAACGGTTTACTTTTTACTCTCTCTCAAAGATATATATTTCTTTTAACTCTTACTTAAATTTAACGTATCCATCGCTCTGTTCCTTATATTAATTTTCTCCAAGGACAGGAAAGCTGCCTACATTGAAGGAAAAGAAGAAAACAACCGACGTAACATAGGAACTGCATTTGCCGTTCGAAACTGATCACGTGTTAACATTTGTTTGGGATGAGAAGGAACCGAAATGAAAGTGTGTGAAGTGACACTAGATTCGACCTCTCCAGAGGGAATATTTTCTGAGAAAAAAAAAATAATAATGAATTACCTCCAAGCAGAAATTAAGGCCAGAAAGTTAATTTAGTATTTGCCATGTTTCTAATAGGATATCAGAAAATCGTAATATGGTGATGCAGCTACGTCATAAGTTGTTGCTTTATTTTTCGTTCGCCAAAATGTAATTCTCTTTCATAAACTATTTCCTTTGTTTATGGTATACTTATAACTTTTAACTAGCATAAAAGAGCTTAAAAAGCAATATTTCTGTTCTTATATTATACGTTATTATACGTGGTATTACAAAATGGATAACAAGCGTTAATTCTTTATCTAGAAATAAGTGTGCAATGGCAATTGAAGAAAATATTCAAAGTAAGGCAAGAAAAAAAGATACGTTAAGAAAAAAATTCCTCTCGTTAATTTTAAAACAGTTCTATTTTTCATTTTTATACAACCCCCGAACAAAAAACTGCGCAATTAGTAGGTAGTGCCCCATACTCTATTTGTGTGATACAAAATTTTTCCGTTCTTCCGAATAAATTAAAACTTTTTCGTGCTTTATTTAAATTCCTTTTTTCCTGCATTGGGACAATCTGTGATTTATGTTTTACGTACCGTCATTATCAAATAAATATCTGCTATGTCCACTTTTTGGAGATTTCGACATTTTCACTATTATGACTAGTTTACTAATCAAATTTTCCTTTAAAAAGACTTCAATGTGACTCTGACCATTGTACGGTAAACTGTGATCGGTTAAAAAAAATGCCATACAAATCAGTCAGAATATTGTCACATAATAACTGGTAATAATAAATAAACTTTTAACACATAGCCGATACTGACGCGATTCGAATATCAAGGTTATTAGGCTTTGAAGGAAAAATAACGATTCCAATTCGTTAGAAATAGTTCTTCGAGATTATTCAGTTTAATATTTTTTTTTTCCAAAAATAAAATGATTTCCTCAGCATGAAGAATTGACATATGAGGGGTTGTTCGCAGCAAAACGAAATCTTTCGTGCGAAAAGTTTCCGCAAACACATTGAGACTCCACATTTTCAGAAGCTGATATTGGTTTGACGTGGAAGATATGTGTTCATACAATATTTACATGAGATATCTCGACTACGTATTCCGGTATTCTGATAAATTTGTACAATTTTACTTGATTTAATATTTATAAATTACTAGCTGAAGTACCCGTTCTTCGCACGGGAATGAATGGACTTTTTGATATTACGATTTGTGGTGATTACTATTCATTGTAATAAACAGATATAGCAAAGTGGATATCGCGTTATATTGTGTCCAATAATCATGCATACCGAATTGCAAGGCAATCGTTTGTACGGTGCAGAAGGCCATGCGGCGTAGCGCAATCTAGTGGCGAGTTTTAGCAAAACGGATACGGCGAAAATATTTTTCGCATTCAGATATCGATGTATACGAATTTTCATGACTATCGGCTGGACAGTCCTGAAGTTCATGTGTTGACGCGACATCTAGTGGCAAGTTATAGGAAAATGGATAGCGCCAAACTCTTCCCCGTGTTCAAATATCTATGTATACCTATTTTCATAGCGATCATTTGCACAGTCAAGAAGTGATACACTGCAGGGCCATCCAGTGGTTCAATAAAGTAATGATTTGCTACAGCACCGTCAAGTGGCGAGTTATAGCAAAATGGATAACGCCAAAATATTCTCATTGTTCAAATAGCTATGTATACTGATTTTCATAGCGACCGTGTTCAACTATCTATGTATACCAATTTTCATAACGATCATTTGCACAGTCAAGAAGTGATACACTGCAGGGCCATCTAGTAGTTAATTAAAGTAATGATTTGCTACAGCGCCGTCAAGTGGCGAGTTATAGCAAAATGGATAACGCCAAAATATTCTCATTGTTCAAATAGCTATGTATACTGATTTTCATAGCGACCGTTTGAATGGTCAAGAATTTGGCCTGCTGCAGCGTCATCTAGTGGCGACTTAAAATAATAATGCATTACAGTGTCATCTAGTGGTGAGTAACATCAAAAGGAACGCAGTTAGAATATATTCTTCGTGCTCAAATGTGTAAGTATAAAAAATTTTATGCAGATCAGTCGAACGGTATAGAAGTTGATGCTTTTCAGCGCCATTTAGCGGCAAGTTACAGCAAAATGTATAGTGAAAAATATTCTCCGTGTTCTAATATTCGCGTGTACCAAATTTCATCGAAATCGGTTGGACGATATTCGCATAGCAAACGGCTAAACGGAATAAAATTCGACGTTCTGCTGCGCCACCTGGTGGCAAGTTAGAGGAAAACGGATAGCATAAAAAGCTTCTCCATGATAAAAGACTTAGGTGAACCAAATTTCATGGTGCAACGGTGCTCAACGGTGCTGGAGTTTTTCAACCTCATGCACTCATACCAACATTCATTTTTATCTATAACCAGTGTCATTATATATCCCAGTCTCAAATAAAATCCAGTTTCAAATCTAAGCCTCGCCAAAGTGCCAACATACGCCATTTTGCAAGCGTTTTTTCAGGAAATCATTCGAAGCATTGCTTAGCAGCAATAATATATGGGAAATGGTTCGACCGCGAAAAAGTAAAGCAAGCCTTTATTTGAAAAGTTGAATCCCTTAATACAGCCGAATTTTTTAAAATTATCAACTATAACGTGTTTTATTCATCATTACTCCGATGTACTAAATGAGAAGATTTCAATTTTCTGAAATTTGGCGGAATTCCCCCAACTTAAATCAATGTACTCATTTGGCGAGAATTCTGGAGATAGATCAATTGAAATCCCTTAATAACTGCATTATTTCTTTACGGATCATTAAAATTTAACGCTGTATTCTAATAAAACCTTTGCACTTGTTTTCAGAAATCTATTTCCTTAAGCTCTCAATAAATTGCGCCAAGCCGAAATCTGTGCAAACCGCTAGAACTCACTTTCACAAAATCGGCATTTGAGCCATTTTATTTTTTCGCCAAACTAAAATAATTTACCTATTAGCCTCGGAAATCTTCAATTCTTATTGTTTTGCGTGTAAAGCATTACATTCCTGCTGTGATTTCCCATGCACACGATATTATAATTAAAAAAAATAACCTTACGAATATAAACTAACAAAAAAAAAATCATTATTATTCTTTTATTTTTACTTTGAGAATTTAAAACATTTTATTCGGCAAAATCGCCACACATGGCAACCACGATCCTTATTTCACACTTTTTTCACTACAGGGGTTACAATTACGGAAAGATTTTTGCGTGAAGAGCATAAAAAATCTCTTAAATTCCGGGAACGGGTGGACTTTCAAAGTTTTAAAGTGGACTACCATTTATTCTATATTATTTTACATATCTGTGCTAAATTTCAGGCCGATAGGTCCATTTTTGTGGATTTGTATACGAACGACATTTTATTCGGCAAAATCGCCACACATGGCAACCACGATCCTTATTTTACACTTTTTTCACTACAGGGGTTACAATTACGGAAAGATTTTTGCGTGAAGAGCATATAAAATCTCTTAAATTCCGGGAACGGGTGGACTTTCACAGTTTTAAAGTGGACTATGAGTTATTCTATATTATTTTACATATCTGTACTAAATTTCAGGCCGATAGGTCCATTTTTGTGGATTTGTATACGAATCAAATCCACAAACAAACAAACAAACAAACAAACAAACAAACAAACAAACAAACAAACAAACAGAATTTCATTTTTATTTATAAGATTTTGTGGATGTTTTACTACTGCATAAGTTTATATAAAAATTTTCGACTATCAAAAAAAATTTTTAAAAATAATTTTTAAAACATTAAAAATTGCTGAACTCGTTTCCAGTAAATACTTTCAAAATTTTTAAATATCTAGCAAATTTAGGACAAGAAGTAAATTATACTTCCGAGTATACAGATTAATTCAAAACTTCATGTCTGCAATCTAAAGGTTGATAGAGAAGACCATGACGGTTAAGAATCGCTAAGCAATGTACCATCGAATATCTTCGTACCTTGTTCGTGTACCTGTTAATAATCACTTTGCAACTGTTGGAGTGTTTGTCTAAATTCTTAATCGAGTTTCATAAGCAATGAACTTTTCTCCGACTCTTTTAACCCTTTGAGGCGCAATCCTTTCCCAATTCTGAAAAAGGGCAGCCGTTGCCATCGCTCGACTTAACTACCAGCAAGATAGCAGACGATCGGAAAGTTCATCGCGTGCCACAGATCTAGAGAACCCTTTTTTGACGACAGCTGACTGTGCCGGGCACAGCCAGCTGCATCAAAAAAAGGGTCTCTAGATCTGTGGCACGCAATGACCGTTTCGATCGTCCGCCATCTTGCTGGTAGTTAAGTCGAGCGATGGCAATGGTTGCCCTTTTTTCAGCATTGGGCAATCTACCCAGCTGTTCTCGCATTCTTCCATTTTTCAGCAGATGTCAGTGCTGTTAAAAATAACTATGACAATCTTTTTACGAGAAATGACGTGCTAAAAAGTAAAGGAATCTCGTGGAGCTAGGTCACCCGCAACTATTTTTATAGAAATCAAATCTATTCTTCGTGACTGGCAACAGTCAAAACGTCAGAGTTTGGGTGTTCCCAGTGCGGGAACACTGCGCGTTAAAGGGTTAAAAGGCGCTTTAAATAGAATTTGTAAACTATCGATTATGATTAAGTGCTTTCGGTGAAAGATGCATTAGTTTTTGACAGACTATGGTCGGAAAGTTCATTGCTGCTTCAACACTTCTTCCAACAGGTATATGAAATCGCCGTTTCTGACTCCACATTGCTGTGTGATTCCGAACCGTGTTGGTCTCCTCTGTCACCCTATACATTTCTGGCATAAAGTTTTGAATCACTCTGTATACATTCTGTACTTAGGAAAATAAAAAAGAAGCACTTTGTTTGACGCGTTCTTCAAATATTGATAAATTAATGAAATCATTTTCGCAAAAATAATATTGTATCAGTCTATAGGTTCTAAAATCTGAATACTTAATCATATGTTAGTTTCCACTTCCAAACAACGGGTATCCCTTTATCAGTAACAAATATTATAATTCCTTGTTTGGAAAAGAAGGTCGTAAGTTTATGTTCGGGAAAACAATTAATATCATGAACTATAACTCAAAGTTTCAAAAGTAGAATTGCTTTCTTTGCATTAATATTCTAGAAGGAGGAGAAGGCAAATATAGGAGATGGATAAGGCAAAAATAAGAAGAAGGTAACAGAGGATATTTTTAAAATTTCGAACAGTTCAGGTATTAGTATCAACTGTTAATAAGAAGATCGGCAGATGACAGGAAATTTAACTTTCACAAAGTACCTTTCGGTATCCTTTGAAAATTTTAATTAACTATTAGAAGCTTGTGTTTGAAGTATTTGACTTCTAATTCTTGTTTTTAAAAGTTTTGTTGGGGAAAAAAAGGTATTAACTGTTCTTTTAATTTTATATTATGAAATATTTATAGATTTACAAGGCCACCTTCAACACTTTCAACAGACTTCAAAGAGAAGGAAGTTATCAAGAGAGGAGTTTTGATCGGAATATTTTCCTGTCTGTATGCATGTTTGTCGATAATTTTTACCACGTGGCTCGATTTCGATACGCCTTTTTTATTGAAAAAAGGGGACCTAAGCGGTGGTCTTATACTAATTTGATCAAGTTGTGATGATTTGATTAAGAAAATTGAAAAAAAGCATGTTTCGAAAACATTGCTTAAATGGTTAACAGCACTATGCATCGTAGTGCAAAGTACATCAAAAATTGTCAATGTTGGTCACTTTTGGCAATTTATCGCTGAGTTTGGCACCAAAAACTAAGATTTCAAAATTGAATCCAGATTGGCGATATTTTCTGTATTTGTCAAATCCTGCTATAAGGGAATAATTTTTCATTAGGGTGATGTAATTTGAAGTCCATTTTATGTTTTTAATAAATCATACTTTTGTCCAACATTTTTGAAGAGCAAAATGCACTCAGAACTTGTGTTTGATCAGTTTTATGTAAAAAATAATGCAGGTGTAAAATAAAAGCTGCGTAAGTTTTAAGAAATAGAAATGGTTTCTCTTCTTGAGAAGAGATATATTTTGAGCTGTGCGTGAGGGTTTATTTTACAATGTATGTTTTTCTACAATTTTAATTTCTTTAAACATAATTTAATTTCAGTATTATAAGTACATTTCTGTGTGTTTTAAACAAAGTCATATAACTTGACAACACGAAGTCATATAACTTTCTATAACAAGGCTTCATTTTGAATCTGCTTTACTATGAGATGTAGATCCCAAAATATTATAAATTTAAAACGTCATTAAAAATATGTTTTTAAAATTTTTAGAATAAGAGCAAATGCTGATGGCATTTCAAAGATTTGTGAGAAGCATTGAAGATTCAGTAAAATTAACGCAAAAACCATATTTAAAAACTATATACATAGGGGAAGGATGGGCGAAATGGGTTGGTAGGGCAAAACGGGATGTTTGATTTTTCCGCTTATCAAGTGATGCCATCTTCGTGTCATTACTACAGGTTGTGTATAACGCGTCTAGTCTTCATTTCCACGTGGGATGAAGCTTGTAGAGTCACAGACCGATACGCTCCTAAGATTAATTAAGTTTTTCATTACCCTGATCGAAGGTAAGTGTAATGTTAGGATTTTTTTTTTGTTAGGTTCGTATGCAGATACTAACGTGACAGTTTACACTTGCCAAAAGCGAAAATTTTAAAGTAAATTGCATGCAAAAGTAGAACTACATTCCGTGCGATTTGTTAGTTTAGGCCTAGTTGTTTTCAATGGCTGCCTGTAAGGCAACAAAACGGGTTATCTCGAGCTCAGACAAAATGGAGTACCCTGCCTGACCTTGACTGAGCCTGTGACAAAAGAAAATGGTAAAGATTTCGGATGTCATACAGTTCACAATCTATAAGACGTCGTGTTGTTACTCTACCAACAGACGACACATTGTGAGACAGTGATCCAGATGATGTAGGAATTACAAGTTTGTACCGTGGCAATATATTTGCAAGATCAGTACTAGGAGACGGGCGGATCAAGCGCAGTGCATGTAACAAATGAGCTCATGACTTGTGCGCTGGTGTTGACGACGAAGATGATAATATGTTCGCATGCGAAGTGTACTATGTGATCTGTGAACTGTGCGAACTGTGTCGGTACCCCATTTTGCCCTATCCCATAGGGCAAAATAGGGTAGTTTGCAGCTTTGGATACATTGAGATACAGATCCAAAAATATTCAGTGTATTTCAAGTTTCAATACTGCATAATAACAACTAATATTGTAAAATTAAAATGAGTATTATTTATTACTATTTGTCACAGTGTTATTGGCCAGAATAACCTTAAAAACCCCATTTTGCCAGCCCTTCCCCTACATTCCTCATAAATATTTTGTGTTAACAAGAAAAACGAAAAAAAAAAGGAATGTACAAGAACTTGTTATTTATTTGGAGTTCGACATGTTCCTAAAATTGTTTTCCAGAGAATAATACTACGGATGTTAATACATGAATATTTAATGTACTGTTTGTTTTCTGTCTTTAAACAACGAATATACCTTTATCTGTAACAAATATCAATCTTGTTCATTCACACTTCTCAAAAGAAGGTCATAAGGTTATTTTCGGTGAAGCAATAATTAGTATCATTAACTATAACTCAAGTTTCAACGTAAAACTCCTTTGTTCTTCGCTTTAATTTTTCAGGAAAAGGGGAAACGATAGCATGAGATTGAAAAGGCAAAAATAACAAGCAAGTTAAAGAAGGGGATGCTTTGAAAATTTGATGTGCTCAGATATATTTGTTTTAACTTGCGATACGGAGATCGGCAAAGATAATATAAGTTAGATAACAGGAAAAATAAGATTTGCAGGAAACTTCTGTCGGTAACGTTTGAAAACTGTAATTAACTATTGAACGCTGGTGTTTAGAGCATTCCACTTCTACATCTTATTTTCAAATTTTTATTAAACTAAAATTCGCATTTCTTAAATGTTGTTTTCCCTTTATTTTGTGAAATATTTATGTTTCCAATTCCTCCGTGTCAGTTTACATCAGTTTTTTCCATGATAGTTGAAAGGTAAAATGAACTTTAAATTCAATACACATAAAGCACTGTTAAAAATGAATTCGAAGTGTCCAGCAGCATATCGGTCGATTGAACTCGGTTCCCATTACAATATCGAAAGTGAAGCAACACCGGCTTGGCGAGTGCTTGGGAGAGTAAACTAATTTCTCGAGTCTGCTGTAGACTATGTACGCTAAAGAGAGCTGGCGCACAGAAAATCTGTCGCTGCTCCAATGTCCTCTATGTTCCAAGAATACCTCTGAGGGTGCCAATAAAGGTGCTAGGTCTCTCACCTGGAATTGGTTCAAAATTAAGATACCACTCATTGCGAGCAACGTTGGTCTGCCTACTAGGCGCCTCCATAATGAAAAGACAGGCATGTCTGGCCCTCGTAGCGATCAAGCCTAGAAGTAGGCTGCTGACCTGACCATTAGATAAAAAAAGTTTTAAAGGGTATAAGGATTTTATCTTCTACAAGAGAATTTTCATGTATCATAGTATGTTCCTGAGGTTTAATTTTATTTCTTTGTAAGCTGTTATACAGTTTTATTTCCATTTTTTTATAATGTGAGTTACTTTGAGTGTAGTATATACTCTTTTGTATGTTTAAGATAAAATTAAGTATCGTAACTTCTTTCTGTATATACTCTATGTATAAGAGAAAAGTGTATATATTAGTATGAAAAAAAGTTTGTAAATATAAAATATCATACGAAAGTGTTTTGAAATTTTTATGAACAACGAAAAAAAATTATTTTGTTTCAAAAACATGTTTCAACTTTTGGAGATTCGGCAAACTTGAGGTAAACACTACACACTAACGAGCCAAAACATTATGAACACTCCCAAATTTTTCAATGAACACGTCTGGATGACATGGAGAGCACGTAATTCAGTGATATTTAACTGTTATTGGAGAAGGTAAGGAATCATTCTTGAACTTACGTTTGTGAGTGTTGATGTAAGGGATTTTCATAGAGGGCAGTTGTAATGATCCGAACACTCGGAACGAGTATCTCCAAAACTGGACGACTGGTCGGTTGTTCACGACCTTACGTGTGTTAGTATGTATAAAAAGTGGATCAATGACAGTGAAACCAGCAGTAGACGCCAAGATGTTGGGCGTTCACTCATCATCAAAGAAAGAGGACGTCCGAGACTGTCTCGCCTAGTACAACAAAATCGGCGGCAGACAGTGGCTCAGCTCACAGCCCAATACAATGCAGGTCCGAGTACAAGTGTTTCGGATCTCACAGTTCGGTTCACACAGTTTATCATATACTGTTCGATATGGGACTGCGGAGCAGTCGTCCCACTCGTATGCCACTGATTACCAAACGTCATTGTCAACCACCCCTACAGTGGGTATGGGAACATCAAAATTGGATCATAGATATGTGGAAGAGAGTTGCCTGGTCGGATGAATCTCGGTTCTCGTTCATCACGTCGATGGTCGTGTCAGAGTACACCGTCTTTCAGGAGAACAGCTGCTCTCCTCTTGTACAGCCGGCTATACACAGGCTGGTGGCGGTGATATTATGCTTTGGGGGACGTTCTCTTGGGCAGCTCTGGCACCCGTAGTTATGGTAGAACAGACAATGAATGCTGCGGACTATCTGAACATCACTGTGGCTCAGTTGGTATATGCCATCCCAACAAGAAATGAAATCTTCCAACGGAACAACGCGCCATGTCACAAGGCTGGAATTGTGGAATGGTTCGAGGAGTCTATTGATGAATTCCAATTAATGTCCTGCCTACCCAACTCGCCGGATCTTAATCCCATAGGGCATCTTTGTGATTACATGGAGCGACAGCTCAGACCTCAAGCACCACCAAGTTCGAATATCTTGACTTTGCGTGACCGCTGCTCAAATATTTGATGCAACCTGTCTCCAGTTATCTACCAAGAACTCATGGTGCTCATGTTCGGGCGAGTTTAAGTTGTTTTAAAGGTCAAAGGAGGCGTAACGCGTTATTGAATAGGTGGTCATTTGTTTTGGCTATCCAGTGTATTTAAGTATTACGTTTTCATGCAGCCATTCCTAATAAACGATCTGCATTAACAAAAAAAATCCTTATTTAGTATGTGAACGTGTTGTGACGTGTTTAGTATATGAACGTGTGTTTTTTTAACAACGCATTGTTGTAAATAATCCTTATTTAGTAACAATGCGTTGTAAAAAATAGATAATAAAACATGTTTGTAGAAAATAATACGAAAGCTAAACTAAGAATATTTAATTAACTGTTAGCTGTTATAATATACTTAAACTTCCCTATCCCTTTATCTGTAACAAATATAAAGCTTGTTCATTAGCACTTCGTAAAATAAGATCTGAGTTTGTGTTCGGAAAAACAATAATTATCATCATCAACTATAACTCAAGTTTCAACTAAAACCTTTTTGTTCTTCACGTTAATTCTCTAGAAAGGGAGAAAGAAACATTAGATACAAAGGGAGATAGAGACGATAAATTTCGTACAGCTTAGGTATGGAGATTGACAAAGATCAGCGTTAAGTCAGATGACAAGAAATTTAATGTTCGCAGAATGCTTTTTCGGAATTGTTTGAAAATTATAATTAACTATTGAATGCTTGAGGAATTTGCCTTCTAATTATCGTTCTATTTAAAATAAAATTTATTTTTGAAATGTCTTTTTTTTTTGTTGTTGTTATGTTTTTTCTATGAAAAATTTAGCGTTGCATTGCCTCCATACCAGTTTTTAACACTTTCTTCCATTCTAAAATAAACTAAAAATCTCTTGTTCAGACAGCTTTATATAAAATATAGTTTAAAAGTGAAATTAATTCAATTAAACTTTATATAAAGGATAATTTACGTCAATATTAAGAAAAAGAAGCATTCAAAAGAAAGAAAAGAAGCATATCAAAATCAAGATAAATTAAGGAAATAAAGGAAACTTTATATAAAGTATAATTTATAAAACATATAAAGGATAATTTTTGTATTTCTTGAAATGCACATTAATTTTATATGATACAATGTATATAATTATTTTAAATTCTTTAAACATGAATCACTTTGACTTTATTTTATATTATTTTATGATCTTTAAACAGTGTAATTTAATTTCCTTACAGGCGAATCATTCTAAGCATGATTTTCTGTTATGTCCGATAATGCATTTAAAACACTATGGGGAAGACTCAATATTTTTAAGAACAAATGCTAAACTAATTGGGTAAAAAATTTACGAAATTTTGGAAATTTAGCAAGTTCAAGACACACATACACAAACTCTATTTTTAAGTATTATTGATTATTAAGTATTATTAATTTATGAACATTCGATGCGTGCATAAAATAGTTCAAATTAATTACGTTTTATTATAGAAAAGAATACATAAAAGAGTTTATAGAAGCAGAAAATTGATTAAATATGAATAATTAATTAATATTCATTTTTTGTACAGGCAGTATCCTTTTATCTGTAATTAATATTACATTTGTTCAATTGAACTTTGCAAAAGGAGCCGATAAGTTTGATTTCGGAATAGCAATAGTTAGTATCACCAACTACAACTTCAAATTTTTGTTTTCTAGTATTTACCCTCTATAAAGAAGGAAAGAAAGATATGCGAAACGGAAAATGCAAAAATCAAAGCGAAATAAAGGAGACGATGCTTTTAAAATTTGTTCATCTTAAGTGCTACCATTAACTTTTGGAGGAGATTAAAAGAATAAATGTGGAGGAATATGACAGGAAGTATAAAAGTTGTAGACAATGTTTATCGATAATGTTTGATTGCTGATAATCAACGACTGAAATATGATTTTTTTTTCTGAAAATGCACATAGGAAAAAAATTCAGCCTTAATCTTCTTCTTTATTATGTGAACGTTTTATGTCTTTACAGTGCTTTCATGTAAGTTTTCCACCTTCATTTTCCAACGAGGTAAAATACACCGAATCATCACGCTTTAGACAACTTAAGTAACCTTATCTAACACATATATCAGTTAACTCAAAATATAAGTAAGTGTAATTACATTTTTTTAAAATAAGAACTCTATTTTATTATGATAAATATAAATTATAGTTTTATTCGGGATGCGTTTGTACGGTCTGATGATTACTTTACCTCCTGCACTTTTGTACCTTTTGAAACCTTTTTGATTTTTTGTATTTGAATTTCATCTGTGGTTAATAATTTACGAGAGTGATTCGAAAAGCAGTGTAACGAATCGTTTAATTTAAAAGTTTATTCACGAAATCCAAGAGATACGCAAACATACCAAGGAATTTGGTACAGATTAATTTTTAACATTGCCTCCATGGTCATCAGATCATTTAAATTTATCCACAAATTTAACGAAACTGGTGTTGAAGAAATCAAGCCCTACTCATCCACCCTTTTAAACCATTTGTGCTGAGACTATTTGCATGACTTTCTTCAATTTTTGCTAATGCCAGCAGTAATAAGTAAATTCTGACACCAACTGCATACAATTGAAAATTTCTCTTACAAAATCTGTAAAAAATGCAAAGATTTTAGAACTCGCTTGGTCACCTTAAAGTATTTTGTGGAATTCTGATTTAATACTCGTTAATTAAGGCTAGGAATGTTGAATAACATTTACAAATTTTTGTGACTAACAGTGGGAATACTAAAATTTAGGCGGTCCAAATAAGGAACTAGGCACAAATGGGATACAGACGCCGGGTTTCTTGAACTGTGGCATCTGCTAGGAAATGGCGTCCTGTCATGTGCTTCTTCAAAGACCCGAAGAGATGGAAATCATTAGGTGCGAGATCCGGGATGTAGAGAAGATGATCTAATACGTTCCATCATACGCGCTGCAGCGAAGCACATTACGTCTAGTGGCCATAGTGGCCTTCTAATGGCATTTGAGTGTTGTGATGTGATCTGCTGTTGTGCATAGCAGGGAATATTTCTTCGGAAAGTGTGTGTATCCGTTGAAATCTCTTGTTATATTACCTTTTGAATGAAATTTAACAAATTTCAGATTTCTAAAAACTGAACAATAAACCTTTCTGGTTGACGATATTGTTTATGCCCAGCGCAGTCTAGTACTTTACCAAGAAAACTGGTTCGCCTGCCTGCCAGTACAGAAGACCCTTATTTATATGTTTACAGAGCTTCACGCTTCCCAGATGAGAGAGACATGTTTATTTTTTCTCTTGGTTTAAAATATATTATTGAATATATGTTTAAATCAAAACATATATTTCTTCTGGGTCAGACAGAGTAATGTCGTTAATACCGTAGTTAATTTTTCATCTTTTCTATCAGTTTCTTTTGTTATTGTTCTCAATTTCCTTGAGTAGAGACCAGGAAATCTACATGTTTAACACGATTTTCAGCGTTATTACTTTTAAAGCAATACTTTTTTCATCAACTGTTGCCACGCAGTGAAAAGAAAAGAGAAAGAACACTCACACCCTTTTTCTGAATACTTCGAGTTCTATAAAGTTTCTACAGAATATATGCATTGTTCCTTTAGATATATTCAAATGATTTAAATTGAACGTTTTAATTATTTTTCAAATGAAATTTATTAAATTTCCTTTTTCCAATTTTTCCGTTTCTTAAACTTTTATTAAACATGTATGTTAAACCGCTTTAAACACAAAAACATGTTATTTTGAAAGCTATGTCATGCTATCTAAGCACAGAATCTTAAAAACAGATACATAAGGTATAATTAGTTTTGATTGGTTAAACTTTCTGCTAAGAGAAATTTTTGAGCGTTACCTTTGTTTCAAATTGTATGTGTGCGACTTTAAATAATTACAGTAATTACAACTTTCCCTCTGACAAATCCAACCACTGTTTATAAGGCAGCCTTTTGTATTAGGGGAAATCTATATTCTTTTGACTTCAAAATCCATTTGACACGTAATCTTGCGTGCTGCAGATCAGAATCCTTTCACTGCTTCAATCTTTGGGCTAAATTAATGTAGCTGGAGTGACGTCAGTTGCTGACTAAATGCAACAGTGGTCGAAGAGAATTTTTAGAAGCAAGTGTTTAAAATCTTGCAATGAAGCAAAAAAAAATCACTTTCAATATCAATCTGAAAAATTTACGCCTCTATTTTGTTTATAGTTTAATTTGATAGTTCATGTACCCGTTATTCGTATGCGAATGAGGTTTCCTTTTACAATTCACACCACAAAAAATCTCACGTACAGTTTAATTGTATTACTGTTTACACAAAATTTTAAGCCGGCTAGTTTCAATTGTCTGTTGAAAAGCTTAAAATAGAACGAAATAAGATAATAAGGAATGTCTATTTTGAATTTTAGAGTAACGCTATATTTTTCAACATACCAGTATAAAATGTCGAGCTAACTCGTCGGATTATATAGAAGATGTTTACTTTCAGAGTTTTAAACTGTGAAAAATCGCTAAAACTCTTAAAATACACGATATTTAATATTAGGTCTAGGGAAATTTTGTCTCTGCTTCTTCACTGTTCCTGGCCCCCAGTGAATGGAGGGAGGGGGTGACAAAATTAATAAATAACGCTATTGTCTATAGTATAAATGCGTGCGCATGACACATAATTTTTCGGGTATTTGATAAGATATCAGAGATGGTTCAATTTTTGACAGCCATTGTATTTTGGAATGTACAAATGCTTTCTTTTAATGTAGCATAAAAAATAATAAGAAATAAAATATTTTCAGGCTCAAAATTATTTCAAAAGTATGTAATATATCTCAAAACAATAAGTGCTTTTGTTGTTGTTCTTTATGCCTTCTGGCAACCGCAAGGCGATGCCAGATCCGCCATATAGGGGGCAATGGGCGAAAGGGGACGGCTTCCGCTTTAATAAGTCTCATTGGCAGGAATTCTAACTTTGCTCGGGGTCTCCTAGTTTTTAACTAATTCTATATGAGAGACATGGGACCTGGATTGGCACCACCAGAGGTGTCTTCTAAACATGAGTAGCATTGAAGCCACGACAGATTTCACGTGCTCCAGCTCCCTCTAGCGCATACGGTTCTACAGCAGCCCAGTCGAAAGATGGAAGGTTTTCACATTTCCAAGCACCGGCCAAACAGGTGTTGCTTCACTTTCCATGTTTTTATGGGAACGGAGCTTAGCGAGTAGGCCACGGCGAGACAAACAATAAGTAGACACAGGGAAGCAATGCGCCACTGGAAATCATCGATTGCGCAAAGTTTGGAGCATGCACCACGATTTGGCCACCCCTAGTTTAGTCATTAAATCTGTGTCGTTAGTAATGGCACGGATTTAATTTCCATTAGAAACTACGTAGTATCCTATCTTCTGCTAGTAAATACGTTCAAGCTTGAGAGCGAATTTTCTGCGAAGCTCCTCTACTAACTCTGAAATCGATTTTTCACTAAATCTTGAGCTATTTTTCCTGTCTGGTTGTTTGACTCAGTGTTAATGATAAATGACACAAAATCTATAGATCTTTGCCATAACGTGTCATTGAATTTCCCAACAAAACAAAAACTGTCCAATTAACAATGCTTCCTCTTCTCTGTTGCTTTTGTTATTCCAGGATCTCTCAAATTCAAGAGACAAATTGAGCAATGTATAAAAAATAAGAGATTGCAAGATATAGATGAGAAAACGGATAATATCTAAGTATTATATCTATTGGAGAAATATTAATAAAATGCGAAATATGATAACTCTTTCGGAGAACAGAGCTTTGACAAAGAATTCTAGTGTAGTTGTTTTGAGATATGTCAGACCCAATCGTAGAAAAACGACTTATATCCTTTTTCACTTATATTTAATTTCATTTTTTAACAAAATAATGTATATAGATGTATTCATATGAATATCACTCATGGTTAATAAGGCAGTTTAAACTAAAGTAACCTAGTTAAGTACAGTAACTGGTTAATTTTAAATTAAATCATCAACTCCGCATGTTAAGTCTTCATCATTCTCTATTTCTTCCACATTCACCTTTCTAATAAAATGACTAAATATGATAAAATCCTCAATAGTAAGCTCGGTCGCCCACTTGTTTGCACTATTCAGCAATAAAATTTCACATCTACGACAATCAAAGTTCAAGACAGAGACCCATCCCATATAACACTGCGACCACAAAATGTATACATACTGATCCTACTGTTATTTTATGACATCATGTAACAGTACGTGTGACTGGCAGAAAAGGTGTGGCAATGAACAAATGGCCGTCAGGTACATGGACGTCTCTGTAACATCACACGTTTGTCGCAAAGTGACACATTGTGACTAATTATCATTACTCCGCGACGTCAGTCTGTAACGTTACGTGTTTGACAGACACGAAGGGACGTCACAGGTGGAATGCATTTACATCACATGTGTGATGTAACTAAATGTAACGTTGACACAACAGCAAGCTGACACGATTGCTTTATCATATTATTTTATTTTTATTTTTATTTACTCAAGCTGAGCAAATGAAAAAGCAAAAAAAAAAAAAAAAAAAAAAGTCTTATAACGAAAATTTCAAGCAAAAGTAAATATGTTGATGGCTCTTGCAATGTTCATATTTATATTGAAATACAGATAACATTAAATATTAAACATAGATCTAAACGGGTTTCCTCCGTTAATTAGACCTTAAGATATCAAGTCTGCAGCAGCCCTCTATTCACAAAAATTAACTGTATAACAAATTTATTTTATGATCCGTCCTAACTGCCCAACTGAGCTTACATGAATGAACTACTTTTATCAGGGAAACTATACGAACCCTTGATTTGAATTGATAGATTCCGGGATGTCTTGATTCCGGGATAGATGGACCAGCCAAATATTTAGTTAATGCGCCTCTCAATACGTAGCGCAACTATCTCAGTGAAACACTTAAAGAGATTTCGTAAGGCGTGCTACTATTTGCTACTCAAAAAAACATAATAATTTTTCAGCTAATTATCATTGTTGCTGTTGGTGAGTCAAATTATTTTTTCATATGGTTATAATACTACAATTAAAAGTTTTATTTTATATGCGATATATCTAGTTTTGACTATGTAATCTCGGGGAACATGTAGGCTTCCAAGTAACCTAAAATTTCGACGTGAAATCCACACTGTAGAGTCAGGGTGGGTTGTACTTGTCATCCGGACGATCGGGAGAGATGGACCACGCCTAGACGGGAGAGATGGACCTGGTTTTGTGTCAATCTTAAGTCATAGCACATAAAAACAATTTCATATATATTATATATCACATAGTAATTCATGTAAACTTAATAAATTAATTAAAATGAATTTTATTGCTAGTTAATTTTAATTTTCATGTAATGAAAATAAGCGTTTATAAATTTAATACTTGCACAATTTTTTCATTAGTTTATGGTGGCCCATCTTTCTCATTCATATGGTCCATCTCCCCGGAATAGCCTGGGTGAGAGGGATTTTCAATTATTATGAACATTTTCAAGCTGACCTTACAAACGGTGTAGATGTTATTGCGCTTTTCGTGCTTAACTTTTTAATCTTTTGGAAGTAATGGGGGTAAAAGTTTTATCTTGGAGTAGGTACCCAGAATTATTACAAAATCAGTGAGTGAATCAGTACGTTAGTGAGTAAGGGAATCAGTGAGTCAATGAGTCAGGGATCAACGTCACTATATAGTAGGGTTTAAAAATAACGAGTTTTATAAACTTGTAAAAGAATCTCAAATATATTATTCTCAGTTTAAGCCTATAGTTTTAATTCGCCATCGATATCACATTAAATTTAAAAAAAAATATTTTCAAAAGCTTTTTTTAATTATGAATTAACTCTATTTCAAGCAAAAAAGTGAGGAGCCTTAAAAATTGCATTCTCGTACAATTTATTTATCATAAAATTACTGTTTACTTTTTTTCTATTTTAAAACATTAAACTTTTAAAACACACAAATAAAAAACTGAAAATCATTTTGCATGAAATATATCAAAAATTAAAATTGCTTTTCAAAGAAGAAAAAAAACAGACCACAGTTATCTCACATAAAGCTACGATGACTTGCTAATGCAGCACAAATACCAGAGATGAAATATTTATCTTGTTGAATAAAAGCTTATTTCAAATTTTTATGCATTAATTAAATTATTAAATTACTTTTCTAACCACTAGAGAGATTGCTAATGGAATTACTTCGAGTAAAGTTACATTTTTTTTTCTCAATTTACTTATAATTATAAAAAGGTAGCAACATTTTTTCACTGAACGTACTGAAATAATTAAGAGTAAAATATTATATAATACAATGCGGTATAATTTTTAATTAAATTTTTATGCAAATATATATATTTGATTGAAATAATAACATATGCACGAAACTTGAATTTAAAGCATTTTTTTTTTACTACTTTTTGGAAGTTTATTGAATTTCGAAAATTTAAAATTTGACACAAAAATGCTAAATACGTGCAATTTTTAATTAAAATGCTTTGTAATTAAATAAATATTGATCTCTTTATATGTGTTTATTATTTTTAAAAAGTGCAAAATAGTGAAGTCAGTGGAAATGATATGATTTTGTTAAGGTCTCATCACTAAAGAAAAATATTAGTATTGTTTTCCTAGAAAGCAATGTAAAAGGTATCTGGAAAGAAACAAATTTGAATCTCTTCACTCTTTTCAGTATAAAACTCTAAAATTGAATAATTATTTCTTTATATTTAAGAACATTTCGTATATAAAATACAATTTCTATGCCTGAAAAAGAAAAAAGAATTTCTAGATATGAGAAATTTTGCGGTTTATTGGTAGTTTTTTTAGTGTTTATAAATTAGTTCCTCCAGCCTTATTCGTAATGTTATATATTTTATACTGAAAATTAAAAGAAAAAAAATCTGCAGTGACTCTACTTGACTTTCTGAAAACTTGATCTTTACCAAGCGTTCAAAATAAATTAGGATCAACTCAATAAGATGTAGAGTTTAGAGGCTGCTACACTTCACATAATTTGAGTGAATAGAATGCCATGTAAAATAATACTCTTTTGTAGCCCTCTAAAACTGTTATACCTACAAGTATTACAATCTACACAGTATATAAGACAGTGACCTACAATATGCTACAATACAATATATCTAATTTCAACTGAATCGAATGCACCGTTTAGGAGCATACGTGTTCACTCACTCACATACACACATAATGTATATATATATATAATGTATATATATCACATACACACATAATGTATGTATATATATATATATATATATATACATTACTGTAAAAACAGCATTACAGCATTAATAAGTTCAGAAGACCCGAAAATGTGTAAATACATCAAAATCTCAAAGTCTGATTTTCTTTTACTTGATAACAATACATCCTTACATGGTACATATTCAGAATGTAAAAGTACTAGAATTTCTATACAGAAAGAAGTTAAAAACTCTCAACAACGAAATTATTGCATTTGAATTTGTAAAGTCAGGCGCTAGGTTATGAACTAGACCACAGTTTCTGAAAGATTTTTTCTGTAGTAGAGCACTTTTAGATTTCATGAATTTTCACGGGGCACCTTGTACAAATCTGAGTGCAGGAATTTAAGGCCAAGAGATTACTTTTCTGCGGAACTCTAGATATCTTAGCAGGGAAAACAGTTTGAGAATCACCGCACTAGAAAAAGCATTGTGAATTGCTTAGCTAATGGCTTTATTATTTACTAGAATTTATTCGTAATGTTGGGGTTTAAACAATATATGTTGAGGAACTTAATTAAACATGGAAAAGAATAATGTAAATCCCTATGCATGTTTCGTAGAATATGAAAGTTTTACTTTTTTAGAAGAGGGATATTTATCAACCGATACGAACACAAACAAATTCCAAAAATTGAAATACTGAAAGGAAAAGGCGGGCTGGGGTGAGATGTAAATAAAAAAAGGCCACAAGAGAAAAGGAAAATTAAGAGGAAACAGAATGTTGCCATTCCGAAAAGTGAAATATTTGAGAAGGAAACAGGAAAGATAAAACGGCTAATAGAAAAAGAGGGAAAACTGAGGAAGAAAGATTAAAGCATTGAAGAATGTAAAATACTAAAAATAACAACTAGTCGTTTTAAATACAAATTTATGTGTTATTATAGACTTGTCATTTATGTGTTATTATAGACACTTTTGAAATAAAAATATTTAAAGTGCCATATATAGTTTAAATGTGTATAGCGTTCTCTGATACTTGAAAAAGAAAAAGATTATATTTTTCCTTGTTTAAAATTGCCAATAGTTCCATTCTAAAATCCTAAGTGCCGCAAAAGCGGTAATGCAATATTTTTTTTTATCTTTTCCGAAAGACCTTTCTTTATCATCTCTTACTTTTTTATTAGGTATGAGACGGCTGTTTCTTTTACGTCCCAAACACAATTTACATTTGCGAAATCGGTTTTCAAAAACGACGGAAATTGTTCCAGAACGTACCTTTTATTGTACCTAAGAAACTATTAAAATGCATCTAAAAATGAATTTTCACGCTCATTTCTTTAGCAATAAATTAGATTTTATATTTTTCAGGTTTATTCAACGGGCATTCTCTATTTCGTTCGCGTGCTGTATTTTTTATTTTTTTTTTATTCTTGTTTTACTGCAGACATTTCTTTTAAACGCTATTAAAAAGCAAATTTTGTTATTTGTCAGATGGCAGCGTCGTGAGTTGTTGATTTTTTTTTTTTACTTAAAATTCTCTGTGGTTGAAACGGAAATGAAAATTTTGATGTGGTTGAAGGAATAACTCTTCTTTTTTATCTTTAATTATTTCGTTTCAGGTTTCTCAGCTATTTGAATATATAATTGGAAGCTTTAAAGGTGTCACTTTTACATGCTTTTTTTTGTTTGTTTAATTCTCTATAAAAATTATGAGGCATAAGATCTCTATTTTACATGTTTAAGAAACGACTTAAAGTTAACTATTTTATAATATTATAATTATTATGTTGAAATTTTAAAAGATATTTTCAGGCGAAAGTTTCGCACAGAAATAGCAAAAATTCACTTAATTATTAAATGTATGCATGCGGGATTCACGGAGTCATGATTTAGCTATACTTAGAAAATTAGAGTTGTTAAAACAACGGTGACAGACTTAACATAAAACATTTCCATTTATCAAAATACATTTGTTAAAATTCGAAATTTAAATATCTTTCAATTATATTTGCTTTAACTTTTTTTATGAAAGAATAATTTTGTTTTTACTTAAAGGAAGACTTCTTGCGTATTTTGGTTTTAGCTACAATCTACAATGCGCAAATAATTTGAATTTTACTTTTATATTTTTCTGTAAACTAGGGGCTTCATAAAGCAAATCCTTAGGCCTCCTTTTAGTAATTTTCATTAAAGCGAGTACGATCAGGATCTGATTATCAAAGAGGCCAAAAAGTCCGCGGCCTATACCCCTAAAGAACAAATACAATTTTAAACTTTATTTTTGAAAACTTACTGTCAGAACCGCTTTAGCAAACACATCAGTTACGAAATACTTTCTAAAACAGTGATTTTTCTTACCTACTACAGCTTAATGAAAACTGTTAGCTTTTTCACTCATATTGTTGCAAAGTGTGTTAATAATTTAGAAAATGGCGTCAAGGCAGTATGCGCAGGATGTTGATCCATTCTGTTTTATTTCTGATGAATTTATAAAAGTAAGAAAGGAAAAATTTGCTTTGGCTGCGAATTTGAAGCTTATGAAGCTTATTTTAACCTCAAAATCCGAAAATTCCATGCAAATATAAGAGAACTACTAAAAATATTCATTTTCGAGCTTGGCTGTTTATTTTACATTTATATGCTATTGTTTATCACAATTCTTGTTTCATTCAAGAACTGTAATAAACAATAGCATATCAGACTTTGATGTTCAGCAAAAACTTCGTTAATCGTAAATAAAATTATATAAAAACTACATAAAAATCATTAATTTTCCTTGAATATTCGAAAACTTGCTCTAGTTTCTACAAAAGCAAACTTTGATCAGATAAATAATGTTTACCTTTTTTTGTAACATACCAAAATTTCACGTGCAGAAGCCAGACCCAAAAATCGTGTCGACCGGTGTAATTCCTCTAAAACAAACTGTCATAATATTTTGATACCGAAAGTGACATAACAAAATATTATTTTAAAACGTCGGATTCTAAATTTACAAACGGCATAGTTGTACATTTAAAAAAAAAATGTGAGCGCATCATTGTGTATAAATACTTAGTCAATTTTACAGTGAATACAAATTTAACGACAGGCGAGACATTTCAGTGGAAGTGAAAAATTGTACTCTAAACGTTTCAGCTCTAAAATATAGCTGTATCTTTGAAATTAAATAAACGAATTATTTCCAGAATATAAGGTGATTACTGATTAATATCCCCAATTTAGACTACGTTTACAAAACTACAAAATATTTTGTTGAAAAAGAAATAAAAAGTAACATTGTATAGTTACTAATAGCAAAAAGTTATTGTTAAGTTTCTGTTCAAAGTGACCACCACCAGAACCACGCACGATATCCATTGTGTAAAAGAATTTATCCTATACTTTTTCCAGGTCTGGTATAGCAGTTTGGGTGGCAGCAGTTATCCCTGTTTTCAGTTCAATAATGTTAGTTGATAGAGGTGGAAAAGTACTTTATCTTTTCTATAGTCCAAAAGAAATTAATCGCACAGGCTTAATTAGGCAATGCTACGGGAAAATGATGGAACAATAATGAACAAAAATAACTTCGAAAAAGAGCGATGAAATCTGTTCTGCGACCAACGACACTTAAAACGTCATAACTTCTCACTCGAAACAATGTGTGAAATGGAACGCTACTTGTATTGTTTAGAACAGTGATTCTCAACCTTTTAACCTTCGTGCCCCCCCCAGACATTTTTCAGCATACATACAGTTTTTTAATCTTTAACATTGAACATTTAGTCGAATTTTCTACAAAATAATGTTATCAGAAAAGTTTGAATGAACATTTTAAGCGAAAATGGATACATTTTTGAGTAAAAATGAGAATAAATAAGATGATTTTTTAAAAAACAAGTATCACTACTTGCTCTTTGGTTTTTCACGCCCCCCCCCCCAGCAAACGCTCTGCGCCCCCTTGGGCGTAGCGCCCCACAGGTTGAGAAACGCTGGTTTAGAAGATATCGGCATTCAAATTTGCATTGATATTAATTTCTATTTACCCTGTATTAGTTAGTAGAAATCGTCAGAGGAAAAAAATATGTTTAAACAAGAGAATTTTGTTAATACGTTTTACTTAAGGTCACAACAACCCTAAATACGCCCCTGATTACTTTGATAACAGCCATGTAAATTCTCGGTTTCCTTTTTCCTTTATTGTTTGCATCAAACACTTTAAACTTAATTTTTCATCAGATTATATTTTATTGGAACTATTTTTTTCATACTTTTAAAACAAAACAAAACAACACCAACTCAACAACACATAAAGTGATGCGAAACTGTAATAAGATAAAGAAGCATTTACAAAACAGGACCTACTTTTTCCAGAGAATTGTATAGCGCTGATGAATTTTACAATGAGCACAATGAATGCTGTTGAGCATAGATACATAACATTTGAAAATATTTTTTCTAAACTTATAGGTTTTTTTTTTAATCTGCTCTTATTTACTTTGTTTTCAAGAGCGCTTTGCATTTCCAAAATCGATCTAAAAAAACTTAAACGTTGTTCCCAAATGCACGTTCTTGTTTATTGCACACTAAAAACTCTATTAACGTGCTTTTATAGGAGCTACCTTCATTTACAATCAATTATATTTACCACACACGCTTTGAATTTTTATGGAACTTACTTCATTGTGCTTTAAAAGACATGAACTAAATTTGTGTATAAAAAAATTCTGAAGACATTTTTTTTTTTTCAAGCAAACAAACTTTTCTACTTTAGTCCAATATTCTGTGAGAAAAATTTGTTCTTAATAAAACGATATTTCTTTTTCTTTCTGCCAACTCATTAATTTATTTAATTGCATTTCTAATCACTGGAGACTGCGAGCAAAATATATTTTAGCAAACAAAATACTTTTTTTAATTTGTTGACAGGCGTTTCTCTTACCTAATTAGTTTATCTTGTTTAGTTTCACATCACATAAAAATCTTGACAAATTGACTTAAAATTAAAAAAAAAAATTATATTGTAGATTATTTTTTCAGTCTGTTCTTATTGTCAAGTTCTGAAAGGTAAACCTTTGTTTTATTTATAATCTCCATTTCGTATTTTTTAATTTTCTTCAGTGGTAACAATTGTTTAGTTCCAGTTGATTTGTACTCGACAAATTTTGTATAAAAAGAGCATGGGCGGACATTAAAAGAATAGGGACAGATAAATGTTTGATTCAGAGACGAAATAAGGGGAACTGTAGGGTGTCTAAACACCCGTTCCCTTATTCTACGCAAAAATGCTAATTTTGGTCGAATATCCACCTGTAAACTCTATACCATTTTAATGGGTAATAAAAAATTACTATAAAAAATTATAAAGCAACTCTTTGAAATTTTCTACAAGTTACTTATATTAAAACTTACCGTCAATCAAATTTTACAGCAAGAATGGAACACCACCATCCCCCCCACCCCCCATAGTTGGACCACTCTCGCGTGGAAGCTATAATTAAAAAAATCAGCTGCTACCAACTTGATGGAAAATGGAGTTTTTTAAAAAGATAGATATAGTATAAGTCATTAACGATACTCAACAGTACTACCTTTTTCATTTCAGATTTTGAGAAAAAAGCTAGCATTTTATAATTTTATAAAAATGGTATTCATTAATATTATTAATTATTTTAAGAAATTATATTTAGTTACATTTCATTTCGATTAGTGTCATCTAAAATTTTATTAGAACTAAAGCTAAATAGTGTTCTTCGGGGTTTTTTTTCCAGTATACTGGCATTATCGGGTAGGTAATGAAGAAGTTTTGATAAACAAATCACTAAAATTTGTTTATTGTTCGAAATAGAATGACGATATATTCTATACTGGAGGCTACTCGTCTGCCAGTGCAGTTTAGATCAGAATCAACCTTTGAGAGTTCGGTTCAGAGATAGCTTATGTGCAAAGCAATGCAAAATGTTGCTTAATTAGTTTGTGAAGTATCTTACTAAAGTATGTGATTTCAGTTTATTTAAAAGCTCTTGGAAACGGTTGGATTATTAGTGAAATACTGTTCGTGATCAGTGATTGGTAATTTTTTTTTCGGTTTCCTGCAATTTTTGTTAAAATTGGACACTGTTGCTGACAATTTATTGAAAAATTCCTTGCTTAAATAGCTTTTTCGAATCCACGAAAATGATGACACTTACTTCGTTGTCGACATAGTAATAAAAGCATATCTGAGTGCGAGGTAGTGTTGCCAGTGTACAAGTCATATAATAATTAGTTTTGATTTAAATACTTATTTTTGCTTTTATCTCATTCCTCCAACATAAATTGTTTAAATAAACTTAAACGTCAATTTAAAAACTGGATATAAATCTAGAATTCAAATGAAAATTTGAAAGGGCCCTAAAAGTATAGTTTACATGAGGCTTTTAAAAACATAATTACGACCTTGACCACATAAAACTGCCATAACATTAAGGAAACTCCTAGCTTCTTTTTCTTTTAATCTTCGCATCAACTGCTTTTAAATTAACTTTATGTTCCATTAGATTTTATTGGAAGTATTTTTGGTCAGTGTTTTAAAAGCAAACAACCAAGAGCAGCTCAACAACACATAAAACGATGTATTATTTAAATAAGAAAAAGCATTTGAAAAAAGGAAAATGTTTTGTTTGTTTTTTTTTAATTTCTATCCCATGCCTGCTATTTTTTTCGGTTCACCCCACAATTCGCCGACTGTGAATTCGCCGTATTTTTCCCTAATCGGAAAATTCCCCATAAAGGAAAAAAATATTCTTGTCCCACAGGAAAGGTGTGCCCTACAATTCGCAGACACGGTATTGAAAAATGAAACAATATTAAGACAGTGAAAAATGTGAAAGCTGACTTGTTGATCCAACTTAGTGGATGTCAAAGTTGGGAGATTTCATCGGAATTTATTCAAAACTGTAGGATCTTGTGTTTCATTATTGATTTGTACTAGAGTGCTGTTAATTTTTCTCTTGTCTACCGGATCAGTTTTTGTTTTTCTATCCGTATCTCCAGTTTTGGCTAGGGATGGACGCGAGACGACTTTTTGCGAGACGAGACAGAGATTTAGAGCTTTTTTGCGAGACGAGACAAACATTTTTAACATTATGATATAGGGATTTTTGCGAGACGAGACAAGCTTTTCGGATGTTTTGCGAGACGCGAGACACCAATTTTTCGTCTCGCGTCCATCCCTAGTTTTGGCATTAACTAGGCTATCGATTTTACGCATAAGTCGCCAAAGAATGAAAAATCGTCATGGGTGGCAAATATCCAAGCTGTTCTAAGATATAATATGAAGTGAAACAGTTTATAAAAGTAATAAATACGCAGCTTTAGTAGTAGCCACTCCTTGTTGACTTTTCAGATTTTGGCCACGATAGTTAGACCAATCCTAACAATTCAAACAAACGAAAAGTGATACGATTAGACAAAATAGAATTATTAGCATAGCACTATAGTGCTAAGAACTACTTCCACCTTCGGCAATTACCTCACTAGTTTAATGAGAGAGGATAATCCCGAAAAAAGTCCTAAAAGGGAAATTTGGAAATGTAGGCGAATTCGCAGTCGGCGAGTTGTAGGGGACACCTTTTTTTTAACTGCTTTTGTTTCCTTTGTTCTCAATAATACTTCGAATTTCCAAAATCGATCTAAAAAGACTTAAAAGTTGTTCCAAAAGCACGTTCTTGTTTATTGCACACTAAAAATCTATTAACATGCTTTTACAGAGGCTACCTTCGTTTACAACGAATTACATTTATAACGCGCATTGAATTTTTATGGCGCTTTCTTCAACTTGCGTTTAACGACTGAGCTGAATTAGTGTTTAAAAAAAAGGTGAAAAAATATTTTTTGTGTGTTCTTATGATCAGAATTTTTAAAGTGAACAAATTCTTTCACTTTAGTACATTATTCTTTGAAAATTATTTAAAAGAAAGATTTTTTGTTCTGCAAACTCATTAATTTATTTAACTGCATTTCTAACCTCTGGTGAATGCAAGAATATGCATTTTACCAATCAAAATAGTTTCTTTTTAAAAACCTTATTGAGAGGTGTCTCTTTTACCTAATTAGTTTATATTTTTAAGTTTCGCAAAACATTAAAATCTTGACAAAATAAGCTTGAAAAAAAAGACAGTATTTTTTAGATTAATTTTACAGTTGATTTTTACTTTCAAGTTCTGAAACAAAAACCTTTGTTTTATTTATAATCTCCATCTCATATTTTTAATTTCCTTGAATGGAAAAAATTGTTAAATTCCAGTTTAGAATTTGTGTTCGCCAAGTGTCGCATAAAAACATGAATTTTAAAAAAAAAACTAGGAAAATAATTATTTTATTAATAAAACAATTGATATCAACTTGATGAAAAATGAAGTTTTTAACTCATGCATTAAGTCAGTAACTATTCTCTAGAGTATTAACCTTTTAAATTTCGATTTTAGTGGGGGAAAACTAACATTTTAAGCTTTCTTAAAAAGGAAATTCATTAATATTATTAATTTTATAACAAATCGCATTTACTAAGATCTCTTCTTCTTCTTTTTTTTTTTTTTTTTAATGCCATCTAATTTTTATCAACTGATGCTAAATAGTGTTCTTCAGTTTGCTTTTCCGTGTGCTGGCATTTTATCGGGTGATTAATTAAAAATGTTTTATAAAGAAAGCACTAGAAGTTAATTTAATGTTCGAATTCGTTTTAAGAAATCCTTTATTGAGAACACCTCATCTGCCGAGGGCACTGCAGTTCAGTTCAGAATATGCCATTAAGAGCTGAGTTAAAGATCAGCCGATGAGCAAAGCAGTGCAGAATGTGTTTTTCCTTTAGTTTGTAGAGTATTTTACCATATATGATTTTCAATTTGTGTAAAATTTGTTGGACACAGTTGATTTTGTACTTATCGAAATATTATTACTGATTTTGTTCTTGAAACTCGACCTTGTTCCTGACAAGTGATCGAGCTTTGTCTTTGCTTAGACACTACAAACCCAAGAAAAGCTGTTACATGTTTGTGTATTAAAAATTTTGCATTTTGTTAAGAATCACTGTACTAATATTTTATTATTTGTGGTTTACTGATTATGTCGCCTTTTTACTTCCCCTTACTTCATATAATTACATGAGTATATTCATGATCAGGTAAAAAGAGCAATGTTTAGCAAATGAAAAGCGATAATGGTGTAGTGCCGCAACTACAGTTTACGTCACACGGACAATTAAAGTGCCCTCTCAAAGGAACCAACACGGTTTTAGTGCGACGATTAGCTACGAGGGGCACGTGCCCAATTTGCACCGCCCTCGTTGCAACCTTGAGATAAAGTATTTAAATACATAAGCTTAAATCAATTTTTCTATCCATGTTTCACGATTAATACATTTTACTTTCAAAAAATGCTTAAGAGTTGCAATTAGTTGAGGAAACCTTATACATTTTTGAAGTGTAAATTTTTATAAAAGGTTGATTAAAAATTTAATATATCACATCAGGCGTCTTCAAAATCGGATAAATGTGATAAAATCCGTTGTCTTTAAATAGTTTAGGAAATATAATTTCAGATAAACACAGTAAATCATTGCAAAAGCTCCTTATAAGAAACATTTCTGAAACTAATTATAGGACACTCGATAGAGTTAACTTTTTCTAAGGTCGTAAAAAGTATTCTTGCCATCAAATTCATTAATTTTTAAGAGTCCATGGTAAGCTATTGAATCTCCTTTCATTATTAGAGCTATCATTTATTAAAAACTTTAGAAACAAGAAAAAGTATTAATAAATAGCTTGACTGTGTATGGTTTTAATAATGAGTGATATCCTTTAATGAAGAAAAGAGAACAGCATTAGAAGAAAACTTTTGTTACTGCACATAACCCTTCATTAGTGAAATCTTTTTTATACGATCATGTATCTGTTTATTAGATACTGATTTATTATAAAAGGTATTAAAAGCACAAAGTACTCAGTTCCTCCTTTTAAGGGTGTATGTCGAAAAAAAGAACTCTGTTTTTAGTCTTGGTACACAAATTGAAATAAACTAATAGCACCATGGTCTTCAAAAAATTCCAGATGCTTCTTCATAAGCTGCTTTACACACTGCAATAAGCGAAAACGCTGTGGCGTTTGTGAAATCTTCAGAAAAAATTCTTAAACATGGATCTGAACTGCAAGGTTTTTCGAAGAGTGACACGCTTTGCAAAAATTTCCGATTTTTAAGAATTTTTTCTAAAAGTTTTGAAACTGATACATATTTATCGTTTATTGTAGTATGTAGTACAGCTTGTAAAGAGACAGTTTCAAAATTTTGAAGTGCCTGGCATAATTAGTTTATTTGTAATTATGTATCAAAATCACATGATTTTTTCGAATAAAACCGTTAAAAGCAAAAAGCTTCTTAAACAAAAGAAAAAACATTCAAAAAATTATCTGATGATTTATTATTTTTTCTTAAATCAGCCTGAATTCAAGTCATGCTTTTACATAGCATACCTAGAGAACTAGACTTTTTAAAAGTAATGTAGATTGCGCTCTTGAACTGCGATGATTTTACTAGCTGAATTACTGTTTAAGACCTGGCTACATAAACTTTATTTATAAATTACTGTATTATTAAATTAATTGCTCTGTAAACTAATTCACAAATGAACGCATGTGTCAAAACGCTTCACTGTAATTCGTCTTGAGACGAAACTTGAAAAGTGAAGACTGAATTTTGCATAAAGAATTTTGCACTTGTTTGAATACTAATTTCGTTTATTAATAATTTTAATCATGGTACCTTTCAAAACAGCTTGGAGCGTATAGCACAAGCATTCAGTTTTACTTTCAAAACATGTCTCATGTACGGAAAGTATTGTAATCATGAAAAATGTCGACTTTGCGATTTTGATGTATTTACGCGTTCTGAGTTCTTCTGAATTTATTTATGCTATTTTCTCGAGATGTATGTATGTTTATGTGTGTGTGTGTGTGCTTGTGTGTATGTGAGTGAACACAATAGCTCCGAAATGGTGCATTTGATTGAGCTCAAATTTGGTACTTATATTATAGGTCATATTCGCACGACTGGTATCCATTCTGGTATGTATAGGACTTAATAGTTTTTCTTACAGTACCACGAAAAAGAATTTTTTAACAATACGGCCTATGGACGGAAATTCTTGAAAGTGCGCTAGCGTCTATAAGGTGCATTCGATTGAGCTCAAATTTAGTATATATATTCTAGACAAGCCTCGTACGACCGGTATTGATTTTGGTGTGCATAGGACTTATTGTTTTTTCTACAGGGTTACAAATAATAATTCTTTAACATTAGGGCTTATGGCCGGATCTAATTAGCTTAAATAATCGAGTTTGAATACCATAGTAATGTCTTGTTATAATCTAACATGCTTTGACTAGTTCTAAGTGTTCCGAGTTTGTATTTGAGCCATTACGCTTTAATGGGCATGGTACCTCAGTTAAAATGAACAATTAAGTTTAGACCTCGGTTCGATTCTTAGTCTCGAACGCAGATAAGCAGGGCTTAGATAATTGAGGTTCTCATGAAATAATAAATGTATATTAGTACAGGAAACTCTGTTTAGTTTCCGAGTTAGTAGCTTAAAAGTCCAGTGTAGATGGAAAGTTCAAGTAAACAGTCCAGTTGACAGGACGAAACACAAATTTTATTTATTCTGGAACTTCAAATTATCTGCTATACAAAATTCACAGGAATTAGTAAGCAATGACACATTTTGTGATAGTCAGCTTAGCACAGAGATGTTCTCAAATGTTGTACTTGTCACATAATAAAAATACTTCCACAGAGGCTGAAATTCAATGGAAATTCTCTCAGAAAAGACACAGAAAAAAACTGGCATCTATTCCTCAACACGCAGCAATGAAGTATTCACTAACAGCGGTCAAAAATGAGCTTCTCAAAACAAGAAAAATCGCTTACAAAGTTCACAATATACAGCACTATGCTCTCAGCAGAATCAACTTTTGCTACAGATGACTACTCAGAAATGTATTCTGGAGCGACCCTACTCTTTCCATACGCCGACGTTGCACGAATATTCAAGAGATTCCGTCTCTACAGAAACATCAATTAAACGAAAACCTTGGTTGTGTAAGAGAAATGTATTCGAATAATACTAAGGTATTGTGGAATAGTAAAGCAAGGAAGCGAACATTACAGGCCCCATTCATAAACTCGCAGCAAATGTCGCTAAGCTTGACGCCTTTTTGACTTAAAATAGTCAAATTCGGCTCCAAAAATAAGTCCCCAAAAGTGAAGTCAGTTAAGCGATAGCGCAACTATTTCTCGAGAATTCGAAAAAACCCTATGTTAAACAGTGGAGACACCCAAAACTCCCAATCTCGCGTTCTATCTATCTGATTTTGATGCAAAACAAATGCAAAATTTAATTATTTGACTGGTAGAATACGAATTTTAGACTAGTTTAATACTCAGAAATCTAACATTATGTTTATATTCTAAGTGTGGTGTTGTAATTTCGATATTTATTGCAATTTCGTATTGTAAAACCCCAATATCTTTTTATCAAAACTGTTTGTCAGTTACACATTTCTAATGAATTAAATTTATTCACAATTTTAATCCATCTTGCAATATCAAGGTAATTTTGGCGGCCATATTTTATTTCGAAACACACAGATAGAATACCACTGCTCTAAAACTTTAATAACAACTTTACTAACAACTGCACATTTACTTAACTTTAATAACAACTAATTTTAATGTGAATTGAATTCGAATTTCACATTTTAATGTGAATTGAATTCGGTTGTTTGCACATTTTGTTTTCTTGCGTTTCTTGATGGAAAACCTGTACAGGATGTGTTCTATCACATGCAAATATTTTTTGTCAGTTTTTGATAATCAGAAATACCTACAATGTCTAAAATTCGATTCTGCCACATCTAACCAAAACTTTGAAATCGAGTATTTTTTTACTCGCTCTTTCGTATTTTTTATTTATAAACATAAAGTACCTTCTACCTGGAAAAATAAAATAGAATGGTACTTTGAAATATGAATGCACTGCTTTTATTTATTTTTTTCTGTTCTATTTTTAATCCTTTGGAGCGCAACCCTTTCAAAATGCTGAAAAAAAGGGCAGCCGTTGCCATCGCTCGACTTAACTACCAGCAAGATGGCGGACGATCTAAACGTTCATCGCGTGCCACGGATCTAGAGACCTTTTTTGGAAGCAGTTAGGCTGCACAGATCGCACAGCACAGCGCGCACAGCCAGCTGTCGTCAAAAAAGGGTCTCTAGATCTGTGGCACGCGATGAGCATTTCGATCGTCCGCCATCTTGCTGGTAGTTAAGTCGAGCGATGGCAACGGCTTCCCTTTTTTCAGCATTTAGCAATCCATCCAGCTGTTCTCGCATTCCTCCATTTTTCAACAGATGTCAGTGCTGTTTAAAAATACTCGTGACAATTCTTTTTACGGGAAATGACGTGCTAAAATGTAAAGGATTCTCGTGGAGCTATGTCACCCGCAACTATTTTTATAGAAATCAAATCTATTCTTCGTGACTGGCAACAGTCAAAACGTCAGAATTTGGTGTTCCCAGAGTGCGAACACTGCGCGTTAAAGGGTTAACATTACTAGTTTCGGCAGTAACGAAATCCATTGTTGTCTCTTAAATTGTTAAATTACACAATTGAATAAAACTCTAAAGCTCTAATATTTGGAAAATAGAAATACTTAAATATAAAGCGCCAGTAAGTACATTTACTTATCAACAGTACAAAAAATATCATAAATTTCAAAGAGTTCTGGCCATCTTACACTCCCTTTCATATGTATGACGTCATTTCCACAGAGCTCAATACTTGCTGCATCGTCAATAGATCATCAGAAGCGGCTCATGCGCTTAAGTGATGGCCCCCTGTGTGAAACAAAATTCTCTAGTGTCGGAGTTTTAGGGCCATTTTGATGGGTTTAGAGCTTTGCAGATGATACCTATCCCTATTACTGATAAATTAAAAACATCTCTATGTGAATAGCCCGTGCTTCCAGCGTAAAAATTCATATAAAAATTAATTTTTAATTGAATATGTAGTTCTTGAATTTATCTAATTATTCAAACATGAAATGTTGGAATAATAAGAGAATAATAAACATCATCTTCCATCCAACTAACAATTTTAGAAACGCTGAATTTTACTGCATTCGAGAGTGCACAGAAATTTTCAATAAAAGATTCCACATGTGTATCTAGAATTACTCTAGGTTAATTAAATTTCTAAGCCGAATTTAATTCACATTAAAATGTGAAATTCGAATTCAATTCACATTAAAATAAAAGAATTTTCCCTTTTGAAAAGGGGAAAATTCTTTCTGTAACTTTTATGGAAAACGTTTTTTCTTTAAAAATTAAAAATTAGTCATAGAGAAATGCTGCATGACAGAATAAATCTCTGGCATCGGAACACGTTTCGTTAAAATTTTTATAATAAGATATTTACTAGGAAAGGCAAAAATATAATCAGTCTACATACCTTTTTTTTTTTTTTCATTTGCTTACGTAATGCAAGCAAGATTTATGTATATAAAGAACCGCGATAAAAGAAAATTTAAGTTATATTTCTAATGTTTCTGTTTTGTGAATTATCACAAAATTTTTCTTTCGTATTGGACGCAGATATATTTTATTACGGGAAATTCGGAAACCATGAAGAATATCAAGATAAATGGTCTTTTTTTCAGATGTAAAAAATAAAATCAAAAGGGGAGTACTGCCGGAAAAACAAAAATTCGACATTGTCAAATATTTATTATAAACAATTTTAATCCAAAAAATGCTTTTGCGTAATTACTTACATGCATTATTATTCAATTTCATAAATTCAACTTGAACAATATTCTTTAACTTTCAGTTTTTTGGCTATCAAAAAGTTTATACTTTTCCGAGCGACCACCTCTCTTAAAGCCCGATTTTTTCACGGAGCAGAGGGTGGCCGCTCCCGGAAAGTCTCGCTATATATACAGGGTGGTCATGAAAATCTAAAAATCACATCCAAAAAAGACAGCAGCTGTCTGACCTCAATTTGAGATTATTCGAATGCATCATTCAGGCACTGGCGAACTTTCAAATATTTGCGTCGAAAGGGCATTATTTTTAGAGAGAACATTTTTTTTTTCAGTCCTGTGAACAAAACTATCAGTTCCACACACACAAAGGCTGTGAAGGTAATGTGACCTTGACTTATAATATACACACCCAATTTTCGCTCAATGCACCGTTTAGACGCTAGCGTACTTTCAAAAATGTGCGTCCATAGGCCGTAATGTATAAGAATCCTTTTTTTTTTGTAGCCCTGTAAAACAACTTTACATCCTATTCACACCAAAATCAATTACCGTCGTACGTGAGTAATCTATAATATATATAATAAATTTGAGCTCAATCGAATGCGCCATTCTTGGAATCCATTCTATCCTATTTGAGAAACTCTGAATTCTGGTTCAGAGTTCCTCAAATGACATTTCATGATGTGACAATACTTTCCTTACATGGTACTTGTTCGGAAATTAAAATTTTTATATCTGCTAGTGGTTACATTAATATGGCCAGCGACTGTATAGGTATATTTACAATGCGACAAGCTTATGTACAGGGTTGTCCAAATTAAACTTCCCCAACTCAGAGGCCTGTGCAGGATGTTGTATGAGTCATAATGTGATGAAATTTTGGAAACAGACACTTCAGACACGCGCTCGTGATTTATTAAAAAGAAATTATTAGTACAAGAAGTTGCCAATAGGTGGCTCTGGCGCTGAATATCAACAAGACGTTCTACAGATGTTCAACAGCACGAGAAACAGTTGGCACACTGACAACACCATGTGGCGATTGGCTAGCGGTGTCCACGACCGCCAAAGCAACGTCTTGAACGCGTGCAGAATCCACAACATGTCGTCCTTTACCTGGTAAAATTCCCAGCTGTCCGGTTCTTTCGAACTTCTTTATCATGTCATTATCATTGGTCCTCGGCGTAAGTTCTTCAGCCGACGGAATGCTCTTATCGCAGCACAAGAGTTCTCGTCATTTTGGTAGAAAAGTTTCACTTAGTCTCACTAAGCTTTGTCTTTCAAAGCCGCCATTGTGCATCAGCGAGCTGGAAAATACTGCCTGCGCAGCGCCTGTCTTCCACTTTTGTAGGACTCGTCTTTTGGATACGTTTCTCGGAAGCTTTATTTCTGCAAATCACGTTATTGCAATATGCAAATTACTAGTGTTACAGCGCCACCTATCGGCAACTTCTTGTACTAATAATTTTTTTTTAATAAGTCTCGAGCGCGTGACCTGAAGTGTGTGTTTTCAAAATTTCATCACATTATGACTCATACAACATCCTGGACAGGCCTCTGAGTTGGGGAAGTTTAATTTGGACAACCCTGTAGTTAGTATAAGTAAATGATTAGGGATCTTACAATGTTAACCCTTTAACGCGCTGTGTTCCCGCTCTGGGAACACCCAAACTCTGACGTTTTAACTGTTGCCAGTCACGAAGAATAGATTTGATTTCTATAAGAATAGTTGTGGGTGACATAGCTCCATGAGAATCCTTTACTTTTAGCACATCATTTCCCGTAAAAAAATGGTCACGATTATTTTTGACAGCACTGACATCTGCTGAAAAATAGAAGAATCCGAGAACAGCTGGATTAGATTGACCAAGTCTGAAAAAAGGGCAGCCATTGCCATCGCTCGACTTAACTACCAGCAAGATGGCGGACGATCGAAACGTTCATCGCGTGCCGCAGATCTAGAGACCCTTTTTTGACGACAGCTGGCTGTGCCCGCGCACAGCCAGCTGTCGTCAAAAGTTAAGTCGAGCTATGGTAACGGCTGCCTTTTTTTCAGCATTGGGAAAGGTTTGCGCCTCAAAGGGTTAAGAGTGGTAAAGATGCAACTAGTTTAAGTACAAATCAAAGAGTGGAGCTACTCAAGCCGCACAGCCCGAACCAGGAAACTTCTTTAGCTATGTGGCGACAGGTCGGCTTTTCGATTGACCGCCATATTGTTGGTAGTTAAATGGATCAACGGCAAAGGCTGCACTTTTTCAACGTTGGACAGTCTATCCGATTGAAGAAGTGATGTATACTCTATACTGATGTGAAAATCCTTGCGCTTCGAAGGGTTCAATTAATTTATGGAAATAAATTGCTATACATTAATTTTAAAATATCACAAAACGACTGAGATAGAATTTAATTACAACTTAAAATATCTTTCAAAACATGAAAAGCGTGAGTAATACTTTGGAGAAAACTATTTTCAGTTTCAAAACGAATTCATATTTACTTAATTTTAAACGCAACTTCAACAGTAGTCTTCCATTGAACATCCAAAATTTTTCGCTTCTGCATCCGACTCTTAATTTTAGAAGCAACTGTATGTATACTGCTACTGCTTCCGAAAGTGCTCTGAAACTTTCCGAGAAGATTTTTCCCGAACGTGAAACTGGATTAATTCCAGGAAAATTGAATTTGTAAGCTGCAGAGACACTTTTCAAGCAGAAAGCGCTTTCACTATAAACTCCGGGGAAAAAAAAATCCTATTGGGAGAAAAATTAAACTCGAGTTATAAAGAACTGCTGTTACGAAATAAATCGCTTAGTCGCTGAATGCTAGGCAATATCTATTCTCCAGATTGAATAGTAAATAGAAATATGTAGATTAAAAATATTTAAGTTAAGTATATTTTCTCGTGATTGTGTGCGTATGCGTGTGTGTTTTAATCAGATATTTCGAATTTATATTTTAAGACGTTAGTAAATAATAAATTAATCTATGGTTATATGTGTTGCCATTTGCATTACGTTAAAACGTACCCCTCACTTAAAAGCACTTGCTTTTCTAAAATATCCTTTTTCAAAGACAGTGTAATTGTAATATTTTTGTACTTAGTGTATATGTAGATTCCACTTATTAACCTGTTTTCTCAATTTTGTAATTCGTAAGCACATATTAATGTAACACACAATTTGCCAAATATTAAACGTGAAAACGGTACTTACGTATTATTCCGGCGGTCATTTCAGCCAAACTATTTTTTCGCCAAATGTGCTGGCAAACGGTTGCCATTCGTATTTCAAACCATCAATAATTTCATGTGTCCTGCATTTATCTTGGCCAAAAATTGCTTTTCTTGACGGACCGACAGGATAATACGTAAGTACCGTGAAAACCAATTAACAAAATAGATAATTTTAGAAAGAAATTATAGCATATCCCATGCTATAAATACGTAACTCAGAATGCAATGTGACACCTATATCTCTCGCTGTTATGATTTTCCGATTGGCTTCATTCTAAGCAATCTCACATAATTTTTAATAAAATAGTGATACCGCTTTCGTGCAATTTCTAAATAAGACATCTGAACGGATGATGTTTGAAAAAAAAGTTGCAACACAAATTAAAGTACAAGTGGGCAATAGGGTAAAGGTAATTCACTAAGGTATTTAATTATGCTTTTTTATTTTAAAATGACATGTAAGCAATATACAATGAAACCCCTATTTAACGTTACTCGCATTTAACATTTTTCCTTCTATAATATCATTTTCTATCCGTCCCGAACACTTTCTTTTCTTTGTAATGTTAAAACAAATAATGTTAATAACGTTACATTTATACCAATTAACTTTTTTTTCGGATTCAGATAGATAATTTGATGTTTGAAATAGCAGTTATGAAGGACATAATTCCTTAAGCGACTGAAGCGATCCATGCTGTGAAAGTAGTGAAAGCGTTCCTTTCAAGTACTGAAGGACAAGAAAAATATTACAAAAACTCGTATGAAAACGAAACTTTTGATTCAGATAGCAAAACAAAACTTGAACAAATAACTAAATTTTTCTAAAATAATTTTGAAAACTTACTTTTAAATTATTTTAGAGGAATAAATAAAAGTTATGTAATCTAAGTTACACTTTGATTTCCTGTCGGCCTTTTGTTTTTCTGAAACCCCGATTTAACATTTTCTCCTTTATAATGTTATTTGTTTTAGGTCCTTTGAATGACTTTAAATGAGAGTTTCATTGTATTTTATTTTACTTTAAATATTAACTAAATAGATTATTGTACAGGGTGGTTATAATTAAACTTCCCCTACAAACAGCATTCTGCAGCTGTAACCGGTGAGCAGATTGTTACCAAATTTACAAGGGGTGATCAAATGAAAAGGTACGAAACGACGTAAAAACGTAACAGGTAAATATTTGCATATTCCGCCATCGCGGGATGGGATCGGAGCATGCGCGGGCGCCCGCATGCGTAGGAGAGAGCAGAGGCTTTTATCAAAAGCGGCGTCCAAATGATGCGGCAGTCCGTATCAGGACAGGATGGACATAAATAGAACAACCATTAACTCCGATGTGTACTGTGAGACACTCCGACGCCTACGCAGGTCCATCAAGAACAAAAGACCGAGGCTGTTCACGGAGGGTGTGGTTCTGCTCCATGATAATGCGCGTCCACACGTCTCCAGAGTCACACACATGGAACTGGCCAAGTTCAAGTGGGAGACGTTGGACCATCCGCCCTACAGTCCGGAGATGTCGCCCTGTGATTTCCATGTGCTTGGACTACTGAAGAAATACCTCAAAGGGAAGCGCTTCCACTCGGACAATGTACTCAAGGACGCTGTGACGGACTGGGTATCGTCACGGCCACAGGAATTCTGGGAACAAGGAATTCTGCGGCTTGTTCATCAGTGGGATCGTTGTGCTCGGGCCTATGGTGTATATTTTGAATAAAGTATACATTTGTCCCACCGTGTCGTTTCGTACCTTTTCATTTGATCACCCCTTGTAGCATAAGGACTGTAGACGAGATGAGCGTAAGGGAATTTTTCAGAACATTTAGTCAAAAAAATGTCCACTGGATGGCACTTTGCATGGTGAAATCAGCTCAAATATTGCCAAATTAATCAATAAATGCCCGAAAACTATTGAATAAATGTTAAAATTACCTTTATATTTCGAATTAGCCTTTTCCATCGTTAAATTTGCCATTTTTCATGCAAAACGCCACCTAGTGGACATTTTTAAACTACTTTTCTTTTTTTTCGAAATTCTTTGAACGCATATCATGCATAGCGACTATACCAATTTTGGTTACAATCCGTCCACCCGTTTTAGCTATAGAGCACTGTTCATAGGGGAAGTTTAATTATAGCTACCCTTTACACTTTTACTTACTTGACATTTTGCTAAAATGAATATTAAGATTTTTTATTTTTTCAGTATCGATGCATTTGCATTGTTTTTAACAACGGTTAGTATACTAACTTATTAGAAATTCAAGAATTATACCTGCATCTTGGTTATTGTTTAGCATTTGCGTAATTTCTGGACTATTACATCCGTCACGATATCATTCATGAGCATCCATAACATTTAACTTCCTACAGATAACAGCTTCCATAAAACGAGATGCAGTTTAAAGATATATATCATCGATGTCTTATATATGTTATCATCATCCAACAGTGCATCAACATAATGGAGCGTCTCAACACTGTCACATATATTTAATGCCTATAAATATGTAAATATGATAGGTTCTAAAATGCATATTAATGAAGGCTAATATTTTAATGAATGCGCGTCTGTACCACCACAGTCACAACAGTGACCTCTCATGGGAAAAGACAAGGAATCACACATCTTTTGCGCACACCAGAAAAGTAGCGAGAAAAAAAAATCGGAAAGTGCCCAAATGATGAAACACGTTGAATTTTTCACAAAAATGTTTGATTTATCGACAGTCATTTAACAAAAATACAAAATTTCCAGTCCCCCATGGCACACCCCCCTCGCTAAGTCACTGGCTCGAACAGATCTTTTCTCTCTAAGATCTTTTAGTAGAGTGTACTATGCCTCTCTTTTTGTCGGAATCTACTGTATGAAATCCAATAGTTGAAATAAATTGATATAATACGAGAGTACGCAAATCACAAGTCGTTATATTTGTGATTTGTGCTATAATGATTGGAACAAACTTTAAGGGGAGGTAGGGCGCGTGATAAGGATTTAGAATCACATAGCAATATGAGGTAGGAAACGTTGTTACCTGTTACTTACCTGTTAATAAGCACTTTAGAAAAAGTGCTGAAATAATAGTGACCCACCACTGTTCGTCAAAAACTAATTTATGTTTTACAGAAAACACTGATTTTTTTTCTAACAGCCGGCCTCTGCCTTGAAGGATTTGGCAACAACAGGCCGGAATTGTTAGTCTCTTTATTATGGAGGCACCTAATAGGAGGACCAATGTCGCCCTCTATCAAGAGACGGACAGGAAAACCACGCCCAGTCGGGTACCGAACCCCGGCCGCCGGGAGTTGAACCCGAAACCGGAGTACGGTGCTTTACCTACCATACAACTCGGTAGGCGTGACTGAAATTGATAATATAAAAATCATAATTTATTTCATCGGCGAAATTATTGAAAGCAGACTCATTGTTTATGAAGCTCGGTTAAGAAATTAGAAGAACACTTCAGCACTTTTCAAAAAGTGGTTATTAACAGGTAAGGGAAAACGGCATTTCTGACCCCACATTGCTGCTTGATTCTAATTTCTTATTTTGCGCCCCATCTCTCGGTGAAGTTTGTCCCAATCATTATGGGATACCCTGTATAACCGGAAAGATACCAATCCAGCGACACTTAACAATGCATATCGATGTCGCCACTAAACCAATATGGCAGAGATTTCGGGCCATGTGCATGGAAAAAGGTTGTGCGCTTTCTGGGATGCGAATATTTCCAGAAAACCTTTAAAACTCAAGAATAAAACTTCTCAATTCGTACGAAATATCATAGCGATAATTAAACTTTTAATGCCCCTTTGTAAGGGAATGAATGGTATACGTAGTAGTTAACTGTTTGCAAAGACACTTTCGGAAAACGTCTACAGCCAATAAAAATGTTGCATTCTTGCATGAAAACCATGGAATTACCACTTATAATCATATTACTCTCGCTCTAAGGATTTAAATAATAACGCACAATTTAATTCTCGAAAGCGCCATCTCAAATGCTATTAACAAAAGAAGGGAATCTAGCAATTAAACGCAACACGCAAAACAGTGCATCGCTTTAATTCAATAAAGATATTAAGTCATTTATTTAAATTATCTTTAAATAATTGCAAACTTTTAAATGCTTTGTATTCTCCGTTCTGTATATTCATTATCACTAGTATTGTTTAATTATAGACACATGGAAAATCCTGTTCTTTATTGTCACTGTCACTTTAAATTACATCAAAGCAGATCCCGATGTAATAGCATTATAGTTTCCGTTTGCGCTTGAAATATTCAGAATGTACAAATCGGTTTCATTTCAATAATTATTTCACAATAATTATTTTAATCACAGATTATTTTGTGTGAGTGTTTTCTTTTTTCCTCCCTCATCTACTATTTTATCATGTAGAAGATTATTCTCAAAATGTCCATGTTATTTTAGATAATTTTCGTGAAAGAATCAAATTTCTGCCTTTATAGTTTAGTTGAACAAGCAAACTATAGTTTGAAAATTATAAGAAATTTTATTCTGTTGAACTAAATTTTAAATATTTCAGAGCAAATCATTAATTTGGGTTGTTCAAGACACAATTAGTTGAAAATGTTTCACCTCGTTAAAGGTACTAAAATTTCAATAAAATTCCAAATTAAAAATATTTGACACTCAGATTTAACCATGCGCTAATTGTATTTTGTCAAACATTTAATTCTACTTAATTCGTAAAAGAATGAAATTGTGGCGTTTCAAAGCTTAGTTCTTAAATTCTTCTATTATTGCAAATTATTACAACTGTCAGGGAAGCGTTAATAATAATTTAAAACCCATTCAAATTGTACGTATTTCCATATATTTCAGCAATCGTTCCAAGTGCCTGGCAGTTTCTAAAGGAGAATAAGATGGGACTGTTGCCCTGCCTTCCATTTAAAAAATTTTGTAGTAAACCGGATTTTTTTCATTAATTTAGTGCTAAAATATTTGGCAACATGAGAAATTCCTCTCTCTAAAAATATACACATTTACGTCTACGGCTCATAGTGCAGTATTTTGAAGATATAAAATCCTTTTAATTGCACTCTTTTCGCCATATTCAACCCTACAAAGTCCTGACTTTAGCCCTTTAACCTTTTAACGCACAGTGTTCCTGCTCTGGGAACACCAAACTCTGACGTTTTGACAGTTGCCAGTCACGAAGAATAGATTTGATTTCTATAAAAATAGTTGCCGGTGACATAGCTCCACGAGAATCTTTTACTTTTTACCACGTCATTTCCCATAAAAAAATTGTCACAATTATTTTTAACAGCACTGACATCTGCTGGAAAATGGAAGAATGCGAGAACAGCTGGATAGATTGCCCAATGCTGAAAAAAGGGCAGCCGTTGCCATCGCTCGACTTAACTACCAGCAAGATGGCGGACGATCGAAACGTTCATCGCGTGCCACAGATCTAGAGACCAGCAATGGGAAAAGGTTGCGCCTCAAAGGGTTAATGCGCGGTGTCCTCGCCGTGAGGACACAAAACTCTGACGTTTTTACTGTTGCCAGTCACGAAGAGTAAATTTGATTTCTACAAAAATACTTGAGAGTGACATAGTTACACGAGACTTCTCTACTTTTTAGCAAATCATTTCCCGTAAAAAATTCTCGATTATTTATAATATTGTCGGGATTATTTTTATCAGCTCCGGCATCTGCTGAAAACTGGAAGAATACGACGGAAACATGTTGATATAGAGGAACGAAGGGGATAGATGGCCCAATGCTAAGAAAGGGCAGCCGTTGCCATCGCTCGATTTAACTACCATCAACATGGCGGTAGATCGAATCGTTCATCGTGTGCCACAGATCTAGTGACCATTTTTGACATAGTAGCTGTCTGTGGACGCACATCCGATTAGTCGATAAAATACAATTGCTGGGAAAAAGCAAAAGAATCTTATTCTCTAGAAAAATTAATTTTAAATACTTCTTTCTGCAAGTAAAAATACCTTTAATTTAATTAAAGTTCTCAAGAAATAAAATTCAACTTGAGAACATGTCCTAAGTTGGTGGCTAGTCGAGAGCATTTACCTATTTTTCTTTCTTTCAACTCTCCGTTTGCAGTAATTTAAAAAAGTTATTCCAATTACTGTGAGACGTGCATCTGAAACCCGCTGAAGTGCAACAGCAAAGCCTGTTAGAGCTATACAAATGGGACTTAACAAACTAGTAAGCCTTCTTAAAAAACTGTTCACAGAATTCATATCACACGCGCACGCCGAAAACGAGAAGTAAAGCAGAGAAGTCGCATCAGAATATGCTAGACTTTAAATTCTCTGGGGGGGGGTTGTTTGTTTTTTGTTTGTTTGTTTTTGTTTTTTTGTTGTCACTTTTCCTATTTCTGGCACCACATTCTTCAGAAAATTAACTGTGTGCAGAAATGTTTTTCAAGAATGCACGATTAGATCTAGAATCTCTAACAAAACTGCTTACCGATGCAAGAGAAGATTTCTGTCAAAATCCAGTAGACCATGGGAAGGCTAAATGCACATAATGTGGGATAGAAACGGAAATTAGGATCATACAAAGAGGAAGGATGCATGGAGAATGGGCGAGATATGCAAGTTTTTATGCAGAAGAAGAGATTGTACGTGAAATTGAGAGAGCTCTTGACATACTTCAGAATGAAATGACAATTTTTTTACCAAACTTAACCAGTTGAGTGAAAAGTTTGGATTCCTGCTCGATGTTAAAGTTTTCTCAAAGGTAAAAATGAGAATGATGATAGTAACCTAACCCACCGTCAAGAATGTTCCGATGTTGGAAACTTTTACTATAGAGATTTTGATGGGAAAGAAATTTTTAAAGAGATATGTGACTGTAGAATGTTGCTTGGTACTAGGAATGATGCTCTACCAATGGTTGTTTCCGGCCTTCTTTTATTTATTGTGCCCTATGGTGACGATGTGTTTTCCAATGTACGCATTGCATTGCAAATTCTTCTCACAACTGCAGTGTCTATTGCAAGGTGCGAGCGTCTCTTCAGTAAGTTGAAGATGATTCTTACATATTTACGGCCACCAATAGGACAAGATTGTCTCAGTAATCAAGTCTCAGGAGTGAGAGAGAAACGTTGGATAAAATTAACTTTAATGGCATCATTGATCAATTAGCGGAATAGCACGTCAGGAAAAATTATAAAGGTCTCTTAACAATTTTATAATGAAATTCAAATTGTGCAGACTTTTATCTTATCTTTTTGGCAACCAATTACAGATCACGGCTTGCAAATTACAGGTACATATTTATTTTTGATTTTGTTTAGGACCAAGACAGAGAAACTTTTAAAATGAAACTTAAATTAGTTGTGGAGAGGGTCGCAAAATATCGTAACCGTGCCCTGTTCGCCAAAATGTTGAGTGTTCACTGACCACGGCCTCTTATTAGTGAGTTTAATGAAAGTTAATTATACATTCAAGTAAACAAGGAATACGCCAAATGTAAACATTAGATTGAAACCAAAACATTACTGAGATAGCGCGTAACGGCTAGCCCCAAAACCCTGCAAGATTATGATCAGAAAGAAAGTTTAAATAACTGACAAAACAGGAGAGAGAGTTATCATTTCCTCAATTATAAAATAATTTCTTTACAAATTCGGCAAATCTTCGAAACAATAAAAGCATTTTCAAACATTAAATCTTTTTTAAAAAATTTTAAAAATAAATGTTATCCAAAAAAAAACCTATACACATTAAACCTCTTGATAGGGGCCAAGATAAGGCACAGGACTTATGTTAGTTAATGGGGAGTGTCCGCTATCGGGGAGTGCGGTAGTTGATGCAGAAATCCCATAGTTTTTAAACTCTTGATATATAATGTGCAGTTTTTAAATATAATGGATGAATATTTACATACATTAAAACTGATAAACACAATCGCACTTATCTTCCAATGAAAATGCTGTAGCTTTTTTTTTTAAATCGACCTAAATGGAAAAAAAAACATTCAACAAAATAATTTTATTAACTGAAAAAAGTCACAAGAATTTGCTTTGTATGTATACAACAATGAAGGAAGGTTTTCTTAAAGTGAATTTTCAGTTTACTTATTTTTATTTAGTCCTTGATCATCTCACAATTCATAAAAATCTTTTGCAATTCTTTTTATGAACAGTAACGATCGTAAGACTGCAGCATTTTTCAGAGCATAAGAATTAAAAAATTGTTTACCACAGATTCAGGTAGTACCTCTGTTTATGCAAAGTGGCTTGCAGGGAGAATTTTTTTTATTCTTCAAAAAGAAAGTAAAATACATCTAGAAATTTTAAGGAGGAAAAATTGAAAGTTTTTCAGTGAACAAGAGTCCCAGCTAAATAGGAGGGAAGCACTTTATACACCTATTTCAAGGCCCTGTTAATTAAGAAAATGTCCGTTAATGAGAAGTGTCCGCCGTAGAAGGTTTTATTATATTTTAAATACAGTTGAAAAAAGAAATACCTTCCCTAATCCCATTCCATTTGGACAAATAGGGAAGGGCACAAAATCGTCAGTTGTCTCCTCCGTTCACAGAAAACTAAAAACACTGCAGACCGGTTTCAGGAACATATAAAATCCCGTTTTTAGTGCAAGAACTACTGCACCGAAAGTAACTTACATGCTACTGAAACAGGCCTGAACCCAAGTAACACAAACTTGTTCAAAGGCCGTAATTTTCACGTTCAGACAGCACGTTATCATCCTCTTCAGATTTACAGTATCGCTTACGTCAGAATGTCCGGACAAAACACGTACAATGCTCGTCAAAATTTGGGTCCCGTTCAAGGTTCTCCACACGTACTTAAAACGTTGTATGGCTAATATTCAGGACGTACTACAAAATTAAGTGAATAACCGATATTCCACAGCTTTTTTTGAATCCGTTTCGTTGTTTATTTGGCTAATTAATAGGATTGATGTTTATTAGAGTATTTAATCACGTGTACATCTATTTTTAATAAACAAAACACCTGCTTTGTTGAGGTACAGCGTAGCAAAATGTTCAACCACAAGTCTTTGGCGGCCAACAACACTGATTTGGTTGAGTACTTTGAACTTATTCTCGCTGGTTTAAGCCACGGCGTTAATTTCGGTAGTGGCCCTCTAGCGGTTATTTTTGTCGTCGTTTTGTACTATATTGAACCTCTTTAGTGCGTGATGGCGTACGTGGATTGTGGAACGGATTGTAAAATCTGTTGTCTGAACGTTAAGCAGTCCCAATAAGAAAATCTTTCATAGTAGACACTTGAGAGTACTAGAGTAACACGTGAAGCTCAATTAGCCGAAGCACAAATTTTGAACCAGAGCGCGTTTTGCACAATGTAAGACGTGATAATCCCGTTCCGACAACCTGTGTGTGCTACCTGGGAATTTTTTTCAGCTTGCACTGTTTTATATTTCTCTGTGAATTCCGCCCTGCCCGAAATCAGTTTTGAAATTATACACTTGTTCTATTTACCTGTCACATTTCAGCTAACGCAGTCATAAGCTGTATTATCCTTTTTCAGAGCAACTTCTTTGACTTAAAATACATCTTTGCTTTTAGAATTAATCACCATCCAAAAAAGTTTGGAAAAAATTTTTTAATTCCAATTACCTTTTCATATTTATTTCTATTTTTAGAAAGATCAATTACTCCGTATCTTCAACTAACTGCATCTTATCCACTTGGCTTCATAACATTCCCTGTTATTTTTCCGTGTTTCATTCTGTATTGATTCCTTTGTTATTGTAACAGCAGACGAAATTCCTCTTATGTGAGTGTTTTCTTTGCGCTTATCTCGTAAGAAAAGATCGAATTCCATTTGAAACGGGTGCACAAGTTCTCAGACTGAAAACTTAATCTTTCATAGTGAGTGATTAAAAGAAAGCGTCAAAGACTATATTCATATCGATTTTTAATATTGCATTTTGTTAGACAGTTCTTGTTATGAACATTATTCTGTGTTCGTTCTATACAGTACAGACTAAAGTAAGAATCAGAAGTGATACGGACTTGGGCATTATAGTTAACATTGGTCTTTTAACTCTTTCTACAGGGTAATTTGCACTGATCTTTGAAGTAGGGCTTGTTGAGCTGAGCGAAGGGAACGAGCGAAGCTCTTACGCTACACTCAGGCATTTCAATGCATCGCTTCTGCTCCTAAGCTGCTTGGCCGATTTAGTTCAAATTTGGCATGGTTATAGGTACCAATGGTGGCAAGGTATAAATCTGAATTCAAACCAATCGGGTTGACCATGGAGGAATGATCACCGAAAAACTTGCTGCCATTAACTTTCAATGGAGACTAATTGAGAAATAGAAGAATTATTCTATTTCTCAATTACTAGCTTCACGCGCTCATTGAACCTATGACATTGTTGTCAAGGTCATGATGCTGATCACTTAAAAAAAGAAAATCCGAAATCGGAGATACCATCGAGGAAAAATCACTGAAAAAAAATCAACTTGAGGTAGAGATAACTGCATGAAATTCGCTCAGCTCAACATTGCATGCGTGCGGACCTAGTACCATTTACTCTGGCCTTTGGACTACGGCTTATGAAATTTACAATGGTCTTCCATCTACGGCAGGTAGAATCAACACTGAGTTCGGGCTATATAATTTACACTGATCAATAGACTTTTACGGAATACTAGCCAACAAGCTAGCCATCATAAACTGACCCGTGTAAATTCACGTTTAAAAAAATCATTCCTAAGTAATAATTCACATGTTACTATGCGCGAATGATTGAATTGGCTGTCCAATACTGGTACATTAGCTTTTAGGACATACCTTGCAAAAAAAATAAAAACTGTTAGCTGATGTCCGCTAGTCAGATCAAGCCTAACCATCCCTTCTTTCTATAGCCTATATTATATCTAAGCTTTAACCGTGAAGATGGGAAGGATAGGGCTGGGTTTCTAAAACTATCTTTCACGGCAGAAACAGGCTTGCAAGAATACAAACCAGCTTTGTGCAAAGCAACGAAATGTATGATGTAATGTACAGGGAAAAAAATGAAAATGAATAAAATTTTGAAAGCACATTTCATTAACATTAGAAATTTCGGATAATTTGAGTTTGTTATTACATCAAGACAAACCGAAGAGAGCAGAGGAATTCTTTTCAAACGAAAAATATAAAGCGTTACAATAATCGCATTTATTGTCTAAACCACCCAAATTTTCTCTAATTGATGAACATGTATTTTGTGAACTTTTATTTGGAGGCAACAGCATTTTGCGATTTCTTCTTAAAATCACCTCGAAATACCGAAATGAGTTCTTTATTTAATAAACTTTTTCTTGTAATTCTCTATATATGCAGGGTATCTTCTATACTATTAAAATCTGTACGCGTCTGTCTGTCTGTCTGTGTGTAGCATCATCTCCTCCGAAACCGCTGGGAGTTGAGTTTCAATCGAGGTGTCCACTTATTCGAAAAATTCCGAGGAAGGTCTTCCGCTAATTTAAATTTCGAAATTCGAATTAGTTTAGGAGATATTGATAAAAAACCCCGTCAAAAACATTAATTTTTGCTCTTCGCAACTCCGCGATTGTAACCCCTGTAGTGAAAATGTGAGAAATAAGCATCGAGGTTGTCATGTTTGGCGAATTTATTAAATGATTTACACTCTTGCATTAAAAATAAAAGAATAATACTTTTTTTCTGTTTCGAATATTTGCTAGGTTATTTTTTAATTAAAATATCGTCTGCGTGGGAAATCAGAGCAGGAATTCAGTATTTTTTATACGCAAAAGAAAAAGGATTTGTAAATTTCAGAGACTAAAATTTCAGAGACCTTATAATTTGGCAAAAAAAAAATGGCTTATATGGCGATTTTGAGAAAGTGGATTCTAGTGGTTTGCACAATTTTAGGCTTGACGCAATTTACTGAGAGCGTAAGGAAATAGTATTTTTAAAAACAAGTGTAGGTTTTACTAGAGTTTAGCCTGAAATTTTAATTTTCTGTTCAGAAATAATGCAGTTATTAAGGCGATTTTAAATGATTTTCATCAAGTTAAATAAATTGATTTAAGTTAGGGAAACCCCGCCAAATTTCAGAAAATTAAACTTTTTCATTTGTATTGCTAATTCTATGCCCCGATTGATATGAGTTGGTGTTACGAGCGTATGAATAGATAATATTTTTTAATCCCGCCAAACAAGGTGTAATAAAATAGGAAGTCTTTATAAATACGAATGCTGTTTGAGATGAATGAGAATATTTTTTAAACCCAGTTAGACTAACTGGTAATTCCGTTAAATTATTGCATTTATTGTCAAGTTTAATGTGTGATTCATTTTGGCTATTTGCCATCGACTGCCGACGTTAATTACGCCAAAATGGCAGTTCTAGCAAAGTAAACATAAATGAATCATTTCATATTCTATTTTTAACACTGCTACAGTTTCCGTAGCAACGTAACCCATGGTTGCCACTTAAGTTGTTCAATTTAATAATTAAGTGAAACCACTCATTTCTAGATCTTTTAAGACCCCTAAAAGTGAAAACGCATTAAATATGAAACAAATAGCATTTTAACATATTTGCGCATTAAAAATAATCGACGTTTTTACAGGCAATTCTGCATATTTTTCATTTTATTTCCTTCGCATGTAACGTCATTGTCTTCTGTTTTGCTGTCAGATTATCCGGAGAAGCACATTACACGCTGGCGTATGTGCTGCTTCGGCGGACATAAGGAAGCAATTTGTCGGGTGCGTATTTGCGTAACCCCTCTGTGTGTCTAAATTGAAGCAATGAAACTTTGTAGGCGATTTTTTTTTAAACTAGAACAAGGCAGATTAACGTCGTTAACGTGGAAGAAGCGATATGGAAAACTATTTAATTGGTAGCCGTAATGCGAAATGATAATCGATTATTCACATGCGCAAAGCAACAAAATTTCAAAAGTATGAAAAGTCAGGAATATGAAATGAAAATCCAAAATAAATCACCAGAGAGTATATGATAAGCATCGTGTATAAGAATGATATTGCAATGGGAATAATTCCGTAAGCGGGAGCAGGTTTAGTTGGCCACTTTTTTTGTTGCCAACGTCTAACCCATTAAGGTTGCCGTTAAAACAGTTCTCTATGTATTCGAAACACAATCCTTGCCGATTTGCGTATTTAGCAACGCGAAAAAGCTTTGGCGACATCTGGCTTGGCGACCTGCCCCCGCTTACGGAATTATTCCCATTGCAATCATGTACATAACAAAGGCGCTTGCAAGGAATGTAAAATGTAATATGAAATTCATTGCTCTTTCTTCCCATGGCGTTTGTGGAATCTTTCCGTATAACGGGATCCGATGTGCTTAGAATATTTGATATAAATTACTTATATGTTAAAGTTCTATTTATTTTTTCATATATTTTCCAGTTACTCCAGTTACAAGACCTAGAGCTTTATAAACGATTTCAGATTTTGTTCAATATTGAATTTGACACTATGCAATTAATCTATGTTAAAAATAAAATATGAAATTAGTTATTTATTTAGTGTGAATTGGCAGTGAGATCAACATTAGTTTTATGTAACAAGTGTGCTACATTATTAAGAGTTCAGTAAGGGTAATAAGCTTTTCTGCTTAAGTTACGTCACAAATGTTTTGATTTACGAAAGCGACAAGATCTTCACTGAAACAGGATGCATTTTTGGTTTCTGAACGTACAATGTGCATCGATTGTTTCGTGCAGGTTTTTTAAATTTGGGTAAAATTTAATAAAGTCATCTGCAACATAACTGTGCTAATGCATTGTCCACGCTTTACGAAATGCAAGATAAGATAAAAAAGTATTCAACATCATGTAATGTTATTCATATGGTATGTATGAATGCTATAAATTAAACCTAAAAAAGAGAATTATATAATGTAGAAATAAGACATTTTTCGAAAGAGAAAAGTTTCGTCTGCATACCATAAAGTTCTTACTTTTCTGATCGCCAGTGACAATGACGTAGTTTTTGTGTCATCATGTTGCAATCGTCTCAAATTTCCACTCATGGAGTCAGCTTTTCGTCAGAGTTCCAGCAATTTTTAACTATTAGAGACTCCTATCACTGGGTTTAATTCGAATTAAATGTGTAAGGAAAATGTCTCCTACCGTGCGGAGAACGGGTAAGCAGCTAGTCTTCTATACTATTAAAATCTGTGCGCGTCTGTCTGTCTGTCTGTGTGTAGCATCATCTCCTCCGAAACCGCTGGGAGTTGAGTTTCAATCGAGGTGTGCACTTATTCGAAAAATTCCGAGGAAGGTCTTCCGCTAATTTAAATTTCGAAATTCGAATTAGTTTAGGAGATATTGATAAAAAACCCCGTCAAAAACATTAATTTTTGCTCTCCGCAACTCCGCGATTGTAACACCTGTAGTGAAAATGCGAGAAATAAGCATCGAGGTTGCCATGTTTGGCTAATTTATTAAATGATTTACACTCTTGCATTAAAAATAAAGGAATAATAATTTTTTTCTGTTTCGAATATTTGCTAGGTTACTTTTTAATTAAATTATCGTCTGCGTGGGAAATCAGAGCAGGAATTCAATATTTTTTATACGCAAAAAAGAAAAAGGATTTGTAAATTTCAGAGACTAAAGTGTATAACCTTATAATTTGGCGAAAAAAAATGGCTTATATGGTGATTTTGAAAAAGTGGATTCTAGTGGTTTGCACAATTTTAGGCTTGGCGCAATTTACTGAGAGCGTAAAGAAATAGTATTTTTAAAAACAAGTGTAGGTTTTTCTAGAATTTAGCCTGAAATTTTAATTTTCTGTTCAGAAATAATGCAGTTATTAAGACGATTTTAAATGATTTTCATCAAGTTAAATAAATTGAGTTAAGTTAGGGAAACACCGCCAAATTTCAGAAAATTAAACTTTTTCATTTGTATTGCTAATTCTATGCCCCGATTGATATGAGTTGGTGTTACGAGCGTATGAATAGACAATATTTTTTAATCCCGCCACACAAGGTTTAATAAAATAGGAAGTCTTTATAAATACGAATGTTGTTTGAGATGAATGAGAATATTTTTTAAACCCAGTATGACTAGCTGATAATGCCTTTAAATTACTGCATTTATTGTCAAGTTTAATGTGTGATTCATTTTGGCTATTTGTCATCGACTGCCGACGTTAATTACGCCAAAATGGCAGTTCTAGCAAATTAAACATAAATAAAATATGCTATTTTTAACACTGCTATAGTTTCCGTAGTAACGGAATCCATTGTTGCCACTTAAGTTGTTCAATTTAATAATTAAGTGAAACCACTCATTTCTACAGCTCTTAAGACCCAAAAAAGTGAAAACGCATTAAATATGAAACAAATAGAATTTTAACATATTTGCGCATTAAAAATAACCGAAGTTTTTTCCGGCAATTCTGCATATTTTTCATTTTATTTCCTTCGCGTGTGACGTCATTTTCACGTCATTGTCTTCTGTTTTGCTCTCAGATTATGCGGAGAAGCACATTACACCCTAACGTATGTGCTGCTTCGGCGGACATAAGGAAGCGCTTTTGTCGGGTGCGTATTTGTCTAACCCCTCTGTGTGTATAAATTGAAGCAATGAAACTTTGTAGGCCTTTTTTTTTAACTAGAAAAAGGCAGATTAACGTCGTTAACGTGGAAGAAGCAATATGGAAAACTATTTAATTGGTAGCCGTAATGCGAAATGATAATCTATTATTCACATGCGCAAAGCACCAAAATTTCGAAAGTATGAAAAGTCAGGAATATGAAATGAAAATCCTAAATAAATCACCAGAGACTATAGGATAAGCATCGTGTACGAGAATGATACTGCAATCATGTACATAACAAAGGCGCTTGCAAGGAATACAAAATATAATATGAAATTAATTGCTCTTTCTTCCCATGGCGTTTGTGGAATCTTTCCGAATAACGGGATGCGATGTGCTTAGAATATTTCATATAAATTACTTATATGTTAAAGTTCTATTTATTTTTTCATATATATTCCAGTTACTCCAGTTACAAGACCAAGAGCTCTAGAAACGACTTCAGATTTTGTTTAATATTGAATTTGACACTATGCAATTAATCTATGTTAAAAATAAAATATGAAATTAGTTATTTATTTAGTGTGAATTGGCAGTGAGATCAACATTAGTTTTATGTAACAAGTGTGCTACATTATTAAGAGTTCAGTAAGGGTAATAAGCTTTTCCACTTAAGTTAAGTCACAAATGTTTTCATTTACGAAAGCGACAAGATCTTCACGGAAACAGGATGCATTTTTTTTTCTGGACGTACAATGTGCATCGATTGTTTCGAGTAGGTTTTTTAAATTTAGGTAAAATTTAATAAGGTTTAAATTTAATTTTTCAACTTCAAAGTCATCTGCAACATAACTGTGCTGATGCATTGTCCACGCTTTACGAAATGCAAGATAAGATAAAATAGTATTCAACATCATGTAATGTTATTCATATGGTATGTATGAATGCTATAAATTAAATCTAAAAAAAGAGAATTATATGATGTAGAAATAAGGCATTTTCAGAAAGAGGAAAGTTTCGTCTGCATACCGTAAACTTCTTACTTTTCTGATCGCCAGTGACAATGGTGTAGTTTTTGTGTCATCATGTTGCAATCGTCTCAAATTTCCACTCATGGAGTCAGCTTTTCGTCAGAATTCCAGCAATTTTGCACTATTAGAGATTCCTATTACTGGGTTTAATTCGAATTATATGTGTGTAAGGAAAATATTCGTCTCCTACCGTGCGGAGAACGGGTAAGCAGCTAGTCTATACTATTAAAATCTGTGCGCGTCTGTCTGTGTGTGTGTGTGTGTGTAGCATCATCTCCTCCTAAACGGCTGGGAGTTGAGTTTCGACCGAAGTATCCACGATATTCGGAAAAATTCGAAAAAGAACCTCCGCTAATTTAAATTTCGAAATTCGAATTAGTTTTGGAGATATTGATAAAAAAAACCCATCAAAAACGCTAATTTTTGCTCTCCGCAATTCCGTGATTGTAACCCCTGTAGTCAAAAAAGTGAGAAATAAGCATCGAGGTTGCCATGTTTGGCTATTTTATTAAATTATTTAGACTCCTGCAGTAAAAATAAAAGAATAATGATTCTTTTCTGTTTAGATTATTTACAAAGTTATTTTTTAATTAAAATATTGCGTTCATGTTAAATCAGAGCAGGAATTCAATGTTTTTTATGTAAAAGAATAAGGGATTGAGAGATTTCCGAGACTAATATGTATATTTTTTAGTTTGGCGAAATAAAAATGGCTCATTTGGCGATTTTGAGAAAGTAGTAGGTTCTACCGATTTGCACAGTTTTGGGCTTGGTGCAAATTACTGAGAGCGTAACGAAATAGTATTTTTAATAACAAGTATAAGTTTTACGGCGCTATACTTCGATGTTTCATATAGAAATAATGCAGTTATTAAAGCGATTTTAAACGATCCATAGAATTTTCACCAAATTAAGTAAACTGATTTAAGTTAGAGGAATTCCGCCAAATTTCAGAAAATTGAAATTCTCACATTTTTAAATGGTAGTTAACGGTGATTAAAACCCGTTATAGTTAATAATAATTTAAATAACTGCTACTTATCAATAATAAGCCTGCATTAAATTTTGCCGATCGAACCATATAAATGATAGATAATTATTTCCCATTTTGATTGCTGTTAAATCAATGCTTCGAATGATTCCCTGAAAAAAAAAATCTCGCAAAATGGTGTATGTTGGCATTTTGGCGATCGAAGTACTGTGTAATAAATAATTGATTCTTATTTGTTAAAGCAGCGCTACGGAAGTTTCTTTTACTAGAAGCTGTTAGAAAGGCGTAATTAATACTATCTAATATATTTTTTCTTTTACGAATTGAACTGTTTGTCGATTCCTACTTTAGTACATTTCTTAGCAAAGTTGGCGAAAAATATTCAAATGTAGTGCAACTCTGTACATATTATTAATTCCATTCCACAACTCAGATGAGCCGATGTCACTAGCGTATGCATAGATATTTTTTTTTAAATTCCGCCAAACAGAGTATTGCGTATTGCCTTTAGTGTCAAGTTTAATTTGTGGTTTGAGCTATTTGCCATCGACTGACGGTGTTAATTTCGCCAATATGGCAGTTCTAGCAAAGTAAACATGAATAACTCATTTCATGTTCTATTTTTAACATTGCTATAGTTTCCGTAGCAACGGAATCCATTGTTGCCACTTAAGTTGTTAAATTTTACAATTATGTGAAACCACTCATTTCTACAGCTTTTAAGAATCGAAAAAGTGAAAACGCATCAATTGTGAAACAAATAGACCTGTAACAGACTTGCACCTTAAAAATAATCGAAGTTTTTATGCAATTCTACATACCTTTAAATTTATTTCCTTCGAGTGTCGATGTCATTTTTTACGTCATTTTTGCTGTTTTGCTTGGCAGATTATCCGGAACAGCACATACCCTCTAATATATTTGCTCCTCCGGAAGCAAGAGCGTATGTCCGGCGCGTATTTGTGTAACCCCATTGTGTTAATCAGAAGTTACTGGTGTCAGATTTTTTAGACCATTTTTTTACCGCGGAGATTCCGATCCTGAAGTATATTGATTAAGCAGGAGTAGCCAGAAATTTTTCATGGGAATGTTACGACTACCGCAACTCACACATATGTACACGTGTGTGCGATAAGGGAGTGAAGAATATACATTTTGTATGGCAAAAAACTCCGATTGGGGGGTTGTGACCCCCTATCCCCTCCTTGGCTACACCACTGTATGCAAGCATAAGTTGTCACGTCATGAAAAACCGTCATAGATAGCAAACTCCGAAGTTGTTCTGAGGGTTAAACAAAATTAAAAATTTTACTTCTAGTAAATTTTACTTTTGATACAGTTCGAATATTTGGTTTTAATATATTTCGGCCACCAAGGTAAGATGAAATATTACTAAATACGGCAACCCAGAATTTTCTTAACTATTGAATTTGACACTATGCAACTACAGTAAATTCTCTATAACACGGTAGATACGTTCCGTGTTATAAGAATCCGTGTTGTACGGGTCCTGCGCTATACTCCACCTGGAGTGCGGACTGCGCGGTATAATCGCGGCAAAACTTATTTGCGCTCCGTAAAAATGCAAGGATGTTTGGTGTTGCCATTCAAAAGGAATGTTAATTACAGGAGCTAAGGCGTCATAATATCAGAACATAGTCTCATTTTACCGTGCTGTACGAGTCTCTTTTAACGTGTTACACGAAAAACAATCGTAATGTTTTCGTCGTGTTCTAAGAATTCGTGTTGCAGACCCATGTTATAAAGGGGTCAACTGTAATCTGTAACAAATGAAAAATGAAATCAGTTATTTATTTAGGGCGAATTGACAGTGAGATAAACGTCAGTTTTATGTAACAAGTGTGATACTGCATTAAGAGTTCAATAAGGGTAATAAGCTTTTTCTCAGAAGTTACATCAAGAACGTTTTCATTTACAAAAGCGACATGATTTTCACCGGAGAAGGGTGCATTTTTGGCTTTTAAACGTAAATGATGCATCCATTGTTTCATGTAGTTTTTTTAATATAGGTAAAATTTAATAAAGTCGTGTGTAACATAACTGCGCTAATGCATTGTCCACACTTTGAAAAATGCAAGATAAAATTGTTGTCAACATCATCTAATGTTATTTATGTGGTATATACTATATATACTAAACCTCAGAAAGTTTATTATATGATGTAGAAATCGGGCATTTTTCGAAAGAGAAAAGTTTTGTCTGCATACCATAAAGTTCTTTCTTTTTTGATCGCCAGTCACATTAACGTAGTTTTTGTGTCATGTTGCAATCGTCTAAAATTTGCACTCATGACGTCAACTTTTACTCACGATTCAAGTATTGTTTCACGCTTTGAGATTCCGAATTACTGGGTTTAATTCGAATTATATATGTTTAAGGAAAATATGCGTTTCCCACCGTGCGAAGAACGGGTACGCAGCTAGTCTATACTATTAAAATCTGTGCGCGTCTGTCTGTAACATCATCTCCTCCGAAACGGCTGGGAGTTGAATTTCGATCGAGGTGTCCCCGGATTCGAAAAATTCCGAGGAAGGTCTTCCGCTGAATTAAATTTCGAAATTCGAATTAGTTTAGGAGATATTAATTAATAAAAAACCCGTCAAAATCGCCAATTTTTGCTCTCCGCAATTCCGCGATTGTAACCCCTGTAGTCAAAAAAGGGAGAAATAAGCATCGAGGTTGCCATGTTTGGCGAATTTAGTAAATGATTTTAGATTCTTGAATTAAAAATAAAAGAATAATCATTTTTTTTCTGTATAGAATATTTGCTAGGTTATTTTTTAATTAAAATATCGTCTGCGTGGGAAATCAGAGCAGGAATTCAATGTTTTTATGTGTAAAAGAATAAGGATTTGGAGATTTCCGAAACTAAACCGTATATTTTATAGTTTGGCTAAAAATAAAATGGATGATATGGCATATTTTGAGAAAGTAGTCTACCGATTTGCACAGTTTTGGGCTTGGCGCAATTTACTGCGAGAAAACCGAAATAGGTTTAGGTTTGTGTGTGTAGGTTTTATTAGAATACGGCGTTAAACTTAATTTTCCATGCAGAAATAGTGAAATTATTAAGGCGATTTTAAGCAATCGATCTTCGGAATTTTTCCCAAATTAAGTAAATTGATTTATTTAGGGGGAATGCCGCCACACTTCAAAAGAAATGAAATTCTCGCATTCGGTAAATTGGAATAAATAAAACACGTTATAGTTGATAATTTAAAATACTGCTGTGCTACTTTTCAAATAGATGGCTTCATTAATTTTTAATTAAATTAAATTTATTTTTTAAAATTATTTTTGGCGATCGAACCATACACAAATAATTGTTTCCCATTTTGATTGCTGTTAAATCAGTGCTTGGAATGATTCTCTAGAAAAAAAAAAAAAAAAAAAATCTCGCAAAATGGCGTATGCGGATTCCTTCTTTAGTACCCTTCTTAGAAAAGTTGGCGATAAATATTCAAATGTAGCGTAACGCCGTGTTTAATAGCGTGTGTATTTTTGCGTTTGTACTGCTAATTCTATGGTACGATTGAGATGAGCGAATGTTACGAGCGGATGGATAGATTATTTTTTTTAATTCCGCCAAACAGGGTATAGTAAAATAGGAATTCTGTATAAATACGAATTTTTTTTTTTTTTTTTTTTTTGGGGGGGGGGGAGATGAACGAGACTGTTTTTAAGCCTGGTAAATGTAGCTGGTATTGCCTATAAATCATTGCATTTACTGTGAAGTTAAATTTAGAATTCATTTTGGCTATTTGCCATCGACTATCGGCGTTAATTTCGCCAATATGACAGTTCTAGCAAGCATAAATAAATTTCATTTCATGTTCTATTTTTAATATTGCTACAGTTTCCGTAGTTACGGAGTCCGTTGCTGCCACTTAAGCTGTTAAATTTAACAATTAAGTGAAAATTCTCATTTTTACAGCTCTTGACTCGAAAAAGGAAAACGCATTGGATATGAAACAATTAGAACATTACCAAATCACCACGTCAATAACGCGAACCTGTAACTTTGGTTATTTTTAACTAAATTCATTTTCAAGATCTTAAGAATTCCTGTATACCATGTCAAAGCGTCATATCTTAATACCGATTAGTTTGCAAGAAAATTGATTAATCAGTATAAACTGAAGCAATGAACCTTTGTAAGCGTTTTCTTGAAACGAGGAAAATGTAGATTGACGTCTTTGGTGTAGAAGTGGCGATAGAGAGAACTACTTAATTCAGTAACGTTAATGGGGAATGATAATTGAATATGCGCATGCACAAAGACCCAAAAATCAAGAGAGTATGAAAAGTCAGGAATATGAAATAAAAATGAAAAATTAACCAAATAATACGAGATATAAATAATAATAATACGAGAATAACATTGCAATCATGTGTACAACAAAGGTCCCAATTGCTTATAATATTCCTCTAGCAATGACTTAGTCCGACCAATGGCCGAGCTTATAGCGCTCTGAACTGGGAGGCGGAAAGTTTCTGGTTCAAAACAGGTCGCGTCCACCGACCTAACCGTTCGGAGTTTTCTGTATTCCGTTCAGAAAATAAAACTGTACTCGCAACATGCATATGTTAGGAAACATATATGGCTGGTTTCCTGCAAAACGTAGCGTAAATACGGGTTAGTTTCCCTTTGAAAGACCCCCCACCTAGGACACCCCCACCACTTGACCTAGATCCCATGTGTGGAGACTAGATAGAGAGTTCAATTTAACGCCTATCGTCGTGTGCAACTTATAGAAGCAGTTCCACGATACCGAATAAACCGAGAAAAAGCCTGGGCAAGGTCATCCAAGAGAAGTTGCTTCTTTTTTGATCGCCAGTGACACTGACATAGTTTTTTTTTTTTTTGCCATCATGTTGCAGTCATCTCAGATTTGCACTCATAACGTCAACGTTTCATCACGATATAAATAATTTTTCACTTTTTTAGAATCCGCATCACTGGGTTTAATTCGAATTGTACGTGTAAGGAAAATGTTCTTTTCCTACCGTGCGGAGAACGGGTAGCCAGCTAGTATATAAATAAAATTAGACTTTTGTCTGTACATTTCTTGGAATTCAAAAATTTTGCGATTTCTATCCGTTTCAAGCAACTGGGAATCCGGTGCGACCCTCAAAAAAAAAGTTCGTCTGTCTGCCGTTCTGTCATTCTGTCCGCGACGCTTTTTTTGTTCAAGCATCATGTAAAAACGACTGAAGCGAATGATATGAAATTTGGTGTCATGATAGGTGGTCACTCAATTTAAAACATAGGCGTCGAATTTTTAAAAAATCTTGATTGGATTTTGAGATTTTGCGAAAATTCTTTCAAACTGCGTAAATTTGTGTTCGCACATCACATAATAACTGCAAAGGTGAAAAAATGATATTTCGTGAAATGATAGGTGGTCACTCACCCTAAATTATAAGCATGTAATTTTTAAAAATCGATCAGATTTCGAGATTTTGCGAAAATCGTTTAAAACTAAGTGAATCTTTGTTCACGCATTACGTAATAACGACTAAAGCGAATGATATGAAATTTGGTCACATGATAGATGGTTGCTCGACATAAACTATAGGTGTCCAATTTTTTAAATATTTTTATTAGATTTTGAGATTTTGTGAAAATTCTCTCAAAATACGTTTATATTTCTTCAAGCATCACGTAATAATGACTGATACGAATGATACGAAATTTGGTGATATGATAGGTAGTTACTAATCTTAATTTATAGGCGTTGAATTTTTAAAATATTTTGATTACATTTTGACATTTTGTGAAAATCGTTTTAAAATGCTGAAATTTTGTTCCAGCATCACGAAATAAAGACTGCAGGGAATGAAACGAAATTGGGTGACATGATAGGTTGTCATTCAACTTAAATTCTAGGCTTCCAATTTTTCAAAAATAATGATTAGATTTTGAGATTTTGTAAATATTCGTTCGCGCATCACATGGTTACGACAAAAGCAAATGAAATGATATTACTTAGTTACTCACTAACCTGTAATATTTTAACAATACATAAAAATTATAACTTCGCTTTCTTTACTTTGGCAACACTACATCCATTCTGTGTACTCCTACAATGCTGACGAAAGTTCTTGCTTTTTGGAAATTTGCATTCAGTATTAACCCATCAACGACGGGTACTTCAGCTAGTTTATAATTAAAATTCTCCAATAAACAGCATTCTAGAGCTGAAACGGGTAAGCATTTTGCTGACAAATTTTGCATATGAACTGTACGCAAGATGCACTCAAGAAAGACTTTTAGAAAGTTTAGTTCAAAAAAGTATATTAGGTGGCACTTTGCTTGGAGAATTCAGCTCACAAAATGATCCAAATTAGTTGATAAATGTTTAAAAACTACTAAGTAAATGTAAAATTACTTGTACATTTCAAACGAGCCATTCCCATTGTTAAATTTGCTGGTTTTTCATGCAAAACGCCATCTAGCAAACATTTTTTGTATTTGTTTTTCAAAATTCCATGGTCATATGTCATATATAGTCTATGTACGAAATTTGGTTACAATCCGTTAACCCGTTTAAGCTGTAGAAACCTGCTTATAGGGAAAGTTTAATTATAACCATCCTGTGTATTTCTGGAGATTACAAGCTTGTATTTTCTTTTAGTTTTAAGATGCATTATGAGGGAAAACACATTTTCAAACAAACACTCAAGACAAAATTAACAAACTTTTTCTGAGATTAAACTTGATAAAAATCTGTGGTAATATATACATAAAATGACTTGTTATATAATTTTAATATTAAATTGTTTTCTTACAACGGAAAATACAGTGTAATATCAGTCAACGTTTCTTTGTCCATACAAATTTCTTTTTGATATGTAAAATAATTAAAAGAAATTGACATAGTGTAATTCAGGGTGATATGTGTTAAATTTTTCTGAGTTTGTGTATGAAATCCTATAGAGTGCATTAAAGGGGAAAAATGTGCTGTGCTACTATTTAATGCTACAAATAAAGCCTGTGTACTGCGACAAAAAATTGTTTAAAAATGAATAACTTTTATTTTTCGTGAAACATTTCATTGCAACGCATCACCCGCACATTCAGGTTGAGACCCCGCACTTGGGGAAAAGTTACACCGTGCCCGCCGTAAGAACAATAGTGGTACAGACTCCGCGTGTCACAATTGCCTGCCCTTACAAATGAAAATGACAAAACCGTACACACAACATTCTATAAAAGTAAGATTTCATACAAAATTCTGTAATATTCTGTAAAAGTAAGATTTCATACACAAATTCTGTAATATTCTGTAAAGTAAGATTTCATACAAAAATTCGAGGCCTAATTATAATAAAAATATTTAAACATGACGAATTCAAGAATGTGGATAGTAAAATCATGCATGTACCTCAAAATAAGGATTGTAAAGCAACAAATAAACATCCAAATAGGATTCAAGCTATAGGGTGTATCCCCCTACGTCACACTTTAGTATATGGCAACACTAGTCTCGAAAAGCAGACGACAGATTTGTGCAAACCAACCTCTGAAGTTGTACTGCGCGTTGATATTTTAAGAATCTGAAAGCGATTTAATTTTTTTAAATGAATTCAAATTATTGTATTAATTTGGATGATAGTACTAAAAATTATCATAGTGATAAAATTGGTAAAATTGGACGGATTGATCCGTATATTGTGATTCGTACAAGGAAAATATCGGTATTTGGTTCGATATTATACTTGGTTCGATATACACATGCAATTATTTGGTTTTGCTACAACTCCGATACACGTGAAAAAATGCTTGCTTACAAGTCTTTGGAAGCTCACAACCATTTTACAACTGGACTTGTTAGTAAAAAAAATTATCGTAAGGCGAATATCCAACGAATGAACTATTGTGAAGGGGGCTGTAATCTTTAATACTTATATAAAGTTAGCAATGTCATAATAATTTATGGATTAAAATAAGGAATGCCTTACGTTTTGGTAGATTTATGTTAAAAATAGCTGAATAAAATGGGAATTTTCAAAAATACATAGTCTCCTGTACTTTTACTTCTTTATTTAAAATTACTGGACGAAAACCGAAACTAATTGTGAAGTCTCTTGTATTTTAATCCTTTATTTAAAAATTACTCGAGCAAACCCAAAATATGATGCATTATTGTTTCGCACAGAATGATTACTGCAATGTATTACGAAGCAAACTTATTTGGCAAGCAAAACCTCAAATACACCGTTTGTTTACACTAAATGAACGTGATTATACAATTTGCTTGTACAAAACTAGCTTACAAATTTCACCGTTACGAGGCACTAGCAGAGCTGATGGCGTCAACTGGATACTCCCTATACACAAATTGAAAAAGTTTTATTGTGCACCTGAACTGCCCGTCTGACTGTTATCTATCGATAATTACAAGAAATACAAGGAGTGCGACATATATCCCGGCTGCAACCCTCCCAGAGTTACTATAACTTGTATTGTAAAAAAAACTGATCAATTACACTTTTTAATGCTGTTTAATAATAGTGAATTTAAAATGCGTTTCATTTAGTTAAAATCATTTAAAAGGTGCATTTCTATTTCACGAATCTTCGAAACAACGAACGGTTTTTGGGGACTTTAAACAATTTCGTTATGTAAAGTCAATCTGTAGATCGTTAACTTTACTCAAATGTCTCTTGAACTAGGAAAACTTATGATGTGAAACAAAAGTTTATGACTCCAATCAGTTTAATTTTAAAGCTCTTGTCCCAGTTCAAAGTCAAATAAGATGTCTCAAGTTGAAGAAAACTCAGATAATAAGTCTATTGGTTTGGGCGGACTCAGACTTTCTAAAGTAAGCCCGAAGTGATCTCTAATGGATATCCTAAAACTGTCTAGTTAGAAAGTGTTCTTGCTTGCTTTAAACAGAAAATTTAGCAAGATTTAGGCTTGAATTTAAAACACTAAAGCAAAAAATATTTTTAATTGATTTGTTTTGTTTTATACAAAATCTGCTCCTTTGGACCAATTAGTATAAAGGTTTGCATATATACTTATAAAAATATACAGAAAAAAAATCATATCTACTTTAAAGAAGAAAATTCACTAATTCTTTATTTCTTATGGAAAATGTTTATCTGAGAAAGTGTTTTCGACAGCAATAAACCAAGCTGTTTGAAGTTCTCCACACATACTCGTATGCAAACATATATCATATTAACTACTTTAAGATATAATTTCTAACACCGATATTGCATGGATATCTGTGCATACGTATAAATAGCAAAAAAATAGTCAGAAATCCATCCGTTCTCCGACATTTCAGAACCACATTCCCATGAAAAGAGCGGGTGTTTAGGTATCTGTCATATAAACACCAGAAAAGTTTCTGACATTTGCAAACGTGAATAAAGTATTTGTAACATTCATAATTTAGAAAACTTTTCACACATAAAACTCGGTCCTAAATGCTGATTTCTGAGCATAGAAGCTTAAATACTGATGACAGATTTTGCTGGGCGTGGCTGTCAAAAATAAAATTGTATTTCTTATTAGCACTAGAGCACTATTATTTCAAACCTGAAAAGTGTACGGAGATCTTTTTATAATGTTTTTTTTTTCTATAATTAGGTCGGTGAAAAAGACATATAATCGACATGTGGATTATATAATACGCTTTTCCACATAATGAAATAAGTAATATAAGTAATATAAATAGGATTGACATCATGCATGATGATACACTTTACAACAAGCTGAAGCAAAGAAGACAAATATTTCTGATGTATGGATTATGATTTAGTTTTAAACATGAAGCAAGAAAGACAAATACGACCCACTCACGTATTTTGATGCACTTTTCAACATAATAGTACAAGAAATACAAATAAGGTTGGCATATAGATTATGATACATTTTTCAATGTAATGAAGCAAGAAAAACAAATAGAGCCAAAGCATGGATTATGATACTCTTTTAGTATACAGAATTTTAGTGCGTATTTAAAATATGAAAGTGCTTCAGACGTTTTTTAATCTAAATACAAACACGGCTCACTCACGATTATGATGCACTTTTCAACATAAAAGAACTTGAAAGACAAAAAAGGCTGGCACATAGATTATGATACATTTTCCAACGTAATGAAGCAAGAAAAACAAATAGAGCCAACGCATGGATTATGATACTCTTTTAGTATACAGAATTTTAGTGCGCATTTAAAATATGAAAATGTTTCAAACTTTTTTTAATCTGATTTCCAAAAATTTTGAAAGTCGACACTATCATTCATTTACCTCATCGATATCTTCTAGCAGATTTAATTTATCCCAGTAAAAAATGTTGTGTATTCTTATCAGATATATTCCAACACAAACCAGTAGAACATTTCAAATAACTCATAATCAAAGGAAAATTTTCGTATCTAAATTACTTTTATGGCTTTCTCCAAACAATCTCTAATAGATAGGTCAAGCCAGACGCATCTACTCCATCAGCATGCAGTTAACCTTATCGTCCAGGTCTAATGATTCTTGTAATGATCTTTGTGAAGCAACGCATTTTATTTGAACTAAATGTGACTTGCAGATAAAAGTGGCAAGCAGAGGTGATAAAAATACATATCCGTTGCTCCAGGGAACTATAAATTACTTTTGTTCAGATTGATAATTTCGCATTCTGCATTTAACTATTGAATTCAGTATCTTAACCATTTAAACTTTTTCAAAATGTTTATGCATATTTATTCTCGATGTTTTTAACATTATTACGTAATGTAAATGAAAAATTCATTGTGCTTATTTTGATCGTCATTTCGGTTATTTTAATGGATTTTGAGAACAAAGAATTTATTTCATAAACAGAAGTTCCCAATTTTAATCAATAATAATTTGAAACATACAAAATGTTCCTGTAGCTTTATGTGATTTTAACACACAAAAATAATCTAATTATATTGTACTCTAACGCAGGCGCGTAGCCAGGAAAATTTTTCGGGGGGGGGGGGATATGAATTTATATGTGTATAAATAGACGGAATTTCATCACTAAACCAAAAATTTCGGGGGGGGGATATATCCCGATATCCCCCCCCCCCTGGGCTAACGTATGCGGTACCAAAATGGACGATGTTTCCACTCTGCAAACGGCAACAGCTAGATATAAACATTAGTGTAATAACAGTAACGCACTTGTGAAAATCCAGATTAACAGCTCAATGACGTCCAATGGAGCAGGTATATCTACTTATACGCTAACGTATGCGGTACCAAAATAGAAAATTATAATGAATTAAAATATTTCATTAAAAAGACTTCTTTAAATTATTTCGAAAGATTTTTTTTACAAGAAATAACATTAAATAATAAAAATTTAAATTTAAAGAAGAAATTGTTCACTAAACTTACAAGATATATAGTTCAAGTCTGTTATATCGTTACCGAAGAGACCAGATATTTATTTATGTCGCTATAACAGAGTTGTGTAATATTTTGGCGTTATAAGAGATATATCGCTGTAAACGAGGTCATTATAACGGAATTCAACATTATTTGTAGCACATCCTAAACTAAAATACTTGGTGAAGAGCTGTAGTCATGTATTCATTATATTACATTGTATATCGTGAAACATACACTGTAAATATAAGTGTATATTTCACGATATATTTAACTTTTAAGCAAATAAATTTTAACTTAAAATATGAATTTTGCTAGTCCGCTGTCATTTATCGAACATTCTTTTCTTATAACTAAACTTTTTAAATATGTTTAAAAGAAATAAATATTCTCTTAACAAATACACTTTCTACTATCCATCATGAAAATATCATATTTGTGACAAAAAGATTATTCGATGCTCCTTTATAAAACGAACAAGTCAGAAATAAAACTGAGCTTATTATAATACTTTCTTTTTTTTTTCGTTTCATGTTTAAATAAATATTTTCTTGAAATAAATCAGAATTATTTCATATTTTACTGGAAGCTCACAATTTGATGCGGAGCTCAGAATGAAAACAAAAGTTTTATGTGAATAAATTAAAAGCGACATGTTTAGAGATAAACATCATGTCAAAAAGTAAACCCCTGCGGATAAAGTAAAATTAGAAACACGGAAAGTACTGTTATTTTTGATAAATAATTTATAAACTCAGATTTAATATACTTCAATTTATTTTCAGTATCCGTTGTTTGATTTTAAAACATGACACAAAAGAAGGGAATTAAAGTGTTTATCGCATAGTGTTTTCCAATGTTTGAATTCAATTAATGGAATGTATTTTACATATTTTCCGAAGTTTGGATTTTGTGCCTGCCACTTTATGTCAACATTAATTAAACTTTAAATGTTGTTAATACTTATTCCGCAAGTTTGTCAATTCCTTGTAGTGTCTTTTATTATCATTCCCAAGGCGGCTAAATTATTTTAATTTTGAGGTTGCGAATCAATAGAAATTAAAATTAATTTATATTTCATTACTTCTCTAATCACTGTAATAATTTATTATTAACAGGTGCTGTTTTACAAACGAAATTAGCATTCCATTTTCTGCAGTCATTCAGTAATACTCTGCATTCGAATATCTGGAGTAAGAATGCGTTTCTGGGGGAATTTTCACAGTAAAAAATATCAAAATTACGTTATATCTATCGTGTAAATCTGTCGGTCCGTGCTATAATTGGCGTTAACATGCGATGATTTTTACTAAATTTATATACGTTATTGCTCTATTGTACCGTGCACTCTTTTAAAAATGCTGCATCTAAGACGAGTAATTCTTTTGCAGATGTATAAAATTATTTCCAATATATTAAGTTGTATGGGCAGTGTGTATTCCAATGCATTAGTGTATTTTAGAGACATTCACCTACTCCAAACAAAACATGTTTTTTAATTTTAAAAATATGCTCTCCGTTGAAAATAGCGTACAAATATTTGTGGCAGTTCGAGATTGCCTCTGCACAAACATCTCAGCAATTGAAAGCGGTCAGACGGGTACCTTTTGGCATGGTCGGAAAAAGCCGCATTCCACCACGGGGATTTTGCAGGATCAAATCCAGCTTCCGCCGCAAGCTCCCTTCATCGGTGAATCGGACAATGTGCACGCGTTTTTCTTCTCTTCTTCAGCGACAGATAGTAACAGCACAGTTCCCATCCATCTCTCGCTCGATCTTTCAAAAGTTCTCAACGAGCGGAAAAAGAAGCCCACTCCACGTGGCACACGACGCGAAGTCCACAACGCATGGCAGCGACCTCTGTAGTTCACAACGAGTGGTAAAATTCCATAAAGCTTTGAACATCGTTCATCAGCCTCCGACTGACTGGGGGAGGGGGGGGGGAATAGTGTGGCGGTATGAGATTACCTCCCGCACATAGCATCTCGGCAATTGAAATCCGGTCAAATGGGCACTTTTTGGCTTGGTCGGAAAACGCCACATTCTACCACGCGGACTTTTCAGGATTAAAATCCAGCTCACACCGCACGCTCCCTTCATGTTCGTTTTCTGTATCATATAATTAGACTAACACCGAGTGCATGATACGAAATATATATTTAATTTCCTATGTTTAATCTTTTTTAATGCTATATGCAGAATTCGCGACAGACCATACATTTCGTTGTTATTGTACGTGTCTTTTCTTTAAAATAAACGAACTTCATAAAGATTTTTTTATAACTTGAAATTTTCAAGGAAAAATAGAAGATAAAATAAATCAGTATAAAACAAGAGAGTTTTTATAATATTTTTAAATTGTTTACACCCTCTCAAAAAAGTATTCGACTAGAAGTCAAATTTCCTACATTGGTTTCGTATATTAAAAATTATTTATCATAAAATATGAATAGGATTGTACTTACAATTTTTCATATTTCTGTCCAGCTGTGTGTTTTTCAAAAACTAATTAAATATTCGTTAAGCCAAAATAGGAAATTTTGCTTATACTGGAATACTTTTATGAGAAGGATATGCATAGATTGCTAGCAGCAGTTTGAGCATTCATAAAAAATCATTCATCTATGAAATGTATTTAAAGAAAGTATCAGACACTTTTAGGCAGAGATGACAGATAGAAAATCTATTTTGGAAAATTACAGGGTTAAAAATTTCAGAGGACCTTTTTAAATAAAGTTGGCATAACATGTTTATCTAATTTAAAATCAATCAACATTCCTTAACGATATATTAACAGTATTTTGCCGTCGTGCACTGCCGTCTCGAGTTTATATAGACATCTACTGATGATTACAGCTTTCGATTTCATGCTACCTTTTTAAAAGATACCTCAATTTTTCATTAAATAGGTTATTATTTGCTCTGAAAAGCATGACTAATCGAATAATTTGTGCAATTTGGCACGCACTTTCTGGCGTTTAACGTTTCAAGTATGCTTCGCTGCAATTATGGTGTAATTGGCTATAACTTCTCAATTGTTCTAAATGGAAGCAGATATGCGTGGAAAATTACACTGAATCCTTGATTTCCAAAACTAAATTACATCTTCACTTTTCATAGTTACTTACGCCTTTTCTAAAGCTTTCCAACAAAGTGTATGAGTGTTTTGTGATCTCGTTTAGTCTGTGTATTCGTCTATCCGTTCTCTAATTGCAGTAAATATGAATCGATTTTTACGAAATTTATATATTATTCCTATGTACCTAATTGTTAATGGTGCTTATAGTATAAATAGTTCTTTTACAGGAGCACTCAAAAGAATTCCAATACGTCGTGTTCTATGAGCAGGCATTGTTTGAAGCGTATTTTGGAAACGTAAATCTACTACAAACAAAACAAAATTGATGTATTTCATTAAAAAATACAAAATAATGTCTGTCGTAGAAAGTATAAGCATCATTTATAGTTCTATTGAAGATGCATACAAAAGAATTCTAATATACTGAAGTCCAATTCAGGCTTTTCAAACTACATTAACTATATACGGTCATGGGATCACAGAAAAGTACCAGAAAAAAGTTGTAAATCTTGCAAATTCCTGTTAAATTAAAAAAGTTAACCCTTTGAAACGCTAACATTTCCCAATGCTGAAAAAAACGGGGCAACCGTTGCTCGATTTAACTACAAGCAGCATGATGTTCGATCGAATCGTTCATCGTGTGCTACAGTCTCTAGATCTGTGACACGCGATGAACGACTCGATTGTCCGCCATGCTGCTGGTAGTTAAATCGAGCGATGGCAACGGCTGCCCTTTTTCCAACATTGGGCAGTCTATCGCCTTTGTTCTTCTATATCAATGTTTTTCCATCGCATTCTCCAGGTTTCAGCAGATGCCAGTGCTGTTAAGAATAATCCTGACACTTTTTACGGGAAATGATGTGCTAAAAGTAAGCACCCTCCACTACTTTTATAGAAATCAAATTTATTCTTCGTGACTTGCAACAGTCAAAACGTCAGAATTTTGTGCCCTCACGGCGAGGACACCACGCGTTAAAGGGTTAAAGAAAAACCTAACATAAAATTACTTTTTCTTAAAGAAATGTTAATTAATGTTCTACAACTTAATGTCCTACAACCGCTTTTATAACTGATTTCTTTCTTTTACCATTGGGTAACAAATTCGTATTTACTGGTAAGCTATATATACTACACGTATGCGAAACACGTATTTTTCGTATTTTCAATTGAACTGACTTCGTCGGTTTCCCGCATTCATCGTTTTTATTCTACGAGCCCCTTGAAAACGATGCATGCAGGTTTTACTTAATAGACATTTACGACAACATATTTAACATCGAAGTAAAAATATATAACATTTCCAGCTCTTTTACAGGGTTTCGCAAAATTTTGAATGTTAATACAGGTTTTGGAGATCATATAGAAAAAATCTCCAAAAGGTCGCCAAGTTTATACCTGAGAATAATTTTTTTAAAGGAATAGAAAACCGCTTTTATAAATTTCTTTACCAAAACGAAAAATTATTCTGGACATCTTGGAAATTTGTCACCGACGACGACTTTTTCATTCTTTGCCGATTTGGTCATGCGCATAATCGATAATCTTTTCCCATTAAGGTTGCCATTACAACAATTCTCCGTGTATTCTTATGAATAATCCTTATCAGGCAGGCGTATTTAGTATCACAGCGAAATGTTTCATCGTTTGGTGGCAAATATCCTAGCTGTACCATTATTCCCAAAGTAAAAAAGTAAAGTTTGGCAAATTTTCGCCAAATATGGAAGATGTCGCCAAGATGAGTTCAGTTTTAGGAACTTGTGTTTTGACGCCAAACTTAGCAATAAATCTACAAAAGTGGCCCACCTTACCGACTTTTTACATATTAGGGCCAGCGCCGGTAAGGCAACCCTTTAAGCAATTGTTTAAAATCACGTTTTTTCCTAATTTTGGGAATGATAACATCATGAAGGATTAACCATCCCTCAGCTATCCTCTTTACAATAAAAAAGAATTTTGAAAATCAGTCCACATGATAAAAAGTATCGCTTTACATAAATTAAATGTATACACACGGTGTCTCCAAAGGTCATTGTAAAACTTAACATGTTGGTCTGCCATTACATGATAAGATAAATTTACAAAGGAACTTGTGTCCAGAAATGCAAACGGCGACCGCTAGAGGGCGATGTTCGCTGGTTTATGGAAGCGTGGTCATTTCATTTCCTCCTAGGACGTTGCCAGAGATGGATGAATCGGTTTAATTACATTATGTTATGGGATCGGACAAGTGACAGTATGGATGTAGCTTGATCGCAATGCTCGCAGTCGTAGAAGGGAGGGAGAAAAGATGTCTAAAGAAATATGATTTTTATTTAATGAATTCCTTATTAACATGGCTTCCCATACGCAGCACTATACACGTACGCATATCGGCCAATTCTGAGTTAGTAAACAGATTCATCCATCGCCTGAAGTAATCACGCTTCCGCAAGCCTGCGAACATGGCCCTTTAGCACTCCCTGTTTGCGCTTCCTGACACAAGTTCCTATGTAAATCTTATTTTGTTAAGTTTGGCTACGATCTTTTGAGACACCCTGCATATATATACGTGTTGAACATAGTACCTCCCATTTTTAGAGGTTAGTATAAAAGGAGAAAGATTGAGCAAGTCTGTAAATCAGCGTAGACAAATATGTTAACCGAGCGGCATTCTAGTAAATCAGTAATGTGTCCTTTTGCTTAATAAAGTAACCTTTTGCTGCATCTGAACAGTGTTCAGGTAAAACTTGTAAAGCCGTATCTACAGCTGGAAGAGAAAGCTTTAAAATTCCATGTTATCGTATGGGAAAAATTATTTCACTCATAGCTAGTTTTTCCTCCACAATCTATCTACTGGCGCAATGCATAATTTGCCTTTTCTAAAATTTTGATACTTTTTTCCTCACAATATTTTAAGTATTCCGTTGAAACCTGAAAAACTTGTTTAAGTGTTAAAAACTTGTAAAAGTAATTGAATATTTTTAAATATTAGCAGAAAAATATGAACGTTTCAGAAAGGCTCACTACTCATCATGTCAATATCTTGATAGTGTAGAGAAAAAAAAGACTTAAATAATAAGAACTGAGGATGCAATGAATAAATTTTTTTTTCCAGTAGGATAACATGAGAATTCGCACCTTCATTTAGACAGGCAGATATCGTTTAATGTCATTCGTTAACATCCTATTAAAAACAGTAAAAAAGAAAAAAAAAACTAGTGGTAAAAAGTATTGATATTCTGTGTAAACATATTTAAACATTTTATATATATATATATATATATATATATATAAGCTGATGTAGACAACACATGACTTTCTTGCGCGGCTATTAAATCGTAAACATTTTCGGCGCACTTCATTTAAACTTATTTTGTTTGAAAGAGATAAAATACTGCAGTGATACTAAGCTTTAGCAATTTCAGGACAAATATTTCCGATATCGGCAAGATGGGTTCAATTTAAAAGATTTGTTTTTGAAACTTAATTTGGCGATATTTCGCCAAAAGTCGACAAGCTTGAGATAGTTTGCGACATTTTGGGGATAGCCAAAGTAGTCACTGACCGCAGACATTCAATGAATTGAATGAATCCATACACCTTAATGTATTTAAAGTCATTTGTGTGACACTGTAAATAAATTACCCAGTCGACTGCAATCAAAAACGAGATGCACAGTTAGATGTTACAATAGTACTAAATACAAAATTTCAGCATTCTTCAGTCAAAAGTTTTAGAATTATGCGAAATATGAAATTATTTTTGGTGCCAGATTTGGTGATATCCCTGCAAAACTCGCGAAGGTCGATAACAAATGGCGAGATTTTGCGCAGGGACCAATCAATGACTGACTACAGACGTAATATATTGAAGATGTCCATCGACATTAAAGCATTGAAATTCTTTTGGGTGGTCCTGTAAATAAACTCGCCGGCTGTAGATTGGAACCAAAAATTGAGATGCGCAACTGTGCTTTGCATTTTTTCGGGACCCTGACGCAATTAGTTTGCAGCAGGTTTCGTTTGTAAAAGCCTTAAATGTACAAAACTTAAAACTACCCTTAGGACTTTCGTCATTAAATACGCTTGTGTAGAAGTCACAAATCTCCCTTCATACGTGTAAATTATTTTGGTAGCGCCACAGGAAAAAAGAAACCAGAAATACAACTTAATCTTTAGTCTTTATTTCTTCTCTAGAAAATACTGGTAAAAGGATAATGTGTTGTGTTGTGTTGTGTTGTGGGATTAAGGGCAATTATCTGGACGAGGGATCTAGGCCTATAGGTGAGGTGCCCTTCGTGGGGGTCTTTTTAAGGTGTCCTAACCCGTATTTAAGCTAAGTTTCGTACACAGTAAAAAAATTCAGAAACGTTATATACTTATAGCAGAAAGGTTTCCGAAAGTATAGCGTAACCTAACGATGCTCTACTCGAACTCACAATTTCGGAAACATAACCCACATTTAGGGGTAAAGTATTTACGGGGAAAGGAAATCTTTATTTGGGACTTCGCGCGCATGCGCCAAGTGCCAAGAAACAGGGGGAAAAGAGTGAACGCGTCTTCCCTAATAGCACAGATGGTCACAAGAGTCGCTGTGACGTCACAGAGGGTCACAATTGTCACAGGACTGTCACATTGTAACTTGCAGGGCCCAATTATGACCAACAGGGGACCCGGGCATTGATGAATTTGGGGGTCCCCATCTATAAACTTTGTTTTCTTTTTCATAAAATTTTGACATATAAAAGAATATTTCAGAACAACATTTGAAAATGGGGGCCCTGGGCAAAGTCCCGATTTGCCCATGCGATAATAAGGGTCTGGTAACTTGTGAGTGATGTAACTCCACTATGTAGTCAGTGTGAAGTTTATTTGTGACCAGTCACCAGGTGACGTCGCCGGATGAATACTTAAATAAAACGGATGAATACTTAAATAAAACAGCACACTATCTCCTAAAAATAATTTATGTGGAAAAAAAAGATTTAAGATTCTTAATTTATATTCAGTAATTATGGTATTTTCTCTCCATTTATAAAATACCCCCCAAAAAATTTTAAGTTTCCAAAACAAGCCATACCACAAATAACTTTTGCAGCAGTCAGTTTACTTTTAAAGCAAAGTACGGCAAGAAAATCACATCGTCGTGGTAGCGTGCTCTCCTCCGAATGCGTACGTCCAGGGTTCGATTCAGGTCGCTAGTCCTGACCGCTCCTTCCGTTAGAGTTTGGTGCTGCCATCTAGTGTAAGATACTCGAAACGCTTCATCTAGTGCATGTTACTTTTTTCTGAAAAACTCGGAAAGGTGACTCGTTAATTCGGAAACCTTTGTGAAATACACGGAAAGGTTACTCACACACACGCAATAGTTTACCAAAATAAACAGAAACGTTACCCATGTTTTCCAGAAACCTTACCTAAAAAGCAGGAAAATATGTAAATACTTTTCCGAAATATGCAGAAACGTTTCTAAATACTTTACTCGCATGGTTCGGAAACGTTTCTGCAACTTTAAACTACAAGAGCTGTCCCATTTTTTGGGGTAACGTTTCCGAATTTTTATTTTACCGTTTAGAAAGCCACGAAAAACTCCGAACAGTTAGGTCGACGGACGCGTGATGGGATCCGAACCGGGGACCTTCACCCGTCAACCATTTCCAGTAACATAACCACTATGCCATGGTGAGACGGTAAAAAGATGAAGGTTAAGGCAAAGACAACAAGCTTAGAACTGAGAGTGATAGATTATCCTAATAAATATCTTTAACATAGAAACAAAAAACGTTGTTAGTAAAATATTCACCATAATATCTGTTTCAACAGCTTTATTCCAATCGACTTCTAAAATTTTCCTATGTTCTGAACGCTTTATTGGCATATAACTTAAAGAAATCTAAACTTTTTTTCAAAACACTATTTATAGTTATTTATAAATGTGAGGAGAGTTTTCTATTAAGCAACTATACATCATTTATCTTTTTTATTTTGATTTTAAGCATAAACCATCTACAAATAAACCAATCTTATTCACATATATTTTAGTTCATTTATTTAATTGGGATTAAAAAAATCAGTTACTTAGAAACTCAATAAATTAATATTTCAAAGTACTTAAAGTTCTATATAACAACAAAAGCGACGAAAGCAGAAAATAATCAAATCCAATAACGAAAATAGCATAAAAAAGCGCACTACTTCTTTAAATTCCTCTTTCCCTTTTGATTAATTTTTCAATCACTGCAATTCTTTTCCATCAAACCGATTTCCTAGCAGGAGAATCTTATAAGAACACAGATTACTTTGTCAAACTATTAATTATAATAATTAGCTGAAAAATCCCCGGATAAGTACGCACTTAATCATTTTTGTACAGGCTCATTTGAAAATAACGATATAATTCATTACACTTCACATTCAAATTTAAAAATTGAGCTTAAAATTTTGATGCCAGATTCATTTACGGAATTGAAATAAACAATGCTCTGAGTATGCCTTTAAATCCCCGGAGTACCGATCCGTACAGTTATTACCAAAACAAGCGAGGAGAAGGCAACAATTTGCTTTAATTTAATAAACGGAAAGAGAATCAAGTCATTTGTTTAAATTACCGTCGCAATTATTTCAGATTTTAGCATCTTATGATTTTATTGCTCCAATGAAATATATTTTAATTATTCATTAAAAAATTATTATAACGAAAATACATTTTCTAGGACAATTATTTAATTTTCTTTGTATTTATTCAGATGTAATAATTGAACAAAAAATAATTTCGAATACTGTAATTGGGGGTCTCCTTTTTTTTTACGTGAATACATCATTTAAACTTGCTTTCACAGTGGAAGGCACTGCAGAAAACAACAACATCGGGGGTTTACAGTTTGACGTTGCAGCTACATATTTATCATCTTCATTCAAATTTAATTACGCCACTTATATGTGGACAATGGTTAAATAATAATCTACGCCAGTGGTCCTGAATCTTTTTTAAAGGTTGAGGTAATAATTTAGGTGAAACTGCTGATTTCCGGGTTAATCCGCATACTGACTTTTCCCTATTTCTATTCAGACTTACTCTTTTTCAGGTCGACTAAAACCTATCAAATCACGAATCCCCCAGAAAAGCTGAATTATCGCGTGCCGAAACACCTATCTGATCATCCGTTCAGCAAGCAGATTAAGTTACCTAATTAAGTGTGTTCGAAGAATATAATCTAATGTGAACAACTTCTGAAGTAGGAATCTCCGTAAAGCGAACGAGAAGTAGGTTGCGTAAAAATGCAACAGTTTGCAATAAAAAATGGTGTTGCGCAACTAGCTGCTAAATCAGTCCCAATACAAAATTTCTACAACGTCTACTCATGCGAGATACGTGCATTCAGAAGTCTCGCCGAAACTAGTCAAAATGGATTAAGAGATATTCAAAATGGATCATATATACACGCGTTAGTACAGACAATATATGGTCAAAATGGATATTTTTCGTGATTACAATACTTTCTGTACTTCACACAGGAAGTAAAAGTCAGCATCTACGCTTGACTATAAACCCTATGCAAACAGAAGAACATTGAACACTTTTCTGCTGTTTAAAAATACATAAAATGTTTTCGCGCCTCTTGAAACAAATATTTTTTTTTTCACTCGGGCAAGTATTTAACATGAAGTTTTCACTTTATTTGCCATCAGAAATAGTTTATTATAACTGCTAAATTTTATTACTTTTCTTTCTTTCTATTTCTCTCTTCATACCTTTTACAAAAAATAAAAAATCAGCTATACTTTGAAAAATAAAAAACAATTATAAAACTTTTAATACATAAAAAATGCGAAATAAATAAATATACATATATATATATATGCATTTATATTTTTGTCTCATCCACGATCATGGTTAGAAAAAAAAACCAGTAAGTGAATAAAATAAAAAGTATATACCTAAACCTGGAAACACTCTGTGAATTCTTTTGTATATTCACCAGAACGATTTCCTCTAAGCAGAAGAATGAAAGAACAGCAGTCCCCTTTCATCACATGATAATTTATCGAAATTAATTTAAAATTCCACGATATGTACGCGCATAATCACTTTTTACTTCCGAATAATGATAACAATCCATTACATTTCACATTAAAGTTTAAAAATTGCACTTAAAATTTCATTGCGAGAATCATTTATTGCAAAATTGAAATAATAATGTGCCATACTTGGGATCCCAGAAGTACTGCTCCGCACGGCTATTAACAAAACAAACGGGAGACTGCAGCAATTAATTCGAAGAGTACAAAAGGACGATTTGCTCTAATTTAATAAACGGAAGTAGAATCAAGTCGTTTGTTTAAACTACTGTCGCAATTATTTCAAATTTCAAGAGTCTTGTGATTCTATTGCTCCAATAAAGTATATTCCAATTATTTCTTAAAAATTTTAGATAGTAAAATATCTTTTCTATTTACTAATATTTTCTCCTGATCTGTTGTTATGGAACAACTACAAATTGGAAATTGGCGTTTTCTTTGTATTTCTAATCCTGAAGTCAATTTGTATGAGATAGGTCAATGCTACTTTTTCCTCTCGTTGCAGAGATTATGGCTGCTCTTTTTATAAAACGGAAATGACCATAGGACATTTCAACAGCTTTAATAACAAAATACTATATTAAACATTCGAAAAAAGTAGCAATGTCTTTTCATCAACTGCACTATGCACTTATATTAGCAGTATACCTATATGCCTCATGTAACTTTTAAAAAAAAATCTTAAGCACGAAAATCGATTCTAAAAATGAGCCGATATACTGCAAAATTCCATATGTTTTTAAAGATTTATATTTGAACGTTTCGTAAATCTTATAGATTAGCTATTTGTGATCGTGAACAGTAAAGCTTCTATGAGGATTTAAAAATTTTTAGAGCGTTTATCACAGTTGAATTCCTTAAAAAGCTCTACAAACGTGGAATCTGAATGAACAAGGAGGAAAACAGATGGTACTGCTGGCGCCATCTGTATTTGAAGGTTGCTTGTTGGGTTGTTGGAGTTACCAATGAAGGAGAGAGTGTGTGGCGCAAACTGGTATCGGACCCAGGATCATAAATATGCTGGCATCAGTGTTATTCAGCCGAGGAAAATATTTTCTCTTGTCTTACCTTCAAATGCCAAGGTGCAGCTTCTCGTGATTGTGAGCGCGTAACTACCACAAACTTTCTGGAAAAAGCGCATACGTAATTGACAAAGTTACAGTTAATACGAAGAGACATACCGGAGACAAAAATGTATTTTATCAATGTTCAAAAGTAATTCTTCTCAGTCTTTAAATTTATTTTTTTAACTCAAATCTTGATTTAGCCCTTTAAAATTGCTAAATACTCTGGTAGTACATAAAAGAAAACCTCAGCTTTGAACAGATACCTTGAAACTGAAGAGTTATAAAATTTTGGAGCAAATTAAATGATGAAAAAAATATAAAATTTATAAAACAATACATAACGGCCTATATCAGGTTTCTTCTGCATTTAAAGTTAATTTTAATCTGAATTAATTTAATTCAGTATAATTATGTTGTAAATAACTATACTGTTAAATTTTTTATAATTACTTATTACGTAAATATTTCTTGTAACTCTATTCCCAATAAAAGCTAAATATATTTTAGTATGCAACCCTGAATTATATATATACAAGAATACATAAGAAATAATCATGTTTGGCACATTTGATCGTACGCTAACTATATTTTTATACAATTCCCAATAAAATGATTGAACTAAAAGCAATACCAAAACTTTCCATTCAGATGATAATTTCAAATTTAAATCTGTCATGTTGGTTTAAGCTATAAATTATTATCTGAAATGCTGGCAGATTCTCCTTTGCGAAGCCAAACCATACCTTTTCCAGTTAAAATAATGGAAACTTTCACAATTATAAACTGGGAATATTAGACTGCGAAAAGTTTGAATGTTGTAATTTTAAAGATTTTGAAATGTATATTTAGAATTTTCCAGAATTACGAAATGGAAACATCATTAAAATAGCTTTATACTAGTTCAGCGTGCTGGAGTTTTAGTAAGTTTAACTTCGGCTTTGAAATAGAATTGCTTCTATCTGGAAGCGTGTCACTTGTAAAACTGCAATTTAAAAAAATATTCCCCATTCTAAGTAAATTGTAAATTTTGATGCGTTATTTATGCCTTTGATTCCTATAAAAGATGAAGAAATAACTACTTTTTATCTAACGGCTTCTTTAAAATTCGTATTTTGATATTTAATAGCATATGTACATTTAATGGAAACTGTATTTTTAAAATGAAGTATTTTGTTTCAAAAATGTTTGTGAACATCACTTTATTTAACTTAAATTTATTAACAACTAAAATTTTTCTAAACAGTTAATTTAAGTTAAATGTATGTAGCATTTTTTGTCACCGTTTATAACCAATTTGTATTTTAACACATTTTTCTTTCCACAAATACTAATATACAAGGTTGTCATAAAAATCTTTGCCGATGTATTGACCTGTAAGGGGGCCGGTCTGTTCAACTGATCGAGATGAAATATGGGAGATAGTTATTCAATATGGGTTCGAGAATCTGTGAACGGCAACAAAGCGATGCTCACGATTACGGTTGTAGGTACAGAAACTTGTAATTTTCGAATGGCAACACCTATTTTTTCCATCGCAAAATACTGGGCACATGTCGAAACCCTAAACAGCGTTGGAATGCTTCGTGTATCACAAAAACATGGGCGTGTTACGCAAGCACAAAAACAGCTCTGTGAACGCCAATAAAAACACAACTGAGACACACGGAGGAAATGCGCATTTGATAAAGATACACGCTTAAATCAAACGAGCGAAATTCGATCAGTCGGAGTGATTTTTGGCGCAGTTTTCAAAAGTGTGCTTCTCCTTTAGGAGCGTTTTTCGATCACAAGAGCGGAGCGAAATATGCATGAATCGAACGTTATCATATTTTGGAGAACAGGAAGCGAGGAGGGGAATTCTCAGAAAAAAATACTACTAAAAGAGCCCTTTTGCTGAAATACCGATAGGTTTCGATGCAAACGGATCGAATCCGTGAATTTTCTTTTTCGCTCTCCATTCCATAGTATTTTTCGCTCTTTTGGTTTAAGCGTATAAGACACCTCTCACACAACGACATTATATTATGCGTAAAAAACGATAAAAGGCAGTGTAGGAATGTTAGTTCTTTAGTCGGTGACTTGAAAATAAGGACGCGATGGCAGCGAAAGTTCAGTAGTTTTTCCTGCGCGCATAACGGTTTTTTACGCTGAATATCCGGTAAATGTCGTTGCGTGACTGGTGTCTTGCCTCTGTGATATGCGAAATTCCTTTTGTGCCCCAGTCGTTTTTTATTGGCCGTTCACAGACCTGTTTCTGTGTTCTGATAACGCGTCCATTTTTTTGTGATGTACGTACCGTTTCAACGCTCTTTTAGGTTTTAGCATCCGCTGATCATTCTGCGACGAAAAAAAAAAATGTGTGACCATTCGAAAATTTTGAGTTCAAGGTTACATGCAACCGTAACCTTAATCGCCACTTTGTTGTCATTCGATTCACAGAATCTCGAGCCCATACATAGGAATAACTATCTCTGAAAAATCTCGATCGGTTGAACAGACCGGTGCTTGGTCCATATAAAAGTAAAGTTTTTAATGGCCACTCTGTATATATATATATATATATATATTAGCTGAAGTCCCTATTTTTCTTTGAGATAGCTCAGTCTAATTTTAAGATTTGAAAAAAAAAATCTTAAATAAAAATACAGTACATTGTGGTATTCATTTCAATTTTGATTTTTCAGTACAGTAAATATTCAGTCCTTATTTTAAAAAAAAATTCAATTCGTTTAGAAAAGACAAAAATTCATGTCAAGATATAAGTCCACATTGCAGTTATATACGTCTAAAATTATGTAGTTAGTTTTGTTACCGTTGAATTGACATATTCAGCGAAATTTTAGATGCTGAATAGAAAGCTCTTTAAGTACTTGTTTTGTTTTTTGCTTTTGCTTTTATCATGAACCCATTTTCTACGATTTACTAGACTAGCGACACAGAAACTAACAATTCTAAATTAATCTAGTTCAATGAAGCTGTGGTTTATTATGGAAATTAATTTTGTTTTTCTCTTTTTCGAAACTTTTCCTGTAGATATGAAGTACCGTTTTATTTAGCCTGATGCACCTAAATTTCACTTCAAAATAATTAAAAGGTGTACGTTTAGATTCGTTTCTTGAAACGTAATATTCGAGTGCATGTTCCTTCGTTGTTGAATCCTGCAATCGTATTTATCTTTAAAACTCATTAAGAAAAGTATTCAAGTTCTTTGAAGTTTTCAAGAAAGTATTAAGTAATTAAATACTTTAAAATTTTGAGTTTCTACTCGTAGTTACAGAAAGGCAGAGCATGTGCGGCTAAAATAAATTGTGCTATCGTCCAGAATTCCGTTTCATTAAAAAAAAAATAGTACAAAATAAATTCAGACCAAGAAAGAATGGGACAGATATATCATATTCACGAATTTTTATCTCTTGAAATGTTTTAATTTCAATGTTTTATTTTGAAAACAGATTAAAATTTAAAATAAAGAAAGATTACACGTAGAGAAAGTTCAAGCGCACTTAACATACTAAAAGTATCATCAGATTTCCAAGAAATTAAATTTTCTCTCTTCAAGCTAAATTTTATGCACATTTCTGCCCTGCGAATGAGAAGAACAAATTTGCTGAAAGAATGCGTAGTTGAATTTTCGGGAAATGCACGCAACTGCAAGAACCTCTTAAGATTTGACTAAACATTTAAGAATTTTAGTTTAATTGCTTATCTTCAGTTACCAGATAAAAGTATGAACAGTTTGAAGTTCAGATTTACGTTAACCCGATTATTCGTGCTCTAATACATAGGATCAGGGTATATTTTGGCTACAAATGGAAGCGAAAAAAAATTCTTTATGAAGAACTCTATCCCTCGATTTTCAACGAATAATTTCCGCACTCCTTGGAAACGGAATATTTCCGTAAATTCTTCCCGAAAATCTGAAGAAGAGAAAAAAATTTAGTTCATTCTAAAGAATGAACTAAATTTCATTCTAAAGTTCATTCTAAAGAATGAAGTTTCTTCAATTGACAGGAGAAAAAGGAAACGTAAATTCGTCAATTAACGGAAATATTCCGGCAGCACTCATTTCTGCAAAATTTCCGTGGATTAAAGAAATAACTTTTGAGAGTATTTACAGAACATGTATTGTCAGAGTCCATGGATGCGCTCTGCATTTTATAGAAATAAAAAAAAACTAGTCTTGCCACTTTTTGAAGCATTTATGCATGAAGTCCTAACTCTAAAATAATGCATTATTTTAGCGTAGGATTACGTTCCTCTATAATGGTCCTATCCTATGTTAAAAAAAAAAAAAAAAAAAAAAAAAACTAGCATCGTTTCCAGTCACTTTTAAACATGCTTTTGCAAGATTTACTCATGAAAGAAACCACACACAACTACATGATTAAGTATAAAAAAATTTACCGATTCAGACAGCTGATTTGAATTTCGAAATTTGAATTATTTTTGGCTACTATTCGAATTAGAGGCTACTATATTTTACTTTCGAACATGAAGGGAAAGTACATTAATTAAAAAAGTAAGATAATAATTTTATTTCCAATAATTATCTTCCTAAGACTCATACCGTTTTTTATTTGAAATGTATAGATGCTAAACTCGAATTTACCCCTTCAGAAAGTTAGTTCTCAGTTCTCAGAAAAATGCAAAAGCTTATTAACAAACATTATATACTGGCACAATTTTTTGGCGATGTATTTGTTGCCATATCAACTACTTGCACATAGTCTTAAACCTGTAATTATTCTAGTAGAGCTAGAATTTAAATTTAAATATGAAAAATGTCAGTGTTGCATCTATAACCTCCATTTATATATTTATTCATAAAAAAGTTCATAATTTCTTGAGCATTTGTTTTTGCCATTAAGAAGTATTTCTCGAAAGTTTTTGGGTGACTCTGAAAATGAACTACCCCCCCCCCCCAATATATATATATATATGGATGCTACAACAATATACCATAATACAGATTTTAACATTTTGCGGCTAACTATTTTTGAATAATGAAGGTACGTACATATATAGATGTCACGTAGACACTTGTCAAAACGGATTCATGAATGGTCAAAACAGATATATCCTTCATCACTAAATACCGACATTTTACACAATTATAGTACTAAAGGTAATACTTTTGCCCTAACTTTCTTCTTCACTTTATTCTAGTTGTCTTACAGGAAACAGTTTGGGTGATAAATATCTGTAAAGGTAATACTTTTGTACTAACATTCTTCTTCGCTTTTTTCTAGTTGTCTTACAGGAAAAAGTTTGGGAAATAAAAATCTATACTTGTAAACAAATATTTGCAAAAAATCGCCAATGTTGCCAATAACAAATAATAATAATTAAATGTACTCAAAATTGCTGAATTACCCTTAAACAAAGTACAAAAATATTTTGCCCCCTTGTGATGTAGCCACTAAGCACGTTTTCCTTAAGAACACCGAAAGTGAAGTAACGTTGTCCTTGAACAGTACTTCTCTCGACTAGACTGCTGTGGAACCGCGGACGCTAATGGGAGCTGGTGCTATTAAAATTTTTTCATGGTTTCAATGTCCTTCATGTTCAAACAATACCTCTGAGAGGGGCCAATCCTGGAGGTCTATTCTCCCTTAGTTGTTCGAAGCTATTCGGTGGTTAGCTTTCCACTTGTCCGACCCAGTTGTTGTTTATTGACTGCTCTAACGACTTTCTGAACTGTTCCAACCCTCCTCGTTCAGTTAATCATAAGAGCCCGTTAACGCTTCTCCCCAATTTTCCTCCTTAAGGCGGGGCGAGGTTAAAGAATTGGCTTTTCAACCGATTCGTGGAGAATCGACCCCCAGGATCAAGATCTGCCGATCCAAGTGCTAGGTATCTCCTCTGGAATTGGCTCAAAATTAAGAGACCCCCGAGATAAGTCGGTCTTCCTCCCACTGGGGCTCAATAAAAAGGAAGCTGCTCACTTCCGCCCATCGCCATCCTATATTTAGGATGTGGACCCCTTCTGCGGTTGCCAGAGGCATTAGCAACAACATTAAAATACTTCCCCTATTTTTAGATCCTGCACACTCGCCCTTTTTCAACGTACGAACAATTTTTTTTAACGGATTCTCCTTGCAAAATATTCGTAAAAGTCAGCTTATGTCTATGGTGGTGTAGTTAAATTTAACTATTAGGACATAATTACTAGCTTTTCTTTAATTAGTACCTTTTAAACAGGAAAAAATATGTTGCTTTAAAAACTATTAAAGTATAATTAAAATACACGACTCGAGAAACGGAATAAATGCCGCATGCTTAAAATCTGAAAATAGTTGCGACAATATTTAAACAAACGACTTGATTCTCCGTCCCTTTATTAAATTAAAGCAAAAGCATCCTTTTATGCTCTTGGAATTAATTGCTACCGTCTCTCGGGCTTGTTTCATTTATAGTTAGTTAGCTGTACGCCTCAGATTCTGGCAGTACAATTTCAAAAGCCGAATTTTTAAACTTTAATGTGAGAATGTAACGAATTGCGTCGTTATGCAGAGGCGAAAGCGTAAAAAGTGATTAACTGCGCGTTTACCCGAGGAATTTTCCAGTTAATTAGGATAATTAATAGTTTGACAAACTGATCGGTGTTCTTTCAAGCTTTTCCTGTGCGTCGAAATCAGTTTGGTAGAGAGGAGAGAGTGGAAAGTAATTCAAAGATTAATTAACGGGAAAAATGGAATTTAAACAAGGAACGTTTTTATGTCAGCATCCTTACTTTCATTTCATGTAATTATTTTTTTTTTTTTTTACCGACTTCAAAAAAGAGGAGGTACTATGTTCTCAACGGGTACATTTTATTTTATTTTTTTATGTATGTACAGCGATGTTTTATCGTGAGGGTTTCAATTTTTTTTTATTGGAAAGGGGATAGCTCAGGGGTTGTCCCATATTAATTTGGTCACCTTCTGGTAATATTATATTTGCGAAAATCGAAAAAGAACGTGTTTTTAAACCCTTTTCTTAAAGGGTTGCCAGTAATGACACAGGTTTCAATGTCAAAAGTCACAAAGGCTGGCCACTTTTGGCAATTTATCGCCGCGTTTGACGTCAAAAAATAAGTTCACAAAATTGAACTCCGCTTGGCGCTATCTTCTAAATTTGGCGAGAATTTGCCAAACTCTACTGTTTTACAATGCTAATAATGGTATAGCTTAGAAAAGTTTGCCGGTATATGTCAAAAGTTGCCAAAATTGGACACTTTTGCCGATTTATCGCCAATTTTGGCATCAAAAAATAATTCTCCAATACTGAACTCAATTTATTTCTTTTTTATCAGAAATCGCCAAATCTTAATGCTATCGAAAGGGAATATCGATAAAGAATCAGTATTTGCAGTATAATTAGCCGATGTACTTAAAACAAAACAGTCTTTGATTATTTAATGCTTAGAACATTAATTATAGACTGAATTTAACTCTAGAACAGCAGATATCTCTCCTCTGAAAACTGCTCTTTTCTCAAAGGACTGCACATCCCAGGAGTTACAATCACCAGTTAGGAAGTCACACTTACTTTGTGTTAAAAATTATATTAGTGCAGTATATATAATAAAATTATGAGTAGGTTCTTATAAAAAGGTACCTAGTGTATAGGAACCAATAATTTGAAGTCGTTTTTCTTTTTTTTTTTTATTAAAAGTTTCTAATTATACTTGCTCCGCTTGTCCATTTTCGTGGATCGATGCAGAGCTTTATACAGTGTGTAGATATAAAAAAACATAGTCACTTTGAATGGCTGCAGTTACCAAGCTAAAGAAGATATATTTTTTCAAAATATTAAACGAAAAATAACATTTTACAGTTTGTAGAATCATACATGTTTGATGTGACCAACCTCCGGAAAAAAAGAACATTTGACAACAACTGTCAACACTCCTCTACCTCTGCTTCCAAAATATTGAGGCCTGCTTTTATTCTTTTTAAATATTGGATACAGACCTGTATAATGTATTACAGAATCTTGTGGAAAACTGTACAGTATTTTATGATGTTCACTAGTGAAGTCATGTACAAAATTTGAGCATTTAATCCTAAAAAGCGCCAGAAATATGAAAATAAATATGTGCTAACTTAAACGACTATTCAATGGCTCTCGAAAGAAAAAAATATCCTCGCATGATTGTGCTTGAGCGTTTGTGCACAAATTACGAAAAAACAATTGCTATAAATATTTACGTTCAAAATTTATGTATATCCCCTCATATTTATTGTTTAACAGATCTCTGCTTTTATTGATCTAAAACTTCTACATCACCTAATTAATGTATTAAACACCTTTTATCCATTTTTTTTTTTTGAACGAGGGACGTAAAAAAATATTTAATTTTTTATTTAGATTTGATTTCCTAAAAATTTGAACCGCTCTCATTGAATTTTTATATATTTTTACGTATTACTGTAGTATATTATACATGCCATGATAAATATATAACAATATCAAAAATTTTCGAACATTCTGAATGCTACTTACAAAAGAAAATTTTAAATTTGGAAGGTCAATATCTCCTCAATGAAACAAGTAGACGTAAAACTTTTTTTGTAAGTAAAAACAAGTGTTTGAAAGTACATATTATGTCTATGCAATAACTCAAGGGTAAGCGATCTTTCTTTGTCGAAGAAACACATTAGTACGGTTTTGAACCTTCTTTAATTTGAACGGAAGGCAAAACTGATGATATTCAATGGTATAATTGACTTTTATTTATCTATTAGCTGAAATTTCGGGCTCAGGTTCGGGCTCCTATACATAAATAATATCTCTCGGGCTCGGGCTTTAAAAAATGAGCCCGAACTCATCTCTAATGTGGTTCCTTTGAATTACTCAGGCAAAGTCTACTCAGTAAGGGGTTGTCTTTTTTACATCTTGTGCAATCTTTGCATACAGTTTTGATCACAAAGTACACCAAAATTATAATCTCAGCTCAATTTTCAATTGAAGCTTTCATACACTCAATAAATTTCACTTTGTACACCCAATCACAAAGTAGCCTATATCTTAGAGCGCGAACAATCGTTATGGTAAATCTGAACTTCAAAACCTTTCATACTTTTATCTGGTTACTCGCGATAAGCAATTAAACTAAAATTCCTCAATGTTTAGTCAAGTTTTAAAACTTCTGCACGTGCGTGCCCTTACCGAAAATTCACTTAAGCATGCTTGCTGCAATCTGTTCTTCTCAGCCTCGAGGTAGAAATGTACACAAAATTTAGTTTGAAAGAGTGAACTTTAATATCTTGGAAATCTGATGATAGTTTTAGTGTGCTAAGGGTACTTAAAACATTCTCTCCATGTTATCGTTCTTTATTTTAAGTTTTAAGCTGTTAACAAAATGAAAAGTAAAGTATTCAAATAAAATGCATTTCAAGAGATAAAAATCCGTGAATATAATTTATCCATCCCATTCTTCCTTGGTCTCAATGTATTTTGTTTGTTTGTTTTTAAACCCTTTGAGGCGCAACCCTTTCCCAATGCTAAAAAAAGGGCAGCCGTTGCCATCGCTTGACTTAACTATCAGCAAGATGGCGGACGATCGAAACGTTCATCGCGTGCCACAGATCTAGAGACCCTTTTTTGACGACAGCTGGCTGTGCGGCAGCCGTCGTCAAAAAAGGGTCTCTAGATCTGTGTCTTTTTAGCACACCATTTCCAGTAAAAATTGTCGATTATTCTTAAAATTGTCAGAATTATTTTTAACAGCACCGGCATCTGCTAAAAAATGGAATAGTACTATAGAAATACATGGGTATAGAAGAAAAACTGGAAAGACTGCCCAATGCTGAAAAAAAGAACAGCCGTTGCCATCTCTCGATTGAACTGCCAGCAGCAGTCGATCGTATCGTTCATCGCGTGCCTCAGATCGAGACCATTTTTGACGCAGCTGGCTGGCTGCCGCACAGCCAACTACGTCAAAAAAGGGTCTCTAGATCTGTGGCAGCGATGAACGTTTCGATCGTCCGCCATCTTGCTGGTAGTTAAGTCGAGCGATGGCAACGGCTGCCCTTTTTTCAGCATTGGGCAATCTATTCAGCTGTTCTCGCATTCTTCCATTTTTCAGCAGATGTCAGTGCTGTTAAAAATAATCGTGACCATATTTTTACGGGAAATGACGTTTTAAAAAGTAAAGGATTCTCGTGGAGCTATGTCACCCGCAATTATTTTTATAAAAATCAAATCTATTCTTCGTGACTGGCAACAGTCAAAACAAGAGTTTGGTGTTCCTAGAGCGGGAACACTGCGCGTTAAAGGGTTAACAAAATGAAAAATAAAATATTCAAATCAAAAACATTTCAAGAGATAAAAATTTGTGAATATAATTTATCCATCCCATTCTTTCTTGGTCACAATGTATTTTACTTGTTTGTTTGTTTTTAAATAAAACAGTCCTGTGGAGACGTAAGATACCTGAAATTTATTTTAGTCTACTCTTTCTCTACCTTTATGCAACTCAGAATAGAAACTGAAAATTTTAAAGTATTTAATTACTTAATACTTTCTTGAAAACTTCAAAGAACTTGAATACTTTTCTTAATGAGTTTTAAAGATAAATACGCTTGTAGGATTCAACAAAGAAGGAGCATGCACTCGAATATTGCGTTTCAAGAAACAAATCTAAACTCAACCTACACATTTTAATTATTTTGAAGAGAAATTGAGGTGAATCAGGCTAAATAAAGCGGTGCATCATATACAAAGGAAAAGTTTTGTAAAACTGAAAAACAAGAAAATTAATTTCCTTAATAAACCACAGCTTCATTGAACTAGATTAATTTGGAACAGTCAGTTTCTGTATTTCTAGTTAATCGTTAAAAATGAATTCATGAAAAAAGAATAAATAATACCTATTCAACTTCTACAATTTCATAATTATATTAGTTTATTGGTGAAAAGAACTCGTTATATATCATTTTAGACGTAAATGTATATAATGTAAACTTCAATTGGTTACTATCATTTTATGCATTTTCTAAACAAATTCATTCTTACTCTAAAAGGACAGAATGTTTTCTCATACTGGAAAACTCGAATTAAAATAAGAGCTGCAATATGCAATATATTTATTCATGCTTGAATATGATGAAATAGACTGGACTAATATCAAAGAAGAAAGGTACTTCACACATAGCATATATTTTAATAATTATTTCCGTATTGCTGTTATGGGGAATGGAAACAAAATTATATTTTAAACTAGAAATTCCTTTGGAAAATCCATAGGAAATGCAACATATGTATAAGTCTTAAAAATTAATTGTTTTAAATAAAATTTCAGTTGTCATAAATTTAAAATAAATAATATCTTCATAAACATATTTAAAATAAATATTTTATTTTCAAAATCCAAATATCCCTTTAAATTAAAATTTTCCTTTATAAAATCAAAATTTAAAGAAGCAGTTACAAAAAAAAATTAGTAATTGTTCATTTTTATTTTATAGAAACCAAGTCCATAAATAAACATACAAATGTTGATTTAGTTTGATAATACGGCCGATTATCTGCAAGAGGTATCTAGGCTTGGGGGCAGTGCCTTCATGGAGGTCTTTCTAAGGGATTCTAGGGCATAATTGCCAGATGTTTTGAGGGGAAAAACAAGGAAAACTCTGAACGGCTAGGTCGGCGAACGCGACTTGGGTTTGAACCAGTCACCTTCCGTCTCTCAGTTGAGAGCGTTATGCACTCCGTCACTTGTCAGGCAAACATATAAAGACATTACGATTTATTTAGATTGGTGAATCATATTTTAATTTTGTTATTGCAATTCACACGCTGTCAGACAGAAGCAATTCGGTTTCAAAGTCACAATTCAACTCACTAAAATTAATACCACACTAAATGATTTTAAAGCTATTTTAATGATGTTTCCATTTCGTAAGTCTGGAAAATTTCTAAATATACATTTCAAAATCTTTAAAATTACGTCATTAAAACTTTTCGTAGTTTAATATGCGCCGTTTATAATTCGAAAAGCTTGAATTATTTCAACTGGAAACAGTATGGTTTGGATTCACAAAAGAGAATCTGCCAGCATTTCGTGTAATAATTTATAGTTTAAAATCAACGAGACAGATATAAATTTGAAATCATCATCTGAACAGAGAGTTCGGGACTGCATTTATTTTTTCATTCATGAAGAGCATTGTATAAAAATCTAGTTTGCGTATGATGAATAAAATCATTTGTCGTTTAGAGCCTCATGTAAATGTCTTCTTATGTTGCAGTGTTGAGCGTTCTTGTACATTTAGCTATTAATGGAATTTGAGTTGCAAGAAAAGTTGAGGAATAATTAATTATTAAAATTTTAACACTGCCAAGTTATCTAAAGCATAATGACGTCGTATTAAGTTAACTGAGATCAAGATCAACTTCAGACAGAGTTGAAACTTGCTATATGTTCAACATGTTATGTATTATTAAATACCAAATTTTACCCTCACGTAATATATTCTTTTTGTTCCCTTCAAAGGCCGAGTCAGCTGCCGACTATAGGCTTGAGCGCTACGAAGGCCTGAGATGTTGGTCATTTCACTATGGGAGCGCTTAATGTGCAGGACAACACTGGCCTCTCTGAGTGGTCTCCTAATTTTTAACCAATTCCAGATGAGATATCTTGCTTCTGGAGATCGATTCTCCCCGAATCGGTTGAAAAGCCAAGTCGTTAGCTAATCAAAGTCTTGAGGAGGAACCTTAGGGAAGAGAGTTAACGTGCTCTTATGATTGGCTGAATGAGGTTAGGAACAGGTCAGAAAGTCGTTAGAGCAGTCGATAATCAAAAACTGGTTCAGAAAAGTTGAAAGCTAAACACCGACTAGCTTCGAACAACTGTGGGGAAAATAGACCTCCTGGTTTGGCCTCCTCAGAGGTATCATTTGAAAAAGGGTGGAGGGGGGGGGGGTAATTTGAGCCACGACATATTTTACATACACCTGCTTCCTTTAGCGTACATGGTCCCGCAGCAGTACAGACGAGGGAGGATATCAGTTTCCTAAGAGCTGTCCAAGGTCTCTTCGCTGCTTCACCTAATGCGTTTTCATCGAAAACGAATTTAACCGGCTTGGCGATTGCCAGACTCTGCATGTCATATACTTTTCGATATACAGTTTACATCGAAATGCATCAAATAACTTATCCCTCGGTTTTCGCGGTACCCAATATACAAGGTTTTGAGATATAAAAAAAAGAGATTTTTAGGTACTTTATTCTGACTATTTATAAATTAAAGGAGTAGTACCTTACTGTCACGTTTTGTAGGATTAGGAGTTCATAGAGATTTAATAACGAGTAAAAACAGCTATATTTCATTTAGTCCAACTCATTTACATACAAGCTATAATAATTTGACATTGCTGCAACTAAATTCATTGCAAAATCCGATAATTATCTCGTACAACACTAATATCTCTTTTTATTTCAGAATAACTCTCATTCACTTTCAGAACTGGTCGCTCATTATTAATTTTTACAGTCCAAGTCCCGCAAATTTCGGTTTTTTAAGTTGTAGTCATTTATGCTACCAACGACAAGCTAAACACCAAAACTAAAAAACCCAAACTTAACACAAGTGGAACCATACTACAAAGGACGATTAGATTACTAGCTTTTGTGGACGATATTGATATCATTGGACGATCTAAACAGTCGGTTGGCGAATCATTTGTCTGGCTTGAAAAGACAGCTGGGAAGATAGGACTGACCATTAATGAAGATAAAACAAAATTTATGATAAAAACAAATAAACAAGTTGACCTCTCCCCTCTAATGATTAACACTTATACATTTGAAACTGTTAAGCAATTTAAATATCTGGGCACAAGGATCATAAGTAACAACATAAAAATTGAAATAACAAACAGGTTATCTATGGCCAACAGATGTTTCTATGGACTATCAACTCAAATCTAAATTAATTCGTATAAAAACCAAAATAAATCAGAACTTGATAAGACATGTGGCCCTTTGTCTTATCAAATGGGATCAATTCAGGGATGTGAATGCTGGACATTTAAGAAGGCAGAGGAGGATTTACTACTGATTTCTCTCTCTTCTAAAAAAAAGTAAAGGCCATTGTCGCCGCTGTCAAAACTTATGGACCTATCTCCTCCTAAACCGTAGAGATTTGAGTTTCGACTAAGGTGCCCACAGATTCGAAAAATTCCGAGGAACCTGCTAAGCTGATTTAAATTTCGAAAATCGAATTATTTTAGAAGATATTAATAAAAAACTGAAAAAATAAACCGAATGATTGCCAGATTTGGCATAAAATCATTCATTCCTTTGCAACAAAGCGTTTCCAAGTATCTAGAATCGCGTGAAATTTACAAACATGAGTTAGAATTACGCCCATTTTACGCCAAAATAAAATGTTCGTCCGTGCTCTAATTTCCGTAAATATGCATCGATTTTTACGAAATTTATATATTTTACTCTTATCTACTGTTCCATGTACCCTATTGAAAATGGTATTTGTAGCATTTATAGTTTTTTTACAGGAGCACTCAAAATATTCCCGATACGTTACGTTCTGTGGGAAGTTATTCTTTAAAGCGTATCATCCTACTATATAGTTACGTTGATCCCTGACTCAAGATAAAACTCATTTCCACCATTACTGCGAAAAGATTACGAAATTAAGCACTGAAAAGCCTAATAATATCTACACCATTTGAACGATCCGCTTGAAATTTTCCATAAATATGTATAGAAATATAGAAAATAGTATGCGCTATTTTAAAAATCTGAAAATCCAACCGTTCCCTCATTTTTAAGCGATTTTTCGCTGTTTTCAGATCCATTTTATTTCCGAGAGTAAAAAAAGTTAATCATTTGCGTGACAAAAGTAGCTGTTGCAAGTGAGTATGACATCATATTGATGTCACAATTATCCGGATTTTTCCTGATTTATGAGTTTAATTTTTTTCATAAATAAAATTATTTCTTCGGGATTGCGAAGGAATATTATAGTAGCGGACATTCTCCATAGCTGCTTGCTTAGGTCTTTGGTACCCAAACTAAGTTTCAAAAATGTAAACATTGGAAATTTGGTAAAGTGCAGCGATCCTAACGGTGAAGGAATAAAACATTTCCCGCCCTGACTCTTAACCAGTTTTATGTTTTTAATTTTGCAACTTAGCATGTGAACGAGATTATAAACACCAGCACTGAATTTTAATATTTTGTTTCACATTTGCTAACGTGGCTGCTTTAGCAACAAATGAATAAAAAAAGGGGGGTGGAGGTTCTATCTTGAGATTATTAAAATACATGGAGTTCATATTTGTCAACGAAAAGTTTTCGTCTGCTACCGTGTATATTTACATTAGAAAATAACTTTGAATTGATTACTGCGTTTTTTGTGTAAAATGAATTTTAATTTTTAACTAGCAGTCCCGCACGGCGTTGCCTGTGAACCCCTTAAATTATGCGATTTACAAAATCTGACATGTAAACTGCAACTCCAGATTAGTACTCTAGGTCGCAATTATGTTACAGAATGTGAAAATTATAGTTCCCGAGTTTCTGGTACCTACTCACAAACGCATTACTACAGACAACTTAATGCCGTGACCGTCACATATTTCTCCCAGAAATATCGTGTAATTTGCATTAAAATTGCTGGAGTTATTAAATATTTCATCCAATTAAACAAATTATCTTGTAAAATCCACAATTTTCGACTTAAATTTCTGAAAATTAGGAAATGTTAGGTCATTAAACGTATTAAATACCATAAAAAATTTCGTGAAAAGGCCCATTAGAAAAAACGCGCCAAATGACAGAAAAATCGCCAGACTTGGCGACTTTTGGCGAAATATCGCCAAATTTGGCGCCAAAAATCAGTTCCCAAAAATTAGGTATTCGAATACCTACGACCCATAGAACCCGAGATTTCCAGAACATTCCATATTGATGCAACAAAAAGCTAAATTTAACTACTATTTAACGCGTAGAATACGAATTTTAAATTATTTTAAACCTCCGATAAGCACGTTGCTCCCAAAATTTGTAACACAGGGTAAGAAAATTTCCGTTTTAGAACAGTTTTTAATTAATAATTAAACAAGTAATTAAAATTATAAGATTCTGATTCTCAGGTGCACATTATCGGACTCATGGGTTTATATATTCAAATTTTCAGAGTTCTGCGTGCAGTAGGTTTGTCTAGAGACCGCACACATACAGACAGATTTACACACATTCATTTTTATTATTATAGATATGAGTTTAACGGTAACATGAAACTGTGTTAAAATTTATCGATGCATGAAAAAAACGTATATACTGTTTGAGTGTGATCGCCAATATAAATTAACACTTTTTAACGCTTTCTAACAAGGTTGAAAAGTGTTTATGATTTCAGTTTGTCTGTCTGTCCGTCCGTCCGTGCTCTAGCTGTCGTAAATATACATCGATTTCTCTGACATTTATGTATGTTATTGTTATTTCTCTCTATTCTTAAAAAAAGTAAAGGCCGCTGGCGCTGTCAAAGCTTGTTGGCCTATCTCCTCGTAAACCGTGGGGATTTGAGTTTCGACTAAGGTGCCCACAGATTCGAAAAATTCCGAGGAACCTGCTAAGCTTAATTAAATTTCGAAAATCGAATTATTTTAGAAGATATTAATAAAAAACTGAAAAAATAAGCATAATGGTTGCCAGATTTGGCATAAATTCATTCATTCCTTTGCAACAAAGCGTTTCCAAGTATGTAGTATCACGTGAAATTGTCAAACATGAAGTAGAAATACACCCATTTTACGCCAAAATTAAAACTATATGAAATAAGTAACTCAAAATGTGTTACACAAAGTTGTCAATTTTCAAATAGTAAGTTCGCTTAGACAACAGGAGTTTAGAATTAGCGATTATTCGTTTTTCGAAAACAGAATAACTTATATCTTGAAAATGAAAAATAATTAAAATGCAGAATATTTTAAAGCCGGTTCGGTCCAGCTGGATTATTTGCTAGCAGTAGAAATATTTGGCGGCGTTAACTATGCCATTATAGCAGTTATAGTACACTTTGGATATTTGCTAGCGCGACGAGATGGTATAATTCGTGGTGCTAAGTACGCCAATCTGCAAACGATTATGTAAATGAAAATATGGATAACGGTTTTTCGGTAACCTTAAATGAACAGTAATTATAGGTTGTGAGCATGTGTCAATCGCCAAATAATGAAAAGTCGCCATTGGTGGCAAGCTATCCTATTTGTTCCGTAGCTTTTATTAACTTTACATGTACGCAAGTCGCCAAATAATGAAAAATCGCCATGGGTGAGAAATTCGCAAGATGTCCAATAGGTTTTACATTATTAAAAATACAGCTGAAACAAATGTTCTGATTTTATTACGCTTTAGCTCCTAATTAATATAACTTTTGAATGGCAACATTAAATGTCATTGTGTTTCTGAGGAGTGCAAATAATTTTTCCAGCGATTATAAGCGGAGTCCGCACTCCAGGTGGAGAATAGCTCAGGACCCGTACAACACGGATTCCCATAACAAAATATCTTCTGTGTTATGAGGGGGAGGGGGTCTAGTGTGGTGTGAAGTTTAAATTTTTATGTACCAATGAACCTGCAAGAACCAAGCAATGTGTAGCTCAGTAACATTCTATCTGATCCAATCTTCGGGTTTTGCCTGTTGAAATTATGTCTTTTTTACGAATAAGCCTTATTAGGGGCCGAATGCCTCATACGAAAAGCGAGCGTAGCGAGTCTGGAGGCCTTGGCCCCTAGTTCTAAAGAAAAATATTGAGAAAAATCTTCGGACCACTAAAAGAAAATAACACATAAATAATTTTACATAACCATGAAATCTATATGAAATATAACAATCCCGACATCGTTAAATTAGTAAAGGCTTCCCGTATTAGATGTCTAGGCCATATTTATATATTTGATGATTCTTTCACCACAAAAAATATAACTTTCTCACGAATAGAGAGAAAACGCCGAAAGGGAAGGTCCCCTACTAGATGGTTAGATGGTGCAGAAAAAGACCTTAAAATGTTGAGGGTAAACCGATAGAAAGCTGTTGCACCGGATAGGGTCAGGTGGAGAAAGCTTGAACAGGCAGCCTTGGCCTGTAACAGGCTGTAGCGCTTAAGAAGAAGTTATTTATGCTCGAAATTCTTTTGTTATCCTTATATGTAAGGAACATTGTTAATTTATTTTTATTATTTTTGCTAAATATATTTTTGGGTCGTATTTGGTGTTAATTAAACTTTATCTTTCATTTCTAAAAATAAATTTGAATAATTGTGTCTAAATGGTCTCTAAAAATGAATTAATATATCCCCTTTTTTCTGTACCTTAAATGACAGCCCTTAAAGGTTAAAAAAGTTTTTTGAGGAGGACATTTAACTGTTTAGTTCCTTTATAAATAATTCATTATATATATATATATATATAGATAGATAGATAGATAGATAGATAGATAGATAGTTAGATAGATAGATAGATAGATGATTAATGCTGTTGTTTATATTTATCCTAAAGAATATTTTTTTAATAATAATTTTTTTAATTTAATTAAAAAAATAATGAAAAGAGAGATAAATTATTAATTTAATTTTAAAAGGGAATTTAATGTTGTAATTAATTTAAATTAAGACTAAAATTTTAAAATAAAATGTGTGTTAATTTTTTTGATTCTGTGTTAATTATTTTACGGTGTTTGTTTCTCCCCGTTACTTTATAAATAATTCCTTAGATTACTGCTGTCGTTCATAATTACCTTAAACAACTTCGATTCAATATTACAATTGAAATTGACTTTAACATGGATGTAATACTTAACGTTTAAAACAAAATTAGTTTCGTAGAAACTTCTAGTTCTATTTGCAACTCGGATAGATAAAAATATCTCAAATTACAATCACTGCTTACAAGCCGGCACACCCTGTAACGGGTTATTTCCCAGTAGATTTAAAAATTCGTAATCTGTATTATTTGCAAAGCATATGTACCTCTCTCGGAACTCTATACGTATGACAAGCTTTTCCTTAATTGGCGCGAAATAAGCAATAAGGGCATAATTATGGCTTTGCTGTGGAACACTCTGACAGCGGTTTCACGGTGTGGAACTGCAACACAATGGCACTTGTCCAGATTTATGACTAATAACTTTCGTGTAGACATATAGCTGTGTAAGCCATAAAATTTCGTTGCATCCGCAGGTATATTCAAAGTAATGCATTTGTTCAACACATATTTCGAGTGTAAATAAATTTCCCACCGTGTTTTTGCGTTTGTTTAGTGGTGTGGTGGGTTTTAATTACATAAATTAAAGCTCACCACGAAAAAAGGTTGCAAATAATACAGTTAATGCAGAATTTTTTGTGTATTCTGAAGAAGATATTTATTTTTGAAAATGTGTGAAATGTAATACAATCCGTTTTTAATGAAATAATTAAAACTTTGTGAAATGATACACTTAAAAGGTACTTATCGTTCTGTGCTGTCCTGTTTATAAAAATTAAATGTTTCTATATTTGTTGCTGTTGTTGTTGCTGTTCTTATTTTGTATTGTTTTATATTTGTTTCTATTTTGTACAACTTTTTTATTTATTTTTTCTATATTTCATTTATTTTTATAGTAAATTTTATTTTTTTCTACCCTCTTGCTACCCCTTTTCTCCCTTTCTCCGTGGTTTCTTGCTTTTTCTTTCTTCGATTGGCAACTCGCTCTTCGCTTTTGGTTTCTGTTTACTTCTTTCAGTCCCCACCCAGTTCCAGTCTGTGTACGGACTACAACTGACGAAGGACGAAATTTTTTCGTCCGAAACACTTATCCCAATACAGAACGCTAAGTATCTTCTGTGTGTGTTATTATAAAAGTTTTAATGGTTTTATCTCTTAAACACCAGTTTCTTATGAATATTTTTAGTTAATCCGTTTTTAACAGTTATCAACAAAGCTGAACAGTGTTTATGATTTCAGTCTGTCTGTCTCTCAGTCCGTTTGTTCGTCTCTTCGTCCATTCTTTAACTGCTTAAATGCATTCTTTAACTGCTTCAAACTGATGCTAATCTATATTGCTAAGAAGTTTATACTTATTATTGCCATGTATCACAAACTGTATTCTATTGAAAACAGTATATGGAACATTTACAGTTCTTTTACAGGAGCACCCAAAGAATTCCAATATATCATGCTCTATGAACAGGATTTTTTAAAGAGTATTTTAGATACGCATGGATTTCGAACGCAACCCGATTAATATACGCTAATCGTGTTGTCTTCGTTGTTAAGGCTTAAAAAATAATGCTCTTCATCTGAAGCACAGCATGTAACATTTATAGTTCTTTTATAAAAGCATTCAAAAGATTCAATTACATTACGGTCTACGGCAGTTTGCACACAATAATCCATTTCAAGAACAGTACGTTAAGTATTACAGCTTACTCTGTTTAAAGAATAGAATTCACTGCTTTAACCCATTTATGCCTAGCGTCCCTTTTTTGGGACGGCATTTTCGCTATCAGTCGAAAACGTTATTTATTTTTCCTAGCCTTTATTCGCGAGTATTGAACTTCAATTCCGCAAAATATTTTAATATGGCCAAGTAGGATGTTGACATTTCAATTTTTATACATAATGATTTTAAATGAAATCATTCCTTGTTCAAAAAATTGACATCAGAAATTTATCAATTATTGCTGGTGTTAGCAAAAATCGAAGAATGTCGCAAAAATATCCAGGCACGAATGGGTTAAAGCTCTTTTACATGGTTTCGGAAAGTTATTCAGAGTGATTTAGCTTTTCTGACGTAATAACCTAAATTTCGCCAAGGTTGGAGACGTTAAATTAACATATGCAGATGCATTCCACAAGATTGGCACTGAACAAATACAGTTGCGCTGTAGAAGGTTTAAAATTGATGCGTTTGTCGTGATTTATCTTTCTCCTTTTTCATTTAAATTATTTTCTCCATATGTATACTCCTATTTTTATGAAATTGGATCCACTTTATTAAAATTCAAATCACGTTTGTTATTGAACATGCTATCTGTGTAATGTGCCAGTGCGTACAATGTAGTCCAAACTTTTATCTTGTGTTCTAGAATTGGCTACCTATTTTGGTACACTAGAAAAAAGTGTGTTTACTTTTACAACACAACTGTAATCACCAAAACATTCGAAAGGTAACATGCAATACTATGTAGTGTCTCAGAATGCTGGGTTGATTTGAAATTTGCAGGGATGCTGGATGTCGCTTTATTTGTGTTCTTTTTCTTTTTTCTTGTCCTTTTATGAATAGTTTTTTACAGTCATAATCAAAATACACACTATTTTTAATCTATTACAACCGATAACGACACATACATAAAAAAATCACCTTTTATATACAAAAATTAAATCTAGTACACGTTTTAGATGTTTTAAATATAATCTGAATAACTCGGCTGATCGAGCCTCCTCAGGGGGAGACCCCCCTGAACCCCCCTAATTTTTTAGTTTCATTATTGCCATATTAAAACGATATTCATTGACTATGTAATTTTATCTCATCTTTAGTGTATTTCGCCTGGTAACCCTATGTTGAAATTTTTATGATTGCAACCTATACATGGAAAAATACATGTGATGCATATTCTACAGCTTAGGAAATATTGTAACAATAGATTAAAGCTGTTGTCAACTAATAGTATTTAAATATAGGTAAAATTATGTCGCATTTTTGGGACAATTTTCAATAAAGGGGGTGAGAGATAAAATGACATAATCATTAATATACATTAATTTTTAACAGTACAATTTTACAGAAGTAGCTATTTATTTCTAGTAAAACTCGAGCTTTAAGCAAAATGTACATCAATTTGTTCTAAATGTGTTTGGAAATGCGTAATGCACTTTACTGTAAAATATTTCGGTAAAACTAACACCATTAAATCAACTGGCGAGTAATTCTGTCGCAATTCAAATGTTTTGCATAGAAACGTTGCGAAAGAAAGCATTTAGTATCAATTATCCACACGGAAACATTTTTATCATCACACAGCGTTGCATTCTGGATGCTTGATGATTAAATCATGCAAATCGAGAGGATTGCAACTCGGCTCAGCAACAGTGAATTTACTTGCATTACGGCGAAACTGCCCGCTGTTTCAAAACAAGATTTACCTCAGCATCTGCAATTGAAATTCATTCAATATATTTGCAGGTAGCAGAAAAGTTTTGTCGTGATATTTAATTAAGTTAATTAACTTTAGTGAAATCCTATCAACGTTGTCATCGCATTAAATACCCAAATGCAAAGGTTCCATGTTTGCTGATGCTAATTCAGAACCAGAAGACACGAGATAAATATTTCCCTTCGCATTTCTTGGTATACATTAAACCTTAATTCTTTGGGTTCAATTCAGTTAATTGCTTTTATCACCGCGTAATTTTTAAAAAGGAAAATAATTATGCGCCTATATTAATCTCAATTGAGAAATTTTGTTGTGCACTTCATTTGATTCCGCTGCTGGAATTTCTAAAATATTTTGCATCCTTGATAAAATTCATGCAATTTCAGGAACAAGTGACATTTTGAATAAATAAAGTTGCGGGATTTTTCAAAGCGCGTTTGTTTGAAGAAGAGAAGCCAGAAGATAAATTTATCTTTCAATCCGATGTAATTATACAGAATGCCCTAAAAGTTCACGCACTGCCGATATCTTTATATCATTTGTATATTTATTTCGCGAAAGATCTTTACGTCTTTTGTACGATTTACGTTCAAAATACATTGAACTCGCACTGCAACTGTTTCTGTCTTAAGCAAATTGAATATTAAGCGAGTTTTTCACAAGTAACGTATTTGATAGCTAACGTACATTCTTTTCCCGCAGAAAGAGATTTTTCGCTAAAATTAAGTTGCGCCAACAGAAGCGTGAGGTTCAATATTATTCTGTGCAATACAGTACAGTTATAATTATTATTACAGTCCTGTGTCATACTTTACACTAATTATTATTATTACATTACAGTACAATAATAATGATTACAATACAATGCAGTATTATTATTAAGGGTTGCACTTCATTTTTATGGCTGCATACTGTACGTAGGGGCCTGCGCAGTATAGGTTTTATGATAAAATTACTGTACAGTCTCTTCTGCAACTACACGACTGTACAGTACTGTGCAGTATTGTATTGAATAACACTACTTTTTAAAAATGCTTTCTTTATCCATTTGTGGGAAATGGTAACAATATAGTTAGGAATTGTCTACAGTTTGAGGGATGCTTATAAGTGTCTAAAATAATTATGTATGTGTTACAAAAATTGTATACATACCCTATTTCAGAACGCGAAATTTTCATACGCGAAGAGTCTTGGAACGCACCATTCTCACAAATCAAGACCCTCCTGCATGCCTCAAGCAGCGCAATTTTTTGATTCCTTGATGAACTCATTAAAATATCAAGCAGACGCTAAAATTTAATATTTAAAAAAAGTAATCATAGACAGTAATGCAATATTAAAAGGATATTAAGCTCAATAATGGAGTGCGGGAACTTTTAGGACACAGTGAAGTACTTGCACTGATGAGCTGGTCAAAATTAGCTGGTTCTAGAATATTCGCATTTGTTTAAAATATTAATAATAACAAGATCAGCCTCCAAAATATTAGATATAGTTTGCGTTTTGATGCTCATCTTTGAATTAATGCAACGTATATCATTTAATTAATAAATGTTTTAAGAATAATTCAATCAAATTCTTTAAAAAATTCTATTGTGTAATTTTTAAACGAAATTTTCAATTTTACAGATGCATCAGAAAACTCTGAATCTTGCAACTCATGTGTAATTTATACTTATTTTTATTCTTCGAAGTTTAAAAGTTTTATGATAAAATTACGAAAATTTGTCGCCATTTTGCTACTTTTTTTATTGGTTACGGTCATATCGGATTTAGGTACTACGACTTGTATGTAACCCAACTTTTCGTTATTTAATCTATTGCTGTGACCCAGGTGTCTGAGCTCGGCTTCCATACGATCATCAAAAGTGAAGCGGCACTGACCTCGGTCCGCGGTTGGGAGGGGACAGCCTCTCTCATTTGGACTGGTGTGAGGACCGTGTTCGCAAATGGAAGCTGCTGAACGGGAAATCTATGGTGACTCCAATGTCATTCTGGCTCAAGCAATACCTGTGGGGGCTCCGATCCAGGCTTCTCTTATCTGTTGTTGATTCGAAATTAGGTAAAAACTGATAGAGGGTAGCTTTGACCTGCCTACTAGGCGTAGCCATAATGAAATGAGCGACATCTCCGAAAATGAGGGAAATACAGGGGGATTATAATTAAAGTTCCTCTTTAAAACGATCAGAAAAGGAAAACTACTGGACCCAATGTTATCAATGTCAAATATTCAACAACCAATGTCAAATATTCAACACCAGGGGTAAGGACGTATTTAAGGGGGGGGTGCGACCCCCCCCGCCATGAATAACATTTTGGAGAGGGTTCAAAAATTTCGGAGGGGGTCCAAACGGTAAAAGAGGCAGTATTTTTCTCAAAAGGAGACTATATCAATTTAGTAACAAAAATCAAAATTTCATGGGGGAGGAGGTTCGGAATCCTGCCCCCCCCACTTGAATACGCCTTTGCCTCTGGCATTGAATTTTTGAACTTTTTCCGCTGATAATAAATCTCCTGACTACCTTTACACAATTACCAAGTTTGATAACATTTGGTCCAGCAGTTTTCCTTTTCTGAACATTTCAAAGTGGAACTTTAATTATAATCACCCTGTGTATCTAAAAGTCAGCGCACCAGTCATTCGAAAGTATGCGATAAAAAAGATGTATACTTTCGAATATAAGTTCATCCGTGTATAAAACGAGATTGCATTCACTACTAATCTATCCAAAATTGAAAACTCCCATATAATCTGCAGAAATTATCTATAGGGTATCCCTACAAACCCATGAACTTTCCAGGTAACCACGTTCGAGTGAAATTAGCAAACCTCTCACAATGTGTTTTGATGCAAGAAAGCGCATTTCGTACACCAAGAAACGGGATAATTAATTAAAAACTTTGTAAAATAATGCGCATTAAACTGAGCATTGATTTCGCAAGCGCGTCGCTGAGCTCAACCGTTATGGGAAACAGCATCAGCCATAGAAGGAGAGTCTTCTCCGTTGCATTTGTTTACTGAAGAGAGCGAACACATTAAATGTGGGTTCAAGATTAAAAATGAACAGGTAGTAAAAATGTGGCCCGCCTCTTAAAATATGCTCGGTGCTACTTAACGCACGTCCCTTAAAAACTTTCCTCGGTTCCTCCCCAGGGTCCTGATCAAGCCTGGGTCCGCAAATCCTGGGTTCCTCCCCAGGGTCCTAATCAATCCTGGGTCCGCAATTTTCAGCAACTAACTTTCTGAATCAGTTCTGGATAACAGAGATGAGTTCGGGCTCATTTTTTAAGGCTCAATCCCAAGGGCTTTTAATTTGAGCCCGCCTGTGGCTGAGCGACATTATTGAAGTCTGAGCCCGAGGCAGAAATTTCAGCTAATAGATAAATAAATGTCAATTACTTCATTGATAAAATATCATGAAGTTTTCTGTTTGCACAAATTAAAGACAATATCATAGCAAATGCTTAATGCACTTTCTAATTCTTTATATTAAAGTTTGTTAAATAATAATTATAAAAATATTACAGTTTTATCCAAAATTCCATTGATTAGTCACATCAGTGTCAAACATTTGTATGTTCTTCATGGAAGAAGGACATGGAAGGACATAAAGGGAGGGACAGCGAGGTGTGGGGCGTGTTTTTTTTTTTTTTTTTTATAACAGCAGAAGGGGTGTCGGGAAGTGAAACTCATATCTCAATATCTGCTGTGTATGGTAAACACATTATGTCATGTTTGCACGTGTTTGAGTGGACGACACCATTCTGTTGCACGAAAATCCTCACCACTCCACTTGCTCGCTCTGCCAAATTTGTTTTGACTGCTGTGCAGAAATTCAGCTGCGAAGCCCTTACGCATCCTCCATACAGTCCAGATCTTTCTCCAAGCAATTTCAGTATTTTTATAACCCTGAAAAAAAAAGACGTTTGCTTCGGACGAAGAGGTTCGCACCTGGTTACAATCATGGTTTCAGGCAACCCAGAACCTTTCCCAGGAATGCTTGCTTGATCCGTCTTGTTTCACAGAGGGATGACTGTATTAGCAATTACAGCAATAATTTAAAAAATAATTAATTGTTTATTTACATTTTCTTTTCATCAGTCCAGTTTTCATTTGACTGCCCCTTACATATTCTACCTGAAAATTGTCAGAAATAATTTTCTCGAGTTAATCCTTTGTAATATATCGTCCATCCCCTTATGCAACATACAAACCTTTCTGCATATTTATCCCTATATTTACAGTCCATATTCATCCCCATTTAATACTGTAAAGTATAGTTTGAAAAAAAAAAATTTCTTCCAAGTATCCTCTCTTTAAGGGGAATGTACCTACGCCTTTGAAGCTAGACTGTTTCTTTTGAATTCCGGAGCTTTAAGATCACACATAAAACAACTGGCTGGAATATATCCCTCTACGGAGTATGTTTCCAGGGACTGCTTATTTTGCTAGCAAATTCTTGAAAAATATTTTTATACGAATACGAAATCGTCTACACACGAATTGGGACTACATCCGAAATGTGTATTTTTTCTGTGGCGTTTACGGAATTCTCTGAAGTTGAATTCTCAAGCGTTTCGCTTTAAGTACCTATCGAGTTTGAGCACAAAAAAAGGGAATTTTTTTGAGCAAAATTAAATTATGGAGTAAATATAAAAACAGTAAATAGAATTTAAAACTGTAACTCTTTATAATTTGTGGCAATTGTGTTTTTTTTATCACTTTTAAACTGCAGAAAAAAAATAATCCAAATATATTAACAATAATCTGATGCAATTTTTAAAATCTAAAGTCTTGATCAACGCATTTTCTTTTATGGGGAAGAACATCGTTTGTTATACTTTATAACACAAACATTATGCATTTTTTTTCAAATACATCAGTTGCAAACATCTAAAGAAAAAAAAAAAGTCTATTGCAAAACCAATTCGCGTTTGGTTTCAGTAAGTAGTAGTTTTGCGTAAGTAGGTTAAGTATTTCCATTTCACCTTTGTAACATTCACTTTATCACCTTTCTAACCCAAGGTACCTTAGTCTCACTCTTGACTCGGAGCTGAGATTCTCGCAATATCTCGATCATATTTCAAATAAAGCACCAAAAAAGCTTAACATCCTTAAGAGACTTTGCGGTGCCTCTTGGGGATCAAGTCCAAGGACCCTTCTAACTACATATACCTCCATTGTCAGGCCCCTTCCGGAGTACGCTGCACCCATTTGGGCATCACCCAGGCCTACCTCATAGGAAAAGATCGAATCAATCCAGTACAGGGCTTCGAAAATCATCACCGGAGCTTTCTCATCGACAAACAACATCAAGGCTGAAAAGGAATGTGGTCTCACCCCACTAGAAAAGAGAAGGGAATTAGCCATTATTAAATTCACAAATAACATATGAAGCCTACCTGAAGACCATATCTCTAGTAGAACATTTAAAGCGTGGAGCGCAAAATCTAGGCTCTAAAGGTCCTCAACCCTGCAACAAGACCAGGAAATTAGAAAAGACATCATCCTTCAGCATGAGTCTCTTGAGATTATGAGAAGACCTTCACAAACTCTGCTCCTTCACCGGCAGACAAAAGCAAATCTTAACCTCTTAAAACCTTGCACTAAGAATGAACCTGCCTCGGTTTTAAAAGAAAAAGGCGACCACATATCTTTAATGTAATTTCCACCCAAACTCAAAATTTGGTAATTGCCTACATTGAAGGCTCTTCCGACTCTAGTCTTGATAGCGGAGGTGCGGGTGTTTACATTGAGGGTCCAGACGAAGAACATCAGTGTCACAAAATTCTTGTGGGGAAAGTCGCTTCCAACTACACATGCGAAATTGTTGCCATCAAAAGTGCGCTGGAGATTTTCCTCATTGAAAGCATCCACAGATCCAGCGACATAGTTATCCTCTCTGATTCAAGATCCGCGCTGCAAGGCATTCAGAAAGGCAAGTGCCAGATAAGCCATGAAATTATCCAGTCCATTAACAAAGTTATCGCAGCCAAGAGATCTTTCACGTTACAATGGATTCCAGCACACGTTAATATCCTTGGTAATGAGAAAGCTGATGTGCTTGCCAAGGAATCTAGATCTTGCCCTCAATCATCGAATATCACATTTTTAACTGACGCCAATGCTGTTGCCGGCCGCCGACTTATCAACAATAATTTTAAATACTCTATTCCAGCTCTGGATTGTAATCGTGCAATAGCAACGATAATAACCAGCCTACGAACAAAGCATGTTAAGGGAATGAGAAACTCGACTGACGGACAAAGAATTTACTCAAATCCCTGCCCAAACTGCCCTGATTTTCAACTGTCTCCTCACCACATCTTCAGCTGCCCTGCAATTCAGGCCAGGCTTCTCAAGATCGGCCTGGAAGATCCGAACGATTTGATTTTTCTTTTTTTTGACAAAGCTGTTGAGGTCGCCGAGGCTGTCTTCGACAGCTTCGGAGTGATCTGAGGCTTCCCTTTGCACAACATGGACACGACAACAACAACAACAATATTTTCCTACAAGCAGACAAGTATGATATTCCATTTTGCTTGTCTTTTCGACCACTCCACGAATATCATACATATTATCAGTATATACCGTGAGTTGCAATCAGATATGTACAGTAGAACCTGCTAAAGTAACTACATTGGTAAAGAGACCACCGGTCCATAGTGACCACTTTTGAGCAATTTCACTTTACAACCCCCATAATTTACTACCTTTTTAAGGTGAAAATTTTTCTAAGGTGGCCAGTTATGTTTTTCCCGAGGGTGGTCACTTATAAGACAGGTACCACTGTATATCCAAGCTTCGGAGTTGTACTTTCACATTATTTCACCTGCCAGATAATTTTCATGCAAAGATCTACACATAAATCTTACTCTCAGAAAAATCTTTTAGTGTAAGACTTCTTTTATTATCATTGTCTTTAAATTAGCTTTTATAATTTTGTTTACACTTTCGATATAAATGTTTAAATATTTTGCGATACTACATTAGGAGGTTGGATTTTCTTTTAAAATTGGAGATACGACTTTAGGTACAATAAGATGTGATCTTAAATTTGGTCAGTTTGCATTTTTCAACATTTCCCTCACCCCAATGCGCAAGGATTTATTAGTTCCCACTGTATTATTCAGTTCAAAGGAAATAGAAATGTAAATCTGACACTTGAAATATGCATACACGTCATAGTTCATCCTGCTTCCGTATGTCAAGGATTAGAGTTACTTTGGAAGATAAGATTCGATGATAAAAAAAAAATCACAGAGCAGACATCGAGTTACCCTTTTTTTTTACTGAAAAAGTATCATAATATCTCAACATCTGGATTACTTTTCTTGCAGAGAACAGCATTCGAAGAAAGCACCTCTGCAGGCCCTATACTCAGTAGGATGTTTTCTCAAGCAATGTTTATTTTATCCCTCTGTTCAAGCTCGGGTGGCATATTTTTATTTGAATGTAATATCGTCTCTGTCGAAATTGTAAATATTCTAAAAGATGTGTTTTCTTTCCTCGACTCTGAAGAGCGGGGAAGAAAAAAGAAAACGGAAAAGCAGAATCACGCAGAATTTCCAAAATCGAATTTTTCAAACAATGCTTCTCAACGGGATTTTTCAATACAGAAAGCTTGAATTGAATAATAGCAAGGGTGGAGCGAAGGATGAAAATATTTGAACAGTTTTTAAAGTCAAATGCCTGGGCCTACTTCAATGGCGAAATATATAACTTGATTTTGAGTCCGCAATAGAACCGTATTTATGGAAGATAGAAATGCGTAAGGTAAGTATGGGGAAAATAACCGATTCTGTAAGAAAGTCTTCAAAAGCGACAAGGCTGTTAGTACTTTTCAAAAGAGAACAAAATGGTGATATTCGTTTCTTTTTCTTTACTAACATAAAATATCTCTCTGTTAAAAACAGACACTCTAAAAAGCAAATATATATACGACCAATCATCAAAGCGTTTAATTATATAAAGACGTTTTCATTTCCATCTATTTTGAATCTTTATAGAGAACTTTTGCTTATTTAAACAAACTTCTTTGTTGAGTTGATTAAGAACAGGAGTCTGTAGAACAGTTACCAACAAGACCGTACTGTTTCTCTGAAAGGGAAGATCGTAGATTAACAACAAAATCAAGCCAATTAAGCTGTTTACCAACACTGGTTCGCTGCTTACTAATTGTATTTCCTTGGACAGTCTTCATTCCGACCTGGACACTCAATGACATCACAGATTATTAGAGTCAGATGACATTCCATTCGATTACAGATTGGGCATGCAACAATTTATAACCATTCAGCAAACGATGAGAAAGGCACCTGACTGTACTAGTCTGAGATCGTGAGCGTCGGTAGCATAGTGCAAGGGGGGGGGGGACATGCCACCCCCTGTATTTCTGTGTGCCCTTTTTTCCCTGTGTGTGTTTTTCTTTTCTTTTTCCAACATGGTACTATATGTTGAAGTAATCTTTCCCCCCCCCCCTTTGAAAATTTTTCTGCCACTGCCCATGTCTGAGAGATGCCACTGAAAGGCCAGGCCTGTATGAACATTTGCCGTGTTCAATATCCTAACTCAATTGTAAGCGAAATTCAAAACAAAAAGCAACTTAAATGGTTTCCTGGAGTAAACAATGCTGATGCCATACCCCGATCTTTTATCCTGGTATACGGGAGAATGGAGATGATTGGGACAATTTTCATGCTTTAATTAGTATCATTGTCCATGTGTAATTCTGAATTTTGCAATGTTGCTCATAAGTATACTCCAATAAGCAAGTTACCTATTGCCATACTACACTCATGACCATAAATTAAGGATAATTCAGAATCACACAGAAATTGATCTCTAAAATAAAAATTTCACCTGTGGAATGATCACACACATCTTGAAGAAGAATATGCAAATTACAGGAAACCACCAGATGGCGTGGATGGTACGTCACAATGACGAGAGTGTAAGAGAGGGGTATATAAAGAATGGTGGCAAAGAAGTAAAATTGTTCACAAGTGCTGTGAAAGCCTTTCAGTGCAAAAACCGTATAATTATGGCACAAAGGAGGCATTTGGATGATGTTTTACGTGGCAGAATTATCGGACGACTGGAATGTGGACGTACCCAGCTGGAAGTATCCGAGGAACTTGGAATCACCCAGAGTGTCATCTCCAGGCTTTGGCAACGATTCCAAGATGATGGTAATGTGAGTAGACGTTACAGCACAGGTCGCCCCCGAGTTACAACGCCGAATGAGGACCGCTATTTGGCAGTTACTGCCAAAAGAAACAGTCGGAGTACAGCATCAGACCTGTCTCGTCAGCTCTCTTCAGCTACCGGTACGACAGTTTCAAGGCAGACCGTGTACAGACGCTTAGGGCACATTGGTCTATATGCTCGTAGGCCTGTCAGATGTGTTCCACTTACCGCAACTCACTGTCGCCTGCGATTAGCCTGGAGTAGAGAGCATGCATTGTGGACACCGCAACAGTGGTCTTGTGTGATGTTTTCCGACGAGTCCAGGTTTAGTTTGGAGTCTGATTCTCGCCGGACATTCATCTGGAGAGCGCCAGGTACCCGTTACCACCAAGAGAACACCATTGAAAGACACCGTTACGGTGGTGCAGGATGGCTTGTTTGGGGAGGAATTATTCTTGGTTCCAGAACTGACCTGCATGTTCAGAGTGTAACGATGACAGGCCACATCTATCGGGATGTCATTCTGGAACAACATGTACGTTTGTTTCGGGGCGCCATGGGTGCTGAATTTGTGTTTATGGATGACAACGCCCGTCCTCACCGTGCAAACATTGTAGACGAATGCCATCAATCGGAGGATATCACCCGTATGCATTGGCCAGCATACTCACCGGACTTGAATCCAATAGAGCATGTGTGGGATATGATTGGCCGACGAATTGCAGCCCGTCAACCCCCTCCCACTTGTCTACCGGAACTTCGGAGTGCATTGCTTGATGAGTGGTGTAATATTCCCCAAGATCAGATTGATCATTTGATACTGAGCATGCCTAGGCGTTGTCAGGCCTGTATTGCATCGTCCGGGAGACATACACCGTATTAACCATCCTACTAACCATGTTATACTGTTTTTTTTGTAAATAGGTTCTTTTTTGAAATTTGGTCAAGGGAGTAAAACTTGCAATTTTTATTAATTATGTCAAACATATAACATCTTTTTTGCTCTTTACTTTTTGTTTAATAAATAGACTTTACAAATAAGTCAAATTTGTTTTGCTTCTTTCTCTTTCTTTGTCTGAACTTCATTATCCTTAATTTATGGACATGAGTGTACTTATATGAAAAACTATCATATTAAATAGTAATTTTTTTACCTGCACGTATACTATCCCATACATCGTCACTTCTACGAATGAATGGAACACGATTGCTGAATTGAGGAGTAATTGAGGCTGAATGAGGAAAGTACAAAATTTTGTCAAGCTGGCTTAGTATTGATGTTTTCAGAACTGAATTTACTCAAAATAACACGGACTGATGTATTGACGCAAATTAAGATTAGCTGTTGTATTGATTCAAATGGATATTAATTGATGTAACTACTCAAAATAACATTAACTGACGTGTTGACTCAGATTAGTTCTTTGATTCTTGCAGTTCCCAGGGCGTAGGCTTCAGTAACTTCATTATGATTCGTCCATATCCTGCTCTCCGCTCGTATTGGAGTATTCTCTGCCATTCCGCATCAATTTGCTCATGAATGGCGTCTCTCACCGTCCTTTTCTTAGTTAAAATTTCGATTGCCTCACCTTTGATAACCGTAGGGCCGGTTTTTG